>LR812520.1:64393872-64563872 GCA_903798195.1 Danio kyathit
CATGGAACGCCTTTGAGGTGGAGCTATCAGTCATTTAGATTGGGCTGTGAGTGTGTTGAGAGCAAATGTGGTACCTGTCAGTGCTTTAGGGCGGGGCTATCAGCCATTTAGGGGCAGGACTAAGTGCTTTAGGGCAGAGCTGTCAGTCATTTAGGGCAGGGCTATCAGTCAATTAGGTCGGAGCTATCAGTCATTTAGGGCGGAGCTATCAGTCATTTTGGGCGGGCTATCAGTCATTTGGGCGGGCTATCAGTCATTTAGGGCGGGGCTATCAGTCATTTAGGGCGGGGCTATCAGTCATTTTGGGTGGGGCTTTCAGTCATTAAGGGCGGGGCTATCAGTCATTTTGGGCGAGCTTTCAGTCATTAAGGGGGGGCTATCAGTCCTTTACGGCGGGGCTATCAGTCTTTTAGGGCGGGGCTATCAGTCCTTTAGGCGGGGAGTATCAGTCTTTTAGGGCGGGTCTATCAGTCATTTAGGGCGGGGCTATCAGTCATTTTGGGCGAGCTTTCAGTCATTAAGGGCGGGGCTATCAGTCCTTTACGGCGGGGCTATCAGTAATTTAGGAAAGGGCTATCAGTCCTTTAGGGCGGGACTATCAGTCTTTTAGGGAGGGGCTATCAGTCTTTTAGGGCGGGGCTATCAGTCCTTTAGGGCGGGGCTATCAGTCCTTTAGGGCGGGGCTATCAGTCCTTTAGGGCGGGGCTATCAGTCCTTTAGGGCGGGGCTATCAGTCCTTTAGGGCGGGGCTATCAGTCCTTTAGGGCGGGGCTATCAGTCCTTTACGGCAGGGCTATCAGTCCTTTAGGGGGGACTATGTCTTTTAGGGCGGGACTATCAGTCTTTTAGGCGGGGCTATCAGTCTTTTAGGGCGGGCTATCAATCCTTTAGGGTGGGGCTATCAGTCTTTTAGGGCGGGGCTATCAGTCTTTTAGTGCGGGGCTATCAGTCCTTTAGGGCGGGGCTATCAGTCCTTTAGGGCGGGGCTATCAGTCTTTTAGGGCGGGCTATCAATCCTTTAGGGTGGGGCTATCAGTCTTTTAGGGCGGGGCTATCAGTCTTTTAGGGCGGGGCTATCAGTCTTTTAGTGCGGGGCTATCAGTCCTTTAGGGCGGGGTGTGAGGACATTTTTATAAACGGCGTTTTCCACTTCATTAAAAAATTTTTCCACATAAAAACAAAAACTGTTGCTCACACAACCAACAGGGGGTTCACGGCAAGTATTTGTGAGAGTAAACTGCATACAAATCAATGCAAAGAACAGAGGCGGATCACTGTCCAGCGGTGAACACCAGGAAACATTATATGCGTTTGCCTCACTCTAGTCTTCCACGAACAGCACGCAGACTGACATCATGAGGAGAGACCTTCACAGACCACACTGCTTTGGACAATCTTCAGTTTACAGATAGTTTCTGTTTCAGTCGCCTGACACTGCGTCTCTGTGTGGACGAACAGCCAAACTACGTAGAATAAAGTGTGTATGGACAGGGCCTGAGTGTGGTTGAGTGTGTGTGTGTGTGTTATTGCAAGTGACTGTGCTAGTGAGCATGTCTGTGAGTGTGTGTGTGTGGTGTGTGTCTGACCTCCGTGCAGTGACATGCAGGGGTACGAGGCCTTCATCAGGTCTTTCAGCAGGCCGTCCGCGTGCTCCTGCTTGTCCACGAAGATGAGACGGAGCCCTTCTCCTGATAGTGGCCCAGAATCTCCAGCAGCTTCAGGAACTTCTTATCCTCCTCAATCACGATCTGACACACACACACACACACACACATAGACACACACACACACACACACACACACACACACACACACACACAGATTTACATCCACAGTGACCAACTCTGTTAACCTTTACAAGCTGTAAATGTGTCTCTGCTCTCTCTCTCGTGTGTGTGTGGTGTGTGTGTGTGTGTGTGTGTGAGTTTGAGCTGATAATATCACACTCTCTAATGTTCTCTAGCTCTCTGAAACTGACCCTTTCAGCCTTTGATCCTAATTGTAGTGCTTTGGTGACTGTCGCTTTAAATGCAAATGAGATTCAGAAGAGGGCGGAGCTACAGATGTAAAACAGCAGTGTGTGTGTTGTGAGTGCTGGTCAGGTGTGAGTGTGTGCTTCATGCGTCTGTCAGTCTATGTCGCCTCTGTCGTTGTTCATCTAAAACTCCACATCTATAATCCTCTTAGTCTATGCTGACATTATCTTCAGCAGCTCAAACACTCTAATGGCTAATGGACAGACGGCTGCTTCTCACTCAGGGCTGCTGTTTATGCTAATGAGATGGAGAGATGGGCACTAGTGGGGGGGCTTTCCCCCTCATTTTTTTCTGTGTGTGTGTGTGTGTGTGTGTGTGTGTGTGTGGTGTGTGTGTGTGTGCTCCCTCACCACGTGCTGCTCCACGTCTGAACACACCACGCTCCGTCCGCCCACCTGCACTCCACAGGTTTGGACAGGATCCTCGGGCCAGAGCCTCCATGGTGCGGGGGAAAGTGGCGGAGAGAACATGACGGTCTGACGGTCCGGTCGCACGTTATCCACGATACGCATCACCTGAGGAATACACACACACAGAGAGAGAGAGAGAGAGAGAGAGAGAGAGAGAGAGAGAGAGGAGAGAGAGAGAGAGAGAGAGAGAGAGAGAGACTTTGACTTTTAAGGTCTCTTTATTTACAAAAAACAATTTAGTTACAACAATTAGATTCTAACACTTAGAAAATTTTTTCCTTTTTTTTTTTTTTTTTTTTTTTTTAAACTGTTGACTCTTAAAAGTAAATATTTAGAACATTTTCAGAGTCAGCATGACAAATACACTGATTTAAACCCCATTTGTAATTAAACATTGCCAAATCATTAACCATTTTATAAAAAGCATACTCTACATTAATGCGAGATTTTACTAGTCCTTTTAATATTAAAAAAACATCAGTTGAGCCCTTATTATTTAATTTACTTTTTCTTGACAGCCAAATTGCCATCTTTGCTTGCCCCAATAAGAAGTTTAATAAAACATGATACTCTCTTCTGTTTTTTTTATATTTAGGTCCATAAATAAACATTGCAGGTGTAAAGACCTCTCCTAGTTTTTGGCACCACTCCTCCAGCTGATAAAACAATAGTTGTAGCCTTTCACAATTAAGGAATAAATGGAAAACATTTTCTGGTTCTCCACAAAAAGGACAGCCCTCCCCTATCTGGGGATCCAGGCGCGCTCTATAACAGTTTGTAGCAACAATGCCGTGTACAATCCTCCACTGCAAGTCTCCAGTTCTTTTTTCAATTGGAGGCTTATACAAAGATCTCCAACAGCCTTTTGGGGAGGCATTTGGTCCAATTGTTTCTTTCCATTTGGTCTCTTTCACATTCTGGAGTTGAGACAGGTTTGAAGTCTTCACACACATCACATAAATTGCTTTCTTTCCAGCAGTGCTAAAAGGTCTTGGTTCTGGTGTTTTAAACGACAATAAACTGTTTTCTGTTTCAGACCAAGTTCTTGTATTGGCTGATAAAACCAGCTCTGGGAATGCAGGAATATATACTCCCATTGTTGGTTGCTAATGATAAAAAGTACTCCGATGGTAAAGACTCAACTATCTGAGTCAACAATTTTCCTGTTACCCGAACAGATCTCATTCCCAGTTTGGATGCTAGGTCCTCTGCAGTAATCCATCCATTCTCAGAAACAAAATGCCCAATTTTGAAAATATTTGCAGTCCTCAAAGCTTTTCTGAGAGCAAGTGAATTAAGAACATCCAGGTCAAGAGCGGGGTTGAAAAATAAAGGTTCTTCTCTTGACCATAGGCTTTTCACACCATTTTGCTCCCGAGAGAACTTAAAAAAAGTCCATGACCTCAACATTGACCTGTGAAAAGATGTTAGTCCAGTCAGGTCTAATTTATCAATATCCATTAAAAACAAATGGCGGTCTAGTCCCATTTTTCCCGCTTTTCTCAGGAGAGCACAGGCTACTCCAGCCCAGCTTACGTTTTCTCCATACAGAAGTCTTTGAGTTGTCTGTAGTCGAAAGGTTTTTACTCTAGAAGTGATATCCATCAAACCTTGCCCTCCTTCCTGTAGGGGTAAATACAGAGTACGTGCCTTTAGCCAGTGTTGTCCCGTCCAAAAGAAATCCACCAGAAGCTGTGAATTTTCTTCACCATGTCCTCTGGAGGCTCCAGTATCATCATTTTGTGCCACAATGAAATGCAACTAAGTTATTGCAGACCAATACCCTCCCTCTGTAGGACAACTGGGGTATTAGCCATTTCCAGTGACACAAACGAGCACACACTTTTTCTACTAAGCCCTCCCAATTCTTTTCTTATATTCATCAGTACCTAAAAATACTCCTAAAATTTAAAACCCTCTCTTCCCCACTTTAAAACTACAAGGTAGCAAAGGACTATTAAAAACTCGTCCACACCATAAGGCATCACTTTTTTTCCAGTTAACATTGGCTGACGATGCTTTACTATAGCACTCCAAAACCTCCTTTAAAACCCGAACATCATTGTTAGTTCTGATTAAAACTGTGACATCGTCTGCAATATGCAGAAAGTTTAACAGTAGATTTAAAATCTAATGTTTAATCTCTAGACCTGTCAGTTTCTCTCTCAGTTTACAGAGCAACGGCTCAATGGCCAGACTATAGAGCTGGCCAGAGAGAGGACACCCCCTGTCCTTATTCCCTTTTTTACCTTTACAGGAACACTTAAACCACCAGCAACTTTAATCATACATGTTGCTCCTGTATACAACAGTTGAATTTTTGAAATAAAACTTTCACCATTCACAAATCCAACAAGCCCTTAAGGTATCAAAAAGAAAACTGTGATCAACTCTGTCAAAGGCCTTTTCTTGATCTAATGACAGAAAGCCTAGATCTAACTTATTGTATGAAACAACATCATAAACATCCCGGATCAAATGCAGATTGTCTGTAATTGATCTTTCATAATACAATAAGACTGATCTTTATGTATAATTGTAATGTAGTGCAAGATTTAGTCTATTTGACAAACATTTTGAAAAGATTTTGTAATCAGAACTAAAATAGCAACAGGTCTCCCAATTTTTTAAAAGAGTTAAGTCACCTTTTTTGGGAGCAAAGTTAAAAACTGCTCTCTGACACTCAAGGTAGAACGCCATCACAAACACATTCTTGTAGTACTTCAAACACATCTTTTCCCAATTCTGCCCAGAAAACCTTATAAAATTCAGCAGGCAGTCCATCCAACCCCGGTGTGCGTCCAGTAGAAAGCCCCATGACTGCAGTAGTGACTTCCTCATAAGTGAGATCAGCCTCAAGTGAAAGTTTAAGCTCTGTAGTTAAAAACCGGAAGATCTTTCAAAAGAAGTCTTTTACACTCTTCATCAGAGGGTTCAGAGGCATACAAATCAGAATAAAAATCGACAGCAATTCTGCGCATTATTATTGGGTCTGAAGTGTTATGTCCATTACTATCTTTTAAAAAGTTCATCAGTTTTCTTGTCCCGCTTTTCGTTCCAAACTAAAAAAAAAAGAGAGGGGTCCATCCATGTCTCTTATTTTTAAAAAACGACTCCTTATCAGGGCTCCTTTAACCTTTTCATTTAAAAAAGAATTCAACTTCTTCTTCTTCTCAGTCCATCTATCTTAAAGAGTCGGGGTATCATTTTCATTCATGCTCTTTTCAATGTCAGTAATTTCATTTTCCAAATGCTCCAAAGTTTTCTTTAAAATCAATGAGGAATGTGATGTAAATTGCTGACAAAAACTACGGATGTGAACTTTCCCCATTTCCCACCATTCAATATTCTTTCCAAAACGAGATTTTTCCATTTTCCAGGTCTCCCAAAAAACTTTGAAATTCTGGCAAAAAATTTTATCCTCAAGAAGTTTAACATTGAAATGCCAGTAATAACTCTTATGTTTTCTTTCTACCAAAAAACACTCAACTGTTATTAGTTTGTGATCTGAAAAGCATATAGGGATGATTGATGCATTAGCAACCTTATTTCTTCCAGTAAGTGAAATATAAAGTCTGTCCAATCGAGCTCCAGACACCTTTCCGTTACAAATTTTTACCCAAGTATATTGTTTCTCTAATGGGTTATGTTCTCTCCAAACATCTGAGAAGCAAAAATTTTTTATTATATTTGCTAAAAATACAGCTGATTGTAAATGAGGTTCTTCTCCATTTCTGTCCAGAGTAAAATCTAATGTGCAATTCCAGTCTCCCCCCTAATATAGCAATGTCACCCATGTGTTGTTGTTTTAATATGTGCTCTAATTTAGTGAAAAAACTGTATTCTGTTCTGCTCCTCCATTAGGTGCATAAACATTTACAAAAATGAAGAAAAGACCCATTATTTCAGCTCTTATAATCAATAACCTCCCAGGAATTTCTTCATTTTTGGACAGGATTTTCACTTTTAAAGTGGGGGAAAAAAGTACAGCCACTCCAGCACTTAAGTTTGTTCCATGACTAAGGATTTTCTCCCCTTTCCACCATAATCCCCAATCAACTTCATTATCTAGATAACTATGGGTTTCTTGTAGCATCACCACACTCAACTCTTTCCACTTTATTAATTCCGAAGGTGACCCCATTTTTTCCCCATCCCTCATTCCATTCACATTAACTGATCCCACTCTTAAGACCTCCATGCATAAGGAAAAAAAAGAGAGGAAATAACAGATGGCAAGGAAAAAAAACACCTTCATTTAGTATTTAGTTTTCCCCCTCACTTCCCTGTCTTCTTTCCACTTCTTAGATTAGTAATATGTTTTCTTAGTCGAAAACGTTTCTGTTGTGACAGCTCTTCAAGGCTGCTCACTTTTCTGGCCCGCATAACAGAGGAAATGAATTTTCAGTATCAGGAAAATAATCACTAATTTCACAACACCTACTTTTCCTTTAGTTTTGTCCAAGAAGGAATTAATTTGATCAACAGTATACAAGCCATTATCATCTTCCGTTGCAGCATCTGACCACAGGTCTTCATCTCTTATACTATCATCCATACACTGTGACAATCCATCCAACTCATCTATCATACTATCTCCTACACTTTCAGCTTGTGAAATTTCACATTCCTCTGTCATACAATCAGTTGTGTCATTATTCTCAATAGCTTCACTAACATTAACAGACATCTCTGAAGGGTTGCTACAACCAGGCTGTTCCACGCTGGAATCTTTAACTGAAGTTTCACTCACCTCTTGCTGTTCTTCCTCCCTTTGCTCACCTCCTCCCTGTGTCTGTTTATCCTCTAGTATTTCCGTGTCAGTTGTCCCGTTATTTGAATCAGACGTTTGTTTTCCATCCTTATTTGGGCAAGCGAATCGTTTGTGGCCAAAAATTCCGCACTGAAAGCATTTCATGCTTTCAGTACTAGCGAAAACCATATAGGAATTTTCCCCATGATTTACGCGAAAAGACGCATCTAATGTACGGTCCGGTGAACTCAAAAACATGTAAACTTGACGTCTGAACGAGAGAACATGTTTTAACGCGGCATTCTTACAGCCAAGAGGGATTGTTCTAACGGGGCCTGCGATTTTTTCCAAACCTTTTCAACTCGTTCGTTATCATTTCATCTGAAATAAAAGGCGGAACATTCGAGATTGTGATTTTGGTTGCTGGAGTGGATAGCGGGCTTACCATTACAAACGATTCCTTCACCCATATTCCACTCACAGTCAGTTGATTAACTAAAGATTCCGATTTAAGGAATACAACAACCGCTTTGTTCATGGCGGGAGGCCGAAAGAATGTTTTCAAAGCCTACCTGCTCTCCGAAATCAAAAGCAGCTCTTCCACTGTCACACCCCGGCTCAGGTACACACCTGCAACCGTTTCGGAGTGACAGTGAGGGAGCTGCCTGCTCGGGATCAGCCGCCATTGCGGCGTTTAAAGTTGTATAAATGTTATTTGATAAAATAATAACAATATTAAACTACAAAGAAAAACGGGGGGAAAAATAAATATTTAAAGAAAAAAGGGTAAGAAAAAAACCCGCAGCCACGCTCTCCAAAGACGCTCAGCTCCCGTTCACCCAAACGCACACCACGTGAGAGAGAGAGAGAGAGAGAGAGAGAGAGAGAGAAAGAAAGAAAGAAAGAAAGAAAGAAAGAAAGAAGAAAGAAAGAAAGAAAGAAAGAAAGAAAGAAAGAAAGAAAGAAAGAAAGAAGGAAAGAAAGAAAGAAAAAAAGAAAGAAAGAAAGAAAGAAAGAAAGAAAGAAAGAAGAAGAAAGAAAGAAAGAAGAAAGAAAGAAAGAAAGAAGGAAAGAAAGAAAGAAAAAAAAGAAAGAAAGAAAAAAGAAAGAAAGAAAGAAAGAAGAAAGAAAGAAAGAAAGAAAGAAAAGAAGAGAGAGAAAGAAAGAAAGAAAGAAAGAGAGAGAAAGAAAGAAAGAAAGAAAAAAAAGAAAGAAAGAAAAGAAAGAAAGAAAGAAAGAAAGAAAGAAAGAAAGAAAGAAAAAAAGAAAAAAGAAAGAAAGAAAGAGAGAGAAAGAAAGAAAGAAAGAGAGAGAAAGAAAGAAAGAAAGAAAGAAGAGAGAGAAAGAAAGAAAGAAAGAAAGAAAGAAAAAAGAAAGAAAGAAAGAAAGAAAGAAAGAAAGGAACACACAGATGGGTTCACATAATTGTTTTAGTGAGTGAGTGAGTGAGTGAGTGAGTGAGTGAGTGAGTGAGTGAGTGAGTGAGTGAGTGAGTGAGTGGGTGAGTGAGTGAGTTGGGATGGTGTGTATGGGGATGATTTCTGTCTTACGGATGAATATAGTCTGGATACCCATTCATTTCCTACGGTGGTCACTTTTGATCGGGAACACCACAGGTGTAACAAGGTTGATTAAAACATTCAAAATTGAGTGAAAGAGGTGATCATCACTTTTATATGTTCAACTGCATGGTACGGAGGATATCAAAAGGCCTTGAGGCAATCAGATTAAAACACAACATTTATTAGTGTTTTAAGTTGTAAATCGGTCAGATTTGACCCGAACACGACAGGAAGATTAAATGCAATAAAACATTACTAATATTCACTAAGAAATGGATAAAAATATAAATTTTTTAAATGGAGTATACGTGTGTATTTCAGCGTTACCCTCAGCCACGTGGGCAGAAGAAGAAGAAGGTGGTGAAGTATGGGATGGGCGGCATGATCGTGATGCTGCTGATCTGCATCGTCTGGTTTCCTCTGCTCTTCATGTCTCTGGTCAAGTCTGTGGCAGGAGTGGTTAACAAACCTCTAGAAGTGTCCGTCTCGCTCACGCTCGGAGGACTTCAGGTAAAATGCCAAATATATTCACACACTGTTGCCACACAACTGTTTAAACCCCTTATATTGCATAATAGGTTCCCATCAAGACTATTTATAAGGCAAACATGTGATTACTGCCATTTTTGGAGAAGTTGAGACTTTATTAATAAAATAATTAGATAATGTTGATTAAAATTATCCCGTCGTTCTTCAATTATTCTCAATAGTTCTGATGTTGTGTATGTCTTTCCTATGGGATTTGTTCAAACCTCAAGTTGTTTGGATATTAACATGGCTCTCTTTTCCTCCTCCTCATGTGTGTGTGTTACATTCTGTCCTCCAGCCAATCTTCACAATGAGTGCCCAGCAGAACCATATCAAATCCATCAATGAGGCAGAATTTAAGAAGTTTACAGACCACTACAAGTCTAACGCAGTAAGTGCCTGTTGTCAAATTACAGCTGCTACTTTGTGTTTTAGGACAGTGTTTCTCAACCACGTTCCTGGAGGACCACCAGCACTGCATGTTTTGGATGTCTCCTTAATGGCTTTGAAATGCTCCAGTGTCCCTGGATCTGCAGTTACAATCAGTAAACTGCTGTTCGGTGAACTAATGACCTTCACAGCCATTCATTCATCATTCATTCATTTTCTGCCGCTTTTCCGTGGCCGGGTCGCGGGGGCAGCAGTCTTAGGAGACAACCCCAGACTTCACTCTCCCCAGACACTTCCTCCAGCTCCTCTGGGGGGATCCCGAGGCGTTCCCAGGCCAGCCGAGAGACATAGTCCCTCCAGCGTGTCCTGGGTCTTCCCCGAGGCGTCCTCCCGGTGGGATATGCCTGGAACACCTCCTTAGGTAGGCGTCCAGGAGGCATCCGAAACAGATGCCAGAGCCACCTCAGCTGACTTCTCTCGATATGGAGGAGCAGCGGCTATACTCCGAGCTCCTCCTGGGTGACAGAGCTCCTCACCCTATCCATAAGGGTGCGCCCTGCCACCATTCGAAGGAAACTCATTTCGGACGCTTGTATCCGAGCTCTTGTCCTTTCGGTCATGACCCAAAGCTCATGACCATAGGTGAGAGTAGGAACGTAGATTGACCGGTAAATCGAAAGCTTTGCCTTTAGGCTCAGCTCCTTCTTTACCACAACGGACCAGTACATCGACCGCACACAGCCACAGCCAATCACAGTCATTTCTGTTGAGCACGCGAACACAATGACAAATCAGTGCTGTTTAAGAACGCGCTCAAATGTTATCGGGAAATGGACGTTTTTTAAATTTCAGTACAGATTGGTATCGAATTCCAGCATCGTGACAACACTAGACCGAACAATTGATGGTCACCATTGACTTGTATATTGCCATCACCTCAGTTGCATTTTAAAATAAAAACGCACCAGTGTAAACAGAACCTAAGATGCTTTTGTCTCCCTGCAGAATGCCATCATGTTCCTGGAGTCTTATTTTCCTGAGGATTTGACAGTAGCACATCTAGAGGGAAGTTCAAACTCGCTCTGGACCATCAGCCCCCCCGAGCAAGGAAAACCTGAGGAATATGCTCAGTGACACAAAAGAGCCGTTTCCTCTCACCTTCACGTGGTCCATTCAGAGGTAAAGTATCACACAGCACATTTCACACAGAATGCTTATAAAAACTCCAGGTCAGATTTCTTTGAAGCATTAAAACGGTTGGAGTCACTGAATGTACTGAACTTACTGCCGTGCTTAAGAAACTAATTTGAGACAAGGGTCTAAATTAGTACCTCAGAGATGCATGCTAATACCTAAAAAAAAGTGTCTTTGAGGTACAAATATGGACTTTTATGGCTCGTTTCCACTGACTGGTACGGTACGATATGGTGTGGGTCACCTTTATCAGGCTTGCGTTTCCACTGCTAAAAGGGTACCAATGGTACCATTTTGGTGGGCGTGCTGTATGACACAAAGTTGCAGTCAACGTCATTTTCGCTCGAGAAAATGTCTACAGTAAAGCTGTACGGGTCGCTCACATATCATATGAGAAGCACTTCTCACAAAACAGATGCTTTATACACATAAATACTTCTGTATAAATGTTTATTACTAACTTTTCTATGAACATGATTTGATTATAACTGCAGATCAATGACAGTGCGAAATAGCCTACTGTAACGTCTGCAATTATATAAAATAAATAAATAAATGCAACATATATGAACACATACAGACCCTTACAGTCTTTGATATGTTACCAATTACAGAAAAACTACACACAGCAGACATTTAGCCTTTATTTAGGTTTAAAACAACACGAAATATAGCCCACAGTCAGTGCAAACCTCTCATGATAAAATGTGTCTGTAATCTTCAGCAGCACGTGTAGCCTCTTGTTAGAAAATAATTCCATCATTCCGAGTTCATAATAGTCCAAAAGGTGATGATAATAGTTAAACATGGCAGTTTGTTCACGTTTGCTGAATAAATAATTTGCTCCTCTTTTTCCGGCTTCTCCTTTTGTTTTTTTCGCCCGTCACTCTCGTGTTTGTTAGTTTCTGACAGGATCAGGTTTCAAAAGCACGTCAATAATCAAGCGCATGTTGTTATCATCAGCTCAAGAAGTTTGTTATTTCAAATATAGACGCGCGGCGAGCGCAAGCAAGAAAGCGAAACCCCTTGAGCTTCAGAATGGCTCGTAAAAAACTACGGTACACAGGATAAAATCTGCTCTTCTTTTTGGCTTTGTGGCTGTTCATCAAGACGACGACAAGGTTCGTTTGAGCCCGGGTCGACCTTGGCTCGTTATTATATGTATATATTCTGGCTTGTTGCGTAAGTGAATGACGTATCTCTGTAAACCAATAGCGTTCAGCTGCGCGTGTAGCTCCGCCTTTTGGTACCCATTCCTCTGTTTTGGTACCCTTTCGAAAGGGTGTCGAAAAAGTGGTACGGTACGGTTCGGTACGCTTTTTGACAGTGGAAACGGCCATAAAAGCATACCGAACCGTACCGTACCACTCAGTGGAACGGGCCATTAGGTACAAATATGTACCTTTTGAAAATGTACCGCACCACTGACAGCTCTTGTACCATTATTGCCATGTCTGCATGTCCAGTATATTTGTATTAAAGAGATAGTTCAAAAAACGGAAACCACTGACTTCCATGGAAGGAAATGGAAGTTAATGGTTATATGTTTCCAACGTTTTACAAGGTATCCTCTTTTTGTGTTCAATAGTTAAAAAAATGACTGCATTTTTAATTTTGGGTGAACTATTCCATTAAAAAGCAGTTGTGCTACTCTGTTTAAAATGGTTGTTCCTAGATCGAATACGTTTGCGGCCGAAAGTTAATGACAATTATTTATGTTGTTTATGAAATTTGCGATGTATTTTATTAACGTCTACCCCAACCCTAAACCCAACCATCACAGAAGCGTAAAAACAGTAGTTGTACCAAGTATTAATTATCTTATCTATTAAATTACCCAATAAATTGTATCTTTTAACATCTACCCCCACCCCAACCCTAAACCCAACCGTCACAGTACTGTAAAATATTAATTATTGTTATACAGTGTCACAAAAAAAATGCTGCTACATTAATGTGCATATCGCACTTCCGGCCGGCCGCATATCCGATCTAGACTCTACCATTTAGAACTGATATATAAATGATACAAAAATAAGGTGTTTATGCTAAGCTGATGAATTTCTGTTTGTCCTGCATTGCTGTATTTGTACATCAGGAACCTCAGTTTAGGTGCCAAAGCTGAAACTGCAATGGGGAAGTATTTCATTGAGCTGGACAACGACACCAGAATAAGTCTAACAGAACAACTGGGAAATAAAAGCAAGGAACATGGACCAGTGTGAGTTCCAACTTCTAAATGTCAATATGAACCAAACACATGCTCTGTCCTAAATAGTATTCAGAAATAGAATTAGTATGCCCCAATTTATAGCATGTTGAAATGAGTATTACAGAGTTTCAAAGTGCTGATTTGTGTGAACTCTGATTGCTAATATTGCTCATAATACGTTTCTTTTCAAGTAAAAAAAAATGTGTGAGTAAACTAAAAACATGGTGGATCCACAATACTGATTGTAACATGGAGAGGCTTTGGTAAATATGTCTGAATGATTAATTCCTAATATTTATGTTGTGTTCACACCAGACGTGGTACGTGCGGATAAATCACGCTATTAATGCGTAAATAGTAGGGGTGTGACGAGATGCCTACTCCACGAGACGAGATACGAGATTGGGTTCACGAGACGAGACGAGATTTTTACACTATTTTTAAGAAATCCTCAATGATGAAATGTATGAAAGGAAAATAGTATTTTATTCAACTGGGAAAAAAACAAATCCCAAAACTACTAAGGTGCTTTCTTTAAATCAACTTGTAATGAATGTTATTTTACTTCTATTTTAATGAATTATATGCAGTAATGGACATGCAAACACTGCTAAATATTTTGCTAATAGCCTATGTGAATGGAAAATAATCTTTTTATATATAATTTTAAATATTAGCAAAATATTTGCTAATTTATGAATGGAAAATATATATATAAAAATAAATAAATCACAAAATACAAAACAATTTAGGTGCTTTTTCAAAAACATTGTAATGAATGGTATTTTATTTCTATTTAAATGAATTCTATGTCATAAAGTACATGCAAACACTGCTAAATTTAGCTATAAACTCTACCGACTGGCTTCTCCCCTGTACAATTTCACATGATATATTCAAACTTATTTCCACACACTGAAACAAATATATGTATTTTAGTGTATTTCATTTTTAATTTAATAAATGAGTTTCACTTTCATTTAGCAAGATTTCATTCAGGCCCCGTGACTCACTCTGAGCTACTGGATGGGATCATGAGAATATGAAGGACTGATAGGAGAGTTGTTTTAATGGAGTTTGATACGCAGCAGAATGGGAAAAAATAATCAGCTTTTCCCGGACAGCATAAACGTGTGTTCTGTGATAATGATGTGACGATGAGTCTCCAGGAGTTCATTCAGTGGGTGTGTGTGTTTGTTTGCGTGCGCTTAGAGATGTGTGCGTCTGTGGTGCTTTACTGACTCGCTAGGTGTGTAGGTCCTGTCGCAAAATGTGGCTAAAAGTCCTTCACGGTGTTAATAGTTTGATTACGGCGTTTACATATCTGCACTTCAATAATGCGACAAAAATAGGAATACTCTACGTCGTATTTCCATTTGTGTTTACGACGATTATGCCTTTCAGCATATCTGAAGTATTCCATTGCAGGGATACGAACCGTAATGTGTGAGGCTGTAGTTGTAGCCCATGTTGGATGCGGCACCTGTTGAACTCCGGTGAAAAAAGCGGTTACGTCACACCCGCCCACTGAACCGAGTGACAAGCGCAACTCTGAGGCCAGCCTGGGTTGCCAGGTGTGTGCAAAGCACTTTATTTGCAGATCAAATCCAATCCTGCCTCCAACCGTCAATGCTAATTTCACCCTCACGCTCCATCATAACATCACAACTCACGAGACATATTTTCACCTCGACGAGAAATCTCGCCGCGATTTAATCTCGCGAGATCTCGTCGTACCGCTTCATTCGCATGTCAAATTTAATTCACAGCAGATGCGGATTCGCATCATGGGCGAGGCTTCCGTCTGCCCGGTGACCCTAGCTTCGTTGCTAAATAGCTATTGTGGATTTTATTGAGACAATAGCTGTGTTTCTGTGCTTTAGGACAACTAAAAAACAGTGTTGATTTGTTTGGAGACATATAGATCTATTCACGTCTTTGCATTGACTTAACATGTAAATCACTCGTGCTTGACTCTTCTTCCACGTCTCGTGTGAACGCAGCATCAATGTTGGGGGGAATCTCCTCATCCACCATCAGTGTGCAGCATCCACCTGGATGGCGTGGTGGCAGCCATATTGCACCAGACCGCACACCACAGAGGAGACAATTATAATATGGGGATGGTTAGGAGGCCATGTTGGACAGAGACCAGAGGTCCCTACTCTTTTTCGAAGGACATCCTAGGATGCTCACTAAGCAGTATAAAGTCCCCGTCAATATGGGGGGGTGGCGCGTAAGGACCCACACAGACCGCAAGTTGAGCACCCTGCTGGCCTCACTAACAGCACTTCCGGCAGCAACCTAGCTTTCCCATGTGGTCTCCCATTCAGGTACTGATCAGGTGCAGCCCTGCTTAGCTTCAGTGGGCGACCATGTGAGAGTTGCAGAGAGCTAGCTGCCGGAATGATTGGTAATTGATGTCTAACCCAATGGAAAATATTTGTTACATGTTTTCTGCATTATATTTCATCTGCAGCAACATTGTGGACTTTTATGAATACACGTTTGAATAATTCTGCAAGCACGCAAACATGAATGACTCGTGAATGACAGACTAACCTGCTGCTGTTGCTTTAATATGGTTGAAAATTAAATATGAAAAAAATGTGAATGATGCGCCCGAGATGATTGACAGGTTATGTAACTAAGCAACAGAATGGTCCATTAATATGGAAGTAGTTTGTCCCAGTGCTTGCATACTAGTCTGTTATATACCTTTAAAAGTATGTACTTTTTCTTCACAAAAAAGTAAGCCAGTTGGAATGCAGTATCTTTTTCCTTAAACATTTCAATTCAATTCATCTTTATTTGTATAGCGCTTTTACAATGTGGATTGTGTCAAAGCAGCTTCACATGGAAGATTATAGTGAATTGAAACAGTTTTTAGTGTTTAAGTTTAGTTCAGGTCATTTCAGGTCAGTGTAGTTTAATATTCACTGCTGAGAGTCCAAACACTGAAGAGTAATCCATCGATGACCAGCTCTACAAGGCCCAAACCATGCAAGCCAATGGAGACAGCAGCAAGGAAAAATCTTCAACAATTGGCGTAAGTGAAAGATAAAAACCTTGAGAGAAACCAGGCTCAGTTGGGCACGACCATTTCTCCTATGGCCAAACGTCTTGTGCAGAGCTGCAGTCTAGGCGCCGGAAGCTGGAGAACGCTGGACCTCAGCGAAGACTTGGCTGTGGCTGGAGGTCACAGGAATCAGTCTCATGCTCTCCACTCCTCCATGACCACCACAGCAGCTGCTCAGGATACGGCCTGGTCCAAGATTGTGGAACCTTGGGATCATCTCTTCAGAGGTCTTGGATTGCATCAGTGGCACTGCATAATCTCTGGGGGTCTCGGGATGAGTATCCCCAGGTGGAAATAGAGAATAAAGAGAATAATTAGCGTAGCTGCTGTTGATAGTGTATATAAACGAGATGCGTGGAGCACATTCATGCATAATACCGCTATGTGATGCTTTGAGTGTATGCTTTACTGAAAAGATAGGTCTTTAATCTAGTTTTAAACTGCGAGTGAGTGTCTGAGCCTCGGACATTATCAGGAAGGCTATTCCAGAGTTTAGGGGCCATAAATGAGAAGGCTCGACCTCCTTTACTCGACTTTGCTATTCTAGGTACTACCAGAAGCCCTGAGTTTTGAGATCTTAAAGAGCGGGTTGGATTGTAGCGAGACAGGAGGTTGGTTAGATAAACAGGAGCTCGCTTATTTAAGGCTTTATAAGTAAGAGGCAATATTTTAAAATCAATATGAAACTTAACAGGCAGCCAGTGTAAGGAGGATAAAATATAGGATAACATTTGAATAAATGAAAAAAAAAAATCATTTTTGTTTCTAAATTTTGTAAACAGTTGTTGTTTTTTAATTACAGGACAATCAAAAAAATATTTCCAAGGTACATCAGAGCACCAAGCGACTCCAATGCCAAACCTATTGACCAGCTTTACAACGGTAATACACCAGCTCACCACTACTATCTCTGACACACATTATACAGGTGAAGGGAGAATATTTTTCTCTCAATTTCTGTTTAATGGAAAGATGATTTTATTCAACACATTTCTAGACATAATAGTTTTAATAACTCATTTCTAATAACGGATTTCTTTTATCTTTGCCATGATGACAGCACTCAAGACACTTCTATACAGCTTAAAGTGACATTTAAAGGCTTAACTATGTTAAATAGGCAAGTTAGGGTAATTAGGCAAGTCATTGTATAACAGTGGTTTGTTCCGTAGACTATCCGGGAAAAAAAAATTGCTTAAGGGGGCTAATAATTTTGACCTTAAAAAGGCTGTAAAGAAATTAAAAACTGCTTTTATTCTAGCCGAAATAAAGCTAAATAAGACTTTCTCCAGAAGAAAAAATATTATCGGACATACTGTGAAAAATTCCTTGCTCTGTTCATTTGAGAAATATTTGAAAAAGAAAAGAAAATTCACAGAAGGGCGAATAATTTTGACCTTAACTGTATATTGCTACATTTCTAGCGCTAAATGTGTGTCTCTTCACTGTCCTCAGATGGAGAGTACATGGACATCTCACTGTCTTTAAAGAAGGAAAACAGCTCAGAAGGCGTTCAGGAGTGGTGGATCGTCAATCAGACAGATTCAGGTCCATTAACTGGACTCAACTGGATTCAAAATCAGTCTGGTCTTCAGATCTACATCATCAGTGACCAAGTCAGTCCACCCAGTCTGGGCTTTCTGGCTGGTTATGGGTAAGTTAAAACTGTGATCATAGTTTAAAGTCTCAACTTATGTTGCTGTCCTCGTGCAGTCAATTAGAACATATCGGATGTTTCATAAATACTTAATGTAATAATAAATAATAATAAATACTTATATGAATTTAATGGGAATTCACTTTAGCTGCTCAGTTTGTGATGGGAAATACAACTTTACCCATCATGCTGCGCAAAGAATTCCACCAATCAGAGAGTTGCAGTGAGCATCTGTAGCTCTGTCCACTATAATAATTATTCCCTACATGTAACTTGAAATATTCATTGGATTTCAATATTAATGGGATTTCAAAATATTTATAGGGCTTCATGGGATTGTCTTTTGTATTATTGATTATTGTATATTGACGTTTGTATTATTGGCTACTTCTACAAAAATACGCATGCAACTTGTGCTCGAGGGTCACATTTATTTAATCCATGTTCATTGTTTTCTATTGTGATCTGCGTGTGCACAGGATCATGGGTCTGTACATGTCAGTGGTTTTGGTTATCGGGAAGTTTGTGCGTGAGTTCTTCAGCGGGATCTCGCACACCATCATGTTCGAAGAGCTCCCTAACGTGGACCGAATCCTCAAACTCTGCACTGACATCTTCCTGGTCCGAGAGACGGGCGAACTGGACCTGGAGGAAGACCTGTACGCCAAACTCATCTTCCTCTACCGCTCTCCAGAAACCATGATCAAATGGACCAGAGAGAAGAGTGAGTAAAAATAAAAATGAAGATGGCGGAGATCCTCCGAACTAACAGAGAGAAGCTTCAAACCTGAATTCGGCTCTTGAACTGGGAGATCCTCCGAACTAACAGAAAGAAGCTTCAAACCTGAATTCAGCTCTTGAATTGGAGAAGCAGATCTCTTCATGCTAACTGATGAAACATTAGCACTCACGATGTGTGGTTTTCGTCCACTCGCTAGTGTTTTTAAAGGGCTTTGACAAAGGCATGCGCCACTTTGAATCGGACTTGGACCATTGGGAGTGCATGCAACGTGAGGATTTTCCCTCATAGACAAGAAATATTGACTTTTGGATTTTGAACCGAAGCCATAGGTGGCGCTGTGAATTACGTGACAATCTCTATTTGCCTTATTTCATTTGTACAATCAAACGCATCATTACTCACTACTTTCTCAGGAATACATACGGATCATTTCATGACGACGGGATATCAATGTTTTTTTTCCTCACATGCGACAAAGTGTGACCCAGGAGGAACATACTGTACGCTACAATAATACATTTTCTCCTTTGAGACTTTAAGGAGATTGTTTTTAATTTATGAACCTATTTGGGACATTACAAGGACTTTCAGTGTTTTATAAGACTTGAAGTGTAATTAATATTGTTTTTTCGTAAAGAAAGGGAGATTATCATGCTAAAGTTACCAACACATCAGTTTCAGCAACTCTGGATGATTGTTTTCCACATTTATTCGTGAAACAGAACGAATGTTTGATGTGTTTTTAGTTTATTTATTGATTCATTCAAGTGATTTTATGAATAAGTTACATTGAAACTTGTTCAGAACTTAATTCAAAAATTTCTGTGTAAATACATGATTTTTTTTTTTATGTAATTCCAAAAAATTGTTCTTTTCATCATAAATGTAGATTATTTTTTGACTATTTTCCCCCTAGAAATGTATGAAATGTGAGCAATTCTTTTATTAATATGTTTAATTCATATAAAAAATAAATTAATTTATAAATTAATTAATTTAAACATAAATATATAATATTTTTAAATAATTTTGAATGTATGTCCAGGTAATATTTTTTAAATATTTATACAGATTTTTTTCTTTCAAAATGAATTTTTAAGTGAAGTTTATTTATAAACTAATTTCGAGAGGAGCACGTGCTTATGATTGACCACGGCTGGTCCCACATTAGCTAATGCATGATCCACCAATCAGATGATTCCTAACACACCATAAATAACCAGAGTTTCTTACCTCAGTTATCTTCGTCTTGATGAATCCCCCCCTTCCACCCCCACTCCTCCGCCCTTTTCCTAGATAGGGTGGCGTGTTGGCCCAGTAGTTGCCTCACAGCAAGAATCTCACTAGTTCACGTCCTTACTAGGCCAGTTGACGTACATGTTCTCCCTGTGCTTGCATGGGTTTCCCCCTGTTTCCTCCCACAGTCCAAAGACACACGACATAAGTGAATTGACCAAACCAAATTGGCACCATGGATGAGCTCTTATCAGCAGTAAATCTCTTCATAGCAATCCCTATAATCTGTTATAAGCCATAACTAAGCCAGGGGAGTTCTCGAGACCTACCTGAGCTCAAACTCCCCTCTCGCCCCTCAAACGGCAGGGAGCCAAGGGCTCAAGTATCTTCTAAACTCAGGGCTCTCTCCCGAGACATGTTGAGTGAAGTTTCACAAATTTCGAGAAGAGCACGTGATCTGATTGACCGCAGCTGGTCTCTCATCTACAATCATTAATTAGCCAATCAGACTAATCCAAACTCACTATAAGTAGCCTAGCAAAAAGTGACTCCCTTATCTTCGTTTTCCGAAGAAACCCCCCATCCATCCCTTCTCCCCCTTTCTTCCTTTACCATGTGGAGCTCTCGAGAACAACCTGATTTCGTACTCCCCTTACATGCTCAATTGACCAGGCGGAAGCCCTGGGCTTTATTATCTCCGAGCTCAGGGTTCTCTCCCGGGACAGCATGCCAAACCTGCTAATAGCGTCAAGCAATATCTAAGTGTGAACTCTTGAAACATGCTTTATAATCAATCATCAGCTAAGTGTGAATTCCTGAATGTGCTTTTGTGCACAGTGGTCCCTCGTTAATCGCTGGAGTTACGTTTTAAAAATAACCCACAATAGGCGAAATCCGTTAAGTAGTCAGCTTTATTTTTTTACAATTATTATAGATGTTTTAAGGCTGTAAAACCCCTCACTACACACTTTATTTATGTTTCTCAGACAGGCATTAACATCTTCACACTTTTCTCTCTTGTTTAAACACTCAAAGTTCAATCCTCTGTAGAAAAATAAGTCCAGTATTATAGAATGAAACCAAAGGTCAAAACCTGTTGTCAGGCGCAAACATTCATCGCTGTTATTATTTAGTTGGCGCTCTGTGGTGCGGCAGAAATATGAACATATTTTAGTGTCCTAAGTCGTAGCTGGGCCCCGCAGATAGGTCGGCGACTTGCAGCACCGGTGTGCATACCCTGATTTAAACCTATGCGTTTTCATGGCTATGCGTGGTGCGTCGTGGCGTGACGCATCCAGTGTGCGACCCCCTTTACAATGGTCTTGCTGCGGACATTTACAACACTTTTTGCACCCTTGTTGAAACTCTATTAGCGATTGAAGATTTATATTTAGCAGACTGAACTCATTCTGTACTGTACATGGGACACAGAGGAGATTGATTGACAAGGGTCTATGCGCTGTGCACAATGCGCTGTAGAAAAAAAAAAGCATGTCAAATTGCACAAAAACAAAACAGTGCAACTGTGAGGCCGCGACAGGTGAACCGTGTTATATCGAGGGACCACTGTATATTTCTTCAACAATCCAAAACATTTTAGTACAAATTTCAAGAGTTCACACTTAGCTGATGATTGATTATAAAGTGAGTTTGGCTTGCTGTTTGCCTTCCGTTTGCAAGGCGAGAGAGGAGTTTAAGCTCAGGTAGGTCTTGAGAACTCCCCCCTTATTTAGAGCTGATAACAGATTATAAATTGCTATATAGCGATATACTGCTGGTTAAGAGCTCGACTATAGTGCTAATTTAGATTGACAAATCAGCGTTCAACGCTAAGGATTTTTTCTAGTGGCCCGATCGGGCCAGTGGTTCAGATTTTTACTTGCCCTGCCAAAATTTTCACTGGCCCCACCAAAAAAAGAAGTTAATAGCTATTTCTTAGACACATATTTTAAATAATGTGTCAAAAGCCAAACATAATTGTATACATACACTTCGTTCAGCATAACTTTTCTTTAAATACAACTGCAACTTCTCACTACAATCAATGTGCTCAATCGAACCGAGACCCCCTCATTCTGGCGATCTCGGACAAATTAATTTGGCGCGGACCAGAGTGTGATTGCAGGATTCTCATGCCAGATAAACCCCGCTTAAATGAGACAGGTTCCGAAACAAACATCTGGCTGTGAAAGCACCCTGTATTTGCACACAATTGACAAACAGTCGCAGCCAAATTAAGCTTTAGTGACAAGGCAGCACTGGCCCGATCGAGCCAGTAACCATTCTGGATACTGTCCCGAGCGTCTCGCACGCTGGCCCCGGGCCATTGGGCAGTCCTTATTGTCGAGCCCTGTCAATTCACTTATGACGCATGTTTTTTGGACTGTGGGAGGAGCCTGGAAGAAACCCACGAGGGGACAGGGAGAACATGTAAACTCCGCACAGAAACGACAACTGGCCTGTTAAGGATTTGAACCGATGACGTTCTTGCTGTGAGGCAACAGTGCTAACCACTGGGCCACCGTGCCACCCAATAAAGGGAAAGGTGGAGGAGTAGGGGTAGAAGGGGGGATTCTTCAAGGCAAAGATAACTGAGGTAAGAAACTCTGGTTATTTATGGTGTGTTAGGAATTGTAATGATGGGATGTGATGCTGACAACAGGGGTGAGGATTTTATTAAATGGAATGGCCAGGCAAGCAACAGTCAACACAGGAGCAAACAGATGTATACGGGCAATCCAGAATCGTAGTCAAAGTAACAGGCAGGTGGTCAGAAGGCAGGCAGCAGGCAACGTAATACAAACAAAGCAAAGGTTTAAAAACACGCAAGGAATCCGTGTTGTAGTGTCACATAAACAGTAGACAAGACTTAGCAACAACTGTGTGTTAAGCTGTGGTCACACTGGACTTTTCTCCCTATAGACTTCCATTCATACGCACGCGAATGCGTCAGACCGGAAGCGCAAGGTCATGCGTCAGATTTCGCAGGTTGCTGCGGTGCAAAGTTCAAGCTTGGTGAACTCTGACCAAGAAATCGCATCACTTGACTGCGTGAGACCAATCCAGGATCAAAACATGACCTCTCTGAATAGAAATTTAAAACATGGAGCAATCGCTGGCTTTTTTAAATGCCTAATCATCTTGTTTAATCCCGCCCCTTTTCGCAGCGCCATACGACAGAATTTCGCAAGCTCAAACTCTAGTGTGACTGCAGCTTCAGTGTGCTGTATTTATAGTGCAGTAATCAGTCCAAGAGCAGCTTCAGCTGTGAGTGTCTAATCAATGGTGACTTGGAGCAGGTGAGTGCGTGTGTGTTGCATGCCTGGATCTGTAGTCCATAACATGGCGGATTTGTAGTTCATGTGGATGTGAATGTTTTCCCACGATCTATAGGGGTTAGATCGCTGGTGATCATGACAGGAATAGTGTGATTGGTGAATCATGCGTTAATGCGGGACAAGCTGTGGTCAATCATAAGCATGTGATCCTCTCGAAATTAGTTTATAAATAAACTTCACTTAGAACAGAAATTAGTTTTTTTTACAACTAATTATTTACACTAAATTATTTAGAAAGAATTCTGAACATTTTTCCGTTTTTTCATAAATCCAAATTATGAACCGTTTACACAGAAATCTGTCCAGAACAATCATTTCTTTGTATGTTTTATAAAAATCATGGGAGGAAAGGTTTCATAAAATCACTTGAAAGCTTAAAAATCACAATGCAACAGTGAAAATACTTCTGGAATATCTTACACAGGTTGATTCTGGTTTTTCATGAAACTGAGCTGCTCTGCTCACCTTTCATAAATGCATCATTATCAGCTCGTGTTGGAAGTAAATACCGAATATTAGACGTTAACCGATAGACTACATTCTTGAAGGCATGATTGGTGGATTGGCAGATATTAAATACGCATTGGGAGTTGTTTGAACATGGGGAATAATCTCACTCACATTTGTACGACATACTTGTATTTATTTGAGCAATACGACGGCGGGGAGATCATAAAGGACACATTTTTTGGTACACTTTTGGCAGCCATACTCAGGACAGAGCTTTGAGTGGATCAGGGTTTGCTGGATTTACTGTATGATGGGAGCCGGCCGGTCGGGTTGTGCCCATGCTTGAGGAGAATACATATTGTTTTGAGTCCATCTCTGAACTATGCATTAAAGACAATGTAGCATGAATGAAAAAAAAATAATAATAATAATAATGTTTGACATGATACGCTTTCATTACATTTTTGTGTGCAGAACTTTTCCTGCAACATTACAGTGGGGGGAAGGAAACTGTACCTGGATGATTTGGGAGTTTATTGACTTCAAATAAAGCACATGATGAATGGACAAAAGTGGGGGGTTTTGTTTTGTTTTGTTCCATATAAAGTCGCAAGTCAAATGTACAGGGAGTGTAGAATTATTAGGCAAGTTGTATTTTTGAGAATTATTTTTTTATTGAACAACAACCATGTTCTCAATGAACCCAAAAAACTCATTAATATCAAAGCTGAATATTTTTGGAAGTAGTTTTTAGTTTGTTTTTAGTTTGAGCTATTTTAGGAGGATATCTGTGTGTGCAGGTGACTATTACTGTGCAGAATTATTAGGCAACTTAACAAAAAACAAATATATACCCATTTCAATTATTTATTTGGTAATTTATTATTACTTGGACGCGTGTGATGGAGCATTGTCCTGCATGACTTGTATCATCAAAGATGAGCTTGTGGGGCCTTTACGGGTTGAGGATGGAGTCAAGCTCTACTCCCAATCCTACTGCCAGTTTCTGGAAGACACCTTCAAGCAGTGGTACAGGAAGAAGTCTGCATCCTTCAAGAAAAACATGATTTTCATGCAGGACAATGCTCCATCACACGCGTCCAAGTACTCCACAGCGTGGCTGGCAAGAAAGGGTCTAAAAGAAGAAAAACTAATGACATGGCCTCCTTGTTCACCTGACTGAACCCCATAGAGAACCTGTGGTCCATCATCAAATGTGAGATTTACAAGGAGGGAAAACAGTACACCTCTCTGAACAGTGTCTGGGAGGCTGTGGTTGCTGCTGCACGCAATGTTGATGGTGAACAGATCAAAACACTGACAGAATCCATGGATGGCAGGCTTTTGAGTGTCCTTGCAAAGAAAGGTGGCTATATTGGTCACTGATTTGTTTTTGTTTTGTTTTTGAATGTCAGAAATGTATATTTGTGAATGTTGAGATGTTATATTGGCTTCACTGGTGAAAACAAATAATTGAAATGGGTATATATTTGTTTTTTGTTAAGTTGCCTAATAATTCTGCACAGTAATAGTCACCTGCACACACAGATATCCTCCTAAAATAGCTCAAACTAAAAACAAACTAAAAACTACTTCCAAAAATATTCAGCTTTGATATTAATGAGTTTTTTTGGGTTCATTGAGAACATGGCTGTTGTTCAACAATAAAATTAATCCTCAAAAATACAACTTGCCTAATAATTCTGCACTCCCTGTATATATATATATATACATTTCTTATAAGGAGCTGAGCCCCCCTAAAATGAAAATCCTAAAATCGCCCCTGGTTACATTTTTTGAGAGGTGCGCGTCAGTGTCGCCGACGGCCACAGCGAGGGCTGTGGGATTAATTTTTTATTCCACACCTGATTGCTCCCGCTGTGTATTCACTTTGTTCACCCGCTGCCCGACCCACCGCGTTTTCTACCTGACCCGACCTGATGTGGGTTTTTTAACAGTAAACTGATTGTTTTCTAATGCTAGCTGAAAGACAGCGCATCTTCACTTTGCTCTGCCATGGTAAAGCTCGCTCTGAGGACTGTTATGCAGATGATGCATGCACAGACTGTGTGAGAAAAAAAGCACGTGCAGAAAGCACTGGTCATGTCTTCATCATGTGTAACAGTCGTGAGCACTGACTGTACAGGTGTGGTGAGAAATCGGGTCCCCCCTGCAATCGAGTCCGCTTAGGACCCCAATGGGTCGTCTGCGTTAAATGCCTGATCAAAAGTGCATTTTATAGTCTATTCTCAGTCTTCAGATTTTACCAAGACTTATCATATTAGTAACATTATTTTAACAAGATTTATCATATTAGTGACATTATTATCGGTAAGTGCAAGTTCTCAGTCTTCATCAAAAGTGCTTTTTATAGTCTATTTTCATTCTTCACAACTTATATTACTAAAGACATGCATTAAAATAATTAAAAACGGTCCTAAACATTTAAAGATGCCATTTTGATGTTTTTATGTATTTATATGTAACATTATATATTTACATAAGAAGTGGTAGCAAGTTGTAGTCTATCTCAAATAAATACAATTATAAATGATAAAATCTAAATGAGATTTCGCTGCATGTATATATATATATATATATATATATATATATATATATATATATATATATATATATATATATATATATATATTAGAGATGCGCGGATCAGCTCAAATGTCACCCGAATCCGCTCCTTCATTCTAATCATCCACCCGCCACCCGCCCGCACATATTATTTTATCTGATATATATATCCGCACCCGACCCGCACCCGATCGCCACTTTAATAATTCTAATTCTTTGTTTTAAGCATGATGATAGGTGTAACTTTCTCCGCAATGTCCGGCGGCAGAGTAACAGCTCGTTAATTCATGCTTGAGCAAATGATGAGACGGACAAAAGTACTCGATGCATGCCCTTCTTTTAGTTATTTCAGTGTTTTCAGGTTCACAGTGCAAAGCAGCTCCCGGGTGGAATTACTGAAGTAAACATAAAACAAAACCGGATAAAACTTTCTCCCTCTAATTCACCGCACGCACAGCACACAGCGAGAGCTCACATCACACAGCATGCGTGTCGAACTACACTACCCACAATGCCCCTCGCTATGGACTACAACTCCCGTAAAAGCAGTCCTAGCGGCCAGTCGGCCACACTTTTTCCCTCTTCTGCAACTTAGGTCACAGTGGATCGTTCGTTATTAACAGCAGATTCAGCTTTTACATATACAGGAAAAAGAGAACAAAAACGGCGTCCCTTCAGCCTAAACAGCAGCTATGTTGTGTGTACTTGGCGCTTTTCTTAACACTGTGCAAAAACAGAATAGCATCTACTGTGCCTGGATTCGGGTGATTCCGCCTCACCTTCAAAACACGGCTGGCTGCACTAAATGAGCGTTCGCGCGAGCCGCTTGTTGCAGGAATGCACAAGCTTCTTCTTGCAAGGCGCTGCAGTCGTGTAAATAAGCCATCTTGTTTCTCCCAGAACGATAGCAGATTTCCCTCTGATGACTCTAACTGAAGTTAGCACAGTACTCTTGCACTTCATCCATTATTTTGGGCGTCTCATCTTCACATTCTGCGAAGTCCAGTCTCTGCTTTTTTGCTGGTCAACTGCTATGACCCGCTACATCCACCCGCGACCCACCCGCAATTAATCATAATGTATTTTTTTATTACCCGACCCGCCCGACCCGCGGATTATCCGCAGCGCCCGTGGATTTAACCGCCATCCGCGCATCACTAATATATATATACAGTATATATATATTACTAAGGCACTATAAACTATACCTATTACAACTCCAGTGAACCAATAGGATCCACCAGGTACCTAGGTGGACCCAATTGTCAGGGGGGGACTCGATTTCTCATGACACCGGTGCTCAATAATAATGAGGAAATCACAGATATGCTGTTCCGAAATAACGTCGGGACTTGGGAACACTATATTGTTAGACCGCCCGCTCCCGTTCAAATTACACCAGAGTTACCACGTTTTATTCAGAAATTTACTCTGGGATGCAGACCTCTAACTTTCAGATTAAAAAAAATCTTCTTTTGTGTTCAAAAACAAGTTTAAAACAGTAAAAAGTGAGTAAATGATGCCAGATCTGTCCATTTTGGGTGAACTATTCCTTCAAAACAAACACACAAGAAGAAAATATCAGCAAAAACACCTTTAACAGTACTTTTATTAAGTGGTTCATGCCTGTCAGCTTGTATAGGTCTGACACTTCACATTGAAACACTTCAAATAAGTTACTGTACATAATAATAATATAGTATTTTACAAATCGTATCAGCGATCACTTTGACAACACAGACTGTTCACGAATAAAGATAATGAACATATACTGTACACGCGACAAGACAATTTCTTATCAAATAATATTTCCAAACATATTTTGTGCAACATTAATCTGAAAAAAATATCCAGTGCTTATAATATACAATATTGTCTACCAATGACTTTACAATTCTGCACCACTAGCAGCATCAAATGACATGTCAATCAAACAGCTCAGCCAATGGTGTGCAAGCTATCTGAATGTTTGACCAATGGAAGATGAGTGTTCGTAACTCCATTGTAAACACTGCAGTTCCATTGTTTAATTTAATATAAGTTTACAACAAAACCATTGTTTTTATTCAGTGAGTTTAATTTAACATGATATAAAAACCAATGAAAGAATCGTCCACTAATGCTTTCATAATGAGGGTTTTCAAATAACGAGTGTAACATTAAATCTGTGGAGAATAAAACTATTTATTTATCTTTTTCTACAATATAAACTGCACAGACTCTTACCTCAAACATGATGAATTATTAAAATACACATAGCAGCTTCAGAAATGCATGTTTTCTTATCTAATTTATGTCAAATTATTGTCAAATGATGCTATTTTACTGGTAATTTGAAAACTAAAGGGGTAGTACACATAAAAATCAACATTTTGAGTTTCTTTTGTTGAACAGAAAAGAAGATGGTTTGAAGAATGCTGAAAACCTATAACCATTGACTTCAATAGTAAGAAAAACAAACACTATGGAAGTTATTGGTTGCAAGTTGTCAGCATTCTTCAAAATATCTTCTTTTGTGTTCAACAGAAGTAAGAAAGTCAAATAGGTTTAGAATAAGTGAGTTCAGGTGGTCATTGTTGAGTGAACTGTCCCTTCAAGTTATTATTTTTTGGGATAAATCTGTGGAATAAGGTTTGTGATTATTGAAAGCTCAAGATATTTTAGCATATTATTATGATTCTGCTCTTTTAACTAGGGCTGGGCGATTTATTCGATTGATGGAATTTACGTTTTAAGACGATTTAATTTTTTATAAAATCGAGGTATCGTGATTTTTTTTAAATAAAAATATTAAAGCAGCTTTTCCACTATTGTGCCAAACCGTTCTAAACTGTTAGACAACCGTGCTGAATTGTGCTGATAGATTCTGTGTGTTGACGTTGCGGCTCTGTTGATGAACTACCACAGCTGCCTCAGCGAAAGCGCGCTAACCCATTGTCGCGAAGTGTGCGCGCAGTCAGCGGAGGCGTGCGATGCGGCGCCAGGCGAAAGTATAAATCCAGCTTATTACTCAGGGCCGGCGCGTCCATAGAGGAGACCTAAGCAGAATAGTGAGCGAGAACCCCCCGGTCCTCTTTCATCCGCAAACCGGTAAGTTTCTATTTCACTTTCGGGTTGAGGGCGTTCGCCTAGAGTGCCAGTTCAGCTTGCTCCGGCCCTGATTACACTATAAACATTACACAAAATAATAAAATAGGCTAAAAGTTTTATTCGTGGCTAGAGCTTAATTAATTTGATTGACATATAGGCAATGAGACCTTTACTTCGCCTGACTGAGCGTGAGTTTATTGCATGCTGCGCTGTATTCGGTAGCACAGATCGCTCTGATCTGGGTGAGAACTTTACCAGCGACTTCATGCACTGCTGAAAGCCTTTTTTTCCTGCTGCGCATCGAATCAACAACAACAACATATATCCATGGAACACAAACTTGCAGACTCTTTGAACAACGAGGAAATAATTGCACCTAATTCAAAGCCCAGACGTCTGGTTTTGTATTTTATACCTGTGCACCACCTGAAGGACGGTTACGGCGTGTTGTGAATGTCGGCTGTCACCGCAGAAAGTCAAATCTTTCTTTAATTTGGACTTTTGCTTGAAAGCTTTACGGAGTGGCACAGTAGCTGTCCAAGGGACTGTAGCTATGAATTAAATCATAACCCATATATGCACCACTAAACAAGTCAAATGAATGAATAAATAAAATAAATATGGATTCTTAAATGTCGGTATTGTTTTTACTCCAAAAAAATATCAACACGTTTTGACAAATGTTTTATAAAAATGAATTGAGCAATTTCCAACATTTCAGCTATAGGCTGTTATAGGATTCAGTTAAATATAAGATAGACATTTAAATATAGATCGATATGTAACAGGTTTCTGTGGGGTTTTTTGTTGTTCACGGTGATCTGTAATATATACTGGGTGGTGTAGCTACGCACAAATATTTTCTATAACGTCAAGCAGGAATTTGTCTATAGGAATGTAATAGGCTACACCTTGTTGACCAATTTATGTATGTATGGCCATTAAAAATACATGTTCCTTAACCAGATGGTTTTTCAAGTTACTTATAAAGAGATTGTTACTTCAGTCATGTTGTTGTAATGTTTTAAGTTGACTATAGTTACACAGTAAAAAAAAAAAAAAAAAAATCGAAATCAAGAATCGGTCAAACTTTATGAAAAAATCTCTATATTTTTTTTTTTGCCATATCGCCCAGCCTTACTTTTAACATGCTCCTCTTTAAAAGTTTTACAGTACTTGTATCTGAATAGCATGTAAACTCACTTTCACAGCCTCACTGTGTTCTTAATCACATTTTTTGCTAAATATTCACAAGCCTTAGGGAATCTTTTTAAGTAAACTTAAAGGTTGCATGACACTTAATGGTGGTGACACAGAGTTTTTCTTTACACAAATTGTCAGTTTTTTTACCAATTCAGAATTTCTCATTTTTAATCAGCTTAAAGGTGCAGTATGTAAGTTTGACACCCAGTGGTTGAACTAGGTATTGCACTCCTGGTTCAAAACTCACACAAGTGCAGGTTGCCAGATTGACGACACCAACATATCAGTGATTCAGCATGTACATTTAATAATGTTAAAGAGGTTTAATATTTATTAATTAGATTGTAAACTTTACCATTTTGTTGGAGAGCAGTGAGTGCACTATTCTGTGCCTCTGAATGGCTGTACTTAAATTCCTGAATCTGCGTCTCATTTTGGAGGCTATTACTGTCCACCGGAGGTCGCATTTCGGTCACGGACACACACAGTTTGAGAGCCTTCATGACTGAATTAATGAAATGCGCTGTTTTACATCAAGGCAACCCGGGGTGCTGAAATATAATTGGCTAAACTGGGCGGGTTAAAAGAACCAAAACAAAGACAGACGTTCCGGCATGTAACTCACATTTTTCAAGCAGAATATCTGACTTCAGCATTGTTTTTCAGATAAACACGAATCACTTTGCATGTTTCTGAAAAATCTGCACACATATTATGGTATTTTTATGCTTTAGGAGACCCAAAACCTTACATACAGCACCTTTAATCTGCTCTCTGTTTTAATTCTTTAATAATAATTTCTACTAATGGTAAAGCTACACTGCTGGTATCTTTAGCAACTTTACAAAAGGCAATTTATGTTGTGTCATCTTTTCAATTTCAAGTTCAAGCAAACTTTTATTTTGGCAGATTGTTGTGAAGCTGCTTTCTCAAATGAATCAGTAAAATGACTCAGAATACTTAGAATTAATATTCAGCTTTTTTTATAATACATATGGTGATTTGATCAACTTTGCAGAATTATTCGTCTGACATTTGGCAGATTTCATGACTTTCCTTCACTCTGAAAATTATTGGGTCAAATATGAACCACCTCATTCATTAATTTTCCTTGGACTTAAGGCCGATTTATACTTCTGCGTCAAGTGCACGCGTATGCTACGGCGCAGCCTACGCGTGGACGCATAGCCCCTCGCCGTGGCCGTCGGCGTAGTTGACGCGCACCTCTCAAAAAATGTAACGCGTACGCGTAGCGCAAGCTCTGTGATTGGTCGGCTTGGTAGCTCTGACGAGTGGGCGGAGGTGAGAGCCGCGCGCCCGATGCAGAGAGTGTTTACAAGTGTGGAGTCCTGTGAAGGAGCTCCGGATGGACACTGTTGTTTTGTGTTTACCTCATGATTAAAGTTGTTGCGAGTCCGCCGATTCCCGCCTCAAAATGAGCAAATTTGAGCCACTTGTACATTAAGGAAGTGTTCAGAAATAACAAAACACCAGCGAAGAAACTCGACACAGAGGAACATAAACACCTACTGCCAGCTAGCGTTTCGGAAGTGTATTGCAGAGAAACAGAAACAGCGCGCAGAAGTATAAATGCACGGCTACGCGTGAGGCTTGCGCCGTGGGTCACGCCGATCACTTGACGCAGAAGTATAACCAGGCTTTAGGCCCAATCCCAATTCTACCCCTTAGCCCTTCGCCTTACCCCTACCAGTTGTTTTGCGCGTTCACGTCAGGGGTAGGGGTGTCCCAATTCTCTTTAGCTTGAAGGTGTAGGGCTAAGTGGAAGGGGTGAATACCCCTTCGAATGAAGATTTTTCAGGACCACATTCGAAACCAAGAGGTAAGAAAATTTCCCAGAATACACCAGCCACAACGGCAGGATAGCTGCACCCAGAAGTAAGGAGATCCACAAATTAGTATTTTGTCATTATTACGATTTTTTTACAACAAACAAGCACATGTTTTAATATATTCATAACCGCGTTCCTGTTTTACTGTCATGTTTCAAATAAAAACTGCTAAAATAAAAACTGCTAAATTTGGCTATCTATAATCCATAATCATAACTCCTGCACAGCAGTCCCACAACATTCTGACACTCGATGACACTCGAACACCCTGTCAGTAATGTCGTGTCTTGGAATGAGCTTTTTACAGTGTCTGCTATAATGTTAATGTTGTTTTGGTGTGTTTACACAGATGAATATGGCCACTGTGTAAATGCACAGTACAGTAACGATCTTACTGCCACATTAGATCATTATGATAACATGATATATGCCTTCAGTGATTTCCTGAAGATAAATACCAAAAAATAACACAACTGGAATAACTACAGCAGTCGCGATTGTCTGATCTCACATGAAGCAAGAGATTGCGATGACGTGTGCAGGTGTTGTAGTGCTGTCCCAATTCTTAAGGGTACATTTTGAAGCCCTTTCCCTTCACACTCAGTTGTAAGGGCCAAGGGGAAGGGGTAGGGGTACAAAAATAGAATTGGAATTGGGCCTTAGTCCCTTATTTATCTGGGGTCGCCACAGCAGAATGAACCGTTAACTATTCCAGCTTATATTTTACGCAGCGGATGCCATTCCAGCTGCAACCCAGTACTGGGAAACACCCACACACTCACGTTCACACACAAACACATACACTACGGCCAATTTAGTTCATCCAATTCACCTATAGCGCATGTGTTTGGACTGTGGAGGAAAGCCACACCAACACGGGGAGTATGGACCACCTCAATGTTGGATTAATTTTATTTCTGTTAAATTGCCATGACACTTTTTAACCCAGCGGTTGGGTTTGTCCATATTTGGTCATTTTTTTACCTTCCCTCTTTTTTTTTTGAATGAAGGAAAGAGTCAGGAAATCTAGCAAATTTTAGATGAATTACTTAAAAATTGTCTGGTAAAGTTGATCAAAATCACCATATGCAACACACACATATTCAAATTCAAAATGACTATATTACGACAAGATTATGTCATTCAATCAACATTTTTGTATTGTGATAAGGCCATAATAATGTGACTGTTAATAAGCCTATTGTATGTTGACCTTTTTAATGTTTACAACTGGATTTATGCTTCTTAAATTAGTCAAACTCATCATAATGCTGCGTTTCCACCAGACGCGGATGAAGCGCCAAGCACATGTAATTACATGTTAAGTTAACGCTAAGACGCAAATAGACATCCTATGGCACGATTTGCACAACTGAATCGTTAATCGTTTTGCACGTTTGATGCACTTAACTCACGTATCTCGCATTTCGCGCGAATCGCTCGAGTTGGAAAATCTGAACTTCAGCGGACATTGTTAACCAATCATTAGCTTGCTCTTGTAGGGGCTTGATTTTTACGTAGTGCCTGTTGTTGATATTCCGAGGGGAAATCCTCTTGCGGACACCGGACAGCAGCTCATCAAACTGTTTCTGAAGAAGTTGATGAACTCAAAGAGCTGGGTGCACCTCTGAAAGGATCTAGTGCACTCAGACAAGGCTCCAAACGAATCTACACTGTTTTTCGGCCTTCCTAAAGTGCATAAACACAGCTATTAGGTGCGTTCGACTTCATGCAGCGCTGCACAGATCGATCGAAATCTGTCTTAAAGCGGTGCATGCTGGTTAGAAATTTTGTCCGGATTGATGCTGCGCTGACGCCATGTGACTGTCACATGTGGCATATTAAAGTACCGCGACAGCACTTCGAGATCAGACGACTGACTCAGCCCGCGCATCGTCTGAAGAGCATCTGCACGAGCTCTGATGACGACACCGATATTACACGATTGGTCGAGTTCACCGCATGACAACAACCACGTGTGTTTCGGGTTTATTATTGGACAAATTCCACAAATTTCAAAACAAACAATTAACTTTTCATACCATCTCTATCTTGTACACATCATGCTTATTAAAAGACTACAAATATTTTACTGCAGTATCATCTTTAGTTAAATAATCTGGTTATAAAGGCTAAATTGTTTGCACAGGTTTATTTTCGACCTTTTTTATACAGACTATTTACTGCATTCAGCTCCATAAACGATTTAAATGATATATTTTAGTAAATAACCTAAATATTAACTCAAAGAGTATTACAGACTTGTAATAAAATAATGATCATCATTGATCCTGCCACCCTAAAGGTTTCTTAACAAATAAAGAACTATTTTATTAAATAATTATAAAATAATTTTTAGGATTATAAAATATATATTTTATTTCCTGTCTAGCTGTTTTTTCAGTTTTAAAAGTGACACTGATCTACCTGCTCTTCCTTACTTCTACTTAAAGTGTAGCTCACTTATTTTAGGAATGTCCTTTTGTTCAGTCTTTTTGGATTAAAATGCTTCTTTGAAAATGCTTTCATTATCCAAAATAATCCTAATCATTGTATAAATTAATCAAAACACCTTGTTTTGGGTTGTACACAATTATCTATTGGAAAGTTTTATATCTATAAATGTAAATAAATGTAAACCCCTTTTTAGCATATTAAACAAGAACTATTAGCCTAGAGTGATGTTAAAACTCCCAGAATTTGTGCTTATTGCTTTGTATTTAATAGGCCTGTTTGTTTTTGTGTTTGTATTACCCTCTCGTTTCCCCTTATTTCTCTCATGCGTTTGTAATATATTTAATTCATAAATCACTTATTGTTTAAAAATGAACTATAGTTTGTAGAGACTGTATTGTGTTTTATTTGTAAATATTTTGTTGTTATAAAAAAAAAAAAAAAAATGATGATGACGCCATGCGATCGGTCATCATGACTGCCGCAACTCTGAACCCCGAAGTGTCCGGCTTGACGGCTCCGTTTTCAACTCCGCCCCTGCCTGCGCTCGGCTAATCTCATTGATCACCGGCTGCAGCTGTGCTTCATGTCGAACGCACCTATTGTCTCAATAAAATCCATGTTAGCCATTTAGCAACGAAACTAGAGTCACCAGCAAACACAAGCCCCTCCCATGACGTGAATCCGCGTCTATTGTGAAGTGAATTTGATGCGAAAATGAAGTGAGTAAACTCAAAATGTTCACGCGTCTATTTATATGTGCCACGTCTGGTGTAAACACAGCATAAGAAGCAATGTGCAACAGAACTTATTTTTTGCAGTAGACCAAAAGCTGTTTTTTTAAATTGATTATTTATTTATTTATATTCATTTATTTATTTCTGAGGAAACCAAAGTGATGCAGATTTACAGATTACAATGCATAGCAGGGGTGCGCAAACTCAATCCTGGAGAGCCGGTGTCCTACTGAGTTTAGCTCCAACTTGCTTCAACACACCTGCCAGGACGTTTCTAGTATAGACCATTTTGAGGAATGTAAACAAAAACAATGGTCCCAACATATTTCCTGTTTTATATTTTTAATTTCCATAGCTTCTGAGAAACCAAAAAGAACCACACATTAATAAATAATGTTATGATGGCTTATTTAACCTTAAGTTATGAATGAATTGCCTCTTATTACAGTTATGAAATAGTTTGATAACAAGCAGGAAATGTTCATGGGGCAATGACATCACCACATTGAAATGGTCTATACATATTGAGAGCTTGATTAGCTGGTTCAGGTGTGCTTGATTAGGGTTGGAGCTAAACCAGGGGTGCCCAAACTCAGTTCTGAAGGGCCGGTGTTCTGCAAAATTTAGTTTCAACCCCAATCAGACACACCTGGGCTAGCTAATGAAGCTCTTTCCTGCTGAAAAATCCAGCTTAAACCAGCCTAAGCTGGTTGGCTGGTTTTAGCTGGTCGACCAGCCTGGTTTTAGAGGGGTTTTGGCCATTTCCAGGCTGGTTTCCAGCTATTTCCAGCCTGGTCTTAGCTGGTCAGGCTGGGAGTTGACCAGCTAAAACCAGCTTGACCAGCCAAAACCAGCTATGTCCAGCTTAAACCAGGCTGGTCAAGCTGGTTTAAGCTGGTCATTTTCCAGCCTGACCAGCAAAGACCAGGCTGGAAATGGCTGGAAACCAGCCTGGAAATGGCCAAAACCCCTCTAAAACCAGGCTGGTCGACCAGCTAAAACCAGCCAACCAGCTTAAGCTGGTTTAAGCTGGTTTTTTCAGCAGGGTTATGCCGCAGTCACACTAGAGTTTGAGCTTGGGAAATTCTGTCGTATGGCGCTGTGAAAAGGGGCGGGATTAAACAAGATGACTAGACATTAAAAAAAGCCAGCGATTGCTCCATGTTTTAAATTTCTGTCCAGAGAGGTCAAGTTTCGATCCTGGATTGGTCTCACGCAGTCAAGTGATGCGATTTCGCAGGTCAGAGTTAGCCTAGCTTGAACTTTGCACCGCAGCGAAATGCGAAACTTGACGCATGACCCTGTGTTTCCGGTCTAACGCATTCGCGTGCGTATAAATGGAAGTCTATGGGGAGAAAAGTCCAGTGTGATCGCAGCTGTAGTCACACAAGAGTTTGAGCTTGGGAAATTCTGTCGTACGGCGCTGTGAAAAGGGGCGGGATTAAACAAGATGATTAGACGTTAAAAAAGCGAACTATTGGTTCATATTTAAAATTTCTGTCCAGGGAGGTCATGTTTTGATTGTCGATTGGTCTCACGCAGTCACGTGATGCGATTGGTCAGTTCACCAAGCTTGAACTTTTCAACGCAGCAAACTGCGAAACTTGTCGCACGAGCTTGCGTTTCCAGTCTGCCGCATTCGCATGCGTATGAATGGAAGTCTATGTGTGATCACAGATTTACTAGGCTTTCTAGAAACATCCTTGCAAGGGCCTGTTCCATAAACCAAGCTTACAGAAAAAGCCAAGCTTATTTTGGTAAGTCAGGTTTATTAATGGCGGATTCAGTTTCATAAATCAATATTTTTAATTAATATTAACATTCGCCTGCCGTAATTTGATGCAAGTTTAATTCACTTAACCTCTTAATAATGGAACCAATTTAAGCGTGGACAGTTCGGCTCATTGAAGTCAGGTTTTTGACTTTAATCCCCGCTTTTCTAAACGACTTTTATGAAACAGCCCTTAAGTGAGTTGAGGCAAATTGGAGCTAAAATCTGCAGGACACCGGCCTTCCAGGACCGAGTTTGGACACCCTTGAGCTAAACTCTCCAGGACACCGGCCCTCCAGAACCGAGTTTGGACACCCCTGATGTATAGAAAAGCTTTTTTGCAGTAAACCAATACTTTTTTAGAGATTTATTTATATATTTCTGAAGAAACCAAAGTGATGCAGATTTAAAGATTTCAGTGTATAACAGAGCTTATTTTTTGGCAGTAAACCAAAACACCTTTTTTTTTTCTTTCTTTCTTTTTTTCTGAGGAAATCAAAGATTATTATGTTAAAATCTAAACCGAAGATATGGTGCAGCCGGTGGCAGAGAAACGTGTAAGTGTGTCCACAGCCTGTGCGTGTGTGTGTGTGTAGTTTTCTGATGTGTTTAAATGCACAGAAAAGCCCCACAGGCGGGACGCAGGAACAGAATTCCTCAGGAGTGACTCCACTTTACACAAAGGGAGGAAACACTGATGCTTACACACACACACATACACACTCTTGTGATGTGATGAATTAACACAAGCCTCCCTCGTAATCGTCGTCCTCCTGGGGTGCTGGTGCTCCTGCGCTGCCCCCTTGTGGAGGCGCAGGAGACTTCTTCTTCTTTCCTCCACCGCCGCCCGGCACCTTTAGAGAGATGGCCAGCTTGGCATACTAAACACACATAACAGGTACATATTTTACTACTCATTACTAACTCACCAATATACATATGTGATTTTAAGGTTTTTGGAACATTCATTGTAAGTTTAGACAAGATGTTATTTTCAGTGCTGGGCAAAAATTAATCGCATCCAAAATAAGCTTGTTTTGATATAAGATATGTGTGTGATTTACATATATTTATTATGTATATGTGATACACAACCATACATAGAAACGAAACAGTTTTGTTACAAAGATATTAAAGTTTATATATAATTGGCATTATTATATAGTTAGATCCATAATTATTGGGACATCGACACAATTCTAACATTTTTGGCTCTATACACCAACACAATTATTAAAATTAAACAAACAAGATGTGCTTTAATTGCAAACTGTCAGCTTAATTTGAGGGTATTTGCAACTAAATCAGGTGAACGCTGTAGGAATTACTACAGTTTGCATATGTGCCTCCCACTTGTTAAGGGACCAAAAGTAATTGGACAGTATAATAATCTTAAAGGGCACCTATTTTACCCCTTTTTTAAGATGTAATATTAATATTATGGTTCTTCTGAGTGTGCCAGTTTAGGTTCAGTTCAAAACACAATTCAGATTTTTTTATTCTAATGTGTTAAAAAGTGCCATTTTGGGGGCGTGTACAAGCTCGTTGTTTTAGGGGCGTGTTGCTTCACATAAAAATTAGTTTCGACTTCCCGCCCAACTTAACAAGGGGGCGAAGCCAAGAGCTCCTCCGCTGTGTATGGCAACAGACAGGCAGACAGAGAGAATCAACATGAGTGAGAGGACCAGCGTTCAGCTGTACATGTACGACTCGGACACAGACCAAGCAGAGACTACAAATCATTTGTGTCTGTATAGTTTTTCAGCCAACTGTGTGCTAGTTTAAAGCTCCAAGCTTGTACACCGAGACTAATAACCACGCACACTGGATTAACTTTGACTGAAGGGCATCACACACCGGATGCGTCGCTCAGCGCCACGGCACGCACATGACAGTTCATCCATGGCAGTTCAATCCAGAAATGCATGCCGCTGCGTGGCGCGACGCCAAGCGGCGTTTCTGGTGTACGACCTGCTTGAGGCTATAACTAAAGGGCGTCATACACCGGATGCGCCGCTCAAAGCCACGACAAGGCACACCAGACGCGCACATTCGCATGTTATTTAAAATGAAACTATTCAGATAACACTCTGTGGCGCGGCAGAAATATGAACAGTGTCCTGGGTCGTGGCTGGGCTGGGAAATGCAAACAGCTGAAGTTTAAGGAAGACGCAATGAAAAGTACACATGTATGCAAACCCACCTAGTTACAAACACTGGCGCCGAGGAGAGCGAACATGTGGTGAATGTTGATCTTGTGTTGAGCCCAATGAGACTTACATCTAAAAATAGAGCAAGGGTGTTTCTTTGGTGACATCGCTTTGACTCACATGATGAAAATGGCGGACGTGAAACAAACTGACCATATGGTAATGCGCGCCTGTCAATCAATATTAGTGGGCGGAGGGACCACACTCCTCCATCAAGTTGCGGTCGGTCTCAAAACCGCTTCAATTGGTCCACCGTTTTGATGTTAAAAAAGGACTGAGTGTGTTTATATCACCCCAATATGACGGTCTATACACTATACCTACACATATGTCTGTCCAAACAGCTTAAAAAGTAGATTTTTCACCATAGGTGCCCTTTAAATCAAACTTTCGCTTTTTAATACTTGGTTGCAAATCCTCTGCAGTCAATTACAACCTGAAGTCTGGAACCCATAGACATCACCAGATGCTGGGTTTCATTCCTAATGAGGCACTGCCAGGCCTCTACTGCAACGGTCTTCAGTTCCTGCTTGTTCTTGGGGCGTTTTGTCTTTTGTCAGTTTTGTTAGTGTGTGTATTTATATATACATAATGAATATAACACACACACACACACACACACACACATATATATATATGAGCAATTCCATGCAAATGTCAACCTTGCCATGAAGAAAATTAAGTTTTCGCCAAAATACGGAAACCGTTTCAGTGAGTTCCTTTTTTTGCGTAAGCAAGTATTTTACAGTACTTTAACAATACTCATAAATGTATCTGTCAATGTTTAAAACTATTATATTTAACTTTACCAAAATCACACAAGTGGCAATTTCACATCTGTCACATCCATAACAGAGAGACGTCACATCCATAACGACACTTTTTCCTCATACATGCAAAAATGTCAAATAAAATCAATCATGTTTGTTCTTTAGTGACCCGACTCGTATCTGTTTGATGAGCATTGTTTCTTTTGGGTTGTGCAGTTTAATTGACAGAATTTCTACACGGTATGTTGTATACTGTAAACTCACAGACTTTTTTTGTCACATCCATAACGCATGTTTATTTTCCTTATTTAAAGTATAAAAAATGTTTACAGATTGATATTTTTCTGGTCCCTTAACTCTGTGGTTAGTTGTTTTGGAAAATATAAACAGATGTTTCAATATAATGTTAACATAAACTTTCTATGTGAATTTATGTTTTGAGTTTTTACTGCAAATGTCACATCCATAACGCTGGAATTACTCATATATATATATATATATATATATATATATATATATATATATATATATATATATATATATATATATATATATATATATATATATATATATTTATTTATGTCAAAATAAACTTTTATTTTGCATGCGATTTATTTTTGCCAGCACTATTTTTTAACATCTTGTATAAAAGTACTGCTTTTATGTGATTTAGTTAGTAAAGGTAAAAATATTTAACGACTGTTGAAAAGTTTGTCAGTTTGAGTTTTTTTTTTTTTTTACAGTGGAATGTGTAATGATTTTTAAATTAAATACCTAAAGTATTTGTACATTTACTATAATTATACCATAATTATTAAAAAATGTATACAAATTTAAATGATGTTCTTTTGAGATTTCTGTTTAGCTTTGTCATCTCAAAAAAGAATCATATTTTGAAAATGTCTTTACACATATTTTAGACCATTTTAAAATGCAACTCGATGTATTCAATATAGTAATTTTCACTGTCATAATATTTCTCAGTTTACTGTGTTTGTCATCAAATAAATGCAGCCTCATGAGAAAATCCATATTTCAAATAAAACATAATAATACATGTAATATTGTGTTATTGTTCTTCATAGTTACAGTGCTCAACACATATGAGTTCACTCCTCACGAATCTCTGATTTAAATTAATATTTTCTACAGGAAGCTTTGTAATATTATATTTGTGATTAGTCAGTACTGAAGCTAAATCTGGATCTAATCTAACAAAATAACTTATGACGGTCCAAAATGAGTACACCATAATTTATACGTCAGGGAAAAATATTAAATAAAACATTTCAAAAGAAAAAAAAAACAAGAGAAACAAAACCATTATCAAATTTTGTTGAAGTTGATGTATGCTGGAGATTGTAATTTGTTTTTCCAATATTTAGCAAGCATTTAAATGTATTATCTCTCTACTTCTAAAGATGTTCGGTGACTAAAATATCATTTTAATAAATATATCCATTTAATAAATCAGTTTTGTTCAAATGCACCAAAATATATGACCTGTATTCACTGAGAAATGGATCAAAATAGTCATTTTCAAAATGGGGTGTACTCAATTATGCTGAGCACTGTATGTATTTGAATTATTAGTTTTATTGGTTTCCACATGGCTGGTTCCGTGAGTGTAATGCTGTTTGTGTTTGATTTCCTTCAGTTTTGGTGATGGTGTGTGTGACTCACGTCATTGTCCATGTACTTGAGCAGTGGTGAGTTGCAGACACGCGACACACCATCCTCATCCTGCTCATCAAACGCTGCCAGCAGAGTCTCCATCGACACGCAGTCTTCACTCCCACTGAACCCTGGGAGACTGCAGAGAGAAGCACATACTTCACTATACTAAACTATACTCCTCGCACAAAACTTTACTTTGCTCTTCACACTTCATTATACTTTGCTGGACTCCCTGCAGAATACTTTACTATTCTCCTATGACTACACTTCACTTATCTTCTTTCACTATACTCCACAGCACTCCCCACATTATACTTGACTGTACCCATCCCACTATACTTCACTATATTCCCCACTCTATACTTGACTGTACCCATCCCACTATACTTCACTATATTCCCCACACTATACTTGACTGTACCCATCCCACTATACTTCACTATATTCCCCACACTATACTTGACTGTACCCATCCCACTATACTTCACTATATTCCCCACTCTATACTTGACTGTACCCATCCCACTATACTTCACTATATTCCCCACTCTATACTTGACTGTACCCATCCCACTATACTTCACTATATTCCCCACTCTATACTTGACTGTACCCATCCCACTATACTTCACTATATTCCCCACTCTATACTTGACTGTACCCATCCCACTATACTTCACTATATTCCCCACTCTATACTTGACTGTACCCATCCCACTATACTTCACTATATTCCCCACACTATACTTGACTGTACCCATCCCACTATACTTCACTATATTCCCCACACTATACTTGACTGTACCCATCCCACTATACTTCACTATATTCCCCACTCTATACTTGACTGTACCCATCCCACTATACTTCACTATATTCCCCACTCTATACTTGACTGTACCCATCCCACTATACTTCACTATATTCCCCACTCTATACTTGACTGTACCCATCCCACTATACTTCACTATATTCCCCACTCTATACTTGACTGTACCCATCTCACTGTACTTCACTATACTACCCACATTATACTTCATTACACCTTAGTGCAGTGGTTCCTAACCTTTTTTCCAGGAGACCCCTATTTTAACGCTGACATTTTTTAAAGACCCCCCTCCCCACACACACACACACACACACACAGAAACATATATAAAAAAAAAAAAAACACTGACTAGCTTATTACATTGAGCTAATGTTGTTTAATATATGCAAAAACAACTCGAAACTATTGACTTTTTCTCAACAACAGTTTGCACTTTTTTTCCAAAACCTGCTGCTAGTTTAACATCAGCACATTTAACATCATGTACAAATCTATCTGTTTAACTTAAAAGGTCAAACATGCACACATGCATGCACACTTAGGAAAAATTATTTGGGTTTACCAACCGTCTGTGGGTGTCTGGTGCTCTGATGTCTCTTTAGTTTGCAGGCCTTCATGCTTTCATTTGCTAGTCTGTCACTATCCAAATAACTATCCAAACAAATCCTTGCTTTCTTTTTAGCACATTCATTCTTATCTCCTCCCTGGCGCTTTGCCATATCTTCTCTTTGGTGCATCTTTTTTTTAAAAATTGCTAATGTAAGATCTGGTCTACGTTCCCACTCTCACTATACTCTGTAACATTCTCGACGTTAATAAAATCTCTTATCTTTCTATATTAGATTTTTTCCGCCAAATAATAAGCATTGAATTATTTAATAAATGAAATTAATTTCCTTGAAAAAAAAAAAGGAAAAAAAACATGAGTGCTCTTGGCGACCCCTTGAAAATCATTAGCGACCCCTAGTGGGGGTTGGGAAACACTGCCTTAGTGTACTCATAGCACTATACTTTACTGCTCTCCCCACACTATACCTCACTGTACTCCTCCCACTATACTTCACTATATTCCCCACACTACTGTATACTTCACTGTACTCATCCCACTATACTCCCCCACTATGTGACTGTACTCATCCCACTATACGCCTGTACTCATTCCACTATACTTCACTATACTCCACACACTATACTCGACAGCACTCATCCACCTATACTGCCCACACTATACTTGACTGTACTCATCCCACTGTACTTCACTATACTACCCACACTATACTTCATTATACCTTACTGTACTTATAGCACTATACTTTACTGCTCTCCCAACCCTATACTTGACTGTACTCATCCCGCTATACTTCACTATACTCCCCACACTAAACCTCACTGTACTCATCCCACTATACTTTACTACACTTCCCACACTATACTTGACTGTACTCATCCCACTATACTTTTCCACACTTCCCACACTGTACTCCTCCCACTATACTTCACTATATTCCCCACACTTTACTTGACTGTACTCATCCCACTGTACTTCACTATACTACCCACACTATACTTCAATATACCTTACTGTACTCATAGCACTATACTTTACTGCTCTCCCCACACTAAACCTCACTGTACTCATCCCACTATACTTTACTACACTCCCCACACTATACTTGACTGTACTCATCGCATTATACTTTACTAAACTCCCCCCACTATACTTCACTATACTCCCCACACTATACTTGACTGTACTCACCCCCCTATATTTTATTACACTCCCCACACTATACCTCACTGTACTCCACCCACTATACTTCACTATACTCCCCACACTATACTTGACTGTACTCATCACACTATACTTTACTAAGCTCCCCACACTATACCTCACTGTACTCCTCCCACTATACTTCACTATACTCCCCACACTATACTTGACTGTACTTATCACACTATACTTTACTAAGCTCCCCACACTATACCTCACTATACTCCCCACACTATACTTTACTAAGCTCCCCACACTATACCTCACTGTACTCCACCCACTATACTTCACTATACTCCCCACACTATAATTCACTGTACTCCTCCCACTATACTTCACTATACTCCCCACACTATAATTCACTGTACTCCTCCCACTATACTTCACTATACTCCCCACACTATACTTGACTGTACTCATCACACTATACTTTACTAAGCTCCCCACACTATACCTCACTGTACTCCCTACACTATACTTTACTAAGCTCCCCACACTATACCTCACTGTACTCCACCCACTATACTTCACTATACTCCCCACACTATAATTCACTGTACTCCTCCCACTATACTTCACTATACTCCCCACACTATAATTCACTGTACTCCACCCACTATACTTCACTATACTCCCCACACTATACTTGACTGTACTCATCACACTATACTTTACTACACTCCCCACACTATACTTGACTGTACTCATCGCATTATACTTTACTAAACTCCCCCCACTATACTTCACTATACTCCCCACACTATACTTGACTGTACTCATCACACTATACTTTACTAAGCTCCCCACACTATACCTCACTGTACTCCTCCCACTATACTTCACTATACTCCCCACACTATACTTGACTGTACTTATCACACTATACTTTACTAAGCTCCCCACACTATACCTCACTGTACTCCACCCACTATACTTCACTATACTCCCCACACTATAATTCACTGTACTCCTCCCACTATACTTCACTATACTCCCCACACTATAATTCACTGTACTCCACCCACTATACTTCACTATACTCCCCACACTATACTTGACTGTACTCATCACACTATACTTTACTAAGCTCCCCACACTATACCTCACTGTACTCATCCCACTATACTTTACTACACTCCCCACACTATACTTGACTGTACTCATCGCATTATACTTTACTAAACTCCCCCCACTATACTTCACTATACTCCCCACACTATACTTGACTGTACTCACCCCCCTATATTTTATTACACTCCCCACACTATACCTCACTGTACTCCACCCACTATACTTCACTATACTCCCCACACTATACTTGACTGTACTCATCACACTATACTTTACTAAGCTCCCCACACTATACCTCACTGTACTCCTCCCACTATACTTCACTATACTCCCCACACTATACTTGACTGTACTTATCACACTATACTTTACTAAGCTCCCCACACTATACCTCACTATACTCCCCACACTATACTTTACTAAGCTCCCCACACTATACCTCACTGTACTCCACCCACTATACTTCACTATACTCCCCACACTATAATTCACTGTACTCCTCCCACTATACTTCACTATACTCCCCACACTATAATTCACTGTACTCCACCCACTATACTTCACTATACTCCCCACACTATAATTCACTGTACTCCTCCCACTATACTTCACTATACTCCCCACACTATACTTGACTGTACTCATCACACTATACTTTACTAAGCTCCCCACACTATACCTCACTGTACTCCCCACACTATACTTTACTAAGCTCCCCACATTATACCTCACTGTACTCCACCCACTATACTTCACTATACTCCCCACACTATAATTCACTGTACTCCACCCACTATACTTCACTATACTCCCCACACTATACTTGACTGTACTCATCACACTATACTTCACTATACTCCCCACACTATAATTCACTGTACTCCTCCCACTATACTCCCCACACTATAATTTACTGTACTCCACCCACTATACTTCACTATACTCCCCACACTATACTTGACTGTACTCATCCCACTATACTTCACTAAGCTCCCCACACTATACCTCACTGTACTCCTCCCACTATACTTCACTATACTCCCCACACTATAATTCAATGTACTCCTCCCACTATACTTCACTATACTCCCCACACTATACTTGACTGTACTCATCACACGATACTTTACTAAGCTCCCCACACTATACTTGACTTTACTCATCCCACTATACTTCACTATACTCCCCACACTATACCTCACTGTACTCCTCCCACTATACTTCACTATACTCCCCACACTATACCTCACTGTACTCCACCCACTATACTTCACTATACTCCCCACACTATACTTGACTGTACTCATCACACTATACTTTACTAAGCTCCCCACACTATACTTGACTTTACTCATCCCACTATACTTCACTATACTCCCCACACTATACCTCACTGTACTCCTCCCACTATACTTCACTATACTCCCCACACTATACCTCACTGTACTCCACCCACTATACTTCACTATACTCCCCACACTATAATTCACTGTACTCATCCCACTATACTCCCCACACTATAATTCACTGTACTCCTCCCACTATACTCCCCACACTATAATTCACTGTACTCCACTCACTATACTTCACTATACTCCCCACACTTTATTTGACTGTACTCATCCCACTATACTTTACTATATTGCCCACACTATACTTGATTGTACTCATCCCACTACACTCCACACACACACACATTCAAATGTACTAACATTTTGAAATAGTTCTGATGCAACAGCCTTGTTTATTGAAACCATGTGACCTTGGCAATTTGATACACACTCCAAACCACTGATTAGAGGCAGAAAATTGGTAAAGGTTCGTGAGCTTCATAAAGCAGTGTTTGTAAAGCAGCAATCATTCGTGCACAGAGACTTCAGGTCTGGATGTCTGTACCTGTAACTCTCTCTCACACACTTGTCTGCAGCCACAAAGTCTCCTCGGTGCAGATGAACCAGCACTTGAGCAATGGTTTTCTACAGAAAACAGTACAAAACATCTATTTAAATTATAGCAACATTAGAATGTGCATGCAAAATTTTATGATAATTAAAATGAAACAGATTGGTGTTGTCACTTGACTGTACTCATCCCACTATACTTCACTATATTCCCCCCACTATACTTGACTGTACCCATCACTCACTGCTGTTTACTGAGTATAACTACAGATACACGGACACTGGAGCATTTTAAAGCTGCGAAGATCAGCTGGTCTGTTTATAAGCTGATATACGAGTGATCCGCTGATGATTCAACTGATCTTCGCGGCTATAAAAACACTCCAGTGTCCATATATCTGCAGTTACACTCAGTAGTTGCTGTAGTTACAGTAAACAGCGGTGAGTTCAGTGACTGGCCAATCACATTCAATTCTGTTGAGCATGTGAACACAATGGCAAATCAGCGCTGTTTAAGAACACACTCAACAGCGCTCAGATGTTAGCAGGAAATAGACATTTTTAAATTTTCAGTACTGATTGGTATGGAATTCCAGTATCGTGACAACACTAAAACAGATATCAATGTGAAGTTGTCCTGAAACACTATGAACACAACACAAAACAGCACTTTTTGCACCTTAAAGCAGGTGGGGTAGTTCTCAATCTCCTTGTACATGTTCTTTTCTTTCTGAAGGGACACAGCGGCCTCGTCCAGTCTGAGGACAGTAAAACACAACATCTCAAACTGTAACTAAAGAACACTGAACATACTTACTGGATCTTTTGTATAAAGTGCACAGATAAAATATAGCGTACATAAGCATGAATGGCGTGTACCAATGTTTTTTTTTAGTTTCACTGCTATATACAGTTGAAGTCAGAATTATTAGCCCCCCTGAATTATTAGCCCCCCTGTTTATTTTTTTCACAATTTCTGTTTAATCGAGAGATTTTTTCAACACATTTCTAATCATAATAGTTTTAATAACTCATCTCTAATAACTGATTTATTTTATCTTTGTCATGATGACAGTAAATAATATTTGACTAGATATTTTTCAAGACACTTCTATACAGCTTAAAGTGACATTTGAAGGCTTAACTAGGTTAATTAGGTTAACTAGGCAGGTTAGGGTAATTAGGCAAGTCATTGTATAACTATGGTTTGTTCTGTAGACTATCGAAAAAAAATAGCTTAAAGGGGCTAATAATATTGACCTTAAAATGGCTTTAAAAAAATAAAAAACTGCTTTTATTCTAGTTGAAATAAAACAAATAAGACTTTCTCCAGAAGAAAAAATATTATCAGACATACTGTGAAAATTTCCTTGCTCTGTTTAACATCATTTAGGAAATATTTAAAAAAGAAAAATAAATTCAAAGGGGGACTAATAATTCTGACTTCAACTGAATATCATAGTATTCATTCATTATTTTCCTTCAGCTTAGTTCCTTATTTATCAGGGGTCGCCACAGTGGAATGAACCACCAACTATTCCGGCATATGTTTTACACAGCGGATGCCCTTCCAGCCGCAACCCGGTACTGGGAATTTATTATAGTATTATATTATATTATATTATTTTTATGTTTTAATTTCATTTTAGTTAAGGATTTATTAGGTTAGCTTATCAGTAATTTGTTTTAATTTCAATTATATATAGATAGATATATATATATATATATTAATTAGTTTAATAACTTAATTTCAGTTTTGGTCATTTTTGTTCTGCAGCTTACAGTAAAAGAGTAGCATTTTTTTACTAGTTTGAATACATTTGATCGGTTTTATTTATCCTACTCATTCAAATTGTAGCAATGCTATTTTAGTATCACTGCTATATTATCACAGTATTAATTTATATAATTTTTATTTTCTATTTCCATTTTAGTTAATGATTTATAAGCATTTGTTTCAATTTCAATTATAATTTGTTTATTAGTTTCTATAACTTCATTTCAGTTTTAGTCATTTTTGTTTTGCAGCTTACAGTAAAAATTCATTAGCTCTCCATCGGCTTAGTCCCTTATTTATCAGGGTTCGCCACTGCAGAATGAACCGCCAACTATTCCAGCATATGTTTTACACAGCAGATGTCCTTCCAGCCGCAACCCAGTACAGTACACTAAAGCCTGGTTTAAACTTCTGCGTTGAGTGATCGGCGAGACCCACGGCGCCTGCCTTGCGCATTGCCGTACATTTATACTTCTGCGCGCTAACACTTCCGATATGCTGGCTGGCAGTAGGTTTCCTCTGTGTCGAGTTTCTTCGCTGGTGTTTTCTTTTTTCTGAATGCTAACTTAACGTACAAGTAGCTCAAACTCGCTCATTCAGAGATGGAAACCGACAGACGTGCAACAACTTTAATCATAAGGTAAACACAAAACAAAACTTTCCATCTGGAGCTCCTTCACGGGTCTCGACACTTGTAAACACTCACTCTAACAGGTTCGCATGGCTCTCTGTCCCGCCCACATTCGTCAGCGCTACCAAGCCCACCAATCACAGAGCTTGCGTTACGCGTCGTTGCAATGTGTTGTAAAATTTTTTGAGAGGTGCGCGTCAGCGATGGCCATGGCGATGGCTATGCGACCAAGTATAAATCAGCCTTAAGACCAATTTTGTTTACCCAACTCCCCTATAGTGCATGTGTTTGGACTGTGGGAGGAAACCGGAGGAAACTCAAGCTAACACAAGGAGAACATGCAAACTCCACACAGAAATGCCAACTGGCCCAGCCGGGACTCGAACCAGCGACCTTCTTGCTGTAATGCCTCATTCAGAGTAGCAGCGACTTTGTAGCTGCATGTCGCTCTGGGTGGCAACCTGCTGCAAACACAGGCCTGTGAGCATGAATACAATCGGCCTCTGAGCGAGCTGAGAGAGGATCACGTGAGCTCTACTGGTGCTCCTATTTGGCTGTTGCTTAAGAAAGTTGCTCTTCATTTGCATAAAGTTGAAGGCTTCTTAATATTTTTGTGTCGCTCGACACGCCCACCTGAACGCCAAGGGTCGCTGTCGCTCACGTAGACGGAGTTCGCCGGAAGTCGCTCACTCTCCGTTGAAATGATCGATCGCTTGTCGCTTTGCCGCTGTGAGTCGCTTGTAGTGTGAATGAGGCTTAAGGCAACAGTGCTAACCACTGAGCCACCATGGCACCTACAGTAAACATTTTTCTGTTTTATTTCTTCTACTTATTCAAATTGTTTCCTATATTTTTTTATTAACCTTTAATCAGTTTTATTTTAATTATTTTTGCTTTACAGTTTAATGATTTTATTTCAGATCTTTTTTATTTGATTTTTTCTTTTCTTTTATTATTTATTTATTTATTATTTTATTACTTTCGATTTTTGCATGTGTGTTAATAGTCAAACTCGCACTCACCTGCGCAGTCTGACCAGAAGTCTGGAGGATTTACCCAGCAGCTCTGCAGCCTGTCTGAGACGATCTTCATTCTGAACACATCAAAAACCACACCAGACAGATTTCTGAATTTAATATCACAGCACTGAATCTATAACTATGTTGGTGTTTCCTCACCTCAAACACAGATGCGGCTTTTTGGTACAAGTCCACGGCTTTCTCTAGATCAATCGGCTCGATGAGTCTGAATAAGCAGATGGCACCAGTTAATAATGCTACAGTACAGGTAAGCAAACTCAAAACACTTCAGAAAATGCAAAGAAAAGAAAAAAACACAACAAACTCTCAGTAAATGTCTTCATTAGGTTCCAAAATGTTGTATCAAGGGTCAATATTTGATGGATGGATGATATATTGGATGGATGGATGGAACAATAGATAGATGGATGGATGGATGGATGGATGGATGGATGGATGGATGGATGGATGGATGGATGGATGGATGGATGGATGGATGGATGGATGGATGGATGGATGGATGGATGGATGGATGGATGGATGGATGGATGGATGGACGGATGGATGGACGGATGGATGGATGGATGAAAGGATAAATAGATAGACGGATAGTATTGTTTTTGCATTGTTGGCTTTCTAGTTGTGTCGTATAATTTGTTTTTACTGGTGTAAAGCGCTTTGGTCAACCTTGCCCTGCTGGTTGGCTGGATTTAGCTGGTCGACCAGCCAGGTTTTAGAGGGGTTTTGGCCATTTCCAGGCTGGTTTCCAGCCATTTCCATCCTGGTCTTAGCTGGTCAGGTTGGGAGTTGACCAGCTAAAACCAGCTTGACCAGCCATGTCCAGCTTAAACCAGACTGGTCAAGCTGGTTTTAGCTGGTCATTTTCCAGCTTAACCAGCTAAGACCAGGCTGGAAATGGCTGAAAACCAGCTTGGAAATGGCCAAAACCCCTCTAAAACCAGGCTGGTCAACCAGCTAAAACCCGCCAACCAGCTTAGGCTGGTTTAAGCTGTTTTTTTCAGCAGGGTGGTTGTAGTAAGGTGCTATAAAGGTTGATTGATAACATGATTTAGCATAATGTTAGCATGTTTAACATATGATTTAACAATGCTATTAAAATAACACATTTTCTAACATGATGTAGCATGTTTCTATAATTATTTAGCACAACACTGGCTTGTTTTTGTATGTAGCCTATGTAGTAGGATTTAACACGATTCCATCTTGAATTAGCAAAATGCTAATATGTTGTATGTAGCCTATGTAGTATGATTTCACTATGTAGTATGTAGTCATGAATAAGTACACTGCTAACATGTAGCACGTTGCTTGCATGCTAAAATTTTACTTGACATGAGTTAGAACGATTCTAAGGGCCCATACATTCAGAGACATTATCAAGGGCCCGCGACACCCCCTTCACTTTCATCCACACTTCCCCCCAACACCCCCCCCCACCTGCTTTTCATTTTCATCCGCGATCTCCCCAATGACCCCCCCCATCCCCCCTCCCACCCACTCTTCACTTTCATCCGCGATCCCGCCCATACCCCAACCCCTATTATCTAATTAGATAGATAATGCATTTTAGCATGTTTGTGACAGGATTTAACACATTGTTAGCATGTCTATATATCGTTTAGCAAATTGCTAACTTGTATTGTTTTTGCATTGTTTGCTTTCTAGTTGTGTCGTATAATTTGTTTTTACTGCTGTAAAGCATGAACAAAGTACTACATAAAAAGGTTGATTGATAACATGATTTAGCATAATGCTAGCATGTTTTAACATAGGGTTTAACAATGGTTTTGAAAGAACAATCTCTCTAACATGATGTAGCATGTTTCTCACCGTATTAAGCACAGCACTGGCTTGTTTTTTTATGTATGTAGTATGATTTAACACTATTCCATCTTGAATTAGCACATTGCTAACATGTTTGCATGTAGTATAATTTAGCACAGTTTAGTCACGAATAAGTGCACTGCTAACATGTAGCAAGTTGCTTGCATGCTTCTAATTTTACTTAACATGATAGATAGATTGTTTGCTTTCTAGTTGTGTGGTATAATTTGTTTTTACTGGTGTAAAGCATAAACATAAAGTACTACATAAAAAGGTTGATTGATAACATGATTTAGCATAATGCTAGCATGTTTTAACATACGGTTTTACAATGTCTTTAAAATACCTCATTTTCTAACATGATGTCCCTGCTGAAAAATCCAGCTTAAACCAGCCTAAGCTGGTTGGCTGGTTTTAGCTGGTCGACCAGCCTGGTTTTAGAGGGGTTTTGGCCATTTCCAGCCTGGTCTTAGCTGGTCAGGCTGGAAAATGACCATCTTAAACCAGCTAAAACCAGCTTGACCAGCCTGGTTTAAGCTGGACATAGCTGGTTTTGGCTGGTCAAGCTGGTTTTAGCTGGTCAACTCCCAGCCTGACCAGCTAAGACCAGGCTGGAAATGGCTGGAAACCAGCCTGGAAATGGCCAAAACCCCTCTAAAACCAGGCTGGTCAACCAGCTAAAACCAGCCAACCAGCTTAGGCTGGTTTAAGCTGGATTTTTCAGCAGGGGTAGCATGTTTCTAATATTATTTAGCCCAATACTGGCTTGTTTTTGTATGTATGATTTAAAACGATTTCATTTTGAATTAGCACATTGCTAACATGTTTTATGCATGTAGGATGATTGAGCACAGTTTAGTCATGAATAAGTACACTGCTAACATATCTAGCACGTTGCTCGCATGCTTCTAATTTTACTTAACACAATGCTAGCATGTTTATACTGTAGTGACTTCACTCACTGTTTCTTATTGACTAAGCACATTGTTAACCGGATGTCGCTTGTTGCTAGTATATTTCTAACAAGTTTCAACATGTATGTGTCATGATTTAACACATTGTTAACATGAATCATGGTGCTAGCACGTTTCTAACATGATTTTCCATTACGCTAGCATGTTTTATTTTTATAAAAACATAACAATAAACGTTTTATGATTTGTAATCAGATTACTACAATGATTTTAACATGTTCAGGCATTAACTAGGAATAAAACTCAGCTAAGTTTAATAAAAGCTTAAGTAGTTTTCATTGTGAGTCTGCGCCTTATTGCACAGTACTGATGTACAACAGCCCTATGATTGAATAGTCCCAACACCTGCATATGTCTAAGCATAATACAAGCATGTCGTTTTCTGCTCATTTCCGAGTTATGATCAGTCATTATACTCACTTCCCAGCTCTGTCCAGTGCCATTCCAGCAGTGCCAGATGTGCCATTCTCCACATACATGATACTGGCCTTCTCTATCAGCTGAATGGCTTCGGGCATTTTCTTCATGTCCTGCAGGGTCAACAAGAGTCACTATCTAACCATCTCTAAAAGTGTTTGAATTGTGTTAGATTTACAATAAGCTAGTGACATTTTTTTGAAAAAGATAATTGCATATTCGGTCAGTAAATTTGGTACAGCAGTTATAAACCAATGCCGAGTTAAGACTGCATGATTTTCCAAGTAGTCGTGTCATGTTTTCACACTGCATGCTTTGTTTACACTGCAAGATGGATCGCCGACAGGGGATTTCACACTGCATGACTTTAAAATAGGAAGAATCGCCGACAACTTTGTCCAAACTACGTCTCACAACCAAACACACGTATTATATAGTTTATTATTAACTACATAACGAAAAAGAAGCCTTTAATGAGGTAAACAAAAAATTTTACATATTTGCTCACCTGGGTTTGAAGGGAATTAACAATGTCTCCTCAACTTTTTTTTCTTTTTCGACCCAGTTGTGATATTGCTCACATGACAACTCAAGCAGACACAGTGCTCCTGCCAAATTTCTGCTAGTTTTTCCTCCATTTCTTGGGTCCAAATAAACTGAAAATGAGCGCTTTTAATTTATCCTCTATCATCTCGCTGGCCTGCAGGTACACTAGTGGATGCTGCTTTTTCATTGGCTGTAGGTGATCGCGGATGTTATTTTCAGTCAAAACTCAAGCCAAATATCTCACGGGCATCGCCGATTCATCAGCGATTCCTTCAAATCACGTCTTTGACAGTTCAGTTCACACTGTGTGATTGTCTCTCGCGTGCCTGAGCACCGATTTGCCTGTGATTTCAGGCATCTGTTGGCGATTTCTCAAAACCTGTCGGCGAGTCAAAATCAGAGCTAAAATCATGCAGTCTGAACTCGGCATAAAGGACAATTATTTTACCGTCGTCCTGACCTGTGGTGAAAATAAGATTCCTCTATTACAATATTGAGACATTATCTATTACAAATAATGGACATTACTGCTTTTTTAAAGGGGCACCACATTCATTTTCCTTCAGCTTAGTCTCTGATTTTATCAGAGGATGCCACAGCGGAATGAACCGCCAACTATTCCAGCTTATGTTTTACACAGAGGATGCCCTTCCAGCCACAACCCAGTACTGGGAAACACCCATACACTCTCACATTCACTCATACACTATGGCCCATTTAGCTCATCCAATTCACTTATAGCGCATGTGTTTGGACTGTGGGGGAAACCAGAGCACCCAGAGGAAATCCACGCCAACACGGGAAGAACCGGCTGCTAGCTCTCTGCAACTCTCACATTGTCACCCACTGAAGCTATGCAGGGCTGCGCCCGGTCAGTATCTGGATGGGAGACCACATGGGAAAGCTAGGTTGCTGTTGGAAGTGGTGTTAGTGAGGCCAACAGGGGGCACTCAACCTGCGGTCTGTGTGGGTCCTAACGCTTCAGTATAGTAAAGGGGACGTTAAACTGAGGTCCTTACTTTCTGTGGTTGTTAAAAATCACAAGATGTCCTTCGAAAAAGAGTAGGGATTTACCCGCTGGCCTCTGTCCATCACAGCAAAAATTCCAGTGTTAAATATACAGTGTGATTTTTTTTGGTGTTGTTCAGTGTTAAAACCAGAGTACCTTTTAATCCACCAGTGTGAAAGAGCGTATATTGAAGAGTTTTTTTTTTTCAGTGTTAAACTTTTAACCCAATATGCAGTGTATTTCTCACTAGTGATGGGAAGTCAGTTTGTTTTACTTAAGCTTGAAACATGTCTTGTTGCATTTAAAAATGCAAAGAGTTGTATATATAATAAAAATAATTCTAAAAAGATTAATGAACATTAAATGAATTAAAACTATTTTCAAAATATTTGATCACTGTTATCTGTCACACACACCAATTGGTAATATAGCAAAAAAGGTAACATTAACACTTTAAAGGGTAACACACACTCCAGTTGGATGTAAGAATAAACTCTCACTGTGTTAAAATGTACTCTGAGAGTAATGTACAAATTTCACACTTTAGAAAGTGTTATTTTAACTCCAAAATGGAGGCAGTCATATGTACACCCAAGGAGTGTTAAGCTAAACTCAAATTGAGTTAAATGTACACAGATTTTTTTGCTGTGTGGCCTCCTAAATATCCCCATATCATAACTGGCTTCATCACTCTGTCTCCTCTCCACCAATCAACCCCCTCCCCACCCCCCACCACCCCCAAACAAAGATCTTTCAGAAACATGGAAAAAATATAACAGTACACTACCTGACAAAAGTCTTGTCGCCCTTTTCAAGTTTTAGGAACAAAAAATAATAACATGACTTCTAGTTGATCATTTGGTATCAGAAGTGGCTTATATGAAAGACAAAGGCCTCTAGATTACACTTACTTTACCAAAATAAAATATGATCATGAATTGATTTTTAATGATTTAATTAGGACAGTAAGGTCTGACTTTGCTTAGACAAAAGTCTCGTCACTGAACAGAAATAATGTCCAGTATAGAATATAAAGTCATGCTGCAGTGGAAGAAGACTGAATATTGTGTCTGACTCCATCATGAGCTTGGAGGACTGCATCCATACATCTCTGCAATGACTCAAATCACTTATTAATAAAGTCATCTGGAATAACAAAGAAAGCGTTCCTGCAGGACTCCCAGAGTTCATCAAGATTCGTTGGATTCATCTTCAATGCCTCCTCCTCCATCTTACCCCAGACATGCTTAATAATGTTCATGTGTGGTGACCGGGCTGGCCAATCCTGGAGCACCTTGACCTTCTGCACAAATTGTGCAGCACAAATGTCTTGATACCTCAGGCTGTTGATGTTGCCATCCACTCTGCAGATCTCTCGCACGCCCCCATACTGAATGTAACCCCAAACCATGACTTTTCCTTCACCAAACTTGACTGATTTCTGTGAGAATCTTGGGTCTATGCGGGTTCCAATATGTCTTCTGCAGTATTTGTGATGAGTTCAACAGATGATTCATCAAATCTACCTTCTGCCACTTTTCCAAATGATCAACTAGAAGTCAAGTTATTATTTGTTGCTCTTATGACTGGGATCCACGACAAGACTTTTGTCAGGTAGTGTAGGGTATACTCTTTGAATCAATGACACATTTATGATCACATTTATTCTTAGGTGATGATCAACACCAAATTACAGCAAAAAAAAATGACTCTGGAAGCTAATTCTGGAAAAAGCTGCCTCAATGAAAAAGAAAAATGCATCTACAGAGCATTCAGAATGATTACTACATGAGCAGCTCACCTTCAGCATCATACCAGCTTGTTCATACGCTCTGACAAGAAGAAAAACACATTTTAGCATGGATGGAAATCAGATGAGGAGTTTACACAAACATAGACAGTGATAATAATAGTTAACAATGGAACAGTGTAGTGTAGTATGATGTTGACCATTAATTAGGGCTGCACAATATATCGTTTCAGCATCGATATCGCAACGTGCGAGTCTGCAATAGACACATCGTAGGCATCTGCAATCAGTGGTGTAGTCCTAAAAGAAAAGGTGGTGTACTATTACCCACCCAACCCAAATTTTAAATGAATGTAGGCAAAGAAACAACAAAAGTCAAATGTTTCTTTGATTCATTATACATACATACATACAGTATACTTTGGAAGTCAATGGTTACAGGTTTCCTGCTTTCTTCAAAATATCTTCTTTTGTGTTCAACAGAAGAAAAAAAGCCGAACTTTTAGGGGGGCTGAATAAAAATATAGAGGGGCTTAAGCAACTCCCATGCTGTTTTATAATTTAACTGAATGTTTCAGTGAAACATCACTCAGTTGACTTGTCGTGGTCTTCGAAAAGCTCATGAAATTTTCTCACAGCTGCTGTGGTTGTCAGGGGTGGGAATGGCGCGAGTAATCTCAAAAGGCTCCAATTGCAACATATTAAGATGCGAGTTAAAAAACCCAAACATTTGGTATACAGTTAAAGGGGACGTGAACATATACATGTACATTAGGGAAGTCTAATCAGCTAAACAAGTGAGTATACCGAGGGTATATGCAATTATTGGTCATCAGCAGTGGTAATACCCAAGCAGCTTGTGGAAAAAAGTAGGCATACTGAGTATACGTGCGTATAGCCCCGACTACACCACTGTCTGCAATGTAGTTGCGATTTTAGTTGACCAGACATTACAATTTTTAGATTTTAACCTTAGAGTGAAATTTTATTATTTGCATGAGTATTCAAGACCTGACTGTAAGAATTTAAAGCAAATTTACATCATTTGGGCACCATAAATGATTCATTTGAGCTTAAAGATTAATTGTACGTTATTTAATTATTTACTCAATTAAAACGATAGTGTTATTATTATTATTATTAAATGGTATTATTTCATTTACATATCTTTTCTCTGTTGTATTTAACTTTGCTTGTCATTTTTTAAATTTATTTTATGCAGATATGCTCCCCTACAGAATCATCCCAATCAATCTAAAGTTATGAATTCATTACCAGATATTCAAGTCATCTGCTGAGTCAGTTTTTTCCCCAATATCGTGCAGCCCTACTATTACTATGGATTCATTTAGCATAGTTCATTATGGTTAACTAGTTTGTTACTTACTTTGCTGCATGGAAGAGTCTGTGAATTTGAGTTAAGTAAATGCAGAACTGAATGAGAGAATGAAACCAACACTTAATCAAATACAATTATCATTACTGTTCAAAGGTTCGGGGTTGATAAGAACATTTTAACAACAATAACAATTTAGTAATATATTAAAATATTATTTGAATTTTAAATAGCTTTATTCTATTTAAATATATTTATTTTTTCTTATTCTTTTATGGTGGTGCAAAGTTGAATTAACTTCAGTATTTAATGTCAAAAGATCTTTCAGAAATTATTCTAATATGCTGATTTGATGATCAAAAAACATTTCGTATTGTCAGTGTTAAAAATAAAAGTTTGCTGTTTTATTTTTGTGTAATTTGAATAGACTTGAAAACCAAGATCATAAAACCAATCTTAAGTTGCATGGGTATGTTTGTAGGAATAGCCAACCATGCTTTAATTTAATTTAATTCATTCATTTAATTTCCTTCGGCTTAGTCCCTTATTTATCAGAGGTCACCACAGTGGAATGAACCGCCAACTATTCCAGCATATGTTTTATGCAGCGGATGCCCTTCCAGTCGCAACCCAGTACTGGGAAAAACCCATACACTCTTATTCCCACACACTCATACACTACAGACAATTTAGTTCATCCAATTCACCTATAGCATATGTGTTTGGACTGTGGGGGAAACCGGAGCACCTGGAGGAAGCCCATGCCAACACGGGGAGAACATGCAAACTCCACACAGAAATGCCAACTGGCCCAGCTGGGACTCGAACCAGCGACCTTCTTGCTGTGAGGCGACAGTGCTAACCACTGAGCCACCGTGTCACCCAAACATTTTAACAACAATAACAATTTAGTAATATATTAACATGTTATTTGAATTAAAATAGCTGTATTCTATTTGAATATATTTTACAGGGTTTTTTTTTGCAGTGCTGCTGAATTAACTCCAGTATTTAATGTCAAAAGGTCTTTCAGAAATTATTCTAATATGCTGATTTGATGATCAAAAAACATTTCTTATTGTCGGTGTTAAAAAACAAAAAAACAAACAAACAGACTTTGAATAGAATTTGAATAGAGACCTGGGTAGGGTTGCAGCAGCTGATCGTAAGGGCTTTCTTAAACTGGAACGTGAAGTCCACGCTAGAGGCTTAGTAACTACTAGCTAGTTTATAACTAAATTTGTTCTGACTTCGGTTGCACCACATGTTCTTAAGCCAAACCGTAGTTAGCAGGTCATAAGCTCTCCGTAAAGTCATGCGTAGTCGCATTGAATGATGTAATATCCAAAAAAAAAAAAAAAAAAGCATTTCAATCGTTAAACCCGGGGAATGCTGCCGTAAATATTTAGTTGAAAAGTAGCATTACGTTTAAACTAAGTTCAGTGGTGCAACACAAAAATATTTAGTAGTGTGTAAGTTGTAACTTAGTGTCCCTTTAGGTCACAACTAGGATACGTTTTAACTTTTAACGTTTTAACCGGTTCCAGCAAACACATTTATTTCAAATTTAAATGTGAGCTAGAACCATAAAACCAATCCTAAAATTGCACAGGTATGTTTGTAGGAATAGCTAATATTTAATAATTAAAATGATACATTCCATGCAAATGTCAACCTTGCCATGAAAAAAATTAAGTTTTCACCAAAATAGAGAAACCGTTTCTACATTTTTTGTGTAAACATGTATTTTACAGTACTTTAAAAATGCTCAAAAATGTCTCTGTCAGTGTTTTCAAACTATTATATTTGATTTACAAGTCATACAAGTGGCAATTTCACATCCGTCACATCTATAACAGAGAGATGTCACATCCATAATGAAGCTTTTCCCTCATAAATGCAAAAATGTCAAATAAAATAAAATCACCGATGTTTGTTCTATAGTAAAGTATCCTTTACCTGATCCTTATCCTTTTGATGATCATGGTTTTGGGTTGTGCAGTTTAATTTACAGAATTTCTACAAAGTATGTTGTAGGCTGTAAATGTGCAAACTTTTTGGGTCACATCAATAACGCATGCTTATTTTCCTCATTTAAAATATAAAAAACATTTACAGATTGATATTTTTCTGATCCCATAACTCTGTGGTTAGTTGTTTTGGAAAATATAAACAGTTGCTTCAATATAATGTTGACATACTTTCTATGTGAATTTATGTTTTGAGTTTTTACTGCAAATGTCACATCCATAACGCTGGAATTGCTCAGATGTATAGAAGAAATCATTAGGACATTTAGTAAAGATCATGTTTAATGAAGAAATTTTGTTTATTTAATTTCATTTTTAATAATTAGCAATCATTTGGACAACTTTAAAGGCGATTTTCGCGATATTTAGATTTTTTTTTTGTTGTTTTAAATCTCAGGTTTCAGATTTTCAAATAGACATATTTTGGCCAAATATTGTCCTAACAAACCATACATCAATGGAAAGTGTATTTATTAAGCGCATTGATGCATAAATCTCAGTTTCAGAAAAAAATGGACACGTATGACTAGTTTTGTGGTCCAGGGTCACAAATAGTAACGCCTGTTTCACACAGCAAGCGTGAGCAAAGCGTGAGCAGCACGTATGGAGAGCAAAACACAGCGCACAGGCGTTTGCCTTCCACACCAGCTGTGTTAGCACCGCGCAGCAGATCGCACAGATTTGCATCGATCAATCTATCTCTGTCTAGTCTATCTAGTTACCTATCTATATATAAATACACTTTTTTTTAACTTTTCATCTGCATCAAGGCCCGCGGCAACTTCCTCCTATGCTGTTTCCTTAACCTGCAAATCTTTATTTTACAAATTATAAAGATTCTAAAGAACTGTTTGTTTCTCAAGCTCTATAAGGAGTGATTCATGTATTATAAGGTGCACTTGGTCAGAATACAATCGCATGTGACATCATGTCATTTTGTTTTTGATTGCCAGGATGATGTAGGGCAATATTATAATTATATTTATACAATATAGTTATAATGATATTTATACATGATCAAACTACAGGGAGTGCAGAATTATTAGGCAAGTTGTATTTTTGAGGATTAATTTTATTATTGAACAACAACCATGTTCTCAATGAACCCAAAAAACTCATTAATATCAAAGCTGAATATTTTGGAAGTAGTTTTTAGTTTGCTTTTAGTTTGAGCTATTTTAGGAGGATATCTGTGTGTGCAGGTGACTATTACTGTGCAGAATTATTAGGCAACTTAACAAAAAACAAATATATACCCATTTCAATGATTTATTTTCACCAGTGAAACCAATATAACATCTCAACATTCACAAATATACATTTCTGACATTCAAAAACAAAACAAAAACAAATCAGTGACCAATATAGCCACCTTTCTTTGCAAGGACACTCAAAAGCCTGCCATCCATGGATTCTGTCAGTGTTTTGATCTGTTCACCATCAACATTGCGTGCAGCAGCAACCACAGCCTCCCAGACACTGTTCAGAGAGGTGTACTGTTTTCCCTCCTTGTAAATCTCACATTTGATGATGGACCACAGGTTCTGTATAGGGTTCAGGTCAGGTAAACAGGGAGGCCATGTCATTAGTTTTTCTTCTTTTAGACCCTTTTTTTGCCAGCCACGCTGTGGAGTACTTGGAAGTGTGTGATGGAGCATTGTCCTGCATGAAAATCATGTTTTTCTTGAAGGATGCAGACTTCTTCCTGTACCACTGCTTGAAGAAGGTGTCTTCCAGAAACTGGCAGTAGGACTGGGAGTAGAGCTTGACTCCATCCTCAATCCGAAAAGGCCCCACAAGCTCATCTTTGATGATACCAGCCCAAACCAGTACTCCACCTCCACCTTGCTGGCGTCTGAGTCGGACTGGAGCTCTATGCCCTTTACCGATCCAGCCACGGGCCCATCAAGACTTACTCTCATTTCATCAGTCCATAAAACCTTAGAAAAATCAGTCTTGAGATATTTCTTGGCCCAGTCTTGACGTTTCAGCTTGTGTGTCTTGTTCAGTGGTGGTCGTTTTTCAGCCTTTCTTACCTTGGCCATGTCTCTGAGTATTGCACACCTTGTGCTTTCGGGCACTCCAGTGATGTTGCAGCTCTGAAATATGGCAAAACTGGTGGCAAGTGGCATCTTGGCAGCTGCACGCTTGACTTTTCTCAGTTCATGGGTAGTTATTTTGCGCCTTGGTTTTTGGTTTGGTTTTTCCACACGCTTCTTGCGACCCTGTTGACTATTTTGAATGAAACGCTTGATTGTTCGATGATCACGCTTCAGAAGCTTGCCAATTTTAAGAGTGCTGCATCCCTCTGCAAGATATCTCACTATTTTTGACTTTTCGGAGCCTGTCAAGTCCTTCTTTTGACCCATTTTGCCAAAGGAAAGGAAGTTGCCTAATAATTATGCACACCTGATATAGGGTGTTGATGTCATTAGACCACACCCCTTCTCATTACAGAGAGGCACATCACCTAATATGCCTAATTGGTAGTAAGCTTTCGAGCCTATACAGCTTGGAGTAAGACAACATGCATAAAGAGGATGATGTGGTCAAAATACTCATTTGCCTAATAATTCTGCACTCCCTGTAGTGTGCAACTCAAGCAAAACTAACACTAAAATTGCTTTAAATTTGGTTTTGTAGTTCGGGCCCAAATAAATATTTGTTGCATTTTTTAATAATTTCATTTAATCATTTCATTTGATTGAATATATAAAAATCCGTAGATCTCATCAATGCATATATTGGGTAAAATTGCTACAGTCATTCAATGTGTTTTTGGTTCTTATCAATGCACTGTCACTTTAATTGAGCATGAGCAGCGCTGCAAAAATAGACCCAGCGCCGAAACTATCGTGGCACTGCTGCTTCAGTGACGCTCACGCCTCGCGCTTCTGAGTGCAGTATGAAAGCTCTAATTTGTTAACATGGACGCCGAAAAAAACAACTGCTGCTCATGCTCTGCTCACGCTTGCGGTGTGAAACAGGCTTTAATGTATTTTTTGTTGCTTTAGATAAATTGAATGCATCATTGCTGAAAAAAACAACAACTTTTGAATAGAAGACTACAAACATGCATATATGGCATAGTTCCTTATAAAGTGTACACAATGTTTTAACATGTTGACATGAAACTACACTGCATAACATCTGTTTGATGAATCAACTTTATGATTTATTCTTTGGTTTACACTAGTAACTAGAACAGTGGCGGCTGGTTAATAGAGGGCGCTGGGGCGCCGCCCCCTTCAAGTTAGACCCCTTTAATATGTTAATGTTTATTATCACAAATATTAACAAAATAAATTGATTTAATTATAACATTCTAACATTTATTGTAGTCATACTAACATTTATTGAAAAAAAATGTATGAACAATATTTTTTCATATGTGTGCGGGGCACCGGACTAATGGGTGTCTATGTAGGTACACGAACTTTTGCAATGCACGTGATATGACAATAAGCTCTAATTGGCCTGTTTTAAATTGTCTTTGGGGCGCAGCGCTCTGCATCCCGAACCCTCCCATTTTTGTTGTTAGAACGAATCATATTTGTTTTTATATGATTGGCCTTATGTGATTGGACCATTCTCACCAAAGAGCTTAGAATGCAATTTCTCGAGATGAAGGAAAATTCTGTTGTATCTTTGCAAAGATATCCGTTCACAAGGCGTTTGGATGAAGAAAAAAAAATCAAGAAGCTTGGACCAGATCGACCTACCTTGCAAATTCACCAGTAGTCAAGTGATCGCGATCGCGCATTTATTCGGGGCTTTTCCAGCACTTGTTATGACAAACGGAGTTGGCTGGCAGGTTGTGATGTAAGTCATGCCTTTTACTATTTCCATGTTTGCTGTTTCAAACAGCATGACGCAAGAGAGGCTGAATGCATTGGCCATGCTGTCAATAGAGAAGAGACTGGTGACTGAGATGACTGACTTTAACCAAAAGGTTATTGAGAAATTTTCAAGCCAGAAAACAAGGAGAGCAAAATTTATTTTCAAGTAGTGCTACTGGCCAGTGATTAGGCAACATTTGTGTGTGTGTGTGTGTGTGTGTGTGTTTACTGATTATCTTGATTGTTTCATTACTGATAATAAACCCAAACTGAACTAAAATGAACTGATTTGTGCTGCATTTATTGTATGCTTTAGTCATATTTTAGTTTTTTGATGAATCACCTGAAAAATGGCTTTTACACTCTTACTTTACCAACAGTTAGATTTGTTTTCTGGTGTTTGCGCCCCCCCCCCCCCCCCCTCCCCCACATTTTTTAACACCAGCCGCCACTGAACTAGAAGCTGTTGATAAAGTGCAGAAGAAGGATACGCTTTGTTTTCAGTGTGATACTCAGCCTCCTTCAGGTACGCATCCTTCGCTTGTTCAAACTGTTTTGCGTTTTTGAAAGCCACAGCTGATGTGATACCAGAAGAAAAAGTATTGTTATAAAGGTAATACCGGTCATACAATGTCAGATAAATCACAACATGCTTAATAAATCAAAGATATCAATGGCGTTGTATCAATCAGATGTTAGTCAGTTTTCCATCTTCACCTGCTTTGGCCATCTCTGAAGCGGCTCCGTCGTAATCAGGTTTCCACTTGGTCATGCTGGTCTTCAAGCTGAAAGCAAAACACAAAATTTATCGTATTGTGACGCAGTTCCTAGAGAAACACAATTTTAAATAAGAAAACAGTGGGCGTGGCTTGTTTTCTCTACTGCGAGCCGATTGGATGCAGTAAAGTAGGCATTTCGTTCAGAAAGATCTGGAAAAGGGTTTGGGGAGAGTTATTACAACCAAGCAGACACCTGCTGCTCCTCACCATTTCTGTTTGTTGTCAAAACTGACAGCCGGAGGGGCGTGGTTAAGTATGTTAGCCACGCCCAATACCTCAGTCAGACCTAGGCTGCGTCCAAAACCGCCTACTACTCAGTAGGTACTGCATTTGAATTTAAACAAACAACTCGGCTGTTAGAAAAGTACGTTCTATACAGTATGAATGTAAGAAGTATGAATGTTATTCGGACGTACTACATCTGCCATTTTGTCAGGGTCACATGACCTACCTGCGTCAGTTGCGTCGATTCACTCCCATTCATGAATTCTCTCGCGGAGCATCATGAGATAGCGCTGCGTGTATGGGATAGAATGCGCATTTCAGAATCTCACATGAAGTAGTAAGTCATCCGGGTACTTCTCGCATACTGATTTTCAAATTCTATGAATTCAGACATACTACTCGGCTTGCATACTGATTTTAGCGTACTGTATAGTAAGGAAGTATGCGGTTTCGGACGCAGCCCTAATCTAACTGAAAACAAACAGGAAGCGCATTTTCAAATTTCAATTTTATATTACAAGGGCAAACTTTTTTTCTTAATGAATTGTTCACCACCAAACTATCAACGTGAGCTAACAAAATCCCTTTAAATCATCATATGAGCCATAATCTTGTTACTGTTATCCCCACTCCCCCCCCCTAATATATAGGGGCACATGAACATCTCTGACCCACATCATCATCATCATCATCATCACTGAGGTAAAGTTGGTTTTATGTTCGCACATTCAGACTTTCATCCCTCTTAAAATAATTTCAGAAAAGCATGACAAATTATAAATACAGAAATCATATTATCAGCCAATTAGTACATTATTCACAGTCAATGAAGTAGCGCTATTGTAGTTTTGAAGTCATAAGTGCATACGATTCCAGACCGAATATTCAAAGAAACGTGGTAAACAATATAGAGACCGTGTCACAAATTGTCAAATTAACGAATGTGCGAATATTTTGGTGTTTGGTTTCGGTGGCGCAGTGGGTAGCACATTCGCCTCACAGCAAGAAGGTCGCTGGTTCGAGCCTCGGCTGGGTCAGTTGGCATTTTCTGTGAGGAGTTTGCATGTTCACGGCGTGTTTGCGTGGGTTTCCTGCAGGTGCTCCGGTTTCCCCCACAGTGCAAAGACATGCAGTACAGGTGAATTGGGTATGCTAAAATTGACCGTAGTGTATGAGTGTGTGTTTGAATGAGTGTGAATGTTTCCCAGTAATGGTTTGCGGCTGGAAGGGCATCCGCTGCGTAAAACATATGCTGGATAAGTTGGCGGATCATTCCGCTGTGGCGACCCCAGATTAATAAAGAGACTAAGCCGAAAAAAAATGAATGAATGAATGATCAGAATCACTTCACTGCTGTCTGTCGTCAAAATACCCTCCAGCGCGCGCATTTACGTAACCCATCTCTCTGTGTGACATTATAATGATGAAGAGTCATTCAGCATCATTTCATTAACTGTGCATTTTATTTAATAAATTAAAATCCAAACACATCCTGCAGTAGTAGCTACAGTGATTTGACAGCGACAGCAGGCCCATCGGAACCCGGTGTTTATTATGTGTGAGTGTATTAAAGTGTTTTCGTAAATCTCACCATTTCTCTGCTTTGGTGATGTGATCGTGCGCCTCGTTGATCTTCTGGGCCGCCATGGCTCTCGGTTTCGCGGATAAATAAATAAGTAGATACACATACACCGAGCCGGAGGAGGATGATGATGGAGCGAGCGTTACGTAGATTATCCTGATTTTCTTCAGCTCATCCACGTCACGCTGTTTTTCTACGGGAGCCCGAGTGGGATGCTGCAATGCACAGGCTGCAATGCACCACTCAACACCTGCGATTCGTATTTGCCATGATTTTATTAATTTATCAATTTAGGTATAGAATTTAATAATTATTATTATTATTATGCAATTATGTAAGCCTACTCTTCTTGTTTATAAGTATTGTGTATTAAAATTGCTTAAAATTATTAATATTATTATGCAATTATGTATTATTATTGCGTATAAGAATTATTATTATTATGTTTACTATTATTATTATTTTTATTATTATGGAATTATGTATTATTATTTTTTATTATTATTATAATTTATTATATTAGTTTATAAATGTAGTTATAGATATAGCATAACCTATTTTTATGTTTACAACATATGGAATAAAATTAAATATATATATATATATATATATATATATATATATATATATATATATATATATATATATATATATATATATATATATATATATATATATATATACAGTTGAAGTCAGAATTATTAGCCCCCCTGAATTATTAGCCCCCCTGTTTATTTTTTTCCCCAAATTCTGTTTAACAGAGAGCAGATTTCTTCAACACATTTCTAAATATAATAGTTTTAATAACTCATTTCTAATAACTGATTTATATTATCTTTGCCATGATGACAGTAAATAATATTTGACTAGATATTTTTCAAGACACTTCTATACAGCTTAAAGTGACATTTAAAGGCTTAACTAGGTTAATTAGGTTAACTAGGCAGGTTAGGGTAATTAGGCAAGTTATTGTTTAATGATGGTTTGTTCTGTAGACTATCGGGAAAAAAAATTAACTTAGAGGGGCTAATAATATTGTCCTTAAAATGGCTTTTAAAAAAATTCAAAACTGCTTTTATTCTAGCTGAACCAAAACAAATAAGACTTTCCCCAGAAGAAAAAATATTATCAGACATACTGTGAAAATTTCCTTGCTCTGTTAAACATAATTTGGGAAATATTAAAAAGAAAAAAATTAAAAAGGGGGCTAATAATTTTGATAATTTTATATATATATCTAAAACAAATGATATGTAAAACAAAATATCATAGCTGATACATTGTGTTATTAATTTTATTATTTAGAGATAGAATACATTTAGAATACATACATCTTTTTTAATTTGCACATTTTTGCAAACAATAAATTAATAATTATGTCATTATGTATTAGTGCAATCTTATTTCCTTATCTTATTTCCAGATATTGAGGAAACAAATATACAAGAGGCTAATAATTCTGACTTTAACTGTAGGTTATGCATTGAACTTATAAATGTTTATAATTATATTATTTGGAGATAACGTCTATTTTCACACTTGATTCAATTTTTATTTTTTATTTTTTGCAAATAAAATATTTTAGGGGCGACACGGTGGCGCAGTAGGTGGTGCTGTCGCCTCACAGCAAGAAGGTCGCTGGTTCGAGCCTCGGCTGGGTCAATTGGCGTTTCTGTTTGCATGGATTTCCTCCGGGTGCTCCGGTTTTATTTATAGATAAAAATAACAATAAATAAAAAGAGATAGAAAATATATTTAATGTGTATTCCATACAACATAAATAGCATATTTGTTCCAATTAAAGTAAAATATTATACAATATATTATTATTTAATGCTTTTTTATATGTTTAGTTTCTGTAAAAATGTTTAAATAATATTTTTCTAATAGTGTTCTATATTATTTTTGTTGTATAAATTTATTAAAAATATAAAAAAAAAATTTACTGTCAAAGAAGGAGAAAATATGCGTGGCAGTCTGGCACCTGCTGAAAAAAACATTACAGTTCAGACAAATAATAAAGGTTTATGGCCAAAACAACAATATAGATTTTTCTGTTAGCTTGTTTATGCATTTAATAACTTTACAAATATATCTGCTAGTTATTTTTCCACATTAGATCAATAATATTGATCAATAATTAGATCAATTATGTATAACTCCTCCAAGCGCGTCTATGGTTTATTCTGAAGGGAATTTCAATCCGCTTTTCCTTTGGAATGCGTCGGAACCGGAAGTTGGGGTGACGTCACGGCCGCTCTACTATTCCCAGCGCAGGACAACAACCGACTGAGGAGACCGAAAACTTTTGACAAACTTCGCCGAAAAGCCGCTCTAAAGTTTATTAAAGTTTCCCCTGGTTATGTGGGGGTTTGTTTAGAGCCGAGCGGCCGTGCGGCAGATGTGGACCGGCTGTTAGTGCTGGATGGAGTCGGGCTTCGGGGTCCAACGGAGGGCCGGTGGAGGCTCTCCCGCTGTGGGAGCGTCGCAGCGCCGCAGGAAGATTCCGCCCAGAGCCGCTGATTATAAACTGCAGGTGATCATTATCGGCTCCAGAGGTGTGGGGAAAACCAGCCTGATGGAGAGATTCACGGATGACACTTTCTGTGAGGCGTGCAAGTCCACTGTCGGTAAGATTAAACTGACTGAAAAGAGAAGTTTGTCAAGCTGTTGAGGTAAAGTTGTTTATTGAGGTAAATTTGGATTCATATTCACACATTTGGACTTTCTCCTTAATAATATAATTTCAGAAAAATATTCTTTGCTAATTCTGAATAGTGAAATAATTTTAGCAGCAAATGACTATCAAAGTTAACTTATAACATTGTTCACAGTCAAATAAATAGTGCTAATGTTGTTTCATACTTGCTTGATATTTCAGACCGAATAATCAAATTACCATGGTAAACAATATAGGGAGGGACTGTGTCACAAATCGTCACTGTTCAAAATTGAACGAATTTGCGGATATAAAACCAAATTTACCTCAATGTCAAGCTGTCAGTATGGAAGATCAACGACACAGACTCAGGTTATTTGTTTACCGCTATCCGTTAACGTTACATTAAATATGGGTAATGTTGGTTTTATATATTTCACATTCAGACTTTCTCCCTAATATTTTAAGTAATTTATTACATAGTAATTTCAGAAATGTATTCTTTACAAACTCTAATTCGTGAAATCATATTAGCAGCCAATGACTATCCAAGTACAGTGTTCACAGTCAAATAAATAGTGCTAATGTTGATTTCAAGTCATACTTGCTTGATATTTCAGACCGAATAATCAAATTACCATGGTAAACAATATAGGGACTGCCACAAATCATCACTGTTCAAAACTGAACGAATCTGCTAATATAAAACCAACTTAACGCTTTTACAATGTAGATGTGTCAAAGCTGCTTAACCTAGAAGTTCTAATAAAGTCCAGATTTCAGAGTTGAAGTTTAGTTTAGTTCAGTTCAGTGTGGTTTAAATTTCACTGCTGAAAGTTCAAACACAAAGCAAATCCATCGATGCACAGCTCCACAAGTCCCAATCCAAGCAAGCCGGTGGCAAGGAAAAAACTTCACAAACTAACAAAGTGAGGGAAAAAAAAACCTAGAGAGAATCCAGGCTCTGTTGATAGAGGTAAAGTTGGTTTTATATTCGGATATTCAGACATTCTCCTTAATAATATAATTTCATAAAAGTATTATTTGCAAATTCTAAATAGGGAAATCATATTAGCAGCCAAAGACTATCAAAGTACAACACTGTTTACGGTCAATTAGATAGTGTTAATGTTGTTTTGAAGTCATACTTGCATGCTAATTCCGATCGAATATTCAAAGTACCATGGTGAAAAATATATAGACATCTAAATGAACGAATGTGCGAATATAAAACCAACTTTACCTCTATGCTCTGTTGGGCGTGACCATTTTTCCTCTGGCTGAATATTCAAATTACCGAGGTAAACAATATAGGGGGCGTGTTATAAATCGTCACTGTTCGAAATTGAACGAATAAAAAAGCAACTTTACCTCATTGGCAGTCTGTCAGTATGGATGATAAATGACACAGTTTGGTTATCTGTTTACCCCTATCTGTTAACTTTACATTAAACTGGGGTAAAGAAAGTTTTTTGCACATTCAGACTTTCTCCTTAATAATGTAATTTCAGAAAAATATTCATTGCAAACTCTAATTAGTAAAATCATATTAGCAGCCATTGACTATCCAAGTACATTGTTCATAGTCAAGTAAATAGCCCTAATGTTGTTTTGAAGTCATACTTGCTTGATATTTCAGACCGAATAATCAAATTACCATGGTACCACAAATCATCACTGTTCAAAACTGAACGAATGTGCTGTAATGTAATGTGTATTTATATAGCGCATTTATTGTGTATGGCCATACACCCAAAGCGCTTCACAATCATGAGGGGAGTCTCTTCACACCACCACCAGTGTGTAGCATCCACGCAGCTATTGGTGGAGTGAAGAGACAGTGATAGAGCCAATTCGGTGGATGGGGATGATTAGGAGGCCATGATGTGTAAGTGCCAATTGAGGGACTTTGGCCAGGACACCGGGGTTACACCCCTACTCTTTACGAGAACTTCACTTTCACTGGGGCATTAGGACTCACAGAGACCACAGGTTGAGCGCCCCCTGCTGTACTCTCTAACACCACTTCCAACAGCAACCTAGTTTTCCCATGTGGTCTCCCATCCAGGTTCTGACCAGGCTCAGCCCTGCTTAGCTTCAGTGAGTAACCGGTCTTGGGCTGCAGGGTGATATGGCTGTGGCTTAATATAAAACCAACTTTACCTCAATGTCAAGCTGTCAGTATGGATGATCAACGATAGAGAATCCAGTTATTTGTTTACCCCTATCCGTTAACCTTCCATTAAATTTGGGTAAACTTAGTTTAATATTCTTACATTTGGACTTTCTCTTTAGTAATGTAATTTCAGGAAAGTATTCTTTGCAAATTCTAAATAGTAAATAAATCTATTAGTTGCAAATGACTATCAACGTGTCTTGTTCACAGTCAAATAAATAGTGCTAATGTTGCTTTCAAGTCATACTGGCATGATATTTCAGACAAATATTCAAATTACCATGGTAAACAATATAGGGACTGTGTCACAAATTGTCACTGTTCAAAATTTAACGAATTTGCGGATATAAAACCAACTTTACCTCAATGTCAAGCTGTTAGTATGGATGATCAACGACAGAGAATCTAGTTATTCGTTTACAGCTATCTGTTAACGTTAAATTTAATTGGGGCAAAGTTGCTTTTATATTCTATATATAAAATAGTGCTAATGTTGTTTTCAAGTCATACTTGCTTGATATTTCAGACCGCATATATTTAAATTACCATGGTAAACAAAGGGGCTGTGTCACAAATTGTCACTGTTCAAAATTGAACGAATGAATATAAAACCAACTTTGCCACAGTTTACGTTAATTTTTACTTATTATAACTGCACATGCTACATTTTCATGTTTATCTGCTCAGGAACAAACCAATTCCAGTTCAGTTAGCTCTATATTTAAATTGAAAGTTCACTCAGTAGTTTCAAATGCAAGTTTACTCACTATTGACTTCCCCTCAAGTGTTTTCAAATCTTTAGGAGTTACTTTCTCCTGTTGAACACAAAAAAGAAAGCAACTCATAAAGATTTGTATGTCCAAACACAAAAGAAGATAATTTGAAGAAAGCTGAAAACCTATAACCATAGTCTTCCATAGTAGGAAAAACAAATATGAAAGTCAGTGGTCACATGCTTTCAGCCTTTTTCTAAATATCATAAAGGTTTGTACAGTTAAATTCATCTTTGGGTGAACTATCCCTTAAATATACACAGTGAACTGTTAATATTTTGTAAACTATAGATGGTTGTTTAATAATTACATTATTATATACTCTATACATAACTATATAATATTATATTCTTTCTTACTTAAACTCTATATTGTTGATTTAGTATAGAAAGTTAAATAAACTGCATGTAGAAAGATAAACAAAGATATGGTTCTGTAGCTAAATGTACTAGTTTAGAATTGATGGAAAGTTAGTTATACTTATTAGAACGCAGATGATTATCAAAGTTTATATAGTTCACTGTGCGTAATAGTTTAGTACAGATGGACTATTAGATCCAGTTTGGATAGAATAGATAGTTAATTTGTAAACTATCAGTGTTTACTCTGTAGACTAAACATTAACTAGGACTTTCAGCTCAATAAACTTATAATTTGGTGCTTATTAAAAGTTATTAATGTAGTAGTAGGGTTTGGATGTAGGATGGGATTAGAGATGTAGAATAAGATCTTTATAAGTACAAATAAACAGCCAATAAACAAGACTCTCTGGTTTAGAGATATTGTATCTTAATGCGACCTTCCTGGTTAAATAAGTAAATAAATGTAAAAATAAACAAGACACTACTTAAAGGTGCTGTATGTAAGTTTTTGACTCTTCTAAAGCATAAAAATACCATAATATGTTTGCAGATATTTAAGAAACATGCTAAGTGAACATTCTTGTTTATCTGAAAAACAATGCTGAAGTGAGATATTCTGCTTTGAAAATGTGAGTTAGGGTGCTTTCACACCTGCCTTATTTAGTTCGGTTGAATCGCACTAGAGTTCGTTTTCCCTCTTGGTGTGGTTCGTTTGGGCAGGTGAGAACGTAGCAATCGCACTCGGGTGCGCACCAAAAGCGCACCAAAAAAGCGCACCGAGACCTGCTTGAAGAGGTGGTCTCGGTACGCTTTCAAACGAACCCTGGAGCGGTTCGTTTGTGGTGAGAACATGATCCAAACTAAAACAGACCCAACCGCAAAAAGTACTGCGCCTTTTTGGACTAATCCAGCTGCCGTAGTGCGATGCGCTGTCTATCTTATGGGGTTTGGAGGAAAAATATTTGTTGACAACGCTTTACCAACAGTTTTAAACAGAGAGAGAGAGAAAGAGAGGGAGGGAGGGAGAAACATTACCTGATGGATCATTGGTGATATTTCCGAAAGATGACCATGTCGCAGTTTAGCTAAATTATTTCACGCCTTCTCCTAATGCTTTCGCCGATTGCAATGCATTAAAACATTGTTTTCCAGCCCCAGCCGCCCTTCATTTTCGAAATGTATAGTTTGTCTAAAGTGATGCATACAAACTACATAGTATACTATGACCAGGGATACTGCGTCAGCCAGCGCAGCGACATTGTGTGTCTGCCGGTTTGTTTATTTGCGGTAGTTCCACGTGAATTCTGACCAATTGAAAAGCAGTTTAGGAAATGCGTTCAATAACATCTGGCCAGTGAGTGATGTATATTTTGTCACATGACTGCATTTTGGTTCGTTTCAACTGGTTTGGACCAAAGCAATCAGTGTGGTTTGAAAGGGACCCAAAACGGCAGAAAAATGCTACAATGTATCATTTGTTGCCTTTGGTCCGGACCAAATGAACCGAACCACATATGTGAAAGCACCCTTACATGCCGGAACATCTGTCTTTGTTTTGGTTCTTTTAACCCGCCCAATGCCAGTTTAGCCAATTATATTTCAGCACCCCGGGTTGCCTTGATGGAAAACCACGTATTTCATTCATTTAGTCAGGAAAGCTCTCAAAGCATGTGTCCGTGACCGAAATGCGCGTGAGACCCAATTCAACACCAGCGCTTTCCACGCACAGAATTTACCCGGACGGCCCGGTTCTGTGTGCGTGAGAAACTAAGAACACTCCGCTACAGACTCGCATGCTCTGCAGACCCACAGAGACGTGCTGGATACAAAACTGTAACTGTTCTGACTTTGGTAGTAGCTTTGAGAAGAGCGCAAGGACACGCGGAAAGAAAAAGCCTTTTATTAATCCAGCTCATTATTTTGGGTGACAATACATCCTCTTTTTCCCGGACATGTCCTCTATTTGGTACTTAAACAATGCATTTGGCTGGGATTTCTAAATCGCCTGAAATGTCTCGGATTTTGCTTTCGCTTTCTATAACTTCGTTTTTGCATTACTTTACATGCTAACCTTGGCCGGTGCGTCTCACTTATTCAGCAGCAACAAGACTTGTTCAGCAGAGAGAGAGAGAGAGAGAGCAGATTTGACCTGTCAGTGCTGCACATGGATAGTAAGAGTGAAATAATGGATTTCTTATTTCTTTATTTCTTTTATTTTTTTTTACTAAACGCACTAAAAAGAAACTGTGTCATGTAAAAGTTGTTAAATGCTAAACATTTTTTAAAACTGTCTGTTAAATAAGAATAAGAGAATAAGAAGTTATTCTGTTGCTGAAGGCCATTCAAGTTTAATAGAGAGGATGATATTACTTTGGGGCAGAAGGAAACTTTAGTTCATAGAGGGATTCCCATATTCAGCTCTTCTTTAAAAAGGCCAGAAAGATAAAGTGCGCTGATAAACAGTGTCAGCTTTGAGTTTGTAGTTGTGTCTTTCTTTACATTGTTGTACTTTTCCCATGTGGGAAGTAGGGTGGAATCTGGAATATATTATAAAAAATACAATTAATTTTGCTAAATAAAATTATTCTTAAAAGTCACATTATTTTATGTGCTGTGGAGAGAATGTGTGTTTCAATCTAGCTACTGCAAGTATATTTCATAGTATATTAAAGATAATATGTACAATATATATTATTACAAAATTAATGTTTTGTTTGGGACCATTGATACAGTCATAATCTTCTTATGATACAAACACAGATTAAAAAGCTCTGGTCATATGAATGTTTGCACTAACCATACTGCACACATTACTTAACAAAAACTTATAACAATAACTCCCTATTTCTGCTGGCCAGTGTGAAAGGTATTTTCAGCTCGAAACCGGATCAAAAATTCAACAAGAAGCTTGTCCACAACTGAAGACTTGATTCAGATCAGTTTAGAGAGGCCTTCATTAAAGCAATTTGATCCCAGTCTTGCTGTGGACTGCTAGTTAAACTCCATACAGCTTAAATTAAACACTATTAAACACTATTTAAGCTGTTGTTACAGTAAAATAATACCTTTTGTCCTTATTGTATTCAAATGAATGAAACTGCTTTTCTTTTAAAGATCTCCTCGTGTACATTTATTATGGAAAAACACTATTTCTTTTATACATTTTCACTGCGCTCCTAAAATTCTTTAATGTGCTTCTAAACTTAGGAGCACATGTGCTCCTCCTGAAAAAAATAATTATCGAGCCCTGGTTACTAGGGCTGGACAATAATTCGATATCAATATATATCGCGATAGAATTTTTTTCAATAACGATGATATGATTTTTGAACCCATTTCCGATATTTCGATATAAATTTGCATATATATAAATGTATATATTATTATTTATATAAGATCTTATACATGTATCACTTGTCACTGAATGACGTTCAGTGCTCAGCCGTCAGAAAGAGTGTGATCTGATCTCACTTACGTGATGACGAACAACACAGACACGCTGCGAGCGCTCATAGATATATACACTAGATGTCGCCTACCCTGCTATTGTCTATTAGAACGAATGCGTCAATAGAGCCGCCATTTTAGTACAGGGTAGCGCTCCTTTGAAATGAATGCGGGACCAAGGTGAAGCGGAGGACTGTGGCCATCCAAAGCCAGAGAAATACACATATACACATATATCTATGATCGGGAGTTTTCCCTGGTGGTCAGTATGCAAATATTTTTTTCAATTACGAAATATTATAATTTTACATCACTTTTCTACATTGATGGATGTGACCGCACGGGCATTCCTGACAAAAAGTGAGTGTTTGTGTGCATGGAAACGCATTACCCTCCTTCCCTGTTTAATTTGATCTAATCCATGTCCTGAAACACACCCCCTCTCCTGCTTTCACTTCTCATTCTGACGGAGGGAGCGATCCGTTAGTGAATGAATCTCCGTTATGAACGACTCGTTCACTTAGCTGACAATAATACAAGTTTCTAGCACGGCAGCAGCTTCTTGTCATATTTCATAACATTGTTTGCTTATTTTATTCAACAAAACTAGCATTAGTCTAGAATTTAGTGCGAGTTGGTGCTACTTTGCCTTATGGTGACTGCTGTATTATCATCAATAACATGACTTGTAAAGCACAAAAGTTCATAACATACAAAAACATAAAAAAACTAAATCTTACCTATGAAATGTTCTGCCTTTGTGCTTTGTTTTCTTTGTTTGCTCGTTATTTCAATGCAAACACAGCGCTAAAGTCCAGCATCTTCACATTGGCACACTGTCTTGACTAGTGCGGTTGAATTACGTTTGTCCTAGAAGCACTGTACCAATGTGGCGGCGCTATTGACGCATGCTCAGGGTCCCTATGCGATATCTAGTGTATATATCTATGGTGAGCGCTCAGCACAGCAGTTGGTTTAAGCTGCGCCGCAGAAAGTTTTAGCTACAAAATGAGTGCTCTGAATACAGATGCGAATGAACAAGCTTCCACAAGTAAGAATGCAGACGAAATAGTTGATAAGAAAGGAAAGACTAATGCAGTGGTGTAGAACTGGTTCAGTTCAGTAAAGTTAGCAACAGATTCGCAGATTTGTCTTTTCCGGATCAATAACTCATGACCGAAACATTGTTTCTACACAAATAGCACATTTTTTCAACTGTCGCAATGTATACAACCACCTACAACCTTATTTTCCTATAAATGAGCTTTCCTTCGCGCTGGACGCAATACATCGATCTCTATGCGCAGGCGGCAAAGAGACCCATCCTTAGGGACCGTCTACAAAGAGCAAAACGCAAAAACCAATACTACAAAAGCTGTCAATAACTTCCCTCTAACTCATTATACTGCCATCAAACTCAGATCACACGTCACTGCTGTCCTGCTGGTTAGACTACAACACTTATTTTTCTAAAAAACTATTTTGCATATTTTTTATGAATTTTTATTATGAAAAATATTCAATAACTGTACTGTAAATTACTGTACTCTCACTAAATTCAGTTCACACATCACTGCTGTCCTGCTGGTTATACTACAAAACTTATTTTTCTAAAAAAATATTTTGCATATTTTTTATGAATTTTTGAGCTTTATTTATTTGATAGTTTATTTCACATTTCTTGTTTGTATAGGCTAAATACAAATAAAAAGTGAACAAATGTTTTTGTACTGTTTTTATTTAAAATAAAAAGTTATAAGAGTCTGGAGGTATTATCGACTTCACTTTGCAGACATTTGTAGGTACAGACATCCATTGTGTGCGTTCTTGGGAGTTTTTCCTTTCTTTTTAATATTGTCCATATCGATATCGGAATTATATCGTATCGACCGAAATAAAAAAATATATTGTGATATAAATTTTTGCCATATCGTCCAGCCCTACTGGTTACTGAAAAACTGTGTACTAGTGTTTAGTATAGATCAATAATTATAGCTAGCTTGGATAGTGAATTTTAAAACTATCTCAGTGTTTACTTAGAAGATGTACCATGGATGTTTATTAAACTTTGGGTAGTAAACTGTACCTACTAATTTAATATAGATGGATAATTATAGCCAGTCTTAATAGCACAGATACATACTAGCTTTGTGTAGATAAATAATTACAGGGGACCTATTATGCAAAAATCTCTTTTATAATGGGTTGTGTGTGACATCGGTTGGTGAATATAACCAGCTTCCTATAGTAAATGATAAAAACACTTGATAAAAACAAGTGTTCTCCCTTTGTACATGTCATCAGAGGAGGAAAGCCCAACCCATTAGTGACGATCTCTCCCTCATTAGCATAGGACGTTACTCTTGTTTTTGAATCTGCCATTATGCTGACACACAGACATTTGTAGCTCCGCCCTCTTTTCAAAAAAGCACAATCTCATTTGAATTTAAAACGACAGTCATCAAAACGGCACAATTAGAATTAAAACCTAAAAGGGTCAGATTCAAAAAGTTATTAAACATTATCTGTGTGGTATTTTGAGCTGAAACTTCGCATACACACTCTAGGGACATCAGAGACTTATTTGACATCTTGTAAAAAGAGGCATAATAGGTACCCTTTAAAGCAGAGGTGGGCAAACTACGGCCCGCGGGCCAGATGTGGCCCGCTGAACACTTTCATCCGGCCCGCGAGGGAGTTTTTAAAATGCTGCTTCTGAGTGGTTTGGTTTCAGAACTAGTAAATTAATGATGTAATACAAGTGAACGCCATTTGGTGGCAGTATTGCACGCGGTACATTTAGCGCAACCAGTAGAATTAGAGAACACTCTCGGATATTAAAATGCACTTTCACGCAAAATGCGCTTCTCTTTTTTTTTTTTTTTTTGCGAGAGCGCTTCTTAAACTGAACAGTGCATCATCGATAAAGCAAACGTGCCCAGGCCCGAATGTAATGTGAGTGCGGGCCGTCGGGGGAGATGGGAGGGGGGACAAGCATGCTTCTGCCCGGTTTAATGCCACTGTACATAGTGTGAGTACGCCCTCAGATTCTTCTTCCGTTTTATCTCATAGTTTTATGATTGATATGAGCATATTAATACAAGCTCAAATAAGATTGTTGTGAATTTGACTCAAATTGTATAATAATTGATGGTTAAATGTGTTAATTTTTGTCATAGAATATATTTTCCATGCATACATCCACTTTAAAAAGTTCTTTTATCAAAGATTTGTGGTTTCATCAAGTTTTATGATGATTGATCTCTATATTCTAAAAGCAGTGCAAAGTAGATTAATGTACATTTGACTGAATAGTAAACTAAGAATTATTTTTAATGTGTTTATATGAGATTTTTTCTACCAGATAATATCTTTTCTATTCTCCACTGTAAAAATTATGACATTATTATTATTATTGATAGTATTATTATACTTTATTGTTTTATTATGATTAATAAGTAAATATAAATAGCAGTGCAAATTAATTTGACTTGTAAATTTGACTCAATTATAACTATTATTAACATAATCGGTTTTGTATTAATGTGACATGATTCTGTCCGATATTACATATTATTCCATGCATACTGCCACTATAAATAAAAGTTATATTTTGAAGGATTTGACATGTGGCCCTTCACTTGGTTGGCAAAACTTGATGTGGCCCTCGGGTCTAAAAAGTTTGCCCACCACTGCTTTAAAGCCATGTTGGATAGCATAGATGATGGCTAATAAAAACAATGGTAAACATCTGTTATAAATGTGCACATATGGATATTAGTTTTTACAATAAGTAGCATTTTTAGAAAAAACAAAATAAGTAATTAATAATTATATGAATATATAAATTTTATATTTAGCATCAGCTCTGTTGTTGGTATGGATATTTTAGTTCAGATAAATAATAAAATGAATCAAAATGCATTCTAAAATACACAGCTGCAGTAATGACCACTGTAACATGAGAGCTCGACAACATTGCAGAGGTCACTTTGGTTTGGTCCTGACAGTGTCAACAGAAATGTTTCAGCAAGATGTTACAAAAACACTTCTGTGAAAACGTAACTCACAACATTTGACTTCTAAGTTTGTTTTGTTTTGATGCAAACAGTTCAAATGATTTAGTTTCAAATCAAAATGAATAAAAGCTTAGTTTATGTCTGAGCAGTTTTTCTCATGCACAGCTCCTCTGTAATGTCATTAAACGACAGATCTGCCCAGCATTGAATCAATCTGCATCAGTCACATGAACGGCGACACATTTTGAAAACATCCAAAACATCTGATTATAGTGATAAAACCCGGCCTTTGAAACAAAAGCACTCACATTTACCAGTACATAAATGCATGTTCGGACACATGTTTGTCAGCGCACTTGAAATCTGATACAGCAAGGTTTCTTTCACTCACTCATGACAAGCATTCATATCAGATTAGTCGCATGCTAGCTATACAAATATCCCAAAATAGCCAGACAGGCGTTCACACAGCTGCTGCTTTCTGCTCGGTCATGCTTGTGAAAGTCTGTCAAGCCCAGTTTGGTGTCCAATATAAAGCAGGAATATTTAGATCTATTTTATAGTCTAGGGCTGAACAATATATGGTTTGAGGATCAATATTGCAATGTGTGCGTTAGGGTTGGGAGATGTTGACCAATTTGGCATCGTACAATGTCTAATGTAAAACGTCGCAATGGACGATGGCGTCGTCGTAGGTGGGGGTGGTTGTTGTTAAATATCAATTAATTCATAACGAATTAATTAATTATAGTCTACCGTTTTCACTACATGACCCACATGGTCTTTGCTTTATCCATAACCAAACCATAAATAAATAAAGTTACACACAAATTACCACCTGTCAATCACTTTTTTTCCACAGGACTGGAGTGATCTGTGTTGTTAGGGCTCGAAATTAACTTTTTTACTTGGTAGCACCGGTGCTCCCAACTTCAAAAATTTAGGAGCACCAGAAAAAATTTAGGAGCACCCACCAAAAATGAATGAGCACCACTGCAAATTGTATATTAAGGGATTTATTGTATTTGAAAACAACATCAATCAGGACTAACAAAAACCGGAAACAACTATCTAACTAATGCTGTGATGACTTATTTATATCTGTGCATCAATTTTAAAATGAATGTCCAATAATTATAAAATATTATTGATGATGATGATGATGTCAATAATACTTATTATCTTAGTTATGTACTGTAAAAGGTCCTGCTGTTACTTTATGAAAAATAAATTTATGGTTTGTGTAGGAGATCAACCTACATTATAAGATCGATCAGGGATTGATTAGCTCATAGCAATGAATCAGATCCTGAAGATTCGAATCATTGATTTGACTCAATTGAGTCAGATTGAATCAGATTAAAAGATTCACACTTTATCTAACATTTGTCCCGCAAATATAAGACATAGTATTTTACCGATCTTGTTTATATTATTTCCGTGGCCACCGATAATAACAACACAGAATCGGGTTAACTTTTAGCAAGGTAACAAGATCTACAGCTTGAGGCAATGACTTGGAAGCACATAAACAAGAACACAGTTCTTACAAAAGGAGAACAAAGATGTATTGAGCTACACTACGATACATGAAACTAACTACTTAATAAGCAAACAACAAACAAAACACACACACACATTCACACATACACAGAGGCAGCTCAGAGGATGCAAAAATGAGTTAACAACTGTCCCAAATTAATTCTAGTACTTCTTACTAGATCTTAGAATCACCTGAGAAACTACAAAAGCAGAGATTTGACTTATCTATAACTGCTTAAGATCATAGGCACCAGATCAGAAAGAGACAATATTTGTTCGTGTTACTTGCGAATGTGTTAAAGTCTTCTTGACTGGAGTTTGCCTCGCCGGGCTGGGCTGAGGAAGCACGCGACTTCTGTGACGTCTTTGGGATTCACTCACTGGTGAGTGGAGGTTGTTGTCCTGGGTTACCGGGGGTAACGGACATTTGCTGAGAGTCCGTTTGCTGAAGTTTGTGCGGTTCAGAGGTCCGAAACCTAAGAGGTTTGCATGGAGAGTTCGTGGTGACCCAATCACGTGGCGGCGCGGTGTCCGGGCAGTCGAGAGGAAGCAGAGAGCAAAAGCAGGGGCAAGCCAGCTTGATGCAAAAAGCAACGTTTTTAGGGCTGCAGGGAGTTTTTAAGAGACCCATATTGATCCATCCCCTTCCAATGATCAGTTGCCATGGAGGGCGGGCCACGCCCCGTACCAGTGTAGTAAGGGTAAATTATTAACAGACTGCAAGAGATTGCACGTGGTAAAATCTCTTGTAAGATTGTAACTGTCTTACATCAAATGTTACAAGACGAATACTGTTTGTACTACTAGTTTTTCATCTACACCAATGTATTGCAAATGTAACTAGGTTTTGTTTAATACCAAATAATCAAACATTTCAGACACATACAGATCATTTTAACCTGTTATAAGGGTAAGACAACACATTATTAACCTGGTTGGTTGGAATAAACGCAGCACATGAGGAAACCTGTAGCATATTATTCAAAATGTTATATCTGCCTTAGTTCTAACATTTAAGAGATCGTCTTTCTTAAGTCTTTCATTCGTATGCATTAATTGCCAGAGCTTTCTTTGTCTCTATGGAATTTGTCCATCTCCCAAATATATTATGAGGTCGCATTGATTAAATTTCGTACGCATATGCGACCAAAATGGTCACAATTTTGAGCCCAGTGTGTTGTTATAATAGCTTTTTCCCACAGCTGGTGGAGTTCACTGTAATTTGTATTTTGATTGATGAAAACTTCTTTATTTTATTATTATGAGGTAATAATAACTAGTAAAAATGCTAGGGCTCGACCGTTTTGGTCGCATATGCGCCCGAAATTTTATGCAACCTAAAAATATATTTGGAAGCATTTATGTGAGAGTGCATAAATTCTTGCCATGCAAAATTTCTTTTCACTGCAAAATTTTCACAGCGTGAGTGGATTTAGGAGACGTTTATGCAGAATGCATTTTTGCACCTAAAAACGCCAAACGCAGCGCTCAGGAATAGATTAAAACAGATGTTATGTGAACTTGCTGAAGTAAAAAAAAGCCTGCAGTGCTTGCCCCGCCTTTGTGCTCTTCTTATTGGCCCATTGCTCTAGAACTGAACGCGAATAGATTGGTTAATATCAGCTGTCTATCATTCAGTTAATGCCTTCTGCCTTCAGATAATAGGAGCTACAACCGTGAAAATGTGAAGCGCTGAAGATGACAGAATGAAAATAACACTGACAGATTTAGTTTTAGAAACCACCTAAAGTTACTAATAATGGCACATCTTATTAGTGATCATGTGCTGAATGTTCATCCACCATTTACACTTTTCCAAGAGTGGATAAAAGACTTCCAGTGGCTTCAAGTCCGCTATGAAAATAACTAAAGTCATTCACTGTAAAGTCTGTGGGAAGGGCTTTGCAGGTAACAGCGTTTGCCACTGAATCTACACATTTTAAGCACGAGAGGTGCTGTATAATCCTTCATTTAATCCTCACGATGCTGTCAGCCGTGCAAGTGGCAGCTATATGTAAAATTTAACACAGCTCATGAAAAGACCATTATTGCTATTAAGATGACATGCAAAAAATAAGTTATATATCAATATAAATGTGGGGCGGGGCGATGGACCGCGATGCCGGCTCAGCATCGTGAAGTTTATTGGCCATTGGCGATGGACGATGGCATCGTCTATCGGCCCAACCCTAGTGTGCGTCTGCAATAGTCACATTGCAAGATATGCAATGTTGAGTTGGAATTATATTTGACCAGAAACCATAGGTCAAAACACATGAGATTTGTAAACCATAATAGAGTGAAAGTTTATCAAGCATTTTAAAGCATTTTAATAGCGCATAAATAAGTTTGATAAAGAATCATTTTAATTTAAATCAATGGTCTCAAACTCAATTCCTGGAGGGCCACAGCTCTGCATAGTTTAGCTCCAACCACCTCCAACTCACACCTGCTTAATAGTCCATAGTAGTCTTGAACACCTTGATTAGTTGGATCAGCTGTGTTTGATTAGGGTTGGAACAAAACTGTGCAGAGCTGCGGGCCTCCAGGAATCGAGTTTGACACCTATTATTTAAATGATGAAGACTATGCAGTGTTGTTTAACATTTGATTATTCAATTTCTGTACCCCAATATTGTTAGTCTTTTCCCAGAAAATCTTAAAGCACTGTTTATTTCTCTTTAATATTTGCTCCATTGTGTGTATTTATGACTGTTGTTTGTTTATTATATCTATATAATAAATGACATCACTCCCCTACAAAATCTTCCTGATAAATCTAAATGAATGACTTTCCAAATAGAGCTATTTAAGTCATCGCAATATATGTTGCAGAGAAAAAAAAATACTGCAATGGCAAAATCTTTCCAATATTGTGCAGCCCTACTATGGTCTTTTTTTAAATTCTCGATTCTGATTGGCTGAATGGTGTGCAATAAAATCATTTAAAGCAAAAGTAGTTCCAGACAGTTTTGTCAGTTTGTGTGAAGCATATCTGTTATGACATAAAGTTTAGTTCTGAGGGTTAAAGACGTAACATGTAGTTTGTGATTATTATTATGTAAATTGGTGGCAAGAGACCCAGATGACAATAAAATTGCAAAAAACAAGTGAATTTATTTACGAAAATAAAAGGGTGCAAGTAGCAAAAATATTGTACAATAAATTTAAACTATTTTAAACCATTTAAAAGTTTAAGCAGTATTGTGATTACTGCTGTAAAATATGTTCTTTTTAAATGTCTGGGTAAAACTTTTTCCCCATTGAACTAAGGTTGTCACGATACTGGAATTCAGTACCAATCGGTACTGAAATGTTAAAAACAGAATTGACTGGAGCATTTCAAAGTCACGTTGATCAGCTGGTTTGTCTATAAGCTGACATACGAGCGATCCGCTGATGAATCACGGCTTTAAAACGCTCTAGTGTCCCTGCTCTAGTGTCTGTGAACTGAAGACCTTCACGGCCAATCACAGTCATTTCTGTTGAGCATCTGAACACAATGGCAATGGCTGTTAAATAACACACTCAACAGCGCTCAAATGTTAGGAAAAATGGATGTTTTTAAAATTTCAGTATCAACTGGCACCGAATTCCAGTATCGTGACAACCCTACATTGGACACAATTTATTTTAAGAAGCATTTGAAATATTTTTGAGCAGTAAACAAGTCAGGCTAAATAATTTAAGGCAAGGCAAGTTTATTTATATAGCACATTTCATACACAGTGGCAATTCAAAGTGCTTTACATAAACAAGAATAAAAAGACAAGTGGAAGAAAAAATAAAAAATAAAAACAGATAATAAAAAACAGATAAAAACAGATAAAAATATGTTAAAACAGTTAAAAGAATGAAAAAGAAGAGAAAAACATAATAGTGTGATCTGTCGGACGTAGCACAGTGCTCATTCAGTAAAGGCACAGCTAAACAGATGTGTTTTCAGTCTGGATTTGAATGTGCCTAATGTTGGAGCACATCTGATCATTTCTGGGAGTTGATTCCAGCAGCGAGGGGCGTAGTAGCTGAAAGCCGATTCACCCTGCTTTGACTGAACTCTTGGAATTTCTAGTTTATATGATCCTAGAGATCTGAGTGTTCTATTAGGTTTGTATTCAGTGAGCATATCTGTAATGTATTGAGCTCCTAGGCCATTTAGTGATTTATAGACAAGTAATAATACTTTAAAATCTATTCTGAATGTAACTGGGAGCCAGTGTAGAAACCTGAGGACAGGTGTGATGTGCTCTGATTTTCTGGTTCTGGTCAGAATCCTGGCCGCAGCGTTCTGGATGAGCTGCAACTGTCTGACTGTCTTTTTGGGAAGGCCCGTGAGGAGGCCATTACAGTAATCCACCCTGCTGCTGATAAAAGCATGAACAAGTTTCTCTAAGTCTTCACTGGAAACAAAGCATCTAATTCTTGCAATGTTTTTGAGATGATAGTAAAATAAATAAATAAATAAATCATTGACTCCTGCTGTCTTCATTAGCTTCAAAAACATAGATTTCTGTACAACTTTGCATATTTGGAGATCTTTCTTTTTTGAAAAGCGTTTTATACGTCATTATTTTATATTTCTACATTCTTAATCAAATATTTGCCATGAAGTTCTAAACTAAGTAGGAAATGTAATTGCATATGAATAAGTAGTGCAGCATCCCAATTCGCATACTTGTACTACACTCTAAAAGTATGTACTTTTTTGTGAAGGAAAAGCATATGAGTAATTCCAGCGTTATGGATGTGACATTTGCAATAAAAACTCAAAACTTAAATTCACAAAGAAAGTATATGTTAACATTATATTGAAACATCTGTTTTTATTTTCCAGAACAACTTACCACAGAGTTGTGGGAGCAGAAAAATATCAATCTGAATCAAAAAAATGTTTGTACTTTAAATGAGGAAAATAAACATGCGTTATGGATGTGACCAAAAAAGTCTGCGAGTTTACAGTATACAACATACTTTGTAGAAATTCTGTGAATTAAACTGCACAACCCAAAAGAAATAAAGCTAATCAAAAGGATACGAGTCGGCTCACTATAGATCAAAAATGATTGATTTTATTTCATTTAATATTTTTCCATTTATGAGGAAAAAGTGTCCTTATGGATGTGACGTCTCTCCGTTATGGATGTGACAGATGTGAAATTGCTGCTTGTGTGACTTTGGCGAATCAAATATAATAGTTTGAAAACATTGACAGATACATTCTTGAGTATCTCTAAAGTATTGTAAAATACTTGCTCACACAAAAAAACTTAGAAACGGTTTCCGTATTTTGGTGACATTTTAATTTTTGTCATGGCAAGGTTAACATTTGCATGGAATTGCTCATATACATTTGAGTGTGTAACAGATGAGTATACAAGCTTTTCAGACATAGTTCCTCATTAATGGATCATTATGTTGTTTAGTAACTTCCCCTGTCAATCATCTCGACACATCAACCACATTTCTTTCATATAATTACCTACCTTATTGGAGAAGCAGCAGCAGGTTAATCTGCCATTCACATTCATTTAATTGATAGGACAGTAGAGAGTATAGACAGGAAAGCATGGGGAGCAGAGAGAGGGGAAGGATCGACGTAGGACCTCAAGGTGGGAATCAAACTTGGGTCACTGTGAACACAGGAGTGCCATGTGTCGACGCACTAACCACTACACTGTTGGTGCCTACCATTCAAGTCTTTAATGCAGTGAAATTTCCTCAGGTCTTGATATAAGTTCAGATTGTTGTTGCAGATGAAAATTAACACCGAAAACTTGATTAAAATATTTTCCAATTGGCAAGATATTGATTAATTGTCATTTAAATAACTTTACCAAAGCCTCTCTACTTTACGGTTGGTCTCGCGCATCCGCAATGTTTCTAGTTTCTTTACCCTTTTTACCCCAGTTTGTAATTCTAATCGAATTCACATCCAACGTGCAATGTATTGTGGGCAATATTAGGGGTTAGAGTATGGACAGTTCTACACTTCAAATTTTTACCAGAAATAGTAGACCATTCAGGAATTTTTGGCATACTCTTTTCAACATACTATGGTTTGGGACACACTGATTATATTTTCGAGTACTATCTAGGATGGATAGTATGCGAATTGGGATGTAGTATAGGTTTTAATTCATATACTATGAAATAATATGTCATTTAAAATGAAAAAGATAGAAAGAAATAGCTCTTTCCATGTGGTGAATGTTCAGGTCTATAGCATGCTTGGATGTTGGTTTATAAGCAATTTGTTTTTCAGATGTTTGCTGAATCATGGACTGACCAGTAACTCTTGGTGTGGATGCTCCTTTTCTGCTGGAGATACTGTTGCCCTAAAAAAAAACAAATAAAATAGTTGTAGAAAAATACATAAAAAAATGTTATGGTATAACAGAAAATATTAGCAGTTTTAAAACCTTGACATTTTCAAACTGCGGTAAACTTTGAAACGGGTCATCATCCCATGCCTAGTTTACAAAACCAAAAATAAATGAATGAATAAATTTAAGCGAAAGAGTTCATGCAGGTTAATAATGTTTGAGGTCTTTGTGGACGAATGGGTGAACCCAAGAAAATGGTCATAACGCTATCTATTCAGTATGTATGAAATAACACAAATACTTGTAGTAACCACAGTGGTAACCTTTTTACCCCTCAGTTTGTAATTCTAATCGAATTCACATACACCGAGCAATGTATTGTGGGCAATATTAGCGGTTAGAGTATGGACATTTCTACACTTCAATTTTTTACCAGAAATAGTAGATCATTCAGGAATTTTTGACATACTCTCTTTAACATACTACAGTTTGGGACTCACAGATTCTATTTTCGAATACTATTTAGGATGGATAGTATGCGAATTGGGATGTAGTATAGGTTTTAATTTATACACTATGAACTAATATGTCATTTAAAATGAAAAAGATAGAAAGAAATAGCTCTTTCCATGTGGTGAATGTCAGGTCTATAGCATGCTTGGATGTTGGTTTATAAGCAATTTGTTTTTCAGATGTTTGCTGAATCATGGACTGACCAGTAACTCTTGATGTGGATGCTCCTTTTCTGCTGGAGATACTGTTGCCCTAAAAAAAAACAAATAAAATAGTTGTAGAAAAATACATAAAAAAATGTTATGGTATAACAGAAAATAATAGCAGTTTTAAAACCTTGACATTTTCAAACTGCGGTAAACTTTGAAACGGGTCATCATCCCATGCCTAGTTTACAAAACCAAAAATAAATGAATGAATAAATTTAAGCTAAAGAGTTCATGCAGGTTAATAATGTTTGAGGTCTTTGTGGACGAATGGGTGAACCCAAGAAAATGGTCATAACACTGTCTATTCAGTATGTATGAAATAACACAAATACTTGTAGTAACCACCTCTTTTTACCCCTCAGTTTGTAATTCTAATCGAATTCACATACACCGAGCAATGTATTGTGGGCAATATTAGCGGTTAGAGTATAGACAGTTCTACACTTCAATTTTTTACCAGAAATAGTAGATCATTCAGGAATTTTTGACATGCTCTCTTTAACATACTACAGTTTGGGACTCACAGATTCCATTTTCGAATACTATTTAGGATGGATAGTATGTGAATTGGCATGTAGTATAGGTTTTAATTTATATACTGTAAACTAATATGTCTTTTAAAATGAAAAAAAAGAAATCGCTCTTTCCATGTGGTGAATGCATATGAACTATTAATTGATTGAATTTACAGAAAAGGTACATGTATGGTATCGTGATATGAGATTTTTGTCATATTGCAAAGCTCCACCGCTTTGTAATTCGTTGATTGTCTTACATGTTGCATTACATATTAATGATTGTTACATTTTAGAGTAATTTCAGCAACTGATTTGACATTTTTATTGTTTCTTTTGTCTGTCTGTGTTCTTGAAGGTGTGGATTTTAAAATCAAGACAGTGGAGCTGAGAGGAAAGAAGATCAGGTTGCAGATCTGGTGAGTGGAGAGGAAGTGCTGTGTCCTTATCATTGACTCAGCCCACCGTGTAACTTCCTGTTCTGATGAAGTCGTTCCCCAACATAGTCATAGATTCCAAAGCAGAATATATAAATGTCTTTCGTGTGTTGAGGCTGAGATTAATCATCTGCATCTGCTTTACTGTTAGCTAACTTTTAACTAATGCTCTGCCGTTTGATTTGCCATCCGAAAACATGCAAGCTTTAACTAAGGAATAGTTCACCAAGAAATTAAAATGAGCTATTACATTTTTTACCTACCTTATGTTTATAACCTATATAACATCCAAATGTTATTGTTTCTTATTGAAGTCCTCTACATTATAGGGCTGGACAATAATTCGATATCAATATATATCGCGATAGATTTTTTTTTCAATAAAGGTGATATGATTTTTGAACCCATTTCCGGTATTTCGATATAAATTTGCATATATATATTTTATTATATACATAAGATCTTATACATGTATGACTTGTCACTGAATGACTTTCAGTGCTCAGCCGTCAGAAAGAGCGTGATGTCACCTGCGTTATGATGTGCATCACAGACACGCTGCCAGCGCTCAGCATCGCACAGTCTTTTACAGTCTATGGCAGCACAGCAGTTGGTTAAGCTCCGTGACCGTTGCAGAAAGCTAGCTACAAAATGAGTGCCCTTAATGCAGATGTGAATGAACAAGCTTCCACAAGTAAGAATGCAGATGAAACAGTTGATCTAAGAGAAGCCACTAATGCAGTGGTGTGGAAGTGGTTCGGCTTTTTAAGTTCCGATAAACTTATAGTTTCGGTGCTCTGCAAATTGTGCCAGAGAGTGGTGCCGACTAGCAGCGGGAACACATCAAATCTGTTTCACCATTTTAAGCAGTTACTCCTCCTGATAAAACATACTGAGAGTCAGAAGATGAGGCATCGTAAAAGTTTAAGCCAACCTGTCACCTCACCATCACCACCAGCCACCTCCCTGACACCGAAACCAGCGGTGTCAGAAGAGAAGGCAATGAAGCAAACACAGACGGCTATGAGGCGCCGTGTAGGATTTAAATTAGTGGTGGGCCGTTATCGGTGTTAACGTGCTGCTTTAACGCGAGACTCTTATAGCGCGATAAAAAATATCTCCGTTAATCTATTCTCAAAGTTGGGTTGGGAGCTGGGTCTATTCTACGCAAGCTATGATGACTTTCACCTTGATAGTTTAGCGCGGATGTATACCTGGGCGGTGAGCCGTCTGACAAAAAAGTGCCCTTCTGAATCAAATCAGCAGGATGCCTGATTTTACCTGCAGTTCGGCAGTTTCACTTTAACTCACGAACATTTCATTCGTGAGCCGTGACAAACTCCGGTATTAGACACAAATAATGAGTAAGGACTGGTGAGAGTGTTATGCAACTTAATAACGCACGCCAAATGAGAAGAAAAAAAAACTTCCGCATTTCGGTGTGTGTGTGTGTGTGTGTGTGTGCGCGTCTGTGTGTGTGTGCGCGCTGTTCTTTACTGACAGCCGCCTGTGTGGATCTTGTCGGAAAATATGGCGTAAAGTTTTACATGACGGTAATAGTTTGACAGTAATGCAACTAATATCTGCATACTCCATGTCTTAATTCCATTTCTGTTTAGTTCAGTTATGACTTTAGTCGCATTAAGGTAATCAAAAATCGCTGTTTACATGGTGGACTCTTAATCAGAGTATTGTTTTAATCATATTAAAATCGTATTAAAGTATTGTTGCCCATGTAAACATACTCAATGCTTGACACACCGTCATGGCTCTGTGAACTTGCCTTTGCGAAGCAGCATTTTCTGTATGTACGTACATCAAAAGCAAGTATGAAATCACTGTTTGGAGCTTATGTAGGCCTACAGTTCAACATTCATGTTTAACTGAATAAACAGTTAGTAAACACAAGTACATCTTATTGAACATCACTTATTTTCATCACCAATTATCATAGTAGAACAGTTTCTCAAGCAGTTTGTGATGCATTTTGGAAACAGGAGATGAGCCCCTGGTCTAATGCGTCACCTGGCTTGAGAAACCCGTTCTCAAAGACTTATTTTGGTAGCACACATATTCTGAATGCCATCAGCAGAATTCAAATGAGCCATTTTAATTTAGATTAATCTAGATTAAAAAAATTAATTTATGCCCAATCTATATATATAAATAAGCTAAGTCTGAGAGTTTTATTTATTTGATAGTTTATTTCACATTTATTGTTTGTAAAGGCTAAATACAAATAAAAAGTGAACATTAATTTTATTTTTTGTACTGTTTTTATTTAAAAAAAAGTTATGAGCCTTGGAGGTATTATAGACTTTACAAATTCAGATGTAGTCATTTGTAGGTACAGACATCCATTGTGTGCGTTCTTGGCAGTTTTTTCCTGTCTTTTTAATATTGTCCATATCAATATTGTATTATATCGTATCGACCGAAATTAAGAAATATATCGTGATATAAATTTTTGCCATATCGTCCAGCCCTACTTTCAACATTCAGTAATTACTTTATTTTTCTTGTCCATAGGAGTTATCTGTCGCGTGTCGCGTGCACTGTAATCCACACGTGATTCCAGCAGCTCTCTCATAGAGGGAAAATGAAAACAAAACCTTGTTGCAGCACACTAATAACTGTTCTTTCACTTGTTTTAGCAAAACAACGTGGCGTCTCTCTGTCGTACAGTGTAAACAGTCTCCGGAGCTATCATGCATATTAATGAAGTTTCACGTCATACACAATAGAGCGCGCTGATTGCTTTGAAGCACGTCTTTCTCATGAATTAATGCTGCACACTCAGATACGTCAGAATGTTCTCGAAAAGTCAGACAGCCACTCTCCTGGCTGGATTTACACCTATGTATCTCATAGCCGTGACGTAGCTGCAAAAATTTGTTTCAAACCGGAAGAACGAATTTGCTCAAAATAACGCAAAAACAACTAATTTTCACTTTTTAGTGCAATATATGTGTCCTAATAGTGTTTATAGCAGCGTGGGACACATATATGACTGTCAACAGCTCAAAAAATGGGTTTTGGTGTTTCGTGACCCTTTAACGTCTCATGATGTTTTGTGCCTTCTGGGCAAAAACTAAATGCACTACAGAATGTTACGTTTACACACACATGCACAAATTACATGTAAGCATATCAGCTTTTAGCAGTGTAATACTCACTATTCACTACTCGTGAGTACTTTTGAAAGGTCTACTTTTTACTCATACTTTGAGTAATATTTCAAACAGATACTTTTACTCTACTTGCACTACATTTTTAGGCAAGTAATGGTACTTTTACTTGAGTATGATTTTTCAGTACTCTTTCCACCACTGGCCACCATGAATCAAATACTCTGTTTTCCATGAAGCCAACCAGGGGTGGTAAAATATAATTGACTAAACTGGCATTGGGCGGGTTAAAGAGACCAAAACAAAGACAGCGTTCCGGCACTTAACATTTTCAAAGCAGAATATCTGACTTTAGCATTATTTTTCAGATAAACAAGAATGTTCACTTAGCATGTTTCCTAAATATCTGCAAACATAGTATGGTATTTTTATGCTTTAGGAAAGTCAAAACCTTACATACAGCACCTTTAATTGTGCAGGCCTAACTAACCCTCATTCACCTACCAGCTGTCTTGTCATTGTTTATTTTTCCTTCTAAGCCTGAAACTGGGCAGCTTCTTCTTTCACGCACACACTCACACACACAAACACACATACACTTCTGCATATGTCTGCTTATGAACGTCACGTCTGTAACTCATGTCCACTCGCATTCAGTTACCAGCATCCTCTGTTCCTTGCCTCCTTCACTGTCCGTCTTAACTGCTCATTGACATGTGATGCCTCCCCCTGCTCCTCAGTGTGACATCATATCCTGTTTTGGAAAAATGCAGCCAGACTAGGGTTGATAAGGTACAGTACATTAAGGAGATGCTTATCAGTGATATTCAGTTCTTCTCTTCTTTTTTACTGCAAATCAAAATGTGAATGATCTTGTAAATGACTGATTATGTCATGAAGTAATTGATGTTGGTTGTAATTATGCGTAAATATCACGCTTTCTGTTTAAAGTGTCAATGATTCATTGAGGTGTTTTTGCTGTCTTTTAGAAAAATCAAAAGTAATTTTTTTTTTTTGCAGCTGATGCCTTTTTTTTTTGCAGCTGATGCCACAAATTTGACTTTCAAGTTTTCTTCTCCAGTCGCATGTGATTATAGAGACTTTTTCACTGATAAATCTGTTATTTTTCTTGTTTAATGTAATGTACAGTTGAAGACAATATTGTTAACCCTGCACATTTTTAATTCTTTATGCAATATATTATGCAATATAAGTGATTTTTTTTTTTTCACAACATTTCCTATTATATTTTTCTAATGGAGAAAGTCTGTGGTTAGCACTGTTGACTCAAAGCAAGAGGTCAGTGGTTCGAGTACCGGCTGGGCCAGTTGGCGTTTCTGTGTGGAGTTTGCATGTTCTTCCGTGTTGGTGTGGGTTTTCTCCCCCACAGTCCAAACACACGTGCTATAGATGAATTCGATGAGCTAAATTAGCCGTAGTGTATGGGTGTGTGTGTGAATCTGAGTGTGTATGGGTGTTTCCCAGTATTGGATTGCGGCTGAAAGGGCATCCGCTGCGTAAAACATATGCTAGAATAGTTGGTGGTACATTCCGCTGTGGCGACTTTTGATAAATCGGAGACTAAGCCAAAGGAAAATTACTGAATGAAGAAAAAGGTCCATATTATTAGCACCCTTAAATATTTTTTTTGATTGGCTTCAAAACAAACCACTTAATTAGCATAATCTGGCTAGTTAAGTCTTTACATTGCACTTTAAGCTGAAAACTTATCAAAATAAATAAAAATGAATAAAACTAATCTTATCAGTTAGGGCTGGATTTGGCCTAAAATCTAAATCTCGATTACGATTATTGAACGATTATTTTATTTATTTTATTTTTTTGCCCTCGTAGTTCACCGACAGGTTTTGTAGAGTAAATATGCTCACATATTACAAGTGAGAGATTTTTAAATGAAGGGTGCATTGCTTGATTGTAAAATAATTGAAAGAAACACACACCATCTACTATCAATGATTATTTATTGAACATCAGTGCTGAACAACTGAAACTAAAACACACTTTGCCTAAAAAGAACAGTCAAAAAAGAACTAGGAAAAGTAATTGAAAATTGACCTGGAAAAATTAGATCGATTATACTGCAGGTTCTGAATGTCGATTTCTATTACTTTTTGATTAATCGGCCAACCCCCAGTATCAGTACAATAAACATTATGTACTGTCATAGAGCTGGGCGATATGACAAAAATGCAATCTCGATAATTATTTTCCATATCGAACGATATATATTTCGATATACGTTGTTAATGCTTAGTCCCTTTATTTATCAGGGGTCGCCACAGCGGAATTAACTGCCAACCTATCCAGCATATGTTTTACACAGCGGATGCCCTTCCAGCTGCAACCCAGTGCTGGGAAACACCCATTCACTCTCACATTCACACACACATACACTACAGACAATTTAGTTTATTCAATTCACCTATAGCGCATGTGTTTGGACTGTGGGGGAAACCGGAGCACCCAGAGGAAACCCACGCCAACACGGGGAGAACATGCAAACTCCACACAGAAATGCCAACTGATCCAGCCGGGACTCGAACCAGTGCCCTTCTTGCTGTGAGGCGACAGTGCTAACCACTGAGCCACTGTGTCGCCTGCTCTTAGATCAATATAGAGTAAATAAGGTCCAGAGCTTATCATTGTTAATGACATATATTTTATTGTGATTCGATATAATATCGTTTATCTGCCCAGCCCTATACTGCCATCATACAAAGAAATGACACATTAGAAATTAGCTATTAAAACTGTTATGAAAATGTGTTTTAAAAGGGTATGAAAAAAAATCTCTCTGTTTAACATCACTTCGGAAAATATTAGAAAATTAAAGAAATTTATTAATATTAGTAAATAAAAGAAAAATGATAATAGGACATAATAACTTTATTAATATGTAATCATTTTGTCTTCAACTGTGTGATTTATTTAGGTGATGTGAGTTTGATAATGCTGTATTGTTGCAGGGACACAGCAGGTCAGGAGCGGTTTAACAGCATCACTTCAGCGTATTACCGCGGTGCCAAAGGCATTGTTTTGGTTTATGACATCACCAAGCAGGAAACCTTTGAAGACCTGCCTAAATGGATGAAGATGATAGACAAGGTGCTCAAATGTCAAAAACACAAATGCATTTGTTTATTGGGGTTCCCACGCTTCTTGAAAGTTCTTGAATTCCAGACAAATGAATTCAAGGCCTGTAAAGTACCTAAAAACAAACATAGGTACTTGAAAGTGCTTGAATTTGAAATTTATGCTGTTATTTCAACAATTGTACTTTACTGCTTTCAAAAACTGAATGAAAAAAAAACGAAGAAATCCTTAGTTTAAAATCTTAAATTTATGATGCATTTTATCAATGTTTCAAAAACCGCATTTGAATATTGCCAGTATTGAATTCAGCTAATTGTATTAAAGTTCTTTGATCATGATCAACATTTGTGAAAATGACACATTCTAAACGTCAGTGTGAGTGTAAGTAAAATGTTTAGCATAGGAAGGACTTTCATGGTGCTAAATAGAGCAGGAAAAATAAGTATTGAACACGTCACCATTTTTCTCAAAAAACATATTTCTAAAGGTGCCGTTGACTTGAAATTTTGGTATTCGAATGTTAGTAACAACCGATGAAATCCATATATGCAAAGAAAACAAATCTAATTAGTCTTACAAATGAAGCTTTGAGTAACAAAATGAAATGAAGCGGGGAAAAAGTATTGAACACATAAAAAAAGGGAGGTGTAGTTCCGCAGTGAAAGCCCAGACAGCAGCTGAAATCTCTCAGTGGTTCTTCAGCAACCCTCTGCCCTTCCTCAGTGTAAATGAATATCAGCTGCTTCAGTCCAACATCTACATTAGCAGGAGGATGAAGATGAAACCAGGGTGGACATTTCAGCAAGACAATGATCCAAAACACAGCCAGGCAAACTCTCAGATGCTTTCAGAGAAAGAAAATCAAGCTGTAGAATGGCCCAGCCAATCACCTGACTTGAATCCAATATAAAATACAAAATAAAGCTTAGATTTGATAGACGAGACCCACAGAACCATCAAGATTTTGACACAGTTGAAGTCAACTCACACCTGAGCAATGCATGTGACTTCATTCTCCAAATGAGTAGCGTCTTTAAGCTGCCAGCACAAAAAAACACTTGTATATAAAGTATTAAATACATTTCAGTAGTTCAGCACTTTCTCCTGGTGTCATTCCATTGTAATTACACACAACTCATTTTTCAAATTTCTTTTTTGTTTTATCTTTATGTTTGTATTGTCTGAGTTTTTACCAAAATCTGCTTCAATTCCATGTCAACAGCTCCTTTACAAATATTATTGCTAGGAAAAAATATGACGCGTTCAGTACTCATGTTCCCCGCTGTATTCTGGGGGTGTGAATAAAAGTGCTCGATTTCAAATTATTAGTCATTTAAAAAGTCCTTGAAAGCCCTTGGTTTTGGTGTCCATGAAAGAGTGGGAACCCTGATTTATGTACTTCTGCTGTCAGTGAACATGGTTGACTAGCATGTTTTGTTGTTTACAGTATGCGTCAGAGGATGCTGAGCTCCTATTGGTTGGGAACAAACTGGACTGCGAGTCTGATCGCGCCATCTCACGGCAACAAGCTGAAAGGGTGAGAGAATTGTTATTTTAGTATTATTTTTATACTTCATTAGTTTTTATTTTATTTTTTGTATTTTGGTTCCGCTTTATACTAGGTGGCCTTAATTAAGTAATATGTACTTGTACTGAAATTAATCATTCATTATAATGTACTTATAGTGTAAATTCTTGTTTTTACGTTGTACTCATGATTGATTAAATACATGCATGTAATTAATTTCTGTATATAAATTACAATTTGATCATAGATTAATCACAAACATCCCTTGTTTCGTTCTTCTATATAAACATAATAGTTTTAATAACTAATTTCTAATAAACAATTTCTTTTGTCTTTGCCATGATGACCGTACATAATATTTTTACGTTATTTCAAAAGTGAAATCTAAAGAATTCAGTTAAGTAGGTTAGGTAGGCAAATAATATAATTTATACTTTCTATATGTTTTGTCTTATTTATAAGTTTCAGTCATTTTAACATTTCAAATTGAAACTTGTTCTTAAACGTATTTACATCAGATGCCAAGACATCTAATATTCATATTTTATTTAACTTCAAATTTATCACAGTTTTAGTATATTTTAATACATGAACCTACTTATTTTAGGTTTTCCAGCTTTTCCGGTAGTAACAACAATGGAAGACCCAAACTATTTTTTAGTTAAATCTAATGAACAGTGCTGATTGTGCGGGTAGTGGATGAGAATTTCCCCAGCTTCACCAGCTGCTGCCTGTCCGTTAGGAAGCTGTTGATCCACTGACAGACAAAGGTGGGCACGGAGAGCTGAGTTAATTTGGGCAGGAGAAGTTTTGGTAGTGTTAAAAGCCGAGCTGAAGTCAACATACAAGATCCTTACATAGGTCCCTGGTCTGTATAGGTGTTGCAGAACATAATGCAGTCCCATATTGACTGCATCATCCACAGACCTGTTTGCTCTGTAGGCAAACTGAAGAGAGTCCAGTGAGGGTTCAGTGATGTCCTTGAGGTGGGCCAGCACCAGTTTTTCAAACGACTTCACGTACAAAAAGCGTACCCAGCAGCCTCTGGCGGATTTACGCGAGAACAGCAGACGTGAATAGAGTGGAGGAACTATGACGTCACCTTGTAGGCGAATCGGCTGCTAGCATAAAACTGGTTCCCTCGATAAAATCTCTATAGGATTTTCCCATAGACTTTTCGAAGATTGCAAATAATAAGCTCTGTGTTCAAACAATGTTCATTAAACTTACACGTTTTGTCCAGCCGGATAATCCTCACACGAAAATACGACTTTTAGCACTTTTGGATCTTGAATCCAAACGCAAGAACTGAAAAGCTAACATTAGGCTATAAACGGACTACAGCCTTCGGGGCGCTCGCCTGTGACGTCAGCACCACCCTGCTACAGACAACTCTTCAAGCTTAGAAATGTGATCCATGACAAAGATTTACTCTCGGTTTATTACATTATAATCCACGCTATATATTACTAACAAATAAATACGCAAAACCACTTAGACCTAAGTACCTTTTGGATAGTTTTTACGGGGGAAATGCATTTTGTTTTGTTTTACGGTTGTTGTAAAAGTTTTAAAACTCTATGTATAAATGAGCCTACATAGGATTATCATAAGACATGTTTAAATAGGTGTATCGCTCGCGTGCATACAGCCCGCTTACCTTAGTAACAGACGACAGAAATGAGGAGATGAGGCGTGAGGGACAAGTCTAATGTTATATGCTTGCAAGTTCCATCATGTACACAGAACAACATTCAATATTCTTTTTTTGTCACCGAGTACAGCGAAAAGCAGCCCATACAGTCACATATGCTGTACATTTTAAGAAGGTGTTTAAATATTGCAGATATGACATTAGGAATGAGTTAAATGTGCTCAGATGAAGAAAAAAAAACGATGAAAAATCAGTTGATCACGTTAAAATGACAATTAACATGTATGTATTTTTACACATTTATTCACACGTTTCCATTACTGAGAGCAGGAGAGAGACAGGCTGCACTGGTAAGCAGTATCTTCATAATATCGTTTAATTAAAATAAATAATCAACAAATAAATCTGTCTTGGCAGTCTTTACAAGTGAAGGCATTATCTACACAATATGAATTCCGAATTAGAAAAATACTACAAACTATAAAATACTACTCATGAAAATACTTTAATCACAGACAAATCCAGATGCCCAACGCAAGCGAGCTGCGTTCCAGACCAGTTCAGCTCGATGACGTATAATGTCTCAGACACCGCCTGTAGTCCCGTTTAGCACATTGATAGCAACCGTCTTTTTAAAGAAGCATAACCGATTTAAAAAATCAAGAGTGTGCTGTAACTGATGTGTTTTATGTCGTAGAATAAAACGTGAAAGTATTTTGAGTTTGTATTAGCCACGGACCTTATTTAAGCGATTTAACTGAAATCCCATTCATAAAACCCATTGACTTTGGGACGAGGGAACCGGAAGTGCTAAAATGCTAACTCGCTTCCGGGTTTTTGCATACAAATTGACATCATAGTTCCCCCACTCTATTGCACTCACGATAGAAATGTAAGATCTGAAAAAAACGTACTTAGCGGCCTCTGGTGAATTTACGCGAGAATAGCAGACATGAATGGCACTCACTTGTGAAAAGTGAGATCTGAAAAAGCGTACACAGCGGCCTCTGGCGGAATTACGCGAGAACAGCAGACGTGAATTGCACTCACGATAGAAATGTGAGATCTGAAAAAAAACGTACTTAGCGGCCTCTGGTGGATTTACGCGAGAACAGCAGACGTGAATGGCACTCACGAGAGCAATATGAGATCTGAAAAAGCGTACACAGCGGCCTTTGGGGGATGTGCGAAAACGAAAACGCCAAAAAACATACCTCCTGGGACGTATTTTGCGATCTCCAGAAATGTATATAGTGGTACGTATCAATTTTGAGCCTGGATTGGAACTTTTCTAGTCATCTTAACTTACATCAATCAAGCTGACTAAAAATATTAAGTTAAACTTTGTATAACTAAAAAAAAAACATTTAGCTGAAACCTGATTAATTTATTAAAGTAAGTTAAAGCAGCATACAAGCCTTGACTTTTTGTCATTATGTTTTTTACAGTGTAGGAGACACAAAGGCTTTTTCCGTGTAGTGTAAATATTTGTTTATTATTATAGCATAGCCTGAACATAGGAATTTAAAATCATCTGTATTACCTTGACATTTAGTTTAGTGGAGGAAGATGCTGGAGTACAACTCATTGTCTTTCTGCTTGCCCAAAGTTGTGGACACAGAGACATCATTATCCCGAGAGCTTCACAAAGAGATTGCTCAGATACTCTGAATAATAACTCCACCAACCTTTCCAAACCCACTGAGAGTAAAAACTAACTGTACTAGAGTAAAGTTCACCAAAACATTGTTATTTACTCCAACCAGTGTCAAGTATCTCATAAAAGCAGTTTGTATCTTCTAGGGCTGAGCGATAATTCGATAACAATAATTATCACGATATATATTTTTCCGATAAAACGATAATGACAGTTAAATGAGTGTTCGATAATATTTACGCACTATGCGTAACGCTGCGCAGGGATTTTGCAGCCTGCACTTCCGGATGCTGCACACAGTACAAGTGTACAGCCACACAGTGTTAGTTGCACTTGGAGGAGTAGAAAAAAAATAAGGTAAAAAAGGTCACAGTCACAGACATTGTTGACAAGAAACATCACTAAACTTCAGTCTGGAGCTACTTAGTTTTTTGCACTCCGACACAAATCAGAGCAACATGCACTGCAAACTGCGCAGACGACTCATGCCATCAAAAACAGGCAACACCACAAACCTGTTTCATCATTTAAAACGACGCCACCCTTATAAAGATGCTAAGAAATTACCAGAGGTGTAAAGAGTACCTGAAAACCATACTTGAGTAAAAGTACAGATACCTTACTGTAAAAATTACTCCACTACAAGTTACAAGTCACCAATTCCAATAAGACTTGAGTAAAAGTATTAAAGTATCCGATTTTAAAAGAACTTAAGTATTTTACTCATACTGAATGTAGGCTCAAAGAACACCAAGAAAGGTTTAATTTTACTAATATATGAATTAAATTTAACACCTTAATGTTTCAAAATGGCAGAACAAAATATATATTAAAAAAAAAATAGAACAAAAAGTCTCAGTCAAACTCAAATGTTCAAAAAAGGCACAAACAATTTATCAAAAAAAAAAAAAAGTAGTAAAACAGTAAAAAAAATCAGAGCTGACTTTGATGTGATTCATCTTTCAGTATCAGAGGGGGGCAATATTTTATTTTGAGTAGTTTTTCAATTGATTAAGATGTTTTCTCTGTATTAAAATTAGGAAAGAGGAGCAGTGTTATTTTTCAACTTAGTAAACTACATATAAATATACATATACATATTCAAGCTTCGGCTTCATCACTGGCTGCAGCCATGTCGCTAATTAAACACCTGGTATTAGGCAAGCTGCTAAATTACGTTCACATGATTTAGCTCATAAATAGCATACAGTATCTTCAGCACGCTGCAGATGGCGATATCGCCTCATCCGCCCAACAAATTACCTGTGGTAGATAAAGATGCCGACTTGCAATGTAATGAGTATTGGTAAGCATCCGTTCAAATGTAGTGGAGTAAAAAGTACATATATTCAATCAAAAATGTAGTCAAGTAAAGAGTAAAAGTTGCTTATATTTTTGATACTCAGTACAAGTACAAAGTAGCCAAAAAAATACTTAAGTAAAGTAACGAAGTCCATTCACTCAAGTACTTTACACCACTGGAAATTACAGACCCAAACAAGTGTTGGTAAACCAGCGCAACTACCCCGCAGAGTCTCATGTCATCATTTTACAAGAAAAAAACCTAGAAAAGACAGACAAAAGATATGACAGACAACACAATCTCAATGAACACTTGATGCTAGCTGTAAACTACAAGCTGCATTATTTAAGGGCATTTGTTACAACATTGATAAAGGATGGTAAACATGGTAAAGGATATTTCACCCTAAATTCATCATACTCACCATTAAAAGGACAGTTCATCCAACACTGAACATTCTTTTACCATTAACTCACCCTTTTCTTGTTTCAAACATGATTTAATTTTGTTCTGATGTTGAACAATAATATCCAATAACTTGTAGGGTAATGTCTTTGGTTGTTGAAAACTTTAACCGTAAATGCTGAATTAAGATTGTTCATTTGTTTATCATTTTGGTCCCACTTTATATTGTGTCGCTTATACCTGTGAACTTACATGGTAATTAGATGTGTAAGTAGTATGAAACTACAGTGTATGTACACACTGTCTGGTACAGAGTATTTACTTGTGTATACTGGTGTAACTACACTCATGTAACAAACCCACTGAATAGTATGTGTAAGTACAAATGTGTAACAGGACATTGGTAACAACAGTAGGAAAGTACACATCTGTAACAAGAATTATGTAAGTGCATTGTGTAACAACAATATGTACTTGCAGATGTTTCCCCACTTCCACACCTGTTTGCAGATCATGTACTTGTAAACACTGTATGGCAGAACTAATGCTGCGTTAGAAGGTTTCACCTTGTGATACAAGTGTACTTACATGGTAAATCCACAGGATCCACTCAATATAAAGTGTAAAATGGTCACAAATTACTGTTCATACATTCATTCATTTTCTTTTCGGCTTAGATGGGTTGCAGCTGGAAGGGCATTCACTGTGTAAAACATATGCTGGATAAGTTGGCGGTTCATTCCGCTGTGGCGACCCCAGATTAATAAAGGGACTAGGCCGAAACGAAAATGAATTTTATTTTACACTTTATATTGTGGACTGTTCCTGTAGAGTTACCATGTAACTACACTGTTATTAAAGTGTTGCATAGAAGATATTTCTACAAGTTACACAGTAATTTGTGACCATTTTACACTTTATATTAAGTGGACAGTTCCTGTGGAGTTACCATGTAAGTACACTTGTATCACAAGGTGAAACCTTCTAATGCAGCATTAGTTCTGCCATACAGTGTTCACAAGTACATGATCTGCAAACAGGTGTGGAAGTGGGAAAACATCTGCAAGTACATATTGTTGTTACACAATGCACTTACATAATTCTTGTTACAGATGTGTACTTTCCTAGTGTTGTTACCAATGTCCTGTTACACATTTGTACTTACACATACTATTCAGTGGGTTGTTACATGAGTGTAGTTACACCAGTAATACAAAAGTAAATACTATGTAAACGTGTGTACATACACTGTAGTTACATACTACTTACACATCTAATTACCATGTAAGTTCACAGGTATAAGCGACAATATAAAGTGGGACCAAATCGGGTGCACAAAGGGATTGGCATGCCGACAATCATTTATAATTGATAGATTTAAAGATTTGACATTTATCGTGATAATTATCGATATCGTCTGATATGAAAAATAATATTGTGGTAATTTTTTTTGGCCATATCGCCCAGCCCTAGTATCTTCTGAAGTTTACAATAGCTTGGTGTGTTTTGATTTGTTGGAGAAAAAGCAAAAAAATGCTGGGTTCCACTTAATACCTTCATTTTGTCCCAACACAAATCGATTAAGTTCACTTAATCTTTTTACAAATTTAAGTGAATTGAAACTAAAACACTTATATTGTCCCCCAAAAACTTAAGAATTGTGTTGTTTGAACCTATTATAAATAAGATATTTGATCAAGCAGAAAAGGTCATTTTTTAAGTGTAGAAAAGTAACATATTTAATATTGTTTCAGGTATTTTGATATTTAATCCATTCAGCAGCATTGTCAGAGTGAAGAAAATGATTTTTTTCTCCTCTCCGTTTTTTGGCAGTTTGCTTCACGGATATCAGGGATGCGTTTCTGTGAGGCCAGTGCCAAGGATAACTTTAATGTGGATGAGATCTTCCTTAAACTAGTTGATGACATTTTGAGTAAGGTAAGTGGATGATGTTTTGATGAACTCTCTGCTCATTACAATGTTCCGTTTGAGTGCCTGAGAATGTTGCATCATGACTTTTTCTGGCCCAGATCCTAATAACACGAGCTTAAGGAGTTTTTAGGATGTGAGGGGAATTAAAGGCATGAAGTCAGATCCACTTCGCAGTTAATCACAACCAAGAAACACCCATTTCTATGAGAAGGAAGTGTCTGACCTGCGTGTGATGTGACCGGCTACAGTTTTTTTTTTTCACAAGACATTATGGAGTTCAAACTGGTGAGATATGAAGATAAAAAAAATATGAGATAAAAAATGGGCGACAAGGTGGCTCAGTGGTTAGCACTGTAACCTCACAGCAAGAAGGTTGCTGGTTGGAGTCCCGGCTGGGCCAGTTGGCATTTCTGTGTGGAGTTTGCATGTTCTCCCCATGTTGGCGTGGGTTTCCTCCGGGTGCTCCGGTTTCCCCCACAGTCCAAACACATGCGCTATAGGTGAATTGGAGAAACTTAATTGGCCGCAGTGTATGAGTGTGTGTGAATGTGAGAGTGTATGGGTGTTTCCCAGTATTGGGTTGCGGCTGGAAGGGCATCCGCTGCGTAAAACATATGCTGGAATAGTTGGTGGTTCATTCTGCTGTAGCGACTCCTGATAAATAAAAGGACTAAAGGCTTATTTATACTTCTGCGTCAAGCACACGTGTATGGTCAGACTCAGCCTTCGCGCGGTCGCATAGCCCTCACCATGGCTGACGCAGACGCGCACCTCTCAAAAAATTTAACTACACGTTGCAACGACGCACAACGCAAGCTCTGTAATTGGTCGGCTTGGTATCGCTAACGAGTATGGGCGGGGTTGAGAGCCGTGCGAACCCGTTGGAGCGAGTGTTTACAAGTGTCGAGTCTCGTGAAGTAGCTCCAGATGGAAACTTTTGTTTGTGTTTACCTTATGATTAAAGGTGTTGCACATCCGCCGGTTCCTGCTTCTGAATGAGTGAGTTTTAGCTGAAAAACAAAACAAAACACCTGCGAAGAAACTCGACATCGAGGAACATAAAAACCTACTGCCAGCTAGCGTTTTGGAAGTGTTATTGCAGAGCAACACAAACAGCACGTGCCATGGGTCAAGCCGATCACTCGACGCAGAAGTATAAACCAGTCTTAAGCTGAAGAAAAATGAATGAATGTTTAATAAAAAAAATGCTTGGAAAATGTAATAATTTAGGTTTTTTTTCTCATAATTGTGATTTTCCTAATAAAAATTGTGATTATGAATTAATGCATTTTAAAAGAAACAAAATAATTCTTGTGCTTGTATTTGGGGCTGCACAATTTGTCCAAGCATTGTGAATAATCAAAAAGAATATGGAATAAATATGAAATTAATAATATATTAAAATGATAGACAATGCAGGGATAAAACTATAAAAATGACAATACTAATTTAATAAAAAATTATATCATTTAACTTAAAAGTAAAGCAGCTGGTAAGAAAAATAATGCAAAAATTATTTTCGCAAGTCGCATGCTACATACTCTGAAAATGCTATATATTTTATATCTGAAAACTCTTTTAATATTTATTTTTAATTAATATTTCCTTAGTGTGTTCTACTAACATTTCCATGATATCTTCTACAACTTTTTAAATAAATTTATTGATGTTGGTTGGTTATAGTTAATAATTTTTTTCATAGGGTTTTTTTTTTTGTTTGTTTTATGTGTGGCTTTAAATCATTGTGTGGAAAAGATTGTGTATATAATTTCTTTTTATTTGGGCATGTGATGCTATTACTATAAAATTACTAGTCCAATTTTTTTTCATTACAACGATTAACAACATATTTTTTGAAGATAAACTATAAGATAACTAACCATATAGAACAAAAGGTACTGTAAAACTTACCATCAATGTCCCATTAGTTTACTGCAACTAACTAACATTAACAATCAAAGAGTTCAGATGCAAAAGCCGCTAAACGGCACTTACGCGAAAAAATTGCTGATGACATTGAGCAAATGCTTTAGGCATGTAGTACATGTTCAACAATTATTTTTGCTTCAAATCATCCGAATCCCAGCATCAGCGCATTCAGAAATAACAGTTTGTTGGCAAAAGCCTCTAAACACCACTTGCCTTTGACAGCAAAAGCCGCTATATCCCGAGAATCAATCATAGGGCGCGAATCGAATAATTTTCAACGTAACGGCGTGTTGATATGCCGGCTTTGATGAGGAGGGTGTTTTATTCGGCTGATTTAGATTTTAAAATATTTAGTTTGATTAATTGGATGAGCCTGTCCGACTGTCAGTGAATGGCAAATGAAAACGTCCCGTACCTCAAAATTCAGTCGGAAGTGTGGCATGCATTCATAATGTTTTTTTGTGCAGTGATGCTATGAATGAGTCCGATTTGCTATAGCTACATTAAACAGCAATTTCACGAATGACGAAGTTCAGATTCTGTTCTTTTATCCCACATGAATGCTATGAGGATAAACAAGAGACCAAGACCTTGAGTATAGTGAGGATGAATGAATGACAGCTTCTAAAAGTGTCTGACATCCCCTTTTTGCCAAATAGGCCTACCTTGTGTTTTATTTGCTAATGTAAGCCATGTTTTAAAAGATAAATATAATGTATAAAACTATACATTATTTACATTACTTCATATTACCTATACGTCTGATAAGTGTTTTATATTAACGGACAATGCACAGATATTAATGTTTCACAAGGTTTTTACGCTACATTAAGTTTAGTGTTTGCATCGTTTACATTGCTCTACTTACAATACATCTAAATCCTGAATATCAGAAATGACTATAGATTGTTAGGATTTAATTAATGTCAGTTTTAATGTTATTGATTTATGCACTTGACAGATTTCATTTATTAATTTTCCTTTTGCTTAGTCCCTGGTTTATCAGGGGTTGCCACAGTGGAGTGAACCACCACTTTCTTGACAGATTTATGTATTTTTAATTTTAGGTGGTTTGTGTAATGTGTTTTATGTTTGGTCAAATCATTTCTAAATGCATCTTTAGTGATTTTTCAAGTAATTACACTATCTTGGTGGATTTAGAGGTTTTTGCAAAAAAACCACAAGTGGATTTAAGGTTTAGTGACGTTTTTGAAATTTTTAATTTTTTAATTTTATTTACTAACTAATAACCTTTTCATTATTTATGACATAAAACTTCTGAACTTAATTATAGGAGCCTGATAGAAAATGCTCATTTACAAAAAAAGAGGTCTGATGGGTTTAGAGGGTTTTGCATCTGAACTCTTCAATTGCAGATGTGATCCAAGTCATATCCTTATTTCAATTAATTGTTCATCCCGCATCTTATGTGCATCTGAAAATCATCTTATAATCTTGCGACCTGTTATTTCTCCACAGATGCCACTTGAAGTCCCCAGCAAGGAGCTTTCCAACAGTGTTCTGTCCCTTCAACCCGAACCCGAAATCCCACCAGAGCTGCCTCCGCCACGCATGCGCTGCTGTTGAGACTCGCTTCATGCTTTATTACTTTATAAAACCCAACACATGCAGTTACAGACTCCCGCCACCAGGGGATTGAGACTGCAGTCCATGACAAATCTAGGGAAAAAAACAAAACTCAGCATTGCATAGAATCATCCCACAAATGATCAAGTCTACACTTTAACATGATACATATTTTGGTACTTTTAGAGGCCAATAAAGGACATCAGTGTCTTCACACACGCATTAATTTTTTGATGGTCCATTCACTACCTCATTAATGGAAAACACAGGACGGCGCTGGTCTGAACTGTGCTTTTCCTGTCAGATAGCACTGCATTCACACTGCAAACACATTAATCAGTATTTACAGCTGAAAGCAAGATTATTTGCTCTCCTGTGAGATTTGAATTGTTTTTCAAATATTTTCCAAATTATGTTAAACAGCAAGTAAATGTAGTATTTTTTCTATTTAGATAACTAGGGGTGTGAACCTACACTGGTCTCACGGTTCAGTTCGGTTACGATTATCATGCCATCGATTCGGTTCAATTCGATATCTCGGTGCATCACGGTGCATTGACGATTCTTTCCATACATAATTAGAATTTTTCTTTACAACACAAGAAAAAAAATTGTATTCAAATCTATAAATATGTTTATATTTATATATTATTTGTAATACAATTTTGTCCTTTAATACAAGCAGTCAGATATATGAACTGTACCTTTAATTTGACCTGCTCAAAAAAAACACTCTTTGTGAATGTTTTAGACAAAACTCCAATACATGCACAGAAGACAGCACGAGCATTCATAACAAATAAACTAATGTAAATATTATCTCGCTTGCTCTTTGAGCGCTGGCAAGTTCTTACACCCCTATGATTGGTCATTGTCTTCACCTGCTCAACAGAAAGGGCTGCGATTGGCTTTAGAAAGGAAAGTGCTGTTTAACCATGAGTGACGCGGGAAAAACAGCCGCGGGTCAGTCTATATGTGCATAATACGCGGTTATCAGGTAATCCGTAATAGAATAAATACAATACAATAAACTGGATCCACAAGTATCGCTTTAACAGCCGGGAGGAGAGGAATATTTACCTCACGAACATGCCAACCGGTCAAATGCCCAAAGTGTGTGTGTGTGTAGGAGAGAGAGAGAGAGGGAGAGGGGCGTCAGCTTCAAAGCTTCCCATTCACTTTGAATGGGTGACGTCAGGCGTTGCCGAACTGCATTGTGGATCCGTCTGCGCCGCTTCAGAGGCGTTGCTCGCTGCAGACGTTGGGACTTGCTCAACTTTTCAAGCGCCGACGGAAGCGTTAGCCAATCAGATCGCTGTATGCAAATACACCAGCTCAGACAGTGGCCTATTGCTGACTAATTTCATTGGTTGACGCTGCTATGACGATCGCGTCTGCCCCAACTTCAGACACGCCCTCTGTCAAGCGTTGACACTGAAGCACCATGTGAATGAGGCGTAAGTAGTAGGAGTGTTTTATTTACTCACCCTCGCCTCCTTCGTCATAGTATTCTACAGCGACATTGTGCATAGGGGATAAATGACGTCAGTGCGTAATAACCGGTTATAATCTACTACTGAATCGATATCGAATTGTCCCCATCTGCATCGCGGTGCACCAAAGAAACGATAAATTTTGACACCCCTATAGATAACGTCTTTATATGTATATATATTTGATTGGCTACAGAACAAACTCCTGTTGTCTGATGACTTGCTTAATTATCCTAACTTGCCTCTAGGGGTCGATCACAACAGAAAAAAAAAGAGAGCCAATACCAGAGAGAATTTGAGTTTATCAAAGCTTGTTTATTTACATGAGATGTGGATATAGCTTAAGGAGAAGACCAGGCCAAAATACAGCAGTTACTCAACTCCCTTTTCCCAAAACAATAACAAACGTATATGTAAATATAAAAAAACAGCAATGTGGCGTCAATCCCCGTACTTCTCTTCTTGTAATTATTTACAAGTGTGTTTTATATTAGCATTGACCACAATTCTTAACATCATTGTTAGAAACGAATGAGCAAGAATAAACTTACAAATTAAAACAAGAAATGACAGAAGCAAGATCAAAACAAAATCACAGCATTAATCACACTCTTCTATACTTATTTTAATCTCTCTGGCATAGTGCTCAATGGTAGGCCAAAAAAATAGAGCATTAGGCTAGAGGAACACGAGGGCGCACAAAGCTAAATCGTAAAGAATACCAAACAAGTCATTGTGGTACAAAAGGCCTTGATCAGCGCGTCCTTTTATTCAGGATAGGTCGAGATGAGAACCGATCGAATCCATCATCAAAATTCCTCCAGGAACCGCCTTCCTTAAAACAAAAGTATAAACACACAGAGAGAACACAAGAGGGCAGCATAGATCCACACGCATTAACTAAACATCGTAACAAAATTATTACAATTATTGTAAAAAAAAAATGTGCTCCTCTCTGTTGCAAAGCACTTGGAAAATATTTGAAATATTGTACAATTTTACAGGAGGGCTAATAATTTTCTCTTCAGCTGTGAATGTGCTCTATAAAAACATTAGTTGCTGCCTTGCATTTTTAAGTTGAACCTACTTAAATTAAATGTAATTTTAAAACATGAAATTATAACTTAAACACTTAAGTTGAAATGAAGTTAGCCAATTTCAAAATTAAAATAACAAAATATATTTTGTTTATATACTATGTTTCCATCAAAAAATGCAAATTAGACTTACAAAACTATATTCACAAATGTTTTTATGTGATATTAAAGCCGCATTGCCATACAACAAGTCAAAGAGAACAAAATAGTCACTTCCTGATAAACTGGCGGCGAATATCAAACAGAAAAACAGTTTTGTGCGGTAGGAGAAGCGACTGTGAGCCTTTTTTCTTCTTTAATAAATGATTTGTGCCTCAGAAGATGAAAACGAAATGCAATGAATGCAATGCGGTGGCTTTTGAAGGCGTGAGACGCTCTTTAGGAGCGCAGACAGATGCTCAAGACAGATGCTCAGGTCATAATAATTAAATAATAATAATACTGAACCACTGTGATGATGGACTTTAGCTGAGACATTTTAGAAAGACCAAAACAACATTTCAGATGTTTTACAATCTGCTCGAAACACTGGTTTGTCCATTTTTGCCATCACATGATCCGTTAAAATAAACCCAAATGACTTTTTTTGATGCGCATGCTGGAGTTTATCTGTAAATGTGCTTCCATCATAGATTATTTCTTAACTTTTTGATTTACAGTGGTCCCTCGTTATTTGTGGGAGTTACGTTCTAATGTACCGTTACGATCGCCCAGGGCGGTCACCCTCCACAATACAACCACCTCCTGCCCCCCTGGTTTTTACTTTCGTCCTCAACATCATCCCGCAAAAGGGCGGCACTAACCACTGTGGGGGCGGCACGACCGTCATTTGCTTAGAATGCCAGTTCAGCTTGCGCCAGCACTGCACTCCTCTATTTCGTTTAAACACTCTTAAAGTTCAAACCTTCCTAGAAAAAAAAAGTCTAGTATTATAGAATGAAACCAAAGATTAAAACCATTTAATCTTCATTTATTTATTTCATAATGGCGCCCTACAGCCACGTAACTTCTACCTTCCTTTAGTATTTCCAGAAGTTCAACTTTTTGTGAGATGGTTATCATCTTCCTCTGCCTTTTGGGTGCTACCGCAAGTGCCTGACGGTGCAGAACGTTTCGTCAATATTGTGGGGAGAAAACTTGCAAACACACAGTACAGCACTTCAGAGTCACACTGCTAGTGATCAACAATTTATGTAAATTTGGCAAGCTGAACGCATTCTGTACTGTACAGGAGACACGGCACAGAGGAGATTGATTGACAATGGTCTACAGCCAGTCAGGACGCAGAACACAATGCATTTAATTAGGACGCAGAACACAATGCATTTAATTAGGACGCAGAACACAATGCGCTGTAAAAAAAAAAAAAAAAAAACAAAAAAAAAAAAAAAACATGTGAAATTGCACAAAAAAAATCTGCGAAACTGCAAGTCCACAAAAAGTGAACCGCATTATAGCGAGGGACCACTGTAGTGGCTAATTCGTATGTATCTCATTTGTACATTTTAGTACAATTTGCTCATACTCCAATCACGGTTTAGGGGCGAGGTTTGGTTTGGTGCCACGCCTCCTTGTAAAAATTTACATTTTTGTACGACTGAACTTGCATGAATTTGTACGAATTCGCCACTAAACTGACAAAATGTAAAATTAGTTACGTTTCCACGTGAGATGAGACTTATTATGTGCATTTTTCCATATTCTATTGTGCATGTAAGTTTTATGCACATTTTCAAACCTGATGCACATCACCAGGACTCCCTGGTAGAAAAGATAATGCATCTCAATGGGACCTTCCTGGTTAAATAAGTAAAAAATAAAATAAAAATAAATCAGCATGTACAATATTGGAAAAATCTGCTATTGCAATATTTTATTTTTCTGTGATAAATATTGTGATATGCATACAGTTTCACAAGAAAGTTTGAATGGCACTATTTGGCAGAGGAGAAAAAAGCTTTTCTTAGTTCGTTTTGTTTCGTTTCTAGTCCAAATATCTAAAATCTTAGATCAAGAAAAAATATTGTTTTGTTTTCAACTATTCCCTAAAACAAACTAAATTATCTGCCATTGTGGTAAGCAAAATAATCTTTATATTTTTAATATTTTGCATAAATCCTATAAATTTCATTTAATACAGTAAATGAATATTATTCTGTAGCTCCTGGTCAGCTATGATTCAGACTCAACATTGCATATCTTGCTACATGTACGCTTTGCTACATGTATTGCTACTATACGCTTGTTAAGTCTGACGTCACGCGAAGCGGCTTCTAGGTCCAAGGGCTCTATCAAACTGTATGGGGAGACTCAACAAATGGTGATAATACACATTTACAAAGCGATGTAATACTTGAGGAAATCATGATCGCAATATATATATAAAACCATGCCTAATATCAGATGGCCAGAAAGTGGTACATTTTTTATAAATTGTTAAAATATTGGTGTCTGTGATGCAGACAGTACAGAGACTGTTGTGTACATTGTGGTTTTATGTAAAATACACTTTACTGTGTGATATGACTGAAAAGTGGTCATAAATATTTTCTCAATTCAAATGAGTAGCGGCTTGGACCCGAAAAAGGTATTTCATATGTCACAACTTAACAAGAGAATTGTGAATTCGCACATTACGATACATATATTGTGCAGCCATAATGGAAACATGGCTGATGATTTGTAAAGTTAATTTAAATCAAATTTAAAAATTGAAGGCAGCAACTATTTTTACAGCTTACACTTTTCTTTAATCATACACTACCTGACAAAAGTCTTTTAGTCGATCCCAGATGTAAGAACAACAAATAATAACTTGACTTCTAGTTGATCATTTGGAAAAGTGGCAGAAGGTCGATTTTTCTGATGAATCATCTGTTGAACTGCATCCCAATCATCACAAATTCTGCAGAAGACCTATTGGAACCAGCATGGAGCCAAGATTCTCACAGAAATCAGTCAAGTTTGGTGAAGGAAAAATCATGGTTTGGGGTTACATTCAGTATGGGGGTGTGCGAGAGATCTGCAGATTGGATGGCAACATCAACAGCCTGAGGTATCAAGACATTTGTGCTGCCCGTTACATTACAAACCACAGGAGAGGGCAAATTCTCCAGCAGGATAGCGCTCCTTCTCATACTTCAGCCTCCACATCAAAGATCCTAAAAGCAAAGAAGGTCAAGGTGCTCCAGGATTGGCCAGCTCAGTCACCAGACATGAATATTATTGAGCATGTCTGGGGTAAAATGGGGGAGGAGGCATTGAAGATGAAATCTCGATAAATCCTGCAGGAACGCTTTCTTTGCCATTCCAGATGACTTTATTAATAAGTGATTTGAGTCATTGCAGAGATGTATGGATGCAGTCCTCCAAGCTCATAATGGAGTCAGACACAATATTCAGTCTTTTTCTGCACCATGAGTTTATATTCTATACTGGACATTATTTCTGTTAAGTGACAAGACTTTTGTCTAAGCAAAGTCAGAAATTACTCTCCTAATGGAATCATTAAAAATCAAGGCCTGATCACATTTTATTTTGATAAAATAAGTGTAATCTAGAGGCCTTTGCCTTTCATATAAGCCACTTCTGATACCAAATGATCAACTAGAAGTCACGGTAGTATTTGTTGTTCCTAAAACTTGTCGCCTACAAGACTTTTGTCAGGTAGTGTGTATGTCGATCACCTTTCTTTCACATCTCTTTAAGGATTTAACTTTTAGTAAATCTTCCTCTTAAGATTTCAGTCCTGATCCTAAATCACAAAGCTCTTTTGCAAATTGATTTGGCATTAAAAGTGAAGTGGATGTGCATTTTCTGCCAAGTTCGAGTCATTTTTTTTCAGTCTGCGTTTTGGTAGCGTGGTTGGGTCGTCAGACTGATCATATCTTTATGCCTTACGTTCTGTCAGTGTTACAGTTTTTAATTTTTTTTTTGAGGTGGGATTTTGTTAATGTCGTCCATTGTGTTTTGCACTACAATCCATTCGTGGCTAGTTTACGAACAGCCGAAATGCTGAACGTTAGTGAAGGACCTGTGTACAGCAGTCATCATTTGACCGCGCTAATTTGGAGTTTTGTTGTTTAGTAGTCTCTTAAGTCGAGTAGAATAAAGAAAGCACATTAATCTGGTTTTATTTGTGCCAGATCAGTATTGAAAGACTGAAATGCTCTCTCTGAAAGGGCTGTTTCTATATGAAGGATAAAAGAGGATATTTTAGAGGATGGTTTTGATATTTACTAATACTTACTGTGCCTCTGATCCACTAGATTTATGTTGAGTTGAATTATTCGCCAGTGTTTGAAGGACTAGTGATGGTATAGTTGTGTAATATAGCACCAGATATGCAATAGCAAGGGGCTTTTGTGTGAGTTTATAGGAATATTAGGGCTTTTTTATAGAAATTGTTCTTGAATTCAGAGGTGTTATTGTGCATCTGGAACGTTTCTTGTTAGGTGAACTTCGTGAAATCATGTCAGGGTTGTATTTGACTTGGAAAAAATGTGTTTATTTAGCATTATTTTCATGATGATTAATATCTATCACCCAAAAATGAAAAAAAAAATAACTAAATAGTTTTTTTTCTTTTGTTTAACACACAAAAAAAAGATATTTTGAAGAATGTTAGAAACCTGTAACCATTAACATCCATAGGAAAAGCAAATACTATTGAAGTCGGTGGTTTTCAGGATTTTTAAACATATCTTCATTTAATTAATGGCAGAGCAATAGGTAGTACCTAATTAAGTTTAATTTTGTCTTAAATATTTATTTACTACATAGTCATTATGGTATTGCTGGTGCAAATATGGCAATGTTTCATCAACGTATTATTATAATCCTCGTCATATTTCATTTACATTATTATATCATATTACATTCAATTCATTATTTCATGATTATTTCATTATTTTTTTGTTATATGTTTATATATATATATATATATATATATATATATATATATATATATATATATATATATATATATATATATATATATATATATATATATATATATATTACAGCATTTTTCCATGACAGTTAAGCACCCATTACATGTTCTTATCAAAACAATCATCATCAATCATTAATTAATAAATTAATTAGCCACAGCCATATCACCCTGCAGCCCAAAACTGCTAAAACTACGCAGCGCTGAGCCTGGTCAGTACATGGATGAGAGACCACATGGGAAAACTAGGTTGCTGTTGGAAGTGATGTTAGTGAGGCCAGCAGGGGGCGCTCAATCTGTGGTCTGTGTGAGTCCTAATGCCCCAGTTTAGTGAAGGGGACGCTATACTGTCAGTGAGCGTCGTCTTTCAGATGAGACATTAAACCGAGGTCCTGACTCTCAGTGGTCATTAAAAATCATATGGCTCTTCTCGTAAAGAGTAGAAGTGTAACCCCGGTGTCCTTGCCAAATTCCCTCCATCGGCCCTTACCCATCATGGCCTCCCAATTATCCCTATCCTCTGAACTGGCTCCATCACTGTCTCTCCACTTCACCAATAGCTGGTGTGTGGTGAGCGCACTGGCGCCGTTGTCCTGTGGCTGCCATCGCATCATCCAAGTTGGTGCTGCACACTGGTGGTGGTGTGGATGATTGTGAAGCGCTTTGGGTGTATGGCCATACATGCGTATAAATACCCACATACTATATAATACACACATCACATTAATTAATGGGAGTACAACAGATATTACCAAATAGTGTTTCATTTTTTTCCTAAATATTTATTTGCTAAATACTTTTTTGTTAGTATTGCACTGTAGGTGCAAATATGATCAATTTCTCCATCAATATAACATCACAAACGTCACTTTATTTAATAATACATTGAATAAGTTCATTATTTGTTGATCCCAAAATCTAAATATAGTTTTTTCAGCATTATTTCCATAGCATTTATTATTATTATTTCATATTTAATTTGTTTCAGTATAACAGATATTACTAAATTATTTTTTTTTTGTCCATTTTGTGGGTGATCAATTTTCATGAAAATAATGTTATCTTTATTATTTTTACACTTACCCCCCACCGTTTTGGGCTGAAAAATTAGCTATACATATTCTAGACCTGTTTTCTGATATTCACCTCACGTCGGCTGACAGAACGATGGTGTACGTGTGCAGTGGAAGTGTGTTTACATTGTTTATAATGCGATATTCTCATCAGAAATCAGTGTTACTAAACCTCTGTTTATTTTTGAGGGACTAATGTCGGAAATGCTTCTTTATAATTATCACTCTATTTAACTCTGTTTAGTTTTTCAGACTGAGTGTCTTTTATAACCGATTATATGTTAACAGTGTTGGACAAAGTGTACTAACCTCATGTGTGCTTGTGCCATATTGTAATTTTATTATATATTCGAACGATCCTTTTCACCAAGTGCTTTTCACTTCATTTTTCTGCAGAATTTGGCATTTATTTTGGATGTTGAATCCTTCTGAACCCTGAGATTTGTTTGCTTTGTTTTGTTTCTTATTTTATTTACAGCAAATCCCCCTTGGTTGATTTGTTGTGCGTTAAACTTAAAAAAAACTTTTGTCTTTTTTTCTGATTCATATTTGTGCTTTAATAGTTTGAAGCTTAATATTTTTGATTTTCCCCCCAGACTAAATGACTGTAATTTCAGAAACATCTTGACAAAGGTAAACCCAACAGACCCTTAACACTCAGTAGTTTTTCTGAGTTCTATTAGCATTTACATGTTGCCTTAGTCTTGGTTTATTCTCTCAGTATTTACTACATTATAAAAACAAGGTAAACCGATCTTCATTACACTGCAAAACAAAAGAGCTCTTTGTACGAATAATACATTGATATTAGTTCTTTGGCATGTTTTGGGCAGTTTTTGTGTGTATTTATAACTTGTGGCATTCTTAAAACTAATGAAGTGCAAATAAAGATTTATATTTATTACACTGATGCGTGTAGCCATTCTGATCATTTACATTGTGTTCTTCAGATGCACTGCCTTCATTTCACCGTTTGGTGGCGGTGTTGCTCTACATAACATGATATTTATTTTGTTTTTATTTGCTTAGGAAGTTGTTTAACAATGTGTTACTTTATTATAATTTATTCTTTATTTGTATATATTGGACAGTTATATATCAATTATATTGTAATATGTATTCATACATTCACCGGCCACTTTATTAGGTACACCTGTCCAACTGCTCGTTAATGCAAATTTCTAGTCAGCCAATCACATGCCAGCAACTCAATGCATTTAGGCATGTAGACATGGTCAAGACGATCTGCATTTCAAACCGAGCATCAGAATGGGAAGAAAGGTGATTTAAGTGACTTTGAACGTGGCATGGTTGTTGGTGCCAGATGAGCCGGTCTGAGTATTTTAGAAACTGCTGATCTACTGGGATTTTCACGGACAGCCATCCCTAGGGTTAACAGAGAATGGTCTGAAAAAGAGAAAATATCCAGTGAGCGGCAGTTCTGTGGGCGCAAATGCCTTGTTGATGCCGGTGGTCAGAGGGGAATGGCCAGACTGGTTCCAGCTGATAGAAAGACAACAGTAACTCAAATAACCACTCGTTACAACCGAGGTCTGCAGAAGAGCATCTCACCAAAGTGTACCAGTTGAGCATTGTGTCAACGCCACAGCCTACCTGAGTATTGTTGCTGACCATGTCCATCCCTTTATGACCACAGTGTACCCATCTTCTGATGGCTACTTCCAGCAGGATAACGCGCCATAAAGCGAGAATCATCTCAGACTGGTTTCTTGAACATGACAATGAGTTCACTGTACTCAAATGGCCTCCACAGTCACCATATCTCAATTCAATAGAGCACCTTTGGGATGTGGTGGAACGGGAGATTTGCATCATAGATGTGCAGCTGACAAATCTGCAGCAACTGTGTGATGCTATCATGTCAATATGGACCAAAATCTCTGAGGAATATTTCCAGTACCTTGTTGAATCAATGCCATGAAGGATTAAAGCAGTTCTGAAGGCAAAAGTGGGTCCAACCCGGTACTAGTAAGGTGTACCTAATAAAGTGGCCGGTGAGTGTATATTTGCTATTGAATAGCTAGTATATAATTTTTGATTTTAGCTTTTCACGTCCATTTTGATTTAGGTCTTTATTGGGAATTTATATATATATATGATATATATCTTTCTTTTAAATTAATGTTTTCTTTATGCTACGATATTTGAGCATATACATTCGATTAGTCCATACCAAAGCCAAAACTGGAACTAATCCAACAAAATAACTTAAAATCACAGTGCAAAAATGTGTACACCCTAATTAATGTCATGTTATATTAAGATATGTAAGATATTATATTAAATAAAATTTTAATAAAGAGGAAAAATCCAGAGAACCATAAAAATGAAATAGCATTTTGTTAAAATGTTGTAGTTTGTAATTTTTTGTTTGCAATTTATTTGAATTTAAATGTTTTATCTTTATATTTCTAAATATGTTCGGTGTCCAGACTATTATTTTAATTATTTATCTGTTTAATAAAAAACACTTTTGTTTAAATGCAACAAAATATATATTCACTGGGAAATGGATACACATATTTGTACTATATGTATTAGTTTATGCTGTGCACTGAATATATTACAGTTTTTATGTAATTCGAAAATTCTATTGTTTTCTTTATATTTTACATTTTGTACTTGCTATTATCGTTTGTTTTGATTTATTTTGTTTTACATGTGCTTAAAAAAAACACGTTTCTTTTTCCGTGTTTATGTAGACAAACGTGTGTGTCTGTCTGTCCGGTACCGGAGCTCAAGGAGGGGCTTGTTCGATATTTGTGTGTGTAAAACCAGCGCATGCGCGAGACGAGACCCTGGACGCGCACGGGGAACGTCACCGCAGCGGCTGCAGATTTTTCCTGTCAGCCGTGGGGGAGAGCGAGAGAGAGAGAGAGGCGGCAGGAGGAGGAGAGGACAGCAGGGAGAGATGGGAGTGCTGTAATCCCGGGGGGAGGAGGGATGGACGGACGGACCGACTCAACGCACAGAAGCGCGGAGATTCACACTTGACACCAAAACACCGCCATCATCACAATCATCGCAAGCGATGTCTGAGCGCGCGTGAATCACGGGCGCGCGTCCATCTGAAGTGATGAGACAGAAGCGCGCGGCTGGATCCGTCTGTCAGTTTGTATAATGGAGAGCTCCAATGGCTCCGACACCAAACCGCAGAGCCATCATCCTCAGGTGGAGAAGAAGAGGTTAAACCGCGCACCTTCCCCTGCCAGACCGGTCCTCAAGGATGTCCACTCGCGGACGGCCAAACCGATCGTGCCAAAATCACCCAAATTCAACAAGCAGCAAGCGCCGGTGACGCCTCAGAGCCGCGTCCCGAGACGCACCGTCCCGGGCGCGAAGGACAAAACCGCATCAGCACCTGCAAAAAGCAACACCAAGCCCGCCTCAGCGACAAAAAAGCCCGTTAAGGTCACTCAGCATGCAGCATCCGAACCCAAACCGGCCGGTAAGGCTGCTGAATCCGCCGCTCCGCAGATCGCCAAGAGCAAGGGGAGACCTGCCCCCATACGCGTGCCCACCGGACGCGGCGTCTGTCAGACCGACAGCAGCTCGGATTTGTCCGACTGTCCTTCCGAGCCGCTCTCCGACGAGCAGAGGCTGGTCCAGGCCGCCAGCAGCGACGCGGAGTCGGGCAGCGGCTCGGGTTCGAGTGAGCATGCGGCGGCAGGATCTGCACCTGCTCCTGCTCCCAGTGCGCGCGCGGACAAACGCAAAGCCGATAATAAGGACGCACAGTTTAAACCCGACGGCAAGGAGATGGAGACGGAGATGGCCCAGGACGAGCTGCTGAGGGAGATCGAGGACCTGCGATCGGAAAATGACTACCTCAAGGTGAGCACATGATAGTACATGAAGTTACTTATTTTATTATCAGCTGATCCATCAGTGGTTCTGCAATGCATGAGTATTTTCAACAAATCTGATGCTAAACAAAAGATAATTCATTGGATTTACTAAATCAAATTTCAGGTAAGTGGTTGCAAAAAATTTATATGGGCTGAATTTAAACAAACAAATAAGGTTGAACATTGCTAAATTTGATTTGTTGGCTGAAATTCAGTTCATGTAAATTGCTTGCATCCACTTACCCTAAATGTAATAAATCCAATGAATCATATTTATTCAATGGAGTACTATGATACTAGTACATGAAGTGAATTATTGTATTATCAGCTGATGCAGTAGTGGCTCTGCAATGCATGAGTATTTTCACCTAATCTGTTGCTAAACAAAAGCACTGTGGTGAAGGAGGAACTTCACCGAAATGTTAATGAGTGATTAAAAATATATATATATATTTTTAAATGTTTTGGTTTGTTGTCATTAATAATCAGTTATTCCACCAGCTTTCTTAAAGGGAAAGTTCACCCAAAAATGAAAATGTACTCACTGTTTACTCGGTCTCCAAACCCAAAACCTGTAGGAAAAACAAATACTATGGAAGTCAATGGTTACAGGTTTTCAGCTTTCTTTAAAATGTTCAACAGAAGAAAGACAGATAACTGATGTTTCATTTTTGGGTGAACTGTCACTTTAAGTTGATTTATTTATTTATTTATTTATTGCTATTGTGTTGTAAATAAACATCTAAAACATGGGATCTTTTTGTTTTGCGACATATTTATTTCAAATTTGTAAGAAAAGTCTTTGCTTTATGAACATATAAATAAATTATGTCTCTTAATTTTTTTCCCAACTATATCAAAAGTAAAATGTCATGTTATTATTTGATGCCATATAACACAATAACATTGATAGTCTTATGTTTAGTGGTTATTTGTTTTGTCATGTTATTGTCTGGTGGCCTTTAAATGGATTATGTGTTGAGCTGCTGCTGTAAATCCATGTGACCGTTTTGTTTTCGCACGTGATCATGACAATATCTCATGTTTTTATTGAATCCTTCTCATTTACACCTAACAAACTCTACATCATTTGGTCCTAAAATGTCTGTTTAGTCTATTGATAAACATATTTGCCAGTAAAAAATATCCTTAAATTAGCAGTTTTCCATGTTTTGTCATTCATGTTTTTATTTTTCCCCATTTATTTATGCATTCGAATTGCATTATGGGGCCTTGATCTTTCTCGCAAAAACTTTAAGCCTTGAAAAGTTTGAAAAAGTGACTTTTATGAACATTTTTAATAGTTTAAAGTGATATATTGTCTGTGTTGGTGTTGTAAAAAACTGCCAGTGCATTTTCTGTTATTTCATAGACTTATTTATATTATTTCTTATACTTTATATTAGGGCTGGGCGATATTGCAAAACTAATTATCACGATATCATGTTTCATATCATTTCATATTGATAATTATTGAATATTTTTTAACAATACATTTAGGAATATTAGGATTTGTTTTAACCACTTTATTTGAACTTACCAACATTAGTAAGGCAAATAGCTTTAATATTCAAAAACAAAAATATTTTTAAAAGAAATCTCTATATAATAAAATAAGCATACAGTTGAAACCAGAAGTTTATGTACACTCTAAAAAAAGGAACATAACCATTTTTTTTTTTAAATGTCTGATGGTAAATCATACTAAACGTTTACTATTTTAGGTCTGTTAGGATTACCTAAATCATTTACATTTGCTAAATGCCAGAATAATGAGAGAATTTTTTTTATTTTTATTTTTTATTTATTTTTATTAATTTCTAGACAGTCAAAACTTTACACACATTTCCTTGGTATTTTTTTAGCTTTGCTTTTAAACTGTGTAACTTTGGTCAAATGTTTTGGGTATCCTTCCACAAGCTTCTCACAATAGTTTGAAGGAATTTTGGCCCATTCCTCCAGACAGAATTGGTGTAACTGAGTCAGATTTGTAGGCTGTCTTGCTCGCACAAGCTTTTTCAACTCTGCCCACAAATTTTCTATAGGATTGAAAACAGGGCTTTGTGATGGCCACTCCAAAACATTCACTCTGTTGTGCTTAAAGCACATTTCAACTAATTTGGCAGTATGCTTAGGGTCATGGTCTGTTTGGAAGACCCATTTGTGGCCAAGTTTTAATTTCCTGGCTGATGTCTTGAGATGTTGCTTCAGTAATTCTACATAATGTTCTTTCTTCATGATGCCATCTATGCTGTGAAGTGGACCAGTCCCTCCTGCTGCAAAACAGCCCCACAACATGATGCTGCCGCCCCCATACTTCACAGTTGGGATGGTGTTCTTAGGCTTGTAAGCTTTCCCCTTTGTCCTCCAAATGTAACACTGGTCATTATGGCCAAACAGTTCAAACTTAGTTCCATCAGACCACAGGACATGTCTCCAAAAATTTGTCTTTTCCCCAGTGTAATTTAGCAAATTGTAATCTGGCTTTTTTTGTTGATTCTGGCTTGTTGATTTTCCCATGTTGTCACACAAGGAAGCAGTGTGTTTGAGGTTTTCCTTAAATACTATTCTACAGTTGTGCCTCCTATTAAATCAAATGTTGTCAAATAGCCAATCAGAAACTTCCAAAACCTTGACACCATCATCTGAGCTTTTTCAGAGGCATAATAATCTTATTGTATGTAAAATTGACTTTCAAGAAAAGTTATAACAATTTCTCAAAAAAATATCTCTCTCATTATTCTCCTATTAAGCAGAACAGAAACAAATGTGATAATCCTAACTTACCTAAAAGAGAAAAAGTTTAGTCACATTAACTGACTTTTTTTAAATGCTTATGTGCCTTTTTATACAGTGTAGGTAAACTTCTGGTTTCAACTGTAAGTGTTAAAGAGACTCTTAAACCTGAAAAATGAAATGTTACAAAGTGTGTGCAATGGTAAAGCATAAATACTGAACAATCAAAGCAAACTTTAAGGTGTGAATAATAATACAGTAACCTCAAACTCTGTCAACAACACAAACTATGATAATCAAATCTGAGCTTTCAAGTAAAGGAACCAGCCATCATTATTCAAATGCATACTGCAACATTACAAAGTGTGAAGTTGAATGATTATATTACCCCCTATGCTAAAAAAAAAATCTTTCAGATAAGGGGCTAGCGGGTAGGATGCACAAGAAAAGAAACCAAAAAGCCATTCTGGTGACATCCTTACATGCTTTTTTATTTACAATCTCCTCACTGCTGCTATACGGCACTCATTTTCGCATATGTTGTTATTCTGTCCTGAAGTGACAAGCACGCGTGCATGTGGATTCCTTGAACATTTACAATGGATTTGTGCTCACGCTCCCCTAGTGTCTCTCGTAACAAGGCGACTATCAACCATTTTCTCAGAGGATGACAAACGAACAATCTCTGATGCAAGTTTGTGGAGAAAAGTAAAAACCGCTGCAGTGTTTGAGTGCGCTGTGTTTGTCTGAGGTAATTAGTCTGCCGTTATTAATGAAATCTGTATATTCCATACAAAGTGTGAAGCAGATTGGTTAGTTCTACTTGCATGAATTGTGGTGCGCTCTGGACATTCGGAAAAGTTTAGATGTTTTTTTAACCAGGGGCCTCTGGAAAATGTGTGCGGTTCACTTGCACGCCACCTGCACGACATGTGCGCATCGTTCCCATATTACAATTTATAATATATATATATATATATATATATATATATATATATATATATATATATATATATATATATATATATATGATGGGTCAAAAACACCATTCAGCGTGACAGCCTTTATGATAGACAGTTAACGTTATGTGAACTTGCAGCATGATATGAACCACGGGTAGCTAACGGTAGTTAACTTATCTAGCTCTTATGGATAGCTCAAACAGCTGTTTTGTGTATTATATTATCTTTAACTTGACATGTTTCTTCAAATCCGATGGTAGAGTATGCACTTATATGAACTGTCTTTCACTCCGACAAATGCAAACATTGGCTTTAAATAGGGTTGTGCGTGGTCTTTTTCCTCATCGCCACGAACAGTTGAAAGTGAAGGAGTTGAAGGTGGAATTTCTGGGTTTTCTATGTCTAAAACAAACTAAAGTGCTCTCAATGCAGGCAGGCAGCGCTGTCTTCTTTGATCGTCTGATCAATGAATGATTGATTCGTAACATTTTTATAATTGCAACGAGTAACTATGCAACACATAAAAAAATCTACTGGAGTAAAAGTATTAAGCTCATCGGAAATATGTACTGAAGTAAAAGTAGAAGTAGGAGAAAAAAACAATACTCCAGTAGAGTACATATACAGCCTTTTAGTACTTAAGTACAGTAGTGAAGTAGTTCTACTTCGTTACTATACATCTCTGCCCAGCCCTATACTTTATATTATTTCAAACTACTGAAATAAAAGTCACTTTTCTTAAACTGTGGAGTTGATTTTTCAACAGAGATCAGCATCCCATAATGCTTATCACAACCATAAAGAAACACAAAACACATGTGAATCACAAAATACAAAAACTGTTAAAACATTTTTTACAGTGCACAGTATATCGCTTAGTCTTTGAAGAGCCATATTAACATGATGTAAAATCCCTTATAAAAAAACATTTAGTATAATAGTAAAGAGATTAAATCAGCTGACACCAATGAACTCAGTGAGATACTTGAAAAAACCACACAACTCTCAAAGGAGAGCAAGATCTAGATACATTTGTGCTGCGACTGATTTCAGGTCACTTCAGTACAGATGCATCAGAAAGACCCTCGAAACTCCCACTGGAAGCGCATCACAGTCTTGACGGGTAGATGAAAACAGGCCTAATTAGCATAATTCCATAAATGATTTATCTTATTTGTCAGATGCGCCAGAGCTCGGCTGCAGCAGTCACAAACAGGATTTTCATAAGTTTATCTCTGAAGACGGCGTGTTAATCCGCTTTAGTAGCTGTGTGTGTAATGGCTGTGTCCCCTCAGGAGCCGTTCGTAAATATGCGTCCCTCCTGACCCCAGTGTTCGAAACCAGATGTGCACTTCTGTCTTTCTATAGCCAAACCAAAAATTATACAGACACCATCTATACAGTAGTTTTTAATATTTGTTTACAACAGAGAATTACAATTGCAACAATAGAATTACTATCACAGATCAATAATTATAGTTATTGTGTTACCATAGCAACAGTAGAATTACTAACGCGGATCAATTACTGTAGTTATTGTGTTACCATAGCAACAGTAGAATTACTAACGCGGATCAATTACTGTAGTTGTTGTGTTACCATAGCAACAATAGAATTACTACCACCGATCAATTACTATAGTTGTTGTGTTACCATAGCAACAGTAGAATTACTACCCCAGATCAATTACTGTAGTTGGTGTTACCATAGCAATAATAGAATTACTGATACAGATCAATTGCTATAGCTTTGTTGTGTTACCACAGCAACTATATAAATATTTCCGCAGATCAATTACTATAGTTCTTGTGTTACCATAGCAACTATAGAATTACTAACGCAGATCAATTACTATACCCTTGTGTTACCATAGCAACTATGGAATTACTACCACAGATCAATTACTATAGTTGTTGTGTTACCATAGCAAATATAGAATTACTAACACAGATCAATTATTATAGTTATTGTGTTACTATAGCAACACTAGAATTGCTACCAAAGATCAATTACTATAGTTTTTGTGTTACCATAGCAACTATAAAATCACAAACACAAATCAATTACTATAGTTGTTGTTACCATATCAACAGTAGAATTACTAACGCAGATCAATTACTTTACCTTTGTTGTGTTACCCTAGCAACTATAAAAATATTACCGCAGGTCAATTAATATACGTAGTTGTTGTGTTACCATAGCAACTATAGAATTACTAACACAGATCAATTGCCATAGTTGTTGTTACCATAGCAACAGTAGAATTACTACCGCAGATCAATTACTATACCTTTGTTGCGTTACCTTAGCAACTAAAGAATCACTACCACAGATCAATTACTATAGTTTTGTTGTGTTACCATAACAACTATAAAATTACTAACGCAGATCAATTACTATACCTTTGTTGCGTTACCATAGCAACTATGGAATTACTACCACAAATCAATTACTATAGGTTTGTTGTGTTACCATGGCAACGGTAGAATTACTACCACAGATCAATTACTATAGTTGTTGTGCTACCATAGCAACAGTAGAATTACTACCACAGATCAATTGCTATACCTATCTTGTTACCATAGCAACTATGGAATTACTACCACAGATCAAATACTATAGATTTTGCATTACCATAGCAACTATAGAATTACTAATGCAAATCAATTACTATTCCTATGTTGTGTTACCACAGCAACTATAGAATTACTACCGCAGATCAATTACTATAGTTTTGTTGTGTTACCATAACAACTATAAAATTACTAACGCAGATCAATTACTATACCTTTGTTGCCTTACCGTAGCAACTATGGAATTACTACCACAGATCAATTACTATAGTTGTTGTGTTACCATAGCAACAGTAGAATTACTACCACAGATCAATTGCTATATTTGTTGTTAACATAGCAACAATAGAATTACTAAAACAGATGAATAACTTTAGTTGTTGTGTTACCATAGCAACTATAGAATCACCACAAAAGATTAATTCTATATTATTATTATTATATTATTATTATTATTATTTTTACATTATTCTAAATTAATTCTTTATTATTTTTCATGTGTGCATTTTTATAGCAATTAAACTGTTAATCTGAGAAATATAATAATGTTTGCTTCGACTGTACTTGTCCATCTCTCTTTCTAAGTAATACAGAACCACACGTGCAGCATCAATAATTTACCAAATAAACAGTAGTTTGTCCATGTTAGAGTATTATAGTTCGACATTAACCATTTAGTCCACTATAAATCATGTCTGACAGGAACATCCATACAGTGTGTGTCGGGATGCTGCCGGCACATGACTTTGTCCCCAGTATACAGTGAAGGTCATTGTGTTTGGGCTGTTTGTCTCCGTCTGTCTGTCTTTTGCAGTCTTTGTTTGTCTGTCTTTCCCTGGCTTTCCGTCTGTCTTCCTTGACCTTGTTTACTCTGAATCTGCTGAGGCATAGTGCAGTATTTACTGGCAAATGAGCCGTTGCAAATGACAGTCTTACATTACAGTTCAGGACAGGGCTTTCACTAATGACTACAGTTTCTTTACATGCAGTATCATTATTATGTGTGTGTGTAGGGAGGCAGTTCATTGTCATTTTTGTGATTTAAGTATACAAATGTCTCAAATTTAGCCCATAACTATCAACCTACTGGAAAAAATGGTTTTCAAGATTTTCACAAAAGCCTGTAAATTCAGATTGGTGACGGTTCTAGGCATTACTGATCTTGAAATGACTAAAAATAGAACAGACCAAAACATAGTTCCATTTGTCATTAATGTCTTTCCCACATGCGGGAGAGTTACGGTGTGGAGAAGCCCCAAAGAAGCGTACCACCCAAACTGTTGCATGCCCAGAGTGAAGCATTGTCATGAATTGCCATTTGACTAGCAATATTGTTATTAATATTATTTTGGGTAGGCGGCACGGTGGCTCAGTGGTTAGTATTGTTGCCTCACAGCGAAAAGGTCGTTGGTTCGAGTCCCGGCTGGGCCAGTTGGCATTTCTGTGTGGAGTTTGCATGTTCCTCCGGGGTCTCCGGTTTCCCCCACAGTCCAAACACATGTGCTATAGATGAATTGGATGAACTAAATTAGCCGTAGTGTGTGTGTGAATGTGAGCGTGTAAAGGTGTTTCCCAGTACTGGGTTGCAGCTGGAAGGGCGTCTGCTGTGTAAAACATATGCTGGAATAGTTGGCGGTTCATTCCACTGTGACGACCTTTGATAAATAAGAGACTAAGCCGAAGGAAAATGAATGAATATTATTTTGGAAACCGAAAGCTCCTTCATGGCTGCACAGTGGCGCAGTGGGTAGCACGTTCGCCTCACAGCAAGAAGGTAGCTGGTTCGTGCCTCGGCTGGGTCAGTTGCCGTTTCTGTGTGGAGTTTACATGTTCTACCCGTGTTGGCGTGGGTTTCCTCTGGGTGTTCTGATTTCCCCCACAAGTCCAAAAACATGTGGTATAGGTGAATTGGATGAGCTAAATTGTCTGTAGTGTATGTGTGTGATTGAGTGTGTATGGATGTTTCCCAGTGATAGGTTGCATATGCATATGCTGGATAAGTTGGCGCTTCATTCTGCTGTGGCGACCCCAGATTAATAAAGGGACTAAGCGCCGAAAAGAAATTGAATGAATGAAAGCTCCTTCATATATATACACACACAGTGGAAGTCAGAATTATTAGCCCCCCTTTGATTTTTTTTTTCTTTTTTTTAAATATTTCCCAAATTATGTTTAACAGAGCAAGGAAATTTTCACAGTATGTCTGATAATATTTTTTCTTCTTTAGAAAGTCTTATTTGTTTTATTTCGGCTAGAATAAAAGCAGTTTTTAATTTTTTAAAACCCATTTTAAGGTGAAAATTATTAGCCCCTTTAAGCTATATTATATATACTATTTCAATAGTCTACAGAACAAACCATCTTTATACAATAACTTGCCTAATCATCCTAACCTGCCTAGTTAACCTAATTAGCCTAGTTAAGTGTTTAAATGTCACTTTAAGCTGTATAGAAGTGTCTTGAAAAATATCTAGTCAAATGTTATGTGCTGTCGTCATGACAAAGATCAAATAAATCAGTTATTAGAGATGAGTTATTAAAACTATTATGATTAGAAATGTGTTGAAAAAAAACTCTCCGTTAAACAGAAATTGGGGGAAAAAATAAACCGGGGGGCTAATAATTCAGAGAGGCTGATAATTCTGACTTCAACTGTACATCTAATGCAGGGGTCTCAAACTCCAACTGGCGGGGGGCCATGTCAGTGACTGACAATTCATAGGATGGACGCTTTAACATTCAAGCAAAACAAAAATGTGGAAGCCTGATGTAATTGATGCACTCAGACATTCTTCCCCAGAGTATATGTGTATAAGTTTAAATTGCTACAAAAATACTACAATTTAATAAAAGTAATTAATTTAATAATATTTAATTAATAATTTAATAATAATTATTATTCTGTCCCAATCAATTGTTGCTTAACCATATGTTTAACAGATAGCACAAGAACAGCAGAGAGCACATTGGGTAATTTTAGTGACTTTACTGGCAATTGTTCTTCTCAATATCTTTCTTTTTTTGTAAAACTACAACAAAGAGGGGGAAAGTATTCACTGTAATCAAATGACCCTTGAATATTTTCAAAAGTATAGCTTTAGTAAAAATAGAGCACTTACGGACATATATTTCAACGTTTAAATCAGCCCCAGAAATAATCTGCATGTGCGTTACTGTCAACCGTAATACTGAGAGAAACCGAAAGTAACCCAAACATATAGTACAGTACCTTAAATGTCCAGTAGGTGGGAAGTCAAAACCACAACTGGTTATATGCGACTGCACAACAATAAAGTGATTTAAAAAATAGATTTGTTAGGTAGTTTTGGGGGGTCGAATCTCGTTATATTTTTGACATCAGTTGCAGGCTGGAGGGACGAGGGGGGGGTGCAAATGGCCCGCAGGCCAGCAGTTTGAGACCCCTGATCTAATGTGTGTTGTAATGAAGCGTTCAGAGCTTGGAGAAAATCAGATTCTCTTTAATTGATTGAGATGAATTATTTAGGAAATAACTAAATTGAAGAGGATTATGCTAAATTGAACTAATATGTAGGGTATAAGTCCTCCCTTACACATGTACACAACTATTATGGCAACTGTGTCATTATCAGAATTGATCTATTCCTCTATTTTTGTTTCTTTTTTGTGCTTTTGTTATTGTTATTTGTTGTGTAAGTGGTACGAAAACTTAGTGAATGTGTTCGTGAATGTGTTTGAATATAAAAAAATCAAATAACTAAAGTAATAAATGAAAAAAAACATCTCAAATTTGGATCAATTTAAGTCGAATTCTAAATAATAATACTAAATAGGAATTCTAATTTGCATTCTGTTTTTCATTCTCCTGGCTTTTATGACCTTTTCATTCTGACTATCATTTAAAATGTTTAGTATGAAAACAGCCAATTTAGTTTATTCAAATTAGTCAATTGTTTGTTGGTGCGGTGGATTAGTCAATCAATTGTTGGTGTGGTGGATGGCTGAGGGGTGTCGCGGACGAAAGTGAGCGGGGCGGGGGTGTTGCGGACGACAGTAAAGAGGGTTGGGGAGTTGCGGAAGAAAGCGAAAGTGAACCAGACGGGGGACAAGGGCGGTTGAGGAGGGCGATCGGTAAAATGAGGTGCCGGATCAGATTTCAGAGGTTCCGAATCCGGCGTGTTCCGGTACAAATTAAGCCCTGGTTATTGCACTATAAAATAACTATTTAAAAGTAGATTATCTTTTAATTTAATAATTTATTCCAGTGATTTTAAAGATGAATTTTCAGCTTCATTACGCCAGTCTTCAGAGTCACATGATCCTTCAGAAATCACTCTAATATGAATTGTTATTGTTATTATTATTATTGATGGCAATAGTAATTAAAATCAATAATGTCTGGAGTAATAATTTAATTTAAAACTGCATACAATAAGCAGTTATTTACAATTGTAATAAATATTTAACAATTTAAAAAAACTTGATTTGATGAACTGAATAATCTTCCTTTAAAAAAGCATGAAAAAATTTATAAAACTGTCTCAATTATGGCTTCTGAAACATTATTTAAAATATTGTATGTGGCTAAGAAATAGCTATTAACATCTTTTGTTTGGTGGGTCCAGTGAAAATTTTGGCAGGGCAAGTAAAAATCTGAACCACTGGCCCGATCGGGTCAGTTTTTTATGCTTAATTTCAGGGTGCTTTCACACCTAGACTTTTGTTCCTGAACCTGGCGCGTTTGCCCAGTTAGCGCGGTTCGTTTGGCATATGTGAACAGGGTAATCGCGCTCGGATCCGCGCCAAAGGAATCGCTCGATTGAAACGAACTCTGGAGCGGATCGATTGTAGTGAGAAAGCGTTACGATCCGAGCCCGGCTATATCACAGTGTTTTATGGATATGTAATAGGCATATGGCTATATAAAGAGAGAATTATGAGTAGGGCGGGAGGTCATTCCAGACATGCCCGCAAACGAGTGATAATCTCCCGGAAATCGCGCGTCTCCCTCCCGGTCCTCAAATACGTCGCGCACCCTTCTTATCACCCCTCCCCACCGCATCCCTCCTTGCTCTTCAGACATGTCGCGCGCACCCTGTCAAACACCACCAAACCACCTCCGACAGCTGAGCGGGACTCTGCAAAATAAACCATGAAACTCTGACCAATGTGAGGAGAGTTTACTCATCCGTGACTTGTTTATGCTATTTTGGTCCGTTTAGAAACTTTGCTGTGTGAAAGCGAACCACACCAAGTACAAAGAGCAACAATGTAACAATTTTAATCCCTGTTTCGGAACAAATGAATCGATTCACAGGTATGAAAGCACCCTAAATTGGACGTTGTTCTCCCTTCTGTCTGCCATAATCAGTCTCACACAATTTAGTTTCCTTTGTCTGAAAGTCTTGATAACACCATCATGGAGTCTGTCTTTTATTATTTTAGCAAATAGGATTGTAAACAAATGATTTGTTGCACTCTCCCATTTACTGCGTTCTAAGTTTACACGACTATGACGACTTCTTCTATTGAGAAACTCGGAAATGTGAAAATGGTCCATTGATTTACAGTAAGTTACTGGCAAACTGCTTCCAGTAAGTTACTGTAGATTAGCAGTGTATTATTATTATTATTATTATTATTATTATTATTATTATTATTATTATTATTATTATTAATGTCCATTCTGATTTTAATCCCGATTTGGTTTGCTTCAGGATGAAGTGGACGAGCTGCGAGCAGAGATGGAGGAGATCCGGGACAGTTACCTGGAAGAGGAGGTGTACCAGCTGCAGGAGCTGCGCCGGGAACTGGACCGCTCCAACAAAAACTGCCGCATCCTCCAGTACCGCCTACGCAAGGCTGAACAGAAGAGTCTGCGCGTAGCACAGACCGGACATGTGGACGGAGAGCTCCTGCGTGGCCTGGAGCAGGACCTCAAGGTGATTCTGGCATGCCTGTTTTAGATATTACCACAGCTGGGTAGTAATGGATTACATCTTGTCTTGTCGTGGATCCCAGTTGTAAGAGCAACAAATAATAACTTGGCGTCTAGTTGATCATTTGGAAAAGTGGCAGAAGCTAGATTTTTCCAATGAATCATCTGTTGAACTGCATCCCAATCATCACAAATACTGCAGAAGACCTACTGGAATCAGCATGGACCCAAGATTCTCACAGAAATCAGTCAAGTTTGGTGAAGGAAAAATCATGGTTTGGGGTTATATTCAGTATGGGGGCATGTGAGAGATCTACAGATTGGATGGCAACATCAACAGCCTGAGGTATCAAGACGTTTGTGCTGCCCATTACATTACAAACCACAGGAGAGGGCAAATTCTTCAGCAGGATAGCGCTCCTTCTCATACTTCAGCCTCCACATCAACGTTCCTGAAAGCAAAGAAGGTCAAGGTGCTTCAGGATTGGCCAGCCCAGTCACCAGACATGAACATTATTGAGCATTCCTGGGGTAAGATGAAGGAGGAGGCATTGAAGATCCAAAGAGTCTTGATGAACTCTGGGAGTCCTGCAGGAACGCTTTCTTTGTCATTCCAGATGACTTTATTAATAAGTGATTTGAGTCATTGCAGAGATGTGTGGATGCAGTCCTCCAAGCTCATGATGGAGTCAGACACAATATTCAGTCTTCTTCCACTGCACCATGACTTTATATTCTATACTGGACATTATTTCTGTTCAGTGACAAGACTCTTGTCTAAGCAAAGTCAGACCTTACTATCATAATTAAATCATTAAATATCAAGGCCTGATCATATAAAATTTTGGTAAAATAAGTGTAATCTAGAGGCCTTTGCCTTTCATATAAACCACTTCTGATACCAAATGATCAACTAGAAGTCACGTTAGTATTTGTTGTACATAAAATTTAGATAGGTGACAAGACTTTGTCAGGTAGTGTAGATCATGTGATCAGCTTCCAAAAATCAAATACCTGTAATTAGAGTTTTAAGTTACATTTACAGTTACTTTTTTATGGTTTGTGTATTTACATAATAGCAAGAAATTAATTGGATTTTCTATTTTTATTCTTAATGTTTATAATTATATACTAATAAACCTGTTGTTTATACAGATGAAGTCAAAATTAGTGAAAAGTCAAATCATTAGTCTCCTGTGAGTTTTTGTTTCTTTTTCAAATATTTCCCAAATGATGTTTAACAGAGCAAGGAATTTTTCACAGTATTTCCTATAATATTTTTTTCTTTTTAGAGAAAGTCTTATTTGTTTTATTTCAGCTAGAATAAAAGCAGTATTTAATTCTTTAAAAAACATTTTAAGGTCAATATTATTATCTCCTTTTAAGCAACATTTTTTTCGATTGTCTACAGCACATACCATCGTTATACAGTGACTTGCCTTGTTAAACTATCTATCTAACTATGAAAACAAGGTAATAACACATGTTTTAACAATGTTTTATTAGGTGGCCAAAGATGTATCGGTGCGTCTGCACAATGAACTGGAAACGGTGGAAGACAAGCGCACGCGGGCGGAAGATGAAAACGAGCTGCTCAGGCAAAAGATCATCGAAATCGAGATCTCCAAACAGGCCCTGCATAATGAACTGGAGAGAGCCAAAGAGGTACAGTACCAGAGATCACTGTATTTGACTCCATATTACAAGCATGAGCACATTACTCACTTTTTTATTGGGATCACAAAGAGCAAAAGCGGCAGCACGGTGGCTCAGTGGTTAGCACTGTTGCCTCACAGCAGGAAGGTTGCTGGTTCGAGTCCCGGCTGGACCAGTTGACATTTCAGTGTGGAGTTTGCATGTTTTCCCTGTGTTGGCGTGGGTTTTCTCCGGGTGCTCCGGTTTCCCCCACAGTCTAAACACATGCGCTATAGCTGAATTAAATGAACTAAATTGATATAAACTAAATAGTGAATAAGTGTGTATCAGAATCAGAGTCAGTTTTATTGCCAAGTGTGCTTCACACACACAAGGAATTTGTTTTGGCTACAGAAGCTTCCAGTGTACATAAAGTGACGAGTGACAACACAAAATTAAATATGAGAAAAGAAAAGGCGATAAACATTAGACATTAAACAGAGATGCAGTAAGTAAAAAAAAAAAATCTGGATGTTGAATTGTATGTACAGATGTGTTGTAAATATACAGGTTGTAAGGTGCTGTGTACCAATGTGAATGGAGAAAGTATTGCATTGTATATTGTTGTAAGGTGCTGTGTACAAGTGCGTATGAGAAAGTATTGCACGTTTATTGCCCAGTAGGGGAATATTTAACTGTTCATGAGGTAGATGGCCTGAGGAAAGAAGCTTTTCTTGTGTCTGGCTGTTTTTGTGCTTGGTGCTCTGTAGCGCCGACCAGATGGCAACAGTTCGAACAGGTAATGTGCTGGGTGTGAGGCGTCCAGAGTGATTTTGCGAGCCCTTTTACTCACTCTGGAAGAGTACAGTTCTTGAAGTGTAGGAAGGGTAGTGCCAGTGATTCGTTCAGCAGTCCGAACTATTCGCTGTAGTCTACGGAGGTCAGTTTTGGCAGCTGAGCTGAACCAGACGGTGATTGAAGTGCAGAGGATGGATTGGATGACAGCTGAGTAGAATACGAGCAGCTCCTGTGGCAGGTTGAACTTCCTCAGCTGACGAAGGTGTTGGCTATGGGTGTTTCCCAGTACTGGGTTGCAGCTGGAAGGGCATCCGCTGCGTAAAACATATGCTGGATAAGTTGGCGGTTTATTCCGCTGTGTCGACCCCTGATGAATAAAGAGCAAAAGCCTGTTTTTGTGGTAGGAGTGTTGCTATTTTAGATGCTGTTATTTTTTTACATGGAGTGTTATATTTAAAGCCTTTACAGGAATTTTCTGGGTTATTCACAGCTTATGACAGACGTTTTGTCAACAGTTGCATTAAATAATTTCATGTGTTTACAGTAATGCACTTGCAATAACAGTAGGGATGCAAATTCTATAATATTTGGGTGTGATGTTGGATAATAAACTGAAGTGGGATTTATGGACTGACTGTATAAGGAAAATGCTTCAACAGAGAATCTACTTCTTAAAGAAACTATTGTCTTTTTATGTTGACAACACATTATTGATCATGTTTTATAGTACTTTTATCAAAAGTATTGCAACATTTTGTGTGATCTGTTGGTCCAGAAGTCCAGAAGAGGTCACTGGGGAAGGTGGTAACAACAGCCAGTAAGTTGTTGGGAATAAAACTAAAGAGCATTGATAGTATATACAAAGAAGGAGTATTAAATAAGGCTATCATGATTGTCATTAGCTATGTTTCCATCCAAAAATGTGAATGAACTTTATGCACAAAACTTGATCATCACATAAAAGACGTGCGAAGAAAGCAGCGTTTCCATCCAATGAGACAAAGCAAACAAAATCGTCACTTCCTGATTAACTGGTGCCAAATATCAACAGTAAAAACTGAATTTGCTGCAGAAGATGAAGCTGCATCAATCTCTTCTTTATTTAATAAATGACTTGCGCCTCAGAAGACAATCCTGACACGCAGTGAACGGGCGGTGGCATTTGAAGGTGTCAGACGCGGGGCACAGACGCTCTTGATTCTGGAGGTCATTAATAATATAATAACACTAATACTGAAATGGTAAGGCGTTTTATAATGACCAAAACAACATTTCAGATGGTTTACAATGTGCTCAGCCTGCTGGTTTATCCATGCACACACATTTTCATCATCACATGATCTCCTATAACAAAATCACATGACCTTTTTTAATGCGCACACTGGAATTTGTGCGGTAAAAGTGTTTCCATCGCAGTTTATGCGCATCTTTTCTTATCGAATAAAAAGTTTATCCTACTGCATATGTTTTTTATGCGCATTTTCAAAATTTATGCACATCATGGCATCTCCATCAACCATTTTTTTTATGCGCATATGCAAAATGCGCATAAAATAGGTGGATGGAAACAGCTAATGAGGAGAGACATCCTTTATCATACACCTTTAAATTGTTACCATCAGGGTCGTCAATATTTGGGTTTCCAGGTGTGTAAGAAATAGGACAAAATTATCAATTATAAACCTCAAGCAATTAAGTTTTAAATTCCTCCTCTCTCGATAGCAGTTGACGGCCAGTAGACTGGATATTTATTTAGAGGAGGGATAACTTAGGTTTTTAAATGATTTATTTATTTATATAATACCAAATGGGTCGACACTGTGGCACAGCGCTGTCGCCTCACAACAAGAAGGTTGCTGGTTTGAGCCCCGGCTGGGTCAGTTGGCATTTCTGTGTGGAGTTTGCATGTTCTTCCCATGTTGGCGTGGGTTTCCTCCGGGTGCTCTGGTTTCCCCCACAGTCCAAACACATGCGCTATAGGAGAATTGAATAAGCTAAATTGGCCGTAGTGTATGAGTGTGTGTGTGAATGAGAGTGTATGAATGTTTCCCAATGCTGGGTTACGGCTGGAAGGGCATCCGCTGCATTAAAACATATGCTGGAATAGTTGGTGGTTTATTCCGCTGTGGTGGCACCTGATTAATAAAGGGACTAAGCCAAAAAGAAAATGAATGAATGAAATGCTAAATGTGAAATGTCAGATGTCTCTGTGAGTGTAATCTGCAAATGAAATTTCGGGGATAAATAAAGTTAACTAACTAATAGCATTTTGGTCAATTGCATTCAGTACTATATTCAATTCAATTCAATTCATCTTTATTTGTATAGCGCTTATACAATGTAGATTGTGTCAAAGCAGCTTCACATGGAAGATTATAGTGAATTGAAACAGTGTCAGTTCAGTTTTCAGATATTAAGTTCAGTTCAGTTTAGCTCAGTTCAGTGTGGGTTAATATTCACTACTGAGAGTCCAAACACTGAAGAGCAAATCCATCGATGCGCAGCTCTACTATATAGTTTAGTACTATTTTTCTATACTTTTACTACCTAGTTTTTTCTGCATTGAGTTATTTAACTGAACATGAATTGGATCCATTCAACATTAAATGTCTAACATTTTAAGAAGGCACAAGTTAAGATATTTAAATAAAACAAATATTACAATATGACAATCTTAAATGTGTTTTTTAGTATTTCATTTAACAACACTGACATTTATGAGACATATAATAGAACATACTTCTATAAATCATTGCTTTACTGTAAACATGCTTGTTATTTTTAACAACACCAACCTTTTTTTTTACATATAAAAGAAGATATTTCATAAAAAACCCCAAATCAAGTTGGGACAGTATGGAAAACGCTAATAAAAATGGAAAGTCTAAATTTATTTGTACTTGTACTGACTTGTACCTCATTGCAGGCAATACAGCAAACATTATTTGATGTGTTGCTCATGATTTTTATTGTTTGAGTTTTTGTATTGCAAGCAATCCAATTTTGGTCCTTGCAACTCATTTAAAAAAAAGTGGGAGCAGTAAAGCAGTTACCACTTTGTAATGTTGCCATTCCTTTTTACAGCACTTAGACGTTTAGGCACTGAAGACATCAAGTGATGAAGTGTTTCCAGTACAACTTTGTCCCATTCTTCCTGCAAACAAGTCTTAAGGTGGTCAACTGTGCGGGGTTTTCGTTGTTGTATTTTGCACTTCAAAATGCACCACACATTCTCTATTGGAGACGGGACTGCTGGCAGGCCAGTCAAGTTACTCTGCAGCCAGGACTTTGTAATGTGTGCAGAATGTGGTTTTGCATTGTCTTGTTGAAATATGCACGGGTGTCCTTGGAAAAGAAGGCAGCCTAAAAAAATATTGACTTCCTAAAGTGACATTGTGTACATATTAGATGCACGTCTGAAATTTGGTATTATTTATATTTAGTTTTTGCAAGTATTTAATCATTTTGCTCTGAGAAAAATGTTGGAATATTCAAACATGATTAATAAACAATCAGTATCAGCCTTCGTCATATTATTGTTGATATGCAGATAGCTTTAAATTAATCCAATATCGGCCGATAAATATCGGCAACCTATATATAGGTTCATTCCTAAGTGAAACCCTAACATAAATCTGTTCTTGTTTATGGAATTTTTTTTTATATCCTGCGAAGAACTATTCTTAAGAGAGTGATCATTTTAGCATAACATTATTCCAATAGTTAGATATGCTAGTCAGAAAAATCTTGAATTAACCTTATTGTACAGCATTACCGATATTGTTAACTATTATATTAATTGCAGCCAATTCATTGCATTACTGTAAGCATGCTAATTTATTTTAACAACACTAACTTTTATTTGACATATAATAGAATATTCATAAATAAAACCTATGCTGTTCCTGTATGTAAATTATAAGTTTTTCTGGTCTAGAAAAATATTGACTCCCTTAAGTGACATTTTGTACATATTAGATGCACGTCTGAAATCTGGTATTGATTATATTTAGACTTTGCAAGTATTTAATTATTTGATATGAGAAAAATGTTGGAATATTCAAATATGATTAATAAATGTAATTGATAAACAATCAGTATCAGCCATTTTTCATATTATTGTTGATATGCAGATAGCTTTAAATTAATCCAATATCCGATAGATATATCGGTGCATTTCTAAATGAAACCCTAACGTTAATCTTTTGTTTATGGAAACTTATTTTTTGTATATCCTGCAAAGAATTATTCTTAAAGAGAGTGACAATTTTAGCATGAGATTATACCTAGTTAGATATGCTAGTCTGAAAAATCTTAATTAACCTTATTGTAAAGCATTACGATATTGTTAATATTTATATTAATTACAGCCAATTCATGCATTATAAACATGCTCATTATTTTAACAACCTTTATTTGACATATAATAGAACATATTTCATAACTTAAAATATAAAAACAGTGCTGTTGCTGTATGTAAATGATACGTCTTTTTGGTCTAGAAAAATATTGACTCCCTAAAGTGACATTGTGTACATATTAGATGCACGTCTGAAATTTGGTATTATTATATTTAGTTTTTGCAAGTAATCATTTTGATCTGAGAAAAATGTTGGAATATCAAACATGATTAATAAACAATCAGTATCAGCCTTCGTCATATTATTGTTGATATGCAGATAGCTTTAAATTAATCCAATATCGGCCGATAAATATCGGCAACCTATAATAGGTTCATTCCTAAGTGAAACCCTAACATAAATCTGTTCTTGTTTATGGAATTTTTTTTTTAATCCTGCGAAGAATTATTCTTAAAGAGAGTGATCATTTTAGCATAACATTATTCCAATAGTTAGATATGCTAGTCAGAAAATGAATTAACCTTATTGTACAGCATTACCGATATTGTTAACATTATTAACATCATTATTTTACTATTTTCATGCAGTGGCAAATTATTTTGGTGAATAATTCCTAGATGTAAATAACCAGAATATTATTTGAAGGCATCAAAGACAAACCCAATAATGACCCACTAACGTGCTGCATCACTTCTGTTGAATAAGACGGTTTAAAGCGGGACGGCCCGAGGGTTGGACGCTCCCACCGTGAGTGTGCTGCTTTGAAGTATGGATGAATGCATTAACTTTGAAGCCTGCTCGGTGTGCATTAATGCATGAGAGGCTGTTCGCTGCTTCAGTAATCGGCTGCTGAGGATTACTCTGGAGTCGCTCAGGTTAATCTGAGAGTAATCGGAAAGATTGAGTCACGGCTGGAATGAACTGCAGTGTGGAGGAGAAGAACTTGAGTGTGGAGTTTCTTCAGATCAATCAAACTCTTAAGATTGAACAATATTCTGTCTCTATCCATCCATCATCCATCATCCATCGATCCATCCATCCATCCATCCGTCCGTCCATCCTCTATGGTTCTAACCATCCATCCATCCATCCATCCATCCATCCATCCATCCATCCATCCATCCATCCATCCATCCATCCATATCCATTCATTTATCCATCCATCTATGGTTCTAACCATCCATCCATCCATCTATCTGTCGTTCTATCTATTGTTCTATCTATCGTTCTATCTATCGTTATGTCCATCTAACTATCTCTCCATCCATCTGTCTGTCCATCCGTCCATCCATCCATCCATCTATCTGTCGTTCTCATCTATCTATCATCCCACCCATTCATCAATCGATCCATCCATCCATTATCATTCTATCCATCCACCCATATATCCATCGTACTATCCATCCATCCATCCATCCAACCATCCATCCATCGTTTTATATTATCTATTTATTGTTCTATCGTTTTTATCTATCGTTTTTTAGTATCTATCTGTTATTCTATTTATCATTCTATTATTCTATCTATCATTTTATCTGTTCTTCTACTGTTCATATTGTTCTTTCATTCTTTTATCATTCTGTTGTTCTGTTATTATCTATCTATCTATCCATCTATCTATCTATCTATCTATCCATCCATCCATCCATCCGTCCATCCATCCGTCCATCCATCCATCTATCTATCTGTCATCTATCTATTGTTCTATCTGTCTATCGAAACTATCGTTCTATCTATCGTTCTGTCCATCTAACTATCTATCCATCCATCCGTCTGTAATCCGTCCATCCATCCATCCATCATCTATCTGTCGTTCTCTATATCTATCTATCCATCCCTCCATCCCCCCATCCATCCATCCATCCATCCATCCATCCATTTATCATTCTATCCATCCACCCATATATCCATCGTTCTATCCATCCATCCACCCATCCATCCATTGTTTTATATTATCTATTTATTGTTCTATCGTGTCTATCTATCGTTCTATAGTATCTATCTGACATTCTATTTATCATTCTATTATTCTATCTATCATTTATCTATCCTTTCTACTGTTCTATTTATTGTTCTCTCTCTTTCTATCATTTGTTGTTCTGTTATATCCATCATCATCCATCTATCCGTCGTTATCTCTAATCTATCCATCCCCCCATCCATCCACCCATCCATCAATCCATCCATCCATCCATTATCATTATATCCACCACCATATATTGTTCTATCCATCCATCCACCCATCCATCCATCGTTTTATATTATCTATTTATTGTTCTATCGTTTCTATCTATCGTTCTATAGAATCTATCTGTTATTCTATTTATCATTATTATTCTATCTATCATTTTATCTATCCTTCTACTGTTTCTATTTATTGTTCTTTCATTCTTTCTATCATTCTGTTGTTGCTGTTATTATCCACACATCCATCCATCCATCCATCCATCCATCCATCCATCATCCATCCATCCATCCATTCTATTGTTTTACCTATCATTCTATCATTCCATCTATTATTCTATCTATCTCTTGTTCTATATATCTATCGTTCTATCTATATCTATCTATCTATCTATCATCTATCTATCTATCTATCTATCTATCTATCTATCTATCTATCTACTATCTCTATCTATCTATCTATCTATCTATATATCTATATTTTCATTCTATCTATCGTTCTATCGTTCTATCTATTATCAATCCGTCTATCTATATATCGTTTTATCGATTGCTCATTGTTCTGTCTATCGTTCTATCTTTCTGTCTATTGTTTTATCTATTATTCTATCTGTCATTCTACTGTTCTATTTATTGTTCTTTTGTTCTTTCGATCATTCTGTTGTTCTGTCATTATCTATCTATTTATCTATCGTTCTATCTAAGTCTTAATCTTAGTTGTAGTATTGATACTAGGCTTTACAGAGTAGTCAAGTGAATTAGTGTAACTTTAGTGGGTTTGGGGTTGGTGTGTTATAGTTGAAGGCAAAATTATTAGCCAAATTTTCATTCTTTTTCAAATATTTTCCAAGTGCTAGATCATGGAGAAAAGTTTTTTTTCAACACATTTTTAAACTAAATATTATTAATAAACTCATTTATTTGGCCTTTGCATGATGACAGTACATAAATTTTTACTAGTTATTTGCAAGAATTTTTCAAGTATTCCACTTTAAAGCGAATTTCAAGGCTTAACTAGGTCAATTAGGCAAGTCATTAAACAACAATGGTTTGCTCTATAGTAAACTGAAAAAAATTAAGCAGCTAGTAAATTAAGTTTAGTAGTTTGTACATTTAAACAAAACAAAACAAAAGAAATTCCAGCTGAAACTAAAAGAAATGAGACATTCTTTGAGGAAAAATCCAATAGGAAAATACTGTGAGAATTGTTGCTTAAAAATAAATATTTGGAAAAAAGAATTAAAATTTCACAGGAGTGCGAATAACTGTAAATAGAATTCATCTGCAGTTTTGTGTGTCTGCATTGCCTTCAAGCCTTGGCTCAGATTTTAGAGCAGAAAATATGGGCTTTATGTATGTGCATATGATGCTGTTATTGCAGTTCAAACAGCAGAGGATCACAACAATCCCCTCTGATTCTCGGAGATGTGTTGCATTGTAAAACGTCCCCTGAGGGCACAGCAAATCTTCTTAAAGGAAGAGTTCATCTGAAAAATGACAATTCTGACATCCTTTATTCAGCCTCATGTCTGAACATGTTGTTCTATCATTCTGTCATTCTATATCTATATGTAATCGTTCTATTTTTCTGTCCATAGTTCTGTATATCTGTATCTCTCATTCTACCATTCAAATGTTCTGTCTGTCTGTCTGTCTGTCTGTCTGTCTGTCTGTCTGTCTGTCTGTCTGTTGTTCTATGTATCGTTCTATCCATCTATCGTTTTATCCATCTAACTATCTATCGTTTTATCCATTGTATCTATCCATATCTATAATCCATCGTTCTTTCTATCATCTATCGTTCTATCCATAACATTCTATCTATCTATCTATCTATCTATCTATCTATTATCTATCTATCTATATATCTATTATCTATCTATCTATCTATCTATATCTATATATATATCTATCTATCTATCTATCCATCTATCCATTATCCATCCATCCATCCATCCATCCATCATTCTATTCATCTATCCATCCATCATTCTATTTATCCATCTATTTATCCATCCATTGTTCTATCTATTAACTATCCATCCATCGTTCTATCCATCGTTCTATCCATCCATCCATCCATCATCATGCTATTCAACCATATCCAATCTTCCATCATTCTATCCATTCTATTCTATCTATCTATCTATCTATCTATATATCTATCTATCTATATCTATCTATCTATCTATCTATCTATCTATCTATATATATCTATCTATCTATCTATCTATCTATCTATCTATCTATCTATCTATCTATCTATCTATCTATCCGTCTTTCTATCTATCCAACGTTCTATCTATCCAACGTTCTATCTATCGATCGTTATATCATCTATCGTTCTATGCATCATTCTATCTATCCATGGTTCTATCTATCCATCGTCTATCTATATCCATCGTTCTATCCATCTAACGTTTATCCATCTAACGTTCTATCCATCTATTGTCATCCATCTATTGTTCTATCTATCCGTCTTTCTAGCCATCTATTGTTCTATCTATCCATTGTTCTATCTATCCATCATTCTATCTATCCAACGTTCTATCTATCCATCGTTATATCCATCTATCATTCTATCTATCTAATGCTCTATCCATCTCTCGTTCTATCTATTGTTCTATCTATCCATCATTCTATCTATCCATTGTTCTATCTGCCCATCATTCTATCCATCTATCATTGTTCTATAATCCAGTTCTATCCATCATTCTATTTATCTATCGTTCTATCCATCTAACATTCTATATCATCATTCTATCTATCCATTGTTCTATCTATCCATCATTCTATCCATCTGTTGTTCTATCCATCTAACATTCTATCCATCTATCATTCTATCTATCCATTGTTCTATCTTTCCATCATTTATCCATTTATCGTTCTATCCATCGATCTATCATCTATCTATCTATCTATCTATCTATCTATCTATCTCTATCTATCTATCTATCTATCTATCTATCTATCTATCTATCTATCTATCTATCTATCTATCTATATCTATCTATATCTATCTATCTATCTATCTATCTATCTATCTCTGTCTGTCTGTCTGTCTGTATGTCTGTCTGTCTGTCTGTCTGTCTGTCTGTCTGTCTGTCTGTCTGTCTGTCTGTCTGTCTGTCTGTCTGTCTGTTCTATTGTTCTTTCTATCATTCAGTTTTTTTGTTGCTCTATCTGTCGTCCATCCATCTATCCATCCATCTTTCTTGCTATCGTCATCTATTTTTCTAACTATCATTATACCCTTCTATCATTAATCATTCTTTCATTCTGTCTATAGTTCTGTCGTTCTATCATTCTTTGTCTATCTGCAAATCTATTTTTCTATCTTCATCTTTGTGTGTATGTGGTACAGAAAATGAAACTGCTTTTTTGGGTGAACTATTTGGGTAAAAAGAGATTATTCATGCTATCAGTCTTATGGTGTAAACGAACCTGACATCGATTTCTTTTATTTTTGCATTAATATGCATAATATACATTGCAAAGGTAAAATTCAAGCACAAGGACAGATATAATGAGTGTGAAAGAGAGAGAGAGAGTATGTGTGTGTGTGTGTGTGTGTGTGTGTGTGTTGTGTGTGTGTGTGTGTGTGTGTGTGTGTTCAGCTCCGTGTGAACTACAGTGTGTCTCTCTGGAGGTTTGCCCCAGAAAACGTCTAGCTCCACTTTTTTCAGCCTTCATCCCACGATACCCTTGATTTTCTCATCCCTTCGTCCACTCCAAACACAACAGATGTGGATGAAATGGAGAATCAGCCTGTTTCTTACAACCTGCCATGTTTGATTAACTTTACATGCTTTTCTAGCTACATCTCTGATTTAAATCAAACACAACCTGCTTTCAACATAAATGCTTTAAAGGACTACGATTTGGGCTGTTTTACAAGATGCAATAGATTTTTTTATGCCTCCAGAATGTGTCTGTGAAATTTCAGGTCTAAATACCCATCAGATCATTTTTTATAGTCTATTGAAAAACGTCAATTTTTGGGTCAGAGGGAATTTGAGCTGTTTTTTACGCCTGTGCCTTTAAATGCAAATTACATTTCACACTCAGAGAAGCATAACCAGGGTTTGCTTAGGATAAACACAGCAAAACACACAGCAAGCAACTCAGACACGATGAAACAGAGACCACAGTCACAAATACCACAGGGAGATGAATGAGACACACACACAAATGCCATTACAATGATTGCTGAGCATGTACGCACACTCACAAACACAAAGTGCTGTTTTTGCTCATCTCCTATGTAACATGATGCCCATCAAACAGGTAAATATGCTGCAGTATAGAGGTCCTTATAGCTTAGGCACTGTGCAAATAAAATTCGGGACTCCTCTTGTGTGATTTAAGCATCCTTGTTTGTAGTTGTGTACACAATGAGCTGTGCTGATTCTAGCAGATAGCTCAAAAAAGTATAGTTTAAAATGCTAGAAAACACGGTGATATAACCTGGTTCATTAGTTCGCTGGATTGTACAGGCAGTGCAGAATCATTAGGCAAATGAATATTTTGACCACAACTTTATGCATGTTGTCTTACTCCACGCTGTATAGGCTCGAAAGCCTACTACCAATTAAGCATATTAGGTGATGTGCATCTCTGTAATGAGAAGGGGTGTGGTCTAATGACATCAACACCCTATATCAGGTGTGCATAAGTATTAGGCAACTTCCTTTCCTTTGGCAAAATGGGTCAAAAGAAGGACTTGACAGGCTCCGAAAAGTCAAAAATAGTGAGATATCTTGCAGAGGGATGCAGCACTGTTAAAAATTGCCAAGCTTCTGAAGCGTGATCAATCGAACAATCAAGCGTTTCATTCAAAATAGTCAACAGGGTCGCAAGAAGCGTGTGGAAAAACCAAACCAAAACCAAGGCGCAAAATAACTGAACCATGAACTGAGAAAAGTCAGCGTGCAGCTGCCAGATGCCACTTGCCACCAGTTTTGCCATATTTTCAGAGCTGCAACATCACTGGAGTGCCCAAAAGCATAAGGTGTGCAATACTCAGAGACATGGCCAAGGTAAGAAAGGCTGAAAAAACGACCACCCCTGAACAAGACACAAGCTGAAACGTCAAGACGGGCCAAGAAATATCTCAAGACTGAATTTTCTAAGGTTTTATGGACTGATGAAATGAGAGTGAGTCTTGATGGGCCCGTGGCTGGATCGGTAAAGGGCAAGAGAGCTCCAGTCCGACTCAGACGCCAGCAAGGTGGAGGTGGAGTACTGGTTTGGGCTGGTATCAATCAAAGATGAGCTTGTGGGGGCCTTTCGGGTTGAGGATGGAGTCAAGCTCAACTCCCAGTCCTACTGCCAGTTTCTGGAAGACACCTTCAAGCAGTGGTACAGAAGAAGTCTGCATCCTTCAAGAAAAACATGATTTTCATGCAGGACAATGCTCCATCACACGCGTCCAAGTACTCCACAGAGTGGCTGGCAAGAAAGGGTCTAAAAGAAGAAAATCTAATGACATGTTGTCCTTGTTCACCTGATCTGAATCCCATAGAGAACCTGTGGTCCGTCATCAAATGTGAGATTTACAAGGAGGGAAAACAGTACACCTCTCTGACAGTGTCTGGGAGGCTGTGGTTGCTGCTGCACCGCAATGTTGATGGTGAACAGATCAAAACACTGACAGAATCCATGGATGGCAGGCTTTGAGTGTCCTTGCAAAGAAAGGTGGCTATATTGGTCACTGATTTGTTTTTGTTTTGTTTTTTGAATGTCAGAAGTGTATATTTGTGAATGTTGAGATGTTATATTGGTTTCACTGGTGAAAAATAATTGAAATGGGTATATATTAGTTTTTTGTTAAGTTGCCAAATAATTATGCACAGTAATAGTCACCTGCACACACAGATATCCTCCTAAAATAGCTAAAACTAAAAACTACTTCCAAAAATATTCAGCTTTGATATTAATGAGTTTTTTTGGTTCATTGAGAACATGGTTGTTGTTCAACTAATAAAATTAATCCTCAAAAATACAAGTTTGCCTAATAATTCTGCACTCCCTGTATTGCTTTCTCACTACAATCAATCTTCTCCAGAGTTCATTTCAATCGAGTCGAGACAACCTCATTCAGACGGTCTCAGACTAATTGTTTTGGCGTAGAACAGAGGGCAATTGCTGATTCACATATGCCAAATGAACTGTGCTAATGGGGGAAATGCACCAGGTTCCGAAGCAAACGTCTAGGTATGCAAGCACCCTTTCTTAACCTGAATATTGCACATCTGAAATGTTTTATGTATATAAATAAATGGCTAATTTAGCCAAACGGTGAGAAGTTTGCATTTCAGTATGAATAAAAGGATGATCATTGACATATTGGGCTGTTAACTGCCATGTGCGACCATAGGCGTCTATTAAATATGAGTTTAATTTTACATTAGGCTGTATGTAAATAAAAAAAACACCTATTTTCAGGGTGATTTACACCTGTAGATCCATTGTTTTGTTCCGAAACAAGGATTAAAATTTGTACAATGTTGCTCTTTGTTCTTGGTGCGGTTCGCTTTCACACGGTAAAGTTACTAAACGGATCAAAAACGTTGGTCATTGGTCAGAGTTTCACTTATTATTTTTCCCACGGATTCCGCTCAGCTATCATACATTTCTATTTTAATTTATGATGATGAGAAATGAGACTCTATAAGCGAAAAGGTGCACTTTAATGTTGAATGGTGACACCCACAGACATCGTCACCAAGTATAAATCAGAGTAAGACTTTTCATACATAGCCTCATTTCAGTTGTCAAGGGTTGTGCAAATCAATCTATTGAATCAATCTATTGCCTGTCATTTTTGTAACATTTAATTAGTTATTTCAAAATAAGAATACAACATTTAATAACTTTGTTTTCATTATTAATTATGAGCTTAAAAAAACGCTGGCTAAAATTATGCATTATAGGCTTAAATTATAGAGAGAAATAAGACATAAAGCAAGACTGCCGTCGGATCCTGAAGCAGATCAATGGTGATCTTTCTGTCGAGGTGTCAGTGCAGAGATGAACAAAACAATAGGCCTAACACAAAATATTCTAAGATTAAAGTATGTAAAAATGATCAGATGGTAACTTCTGTCAATTTTCCTTTCAGATAAACTTTACTCTGTGATATATCAGCATGCCTTCACTTTTGTATTGGACATGAAACGCACATTTACTGGTAAGAATGACGTCTCGCCCTACTCAGAATTTTCTCTTCATATAGCCGTCTATATGGCTATTACATATCCATAAAACACTGTGATATAGCCTGGTTCATTAGTTTGCTGGATTGTATTGCTTTCTCACTACAATCAATCCGCTCCTTAGTTCGTTTCAATTGAGTCGAGAACACCTCATTTAGACAGTCTCAGACTGATTGTTTTGACGCGAATCCGAGCTCGATTTCTGGATTCACATATGCCAAACGAACTGTGCTAACGGGGGTAATGTGCACCAGGTTCCAAAACAAACTTCTAGGTGTGACACCACCCTAGACACCCTTAGACACCCCAAACCCCCATGTAATTTGCACCCTCTGCACAATCATGAATCAAGCAGAGGTGAGTGATTCTTAGTTTGACTTTTCAGTGATGATCTACTCTTGCAGTATGCAGATCCTTATAGCTTAATTACTGTACAAAATAAAGTTGATTTAACGTCCACAAAGCCGGACTCCTCTTGTGTGATTAAAGCATCCTCGTTTGTAGTTGTGTACACTATGAGCTGTGCTGATTCTAGCAGAAAGCTCAAAAAGTATCTATGACATAGCCTGGTTCATTAGTTCGCTGGATCGTATTGCTTTCTCACTACAATCAATCCGCTTCTGAATTTGTTTCAATCGAGCAGAGACCACCTCATTCAGATGGTCTCAGACTGAATGTTTTGGTGCGGAACAGAGCGCGATTGCTGGATTCACAAATGCCAAACGAACGGTGCAAACGGGGGAAATGCAGCAGGTTCCGAAACAAACATCTAAGTGTCAAAGCACCCTTAGACACCCAAACCCCCACGTAATTTGCACCCTGTGCTTTATCATGAATCAAGCAGAGGTGAATGATTCTTAGTTCGACTTTTCAGTGATCATTTACTCTTGCAGTATGCAGATCCTTATAGAGTCACGAAACACCAAAACGCATGTTTTGAGCTGTTGACCGTCATATATGTGTCCCACGCTGCTATAAACACTATTAGGACACATATATTGCACTAAAAAGTGAAAATTGGTTGTTTTTGCGTTATTTTGAGCAAATTCGTTCTTCTGGTTTGAAACGAATTTTTGAAGCTACGTCATGGCGATTAGTTACTTGAGTGTATTCCAGCGTGGAGAGTGGCTGTCTGTACCTGCGAGTGCATCATGATGTCTCTGAGTGTGCGGCATCAATTCATGAGAAAGACTTTGCCAAGCCAATCAGCGCACTCTATTGTGTATGCGGTGCAACTTTATTAATATGCATGATAGCTTCGAAGACTGTTTTACCCGTTACAGTGTTCAGATGACAGAGAGACGCCACGTTGTGTTGCTAAAACAAGTGAACAAGTGGAAGAACAAGAATTTGGAGACATGGGTCATCAGTGTTGCATTTATTATTGTGCTGCTGCGTTTATTATTGTGCTGCAACGAAGGTTTTGTTTTCATTTCCCCGCTATGAGAGCGCAGCTGGACTCACGTGTGGATTACAGTGCATGCGACAGAAATGCGTTTGTAAGGAACATTTTTTACCTGAGAGCTTTTCACATCTGGAAATGATGAAATCCGGATTTGCCGCTCGTCTCCTTTTAAAAAAGACAAGACTCCAGTTTGTGTTGATTGTCCTGTCTCTACAGATTTGGTAAGTGTGTGTGAGACCACAGTGCCCTTTGTTTGTTGATTTAGATGGCAAAGTTAGTTCGTATCTTCAGCAGTGCTCTTTCAGTTTTTAAAGACATACCTCAGTCAAAATGATTTAGTTGCTAAGTTTACAGTGTGTTAATATCACTGCAATATTATAGTACAATATTATAGACTGAAAAATCCGCTGTAAATGCTGCTCTCCGAGTGTAAACATGTAACCACCACAATCTAACTATTTCTGTCGTGTAAAATTTTTATCGCATTTTATGACAGGATAGTCTAGACCAGGGGTGTCAAAGTCAATTCCTGGAGGGCCGGAGCCCTGCAGAGTTTAGTTCCAGCCCTGCTTCAAAACACCTATCTATAGGTACCAAACAAGCCTAAAGCACTCAATTAGTTTGATCAGGTGTGTTTAATTAGGGTTGGAACTAAACTGTGCAGAGCTCCGGCCCTCCAGGAACTGGCTTTGACACCTGTGGTCTAGACACACACGGCTGTCTGACACTGCCCACCGAGTGCATCTAAGTTACCGAGAAATTCACTGTGCGGTATCAAACATTACATTAAAACTCCTCTCTCCAGCAGTTCCTCGCTTTCAATATTTCGTTTGTCACGGGCGACATGCAGGAAATGTTCCTGAATAAAAAGTGAAAGTGCCAAACTGCAGTTAAAGTCGACAAATTAATAATTTGGCAAATAATTCGATTACTGATGTCCATGTAAACAGTCACTGTCTTTCTCCCCTACGTCTGCGTGCCCAAACGGAAACTCCCATATTTGCAAATCCTTCCCTCTTTCCCTCCCTCGACACTCCCACCTAAACAGAGCTGGACACGCCCACTTTCCTGACTTTTTCCAAACTAGAGGTGTGAAAACACCCTGCTGAGACAGGGGAGTTTCGTGGCCCTTTATAGCTTAGTTACTGTACAAAATAAAGCTGATTTAACGTCCACAAAGCGGGGACTCCTGTTGTGTGATTGAACCGTCCTCTATTATAGTTGTGTACATTATGAGCTGTGCTGATTCTAGAGGTTAGCTCAAAAAATATAGTTTAAAATGCTATAAAAACACAAAGTGTAGCACTTAGTGCTTCTTGAAGTGCAGTTTGATCACAGAGAGTTGAACAGATCTTTTAACTTCAGTTTTTTTGCCAATCCTGTGTTGTATGGAGCTTAAAATATGCCAAAATATACTCTTCCCTACTGATCACCCCTAACCTACTTGCTGCGCTCTCATTATTTCTGGTTTTTAATAAAAAAACTTTTTGTTTCAAATTTCTTCAACTGTATTTTTTAGAGGTGGGCATAGATTAATTTTTTTAATCTAGATTAATCTAGATTAATTTCGAAATTAATCTAGATTAATCTAGATTAAAATGGCTCATTTGAATTCTGCCGAAAGTATTCAGAATATGTGTGCTACCCAAATAATAAGTCTTTGAGAACAGGTTTCTCAAGCCGGGTGTCGCATTAGACCAGGGTCTCATCTCCAAAATGTTTCCAAAATGCATCACAAACTGCTTGAGAAACGATTCTACTATGAAAATTGGTGATGAAAATAAATGATGTTCAATAAGATGTACTCGTGTTTACTAACTGTTTATTCAGTTAAACATGAATTTTGAACTGTAGGTCTACATAAGCTCCAAACAGCGAATTCTGATGAGCGTAATCTGACTAAAGTCATCACTGAAATGGAATTAAGACGTGGAGTATGCAGATATTAGTGGCATTATTGAAGTAAACACCGCGGTCTTTAGGACCTTTCACCATATTTTCCGACAAGGTCCACACGCGGCTGTCAGAAAGGACGGCACACACACATACACAAACACACACACACACACACACACACACACACACACACACACACACACACACACATCGTGAAATGCGGAAGATTTTTTTCTTACCATTTGGCATGCGTCATTAAATTACATAACTCTCTCACCTGTCCTTACTCCGTATTTGCGTCTAATACTCCAGTTTGTCACGAAGGAATAAATGAAAAGTGAAACTGCAGTTAGAGCCTCTGCTGATTTGATTCAAAAGAGCAGATGGCTCACCAGTCAGGTATACATCCGCGGTAATATATCAAGGTGAAAGTCATCATAGCTTGCGTAGAATAGACCCAGCTCCCAACCCAACTTTGAGAATAGATTAACGGCGATATTTTTTTTATCGCGCGATAAGAGTCTCGCGTTAACGCAGCACGTTAACGCCGTTAACGGCCCAGCACTAGTATTTTTACAAAAGGGATATCTGCAGTCTATGAATTCAGACCAAAAATATCTGAAGTTTGATAATATATCTATAAAAATCTGACTTCAAAAAATTCAGTTGTCTTAACTTTAAGACGTTCAATATCCAAGTTAAGAAATTCAAATGAAGTCATTCAAATTTTTAATGATATATAATAATCTGTTTTATTATATTACAGTTGTTAATAATTTAAATATTAAAGATTGATTCAAATTCAGAATGTTTTGGCATATTTTAAGCTCCATAGTCTTATGGAAAATTTTATATACAGTTGAAGTCAGAAGTATTAGCCCACCTTTGAAATTTTTTTTTCTTTTTTAAATATTTCCCAAATGATGTTTAACAGAACAATACAATTTTCACAGTATGTCTGATAATATTTTTTCTTCTGGATTTTCTTCTTCTATTTTATTTCGGCTAGAATAAAAGCAGTTTTTAATTTTAAGGTCAAAATTATTAGCCCCTTTAAGCTATATTTGTTTGATGGTCTACAGAACAAACCATCATTATACAATAACTTGCCTAATTACCCTATCCTGCCTAATCAACCTAATTAACCTAGTTAATCCTTTAAATGTCACTTTAAGCTGTATAGAAGTGTCATGAAAAATATCTAGTCAAATATTATTTACTGTCATCATGGCAAAGATAAAATAAATCAGTTATTAGAAATGAGTTATTAAAACTATTATGATTAGAAATGTGTTGAAAAAATCTTCTCTCCGTTAAACAGAAATTGGGGGAAAAAATAAACAGGGTGGCTAATAATTCTGACTTCAACTGTTGGTTAATATTGAGATATGGTAATACGCACCTGTCAATCAATATCAGTGAGCAGGCAAGGTGCAAATTATACATTGACGATTGGGGAGGATCAAGTGTTTCTGTTATGTTCAGTAACATGCCTCAGTGAACTAAATTTATATATTCAATTCAATCACATCTAGTTTATTAATCAAAGCTGTTGTTATGTTTTCAGTCTTTTGAGGGATATTGAGTGGTTCTCAGTGACATTTGTGATATTAAGGCCCAATCCCAATTCTATTTTTGTACCCCTACCCCTTCCCCTTCCCCCTCCCATTGGCCCTTAAAACCGAGTGTGAAGAGGAAGGGCTTCAAAATTTACCCCTAAGAATTGGGACAGCACCTGCACACGTCATTATATGTCATCATGATCTCTTGCTTCATATGAGATCAGACGATGGCGACTGCTGTAGTTATTCCAGTTGTTTTATTTTTTGGTATTTATCTTCAGGAAATCACTGAAGTCATATTATGTTATCATAATGATCTAATGTGGCAATAAGATCGTAACTATACTGTGCATTTAACACAGTGGCCATATTCGTCTATGTAAACACACCAAAAACATCATTAACATTATAGCAGACACTGTAAAAAGCTCATTCACAGCCACTAGACTTTTCTGACAGGGTATTCGAGTGTCATCGAGTGTCAGAATGTTGAGTGACTGCTATGCAGGAGTTATTATTATGGATTATAGCGAAATTTAGCGGTTTTTATTTTAGCTTTTTTTTTTTATGACGGTAAAACACAAACGCGGTTATGAATATATTAAAACATGTGCTTGTTTGTTGTAAAAATTTGTAATAATGACAAAAAACACTAATTTGTGGATCTCCTTACTTCCGGGTGCAGCTGCGGCTGGTGTATTCTGGGAAATTTTCTTACCCCTTGGTTTCGAGTGTGGTCCTGAAAAATCTTCGTTCGAAGGGCTATCTACCCCTTCCCCTTAGCCCTACGCCTTCAAGCTAAAGAGAATTGGGACACCCCTACACCTTCACAGGAATGCGCAAAACAAGGGGTAGGGGTAAGGGGAAGGGCTAAGGGGTAGAATTGGGATATGGCCTAAATAAATGATGACAAGTTTGCATTCCTGCACCTATTAATGGATGACCGTGAAAGACTGCACATATTTTTTATTTTACCATTCACCATCAACTTCCATGTGCGAGCAAGTCTATAAGAAAATACAAACTATGCATCTAGTTTTATGGACACCTGCAAACACCTTTTTTACAAGAACATGTTTTGTGAACACTTATGCTGTCTGTTAGTGCTCTAGATTTGCCGGTTTCAAACCGCTGAATTAATATTTTTGGTGTAAACATGCATTTACAATGGTATGAACCATTATAGAAACACTTTGATTGACATTCTCCCTTTGTGCGTGTCATCAGAGGGGGAAAGCCCCGCCCACTAGTCACCATCTCTCCCTCATTAGCATAGGACGTTAGTCTTGTTTTTGAATCTGCCATTATGCTGACACGCAGGCATTTGTAGTTCCACCCTTTTTTTAAAAGAGCAGAATCTCATTTGAATTTAAAGCGACAGTCACCAAAACAGCACAATTAGAATCAAAGCCTAAAAGGGTCAGTTTGAAGAGTTATAAAACATTATCTGTGTGGTATTTTGAGCTGAAACTTCACACACGCACTCTAGTGACATCAGAGACTTATTTGACATCTTGTAAAAAGGGGGATAATAGGTCCCCTTTAGGTTGAAAATGCTATCTATTGAATAAAATTAGATTTTCAACATTATTTACACATAGTCATTGACATAGTTTTAATTTCTTGCACAGTATTTGGGTTTAGAATTCTGCGGAAATTTGTAAAATAAAAAAATTTAATTAATTAATTACTGCCTAACGCTTTTTGATTCTAAATGATGATCCGTAAAATGAGCTTTGTTCTTTCAGCATAATTCATTTATTTTTCTTTGGCTTCGTCCCTTTATTCATCAGAGGTTGCCACAGCTGAATGAACCGCCAACTATTCTAGCACATGTTTTACCCATGTTTGGGGTGGTCAAATGTATATTTAAGTCATCTATTATTTTAATTATTCATATTATTTCGGATACAGATTAGAGCAAACTATTTCTTAACTATTAAAGGGCTAAACTATTAAATCTTGTTTTGATTTTCTTTTTTTTTGGGGGGTCAAGTGTTAATTAGAGGGGTCAGACCCTCCCAAACCCCCCTATTACGCCCCAAGTCTAGGGGAAAACAACATGGGCATAATAAACGGAAAAACAAATGTGTTGGGGTGGTGGATTTCCCAAACAAAACAAAAACTTAAGACAAAAGATCCCCTTCGGTCGACAACCAAACTCGGACACTCAGTTGAGAGTAATTGAATAGATTTATTGTAGAAAAATAGTTAGTTTTAAGTGAGCATCTCTTTAGGGTGACCCCAGGCCAAAATAACAAACAAAAGAATCTGTAAAGTAAATGAACTAAATTACCTATAAATATTTAAAGAAAAATACAGGAAGCTTACCTTTCTCCCTAAACATAAACAAAGTCAAAAGTAATCAAATAAATAGGCAGGCCACCCCTACAAGCTCAAAACTCTCAAAAAGATTAAACGTATGAACAAAGGTAACAATTGAATGTTTGTCGTCGGCCGGAGGGGTAAGGGAAATCCAGGAGCTCCACTCCCAGCAATGGTCGCAGCACGAATGAGCTCCCCGAACCCTGCCGGATGTTCCTTTTTATACAGGCCTCCAAGACCAGCAGCCAATCAGAGCACGAAATCACGCTAGAATGGGAACCTATGGGAGGACACAAAAAAAACAAGGAGGCGGGACAAGGAAAAAGGCATATACAATGCGCAATAAAGAAAGGAAATAATAAGAATAACATTTTTCGTAACACCCCCTGTAATTCGCACCCAGGGAAAACTGCATCACTATCTATTTATCTATTACATCACATTGCAGTGCGGGCCTCAAAATTGCTGGGATTTAGATCTTTTTTTAACATCAGGAAATTTTTATAAAAGCGATTTGTTGTTGTCTATCACTCCAGTATGACTGTGGACACACTATACCTACACACAGTTCTGTCCAAACAGATTACATAAGTTGATTTTGCATGATAGGAGCCTTTTAAGAGAGCAAACAAATCTTCTTGTCAGACACTTCGATTCCTCTAGCTGTGCACGTGTGGAAAAGTTTGTAATGGCAGAAGCTCTCGTTTTTATGTGAAACCAGTAGGAATGTTGTTGATCTGGACAGACGGGACACGGTTACTTTTCTAAGTACTGATCTGTCAGCGCAGGAGTGATTCTCCAAACTAAAAATACAACATTCAGAGTCATCTGAGTTCAGGACGGTGCAGCACTTGATTTCAAGATTGCCTGTCGGGTATTCCCACATAGCTGTGCTGTATAATGTAATGTGTTAATGCATTAAAAATTGCAATGCATTTAATTCCTAATGCTTAGTAACAGGCTTAATTGTTCTCTTGTTAGTAAAAAAATAATAATAATAATTTTTAAACTCAATTATTTCAAGTCTTCAGTTCATTCTGGTCATTCGTGTTCTTGGTGCACAGTGCTATCGCCGATGGCCAGGCTGTTTTCTCTGATTCCTGCGGTGGAATTGGCATCCGCAGCAGAATTAATCCAACCGAGCTGCCTGTTATGAAACCTCCTGGCAGATTCCTTCATCACAGGAGAGCAGAGAGAGAGAGACACAGTCAGATTGAAGAGAGAGAGGATACACACAGCCTCTCATATGGCTTTCTATCTGTCCGCCTGTGATATGGCATAGGGTTTATGCTGGGTTTTGTCAACAGTTCAGTGGTTTGCTGTGCTAATGACAGACTGTTGTTTGTAATGCGCTGAACTCATCCACATTGAGACTGTAGTGGAAACGGAAAACGGCTCTCTAGTGTTTACCTCCAAGCATTTGTTAATTAGTGGATTCTGCTGTGCGTTTGGTGTTTTTAGATGGTAGGATGCAGAATATGGCTCTTTAAAGAGGATCTGTTATGCGAATATGACTTTTATAAGGGGTTTAAACACAGTTGTGAGGCAACAGTCTGTGAATATAAGCAGCTTCTAATGGTAAAAATGGATTAGTTGTATTTTTTATCATCACACTTTGTTAAAAACAGTCTGCAGAAACACTTTGATTGACATTCTCCCGTTATACATGTCATCAGAGGGAGAAAGCCCCGCCCACTAGTGACCATCTCTCCCTCATTAGCATATGACGTTAGTCTTGTTTTTGAATCTGCCACTATGCTGACACACAGAAATTTGTAGCTCCGCCCTCTAATGAAAAGTGCACAGTCTCATTTGAATTTAAAGCGACAGTCACCAAAACGGCACAATTAGGATTAAAACCTAAAAAGGGCAGCTTCAAAGAGTTATAAAACACTGTCTGTGTTAAGCGGAAACTTCATATACACACTCTAGCGAGGTCAGAGACTTATTTTACATCTTGTAAAAAGTGGCATTATAGATACCCTTTAAGTTAGAAATGCTATCTATTGTGTAAAATTTGATTTTCAACATTATTTACACAGTCATTGACATAGTTTTAATTTCTTGCACAGTGTTTGTGTTTAGGGGCAGCACGGTGGCGCAGTGGGTAGCACGTTCGCCTGACAGCAAGAAGGTCGCTGGTTTGAGCCTCGGCTGGGTCAGTTGGCGTTTCTGTGTGGAGTTTGCATGTTCTCACCGAGTTGGCGTGGGTTTCCTCCGGGTACTCCGGTTTTCCCCACAGTCTGAAGTCATACACTATATGGGAATTGGGTAGGCTAAATTGTCCATAGTGTATGAGTGTGAATGAGTGTGAATGGATGTTTCCCAGTGATGGGTTGCAGCTGAAAGTGCATCCGCTGCGTAAAACATATGCTGAATAAGTTGGCGGTTCATTCCGCTGTGGCGACCCCGGATTAATAAAGGGACTAAGCCGAAAAGTAAAGGAATTAATATTTGTGTTTAGAATTCTGGGGAAATTTGTAAAAAAAATATATATATATACAGTATATATAATTAATTAATGACTGTTTTTTACAAACGCTAGGACACATTTCTCAATACTTAAGTCACTTTTGCAAAACTCTCCACACAGTGATCACAACAGAAGTCTATGTGGGCTAAACTGAGGATCAATTATTATTGTTTTGGCACAAAATGCATTTAATGACTACAGTACATCTCTCAAATTTCATGAATTCTTTTCTCACTCAGACACAACAACTGCCAAAAATCTTTGTACATTTTGCACATGCTTACATACTGTTTTCAAAACTGTTAAACTTCTGTTCAAAACAATAACATAATGCAAAAGATTAGATTAGATTCAACTTTATTGTCATTACAAATGTACAAGTACAAGGAAAAGAAATGCAGTTTAGGTCTAACCAGGAGTGCAATAGCAGCAAGTGCAGGATACAGGTATAAGTTATAAAGTGCAGTTATAGAAAAACTATGGTGATATTTACAAGTGGATGTACTATGAACATTATATACAGGTTGTGTTAGCTATGAACAGAGATTTACAATAGATGGATATATGTACAGGTTGATATTAATAATCAGAAGTGTGCAGATAGATAAACAATTACAAATGTATATGTGCAGTGGGTGTGTACATAATTACAAATGTACATGTGCAGTGGGTATGTACAGTTCAAAACTGAATAAGACCGCAAAATTCAACAGCAATATTTGATTGAAACATATTTCACATCTAAAAATGCAGTTTAACCAGCCAGATTAGCATTACTATTGTATCTGTATCCGTGGATGGTGTGTATACAAATTCTTGTATTTTGGAATTACTAAATTTACAAAAAAATAAATAAATGACATAAAATATTGAAGAATTCTGCATCATGTCTGATTCATTCCAGTAACATATATTGCAGTTATAAACAATATATATAGCAATTATAAACAGAGATGTGTCCTTGTTTTACACAAGAAAACACGGTTTGATGCTACATGTTGTTAGTGTTTTTAGCTCATTGTTTTGTGGGTAACAAAGTGTGTTTGTCGGCTGTCAACCTTTGCTAGTGTTCTGGAAGAATGAGTTTATTTGAGACCTGAATAAAGTGTTTTGGTAGTTGTAGTGCATTTTGAATGTGAAATGAACTGCTTTGCCAAGCTGAAAGTCGGTTTGAAGAATTGTGTGAAGAGTTTTGCAAAAGGAACCTAAGTATTGAGAAATGTGTCCTAGCTTCTGTAAAAAAACTGTAATGCCTAACGCTTTTTGATTCTGAATGCTTAAAGGGCACTTATGGTGAAAAATCTACTTTTCAAGCTGTTTGGACAGACATATGTGTAGGTATAGTGTATAGACCGTCATATTGGGGTGATATAAACACACCCAGTGCTTTTTTTTTTAATTTAACAACAAAAAAAAAAACGGTGGACCAATTGGAGCGGTTTTGAGACCGTCCGCAACTTGACGTAGGAGTGCGGTCCCCCCGCCCACTGAATTGATTGACAGCTGCGTATTAACATGTCTCCGTAGTAACATTTATAATCCTATCAACAAGACAGGACGTGCGCAAAGCAACTGGGAATAAAAGGTCTGTTCAGTTTGCTAGGATCATCAATCATCATCAAATGTGATCAAGAGTGAGTTTGACAAGTTTAAAATCTTTTAAAACAGTGCATGTTAATGATTTACAGCGATTTAATTCAGATTTACTTCATTACCACAGCTGCGTGTCAGAACAATTATACAAGAAGACGCTTCAATCCCGGTTTGTGGACGTTAAATCAGGTTTATTTTGTACATTAACGTAACAGATATCCAGACAGGAGTGGATATTAACCTGTATCCTGTCACATTTGCGTGCAAAGACCTAGCAAAGCTAAATGCGCACGCTGTATGTGTGTGTGTGTGTTCGTGCTCTGTGTGTGTGTGTGTGTCTGTGTGTGTGCGTGAACTTTGTAACGTCATTGTGTGTGACTCGTTGTTGCAGCTCCTCAACAAACACATCAAATAATCATTGGTAAAGTTCTTACTGTAGTATTTCTCACAAACGTTACGTGAGATCTGCTTCTTTTATGTCTGTCAGTTGTCTGAGGCAGCCGAGGGCGGAGACTGAGGCACGCTGACAGGCACGTGGGAACGGTGGGCGGGGAGGACTAGCCTTAAAGGCGCAGTACACAAAAACAGCAAAAAGCTGTTGAGAGCTATAAAATACAAACTAGTGAAAGCTATAATAAATAATCTGATGGGTGTTTTGAGCTGAAACTTTACAGACACATTCTGGGGACACAAAAGACTTATATTAAATCTGGAAAAAGGGGTGACCTAGGTGCCCTTTAATGATTCGTAAAAAAAAACTTAGTTTTCGGCTTAGTTCCTTTACTCATCAGAGTTCGCCACAGCGGAATTAACCGCCAACTATTCCAGCACATGTTTTACACAGCGCATGCGCTTCCAGCTGCAACCCATCACTGGGAAACACTCATACACACTCATTCACACACTCATACACTATGGCCAATTTAGTTTATTTAATTCACCTATAGCGCATGTGTTTTGACTGTGGGGGAAACCGGAGCACCTGGAGGAAACCCACGCCAACACGAGGAGAACATGCAAACTCCACACAGAAACGCCAACTGACCTAGCTGGGACTCGAACCAGTGACCTTCTTGCGGTGAGGCCACAGTGCTAACCACTGAGCCACCGTGCGGCCATTGATGTTTTTTTTTTTATCAAATGTAATTATATGTGGGGTTTTCTGTTCTTTTTACTTTAAAAAATAACCTTTTTTGTCTTGAATGATGTTTGATCTGACTGAAACAATATGGAAACGTTGTCAGAAGGCTAAGAAATCCTGCTCAGCCTTTACATCTCTAATCCTTGAGATGCTGTAAATGCTGTATTTCTGCTGGAGTCTGACTGCTGTGCTGGATCTCAGTGACCCAGTTAGTGAATCTGTGTGTGTGTGTGTGTGTGTGTCTTGCATGAGCAGCGGTCTGATGCTACTATCAACTTCAAATACACTTCAGACACACACACAAACTGATTAGATAGTTGTGATTTGCTATTGGTGGGTTTCATGTGATGAACAGGTTGAGCATGCCCTTTGCCATAAAAAAATCAGGTGATTGGCTGGGCCATTCTACAGCTTGATTTTCTTTCTCTGAAAGCATTTGAGAGTTTCCTCTGCTGTGTTTTGGATCATTGTCTTGCTGAAATGTCCACCCTGGTTTCATCTTCATCCTCCTACTGATGTAGATGTTGAACTGAAGCAGCTGATATTCATTTACACTGAGAAAGGGCAGAGGGTTGCTGAAGAACTACTGAGAGATTTCAGCTGCTGTCTGGGCTTTCACTGCTTTTCTACACCTCCCTTTCTTCATGTGTTCAATACTTTTTTCGTGTGTCATTTCATTTTATTATGCGTAATTTGTAAACTAATTAGATTTGTTTTCTTCATATATGGATTTCTTTGGTTGTTACCAACATCTGGTGAACATTTCAAGTCAACAGCACCTTTAGAAATATGCTTTCTGTCTAAAATGGTGACGTGTTCAATAATCATTTCCCCCGTATATGATACATTTTTATGGTCAATATTTTTATCCCCTTTAAAAAAATAATTTTTTGATTGGCTAAAGATTAAACCACTGTTATCCAATGACTTGCCTATTTACCCTGACCTTACCTAATTAACTTTAAGCTGAATATGAACATTCGTGCATCATACCACTATGTGATGCATTGAGTGTATGCTTTACTAAAAAGATACTACCTCAGACATTATTAGGAAGGCTATTCCAGAGAGCCATAAATGAGAAGGCTCGACCTCCTTTACTTGACTTTGCTATTCTAGGTACTACCAGAAGCCCTGAGTTTTGAGATCTTAAAGAGCGGGTTGGATTGTAGCGAGACAGGAAGTTGGTTAGATAAACAGGAACTAGATTATTTAAAGCTTTATAGGTAAGAAGCAATATTTTAAAATCAATACGAAACTTAACAGGCAACCATAAAATTGGGGTGATATGATCATATTTTCTAGACCTGGTAAGAACTCTGGCAGCTGCATTTTGTACTAGCTGAAGTTTGTTAATAGAGGATGCTGGGCAACCAGTGAACAGAGCATTACAGTAATCCAGTCTAGAGGTCATAAAAGCATGGGCTTTTCTGCATCTGATATGGATGGCATACTTCGTAACTTAGCGATATTTCTCAGATGAAAGAAGGCAGTTTTTGTGACATGGGATATATGATTTTCAAAAGTTAAATTGCTGTCTAATATGACACCCAGATCTTTTATAGTAGAGCTAACGCTAACTTTGTATCCCTCTAATTGCAGGTTGAGTTGTGAGATCTGCTGTGTACAGGATTTAGGCCCAATAAGTAATAATTCTGTTTTGTCTGAGTTTAAGAGAAGAAAATTGTTGGTCATCCAGTCTTTAACATCTTTAATACACTCAGTTAGCTTAGACAGTTCAGACATTTCATCAGGTTTAGGTAAAATATATAATTGAGAATCATCAGCATAACAGGGGTAGCATGTATATTGTAAACAGCAAAGGGCCTAAAACTGATCCTTGAGGCACCCCATACTTTACTGGCCTGACTTGCCTTATTACCCTGACCTAACCTAATTAACTTTAAGCTAAATATCAGTATCTTGCAAAATATCTAGTAAAATATTACGTACTGTCATCGTGGTAAAGATATAATAAATCAGTTATTACAAATGAGTTATTAAAACTATTATGTGTAATAATGTGTAAGGTAAAATATCCTCTCCATTAAACAACACTATTAAAATCATTATTAATATTAAATTAATTATATTATATTATTTAATATTATATTAATTATAAATCATGTAATGGGATCTTTTCAGCTTTGCTGCTTGTGGCAGTGAAGGGTGTCGTGTTGAGAAAGAGCTGTTAAGAAGTCAAATTAAAATGTGTGTTTTTATGCTGGATGAGTGTGTGGAGTGGGATTTCCTCTGTCCTCATATCTGTGTTTGTGTATGTGAATGGGGATAAGCATTCAGTTCTTATAATCTTCACTTCTTTGCTTGGAGAATAAAAAGCAAGATCCATGCTGAATAGATGAGAGCTGGATGCTTTTCCAATTTACACAAATAATAGTGCGCTGAGTACCACAAGTACAATATTTCTGGTAATTTTAGTCTTGAAAATGTAAGACATTTATACTGTTACAAAACACATTTATAATAAAAATATCTATGCTATTAACATAGCAGTGCATTTAGTTAATTAGCAGATGTTTTTATTCAATGTGACATACAAATGTGGATTAAAGAAGCACTTCAGTTCACAAGAGGATAGCAATATACAGTCACTGGCCACTTTATTAGGTACACCTTACTAGTACGGGGCTGGACCTCTTTTTGCCTTCAGAACTGCCTTAATCCTTGGTGGTACTGGAAATATTCCTCAGAGATTTTGCTCCATATTGACATGATAGCATCACACAGTTGCAGCAGATTTGTCGGCTGCACATCCATGATGCAAATCTCCCGTTCCACCACATCCCAAAGGTGCTTTAATGGATTGAGTTCTGGTGACTGTGGAGGCCATTTGAGTACAGTGAACTTATTGTTCAAGAAACCAGTCTGAGATGATTCGTGCTTTATGACATGGCGCGTTATCCTGCTGGAAGTAGCCATCAGAAGATGGGTACACTGTGGTCATAAAGGGATGGACATGGTCAGCAACAATACTCAGGTAGGCTGTGGCATTGACACAATGGTACTAATGGGCCCAAAGTGTGCCAAGAAAATATCCACACACCATTACACCACCACCACCAGCCTGAACTGTTGATACAAGGCAGGATGCATCCTATGCTAATGAGGTAGAGATGGTCATTAATGGGCGTGGCTTTCCCCCTCTGATGACATGTATAACGGGAGAATGTCAATCAAAGTGTTTCTGCAGGCTGTTTTTATTAAGTGTGATGATAAAAAATACAATGAATCCATTTTTACCATTAGAAGCTGCTTGTATTCACAGACTGTTGCCACACAATTGTGTTTAAAGCTCTTATAAAAATCTTTTTCCCATAATAGATCCTCTTTAAAGTCCTGTTGCATGTTCTCAGCTCAACTTCTCGTATTTATCATTGAGAGAGCACAGAATAATTTCATTCGTCATTAATGAATGACTGTCCCAGTTTGTTGAAATGGGTCTGAAGAGGCTGAAAAACAAAACTCCAGGACGCAGTTAATCTTCAAAGAGCTGCGCAGCGTATCAGAGCATTGCTGAGGGCCGTTCATTAATTCTGTCTCTGATTCAAAGAAACGACGATGCTTCTGTTCTGATGTTAGCGCCTAGCATTAGCACCTTCTAAAAATAAAGCAATGTGTGCACTAGTTTTTCGGGACAGTGGGAAAACGGAGGTTATATTAAGTGTGTGTGCGTGTGTGTGTTAATGAATGAGTGTTTGCTGTCTGCTGATTACAGGCACCTGCTCCATAACAGTGAAATAAGATGAAGGGGAAGCAGCAGCAGTGGCTCTGGTTCCCCTGGGATGTCCAGTTAAGCTGTTTGTGTCAGTCTCAGGGCTGGTTAGTGCTCTGCCATCTGGCCTCAGGACAGCTCCACCTGCACTGCTGAGCTTTAGTCAAACTAACCCAACCCTTCCGCTTCACCAGGGTATTATAGCAGGCCAAGTTTGGGGAATACAGCAGGTTTAACCTCAGTGGTCAATATTATTAGCCTCTTCAGAGAATTTTTTAAGGATGGATAGATGGATGGATAAGTGGGTGGATGGATGGATGGATGGATGAATGGACAGTACGATGGATGGATGGATGGATGGATAGAACGATGGATGGAAGGATGGAACGATGTATGGATGGAACGATAGATGGATAGATGGACAGAACGATGGATGGATGGATAGATATATAGATAGAACAATGGATGGATTGATGGATGGATGGATGAATAGAATGATGGATGGATAAATTGAATGATGGATGAATGAATGGATGATAAAATGATGGAAGGTGAGATGGATGGATTGATGGATGGATAGATATATAGATAGAACAATGGATGGATAAATAGAATGATGGATGGATGGATGGATGAATAGAATGGTGGATGGATGGATGGATGGATGGATGGATGGATGGATGGATGGATGGATGGATGGATAGATAGATAGATAGATAGATAGATAGATAGATAGATAGATAGATAGATAGATAGATAGATAGATAGATAGATAGATAGATAGATAGATAGATAGATAGATAGAACAATGGATGGATGGATGAAACAATGGATGGATGGATAGAATGATGGAATATTGGATAGATGGATGAATAGCATGATGGATGGATAGAATGATGGATGGATAGAATGATGGAAGATTGGATAGATGGTTGAATAGTATGATGGATGGATGGATGGATGGATGGATGGATGGATGGATGGATGGATGGATGGATGGATGGATAGAACGATGGATGGATAGATAGATATATAGATAGAACAATGGATGGATAAATAGAATGATGGATGGATGGATGGATAGATGAATAGAATGGTGGATGGATGGATGGATAGATAGATAGATAGATAGATAGAGATAGATAGATAGATAGATAGATAGATAGATAGATAGATAGATAGATAGATAGATAGATAGATAGATAGATAGATAGATAGATAGATAGATAGATAGATAGAACAATGGATGGATGGATGAAACAATGGATGGATGGATAGAATGATGGAATATTGGATAGATGGATGAATAGCATGATGGATGGATAGAATGATGGATGGATAGAATGATGGAATATTGGATAGATGGTTGAATAGCATGATGGATGGATGGATGGATGGATGGATAGAACGATGGATAGAATGATGGATGGATGGATAGATATATAGATAGAACAATGGATGGATAAATAGAATGATGGATGGATGGATGGATGGATGAATAGAACGATGGATGGTGGATGGATGGATATAATGATGGAATATTGGATAGATGGATGAATAGCATGATGGATGGATAGAATGATGGATGGATAGAATGATGGAAGATTGGATAGATGGATGGATAGAATGATAGATGGATGGATGGATGGATAATTAGAACAATGGATGGATGGATAGAATGTGGGGAGATTGGATAGATGGATGGATGGATGAATAGAATGATGAATGGGATGGATGAATAAATGGATGGATAAATAGAATGATGGATGGATAGAATGATGGATGGATGGATGAATAAATGGATGGATGGATGAACAAAATGGATGGATGAATAGTATGATGGATGTATAGATAGAATGACGAATGAATAGATTCTTTCAAACATTTTTCTTTTCTGACCGGCTTTCTGACCATTCTAATTTGAAAGTTGGATGAAATGAATATTAGTAAATTGTTTAACTCAAACCCATACTTTAATCCACTACATCCAGTAGTATTTTTTCCATAGTTGTATAAGTTTGTGTATGTATGAGATGTGTGCGGTTACATTGCTGCGTCACATTCATCAGTGTTTTACGCTTCTGTTGTCTATTCACACATCTAATCAGATTCCCAGAAGTGGCTCTTTGTGGAGACATTAGCTGAGGGAGGACAGAGGTAAATCTCACCAGCTGCCCAGCGTCAGCACACACACACACACACACACACACACACACACACACACACGTCACACACATACACTCTGATCCACACACTTACTCACATCACACACACACACACAGCCTGACCACATGCGCCGCCCCATATTAACGGCTCACAATAGGGAACCCACTGACCGAGCAGGACGAGAGGAATTGTCTTTGAGTGCAGAGACAGGCCTCTCATTAACCAGCTGGACGCATACAAATCCCACTCACACACTCACACAGTCACACACAATCACACAATCAAATTCCCCGCTCTCCAGAGACCACTGCGTCCCTTTAGTCAAATGAGAGAGTCTAAAGAGCTGCCATTGTGTCAGACTGCAGTGTAGGGATGAAGAAGCCTCGCGTCTGTGTCAAAAAGCCCTCTGGGAGTGTGTGTGTGTGTGTGTGTGTGTGTGTGTGTGTGTGTGTGTGTGTGTGTGTGTGTGTGTGTGTGCTTGTTTATGTGGTTTACGAGGACATTTGTATAATGACATGGGTTTGACCTAGTTGTACTTTATTGAGGTGGTTTATGAGGATGTGGTTTGTGTCCTCATAATTCTTTTATTGCCACATATTGGGTTAGGGTTAGGGTAAGTCGTTTAGGGTTAGGGTAAGTCGTTTAGGGTTAGGGTAAGTCGTTTTTTTTTTTTTTAAATAAGTAATTTTTACAGTATAAAACACAATATGCTTATGGAGAGTCCTTGTAAACATATACACAATTATATATGTGTGTATGTGTGTTACTTACACTCTATTGTAGTGGTTAATGAGGATGTGATTTGAGTCCTCGTAATTCAAACTAATATTTTTTTCCACAGATTGGGTTAGGGTAATCTGTTTTATTTTTAATAAGCCATTTGAGTGGTATGGAGATAATATTTTTAATAATGTATTTGGCTATGGAGAGTCCTAGTAAATCATATACACAATTATACACTCACTGGCCACTTTATTAGGTACACACTTACTAGTACCGGGTTGGAGCCCATTTTGCCTTCAGAACTGCCTTAAACCTTCGTGGCATAGATTCAACAAGATACTGGAAATATTTCTCCATACTGACATGATAGCATCACGCAGTTGCTGCAGATTTGTCGGCTGCACATCCATGATGCAAATCTCCCGTTCCACCACATCCCAAAGGTGCTCTATTGGATTGAGCTCTGGTGACTGTGGAGGCCATTTAAGTACTCAGTGTCATGTTCAAGAAACCAGTCTGAGATAATTCTCGCTTTATGGCACGTTATCCTGCTGGAAGTAGCCATCAGAAGATGGGTACACTGTGGTCATAAAGGGATGGACATGGTCAGCAATAATACTCAGGTAGGCTGTGGTGTTGACACATTGCTCAATTGGTACTAATGGGCCCAAAGTGTGTCAAGAAAATATCCCCCACACCATTACACCACCACCAGCAGCCTGAACTGTTGATACAAGGCAGGGTGGATCCATGCTTTCATGTTCTTGAGGCAAAATTCTGACCCTACCATCTGAATGTCGCAGTGGAAATCGAGACTCATCAGACCAGGCAACGTTTCTCCAATCTTCTATTGTGCCATTTTGGTGTGTCTGTGTGAATTGTAGCCTTAGTTTCCTGTTCTTAGCTGACAGGAGTGGCACCCGGTGTGGTCTTCTGCTGCTGTAGCCCATCCGCCTCAAGGTTGGACGTGTTGTGTGTTCAGAGATGCTCTTCTGCAGACCTCGGTTGTAACGAGTGCTTATTTGAGTTACTGTTGCCTTTCTATCAGCTGGAACCAGTCTGGTCATTCTCCTCTGACCTCTAGCATCAACAAGGCATTTTGCGCCCACAGAACTGCCGCTCACTGGATATTTTCTCTTGTTCTGACCATTATCTTTAAACCCTAGAGATAGTTGTGCATGAAAATCCCAGGAGATCCGCAGTTTCTGAAATACTCAGACCAGCCCGTCTGGCACCAACAAACATGCCACGTTCAAAGTCACTTAAATCACCTTTCTTCCCCCTTCTGATGCTCAGTTTGAACTGCAGCAGATCGTCTTGATCATGTCTACATGCCTAAATGCGTTGAGTTGCTGCCATGTGATTGGCTGATAATAAATTTGCGTTAACGAGCAGTTGGACAGGTGTACCTAATAAAGTGGCCGGTGAGCGTATATGTGTGTTCCTTGTGACAAATGTCCTCACAAGTATAGCAATACCAGTAGATTTTGACCTTGTGGGAATATTTCCATAAATCACACACATATTGAAGTGTTCTGAAAATGTAAAACTGCAGATTGCTTCCCATGTGTGTGTTGGGGAGGGGGAGAGAATATACAGTCTGTACAGTAGAAACATCATTATGTTTATGGGAAGTCCC
>LR812520.1:64568872-64581372 GCA_903798195.1 Danio kyathit
GTCCTAATGAAAACATGACAAAGCCATTTGACTATCTTGTTCATAAACAATGGTGTCAGGACTTTTCATTTTGATGACTTTGACACTTTCATTGACATCAATACTTGCTTTTGAGGAATGAGCTCTCCATTTTGAGCAAGTGACACACTTTTGCAGATTATCCACTAGGTTTTGCAGTTTGCACTAATTGTGTTGAGAAATGCATTAACTGTTGTGCAAATGTAAATAGTGTTGTGAGAAATGCACCAAAGCCACTGAGAAAAACTGTAACATGAACACACACAGAATACAATCCATCTCACTAGATAAAAACACTTGTTTCTCTGGATTTTAGCATTTGGGATAATTTAAGTACATAAGTCAGCAAAATATATACAGCAGGTAAAATAAGTATTGAATACGTCATGTTTTTTCCTGGGCATAATATTTCTAAAGGAGCTGTTGACATGGAATTGAAGCAGATTTTGGTAAAAACACAAACAATACAAACATAAAAATAAAACAAAACAAAGCAAAAATCTGAAAAATGAGTTGTGCGTAATAACAATGAAATGACAGAAGGAGAAAGTGCTGAACTGCTGAAATACTTCATATAAAAGGCTTTTTTGGTGCTGCAGCTTAAAGACGCCTCTCATATGGAGAATGAAGTCACATGCATTGCTCTGGTGTGAGTTTTTCACAGACTTTAACAGAGTGTCAAAATCTTGATGCTTCTGTGGGTCTCGTCTCTCAAATCTGAGCTTTAATTTGTATTTTCTATTGGATTCAGATCAGGTGATTGGCTGGGCCATTCTACAGCTTGATTTTCTTTCTCTGAAAGCATTTGAGAGTTTCCTTAGCTGAGTTTTGGATCATTGTCTTGCTGAAATGTCCACCCTGATTTCATCTTCATCCTCCTGCTAATGTAAATGTTGGACTGAAGCAGCTGATATTCATTTACTGAAGAACTACTGAGAGATTTCAGCTGCTGTCTGGGCTTTCGCTGCTTTTCTACACCTCTCTTTCTTCATGTGTTCAATACTTTTTCCATGTGTCATTTCATTTTATTACACATCATTTGTACACTGATTAGATTTGGGGGTTTCGTGCATATATGGATTTCTTTGGTTGTTACCAACATCTGGGGAAAATTTCAAGTCAAAGGTACCTTTAGAAATATGTTTTCTGAGAAAAATTCTGACGTGTTCAATACTTATTTTCCTCGCTGTAACGATGTTCCAGTGGACTTTGCTTATTTTAATGAAAAAATCGACATACCCTGAAAAAAAGATTAATTGTGTTTACAAATGTTTTTAAGGTAAGTGGTTACAAACAAATTAAATGTAGACATGTTCAACTTAATTTGTTTGTTTAAATTCAGCCCATATTAACTGTTTGCAACCACTTAGCTTAAAAAAAATTTATACTTTCTTTTTTTTTCAGTGTATTGTTTCTTAAAGACTTCATACTCATGATCCCTTCCACTCAGTTGCAGTGTTTTTGCTGATGGATTGCAGTGTATTTCAGGTCAGATCAGTGTTTGTGTGGTGTTGTGCAGGTTGTGCGTTTGGTCAGGCAGGCAGCAGATGTCCTGTGTTCCTCCAGGGATTGTGATTGTGACTTTGGGTCGACCTCAGTTTTATCTGCTGTGCTCTCTCACAGTCTGCAGAGTCAGTGGCTTTGTCAGCTCAGCTCAGATCAGCACTAGATATTAGATATCAGTCAATGTTCATTACACTCAGTTCAGATCATCCGGTGCTGCTGCAGCCTCTATACTGGCAGATTTTAATATACAGGACATTTACATGTATACAATCAATTTTTTTTGACTCTTTCCACACATTTATATTCATAAACAGCTAAAAAAAAAAAAATCGTATTTATTATTTCTATATTTAGATATTATTATTAGTAGTAGTAGTAAGTATATAATATAATATATTATAATATTATATAATATAATATAATATGAAAATTTATAATATAATATAATATAATATAATATAATATAATATAATATAATATAATATAATATAATATAATATAATATAATATGAAAATTTATAATATAATATAATATAATATAATATAATATGAAAATTTATAATATAATATAATATAATATAATATAATATAATATAATATAATATAATATAATATAATATAATATGAAAATTTATAATATAATATAATATAATATAATATAATATAATATAATATGAAAATTTATAATATAATATAATATAATATAATATAATATAATATAATATAATATAATATAATATAATATAATATAATATGAAAATTTATAATATAATATAATATAATATAATATAATATAATATAATATAATATAATATAATATAATATGAAAATTTATAATATAATATAATATAATATAATATAATATAATATAATATAATATAATATAATATGAAAAATTATAATATAATATAATATAATATAATATAATATAATATAATATAATATAATATAATATAATATAATATAATATAATATAATATAATATAATATAATTCATTCATTCATTTTCTTTTCAGCTTAGTCCCTTTATTAATCCGTGGTCGCCATAGCGGAATGTACCGCCAACTTATCCAGCACATGTTTTACGCAGCGGATGCCCTTCCAGCCACAACCCATCTTTGGGAAACATCCACACACTCATTCACACTCATACACTTTGGACAATTTAGCCAACCCAATTCACCTGTACTGCATGTCTTTGGACTTGTGGGGGAAACCGGAGCACCCAGAGGAAACCCACGCGAACGCAGGGAGAACATGCAAACTCCACACAGAAATGCCAACTGGCCCAGCCGAGGCTCGAAACAGCGACCTTCTTGCTGTGAGGCAACGGCACTACCTACTGCGCCACTGCATCACCCCAAATAATATAATATGAAATAATATAATATAATATAATATAATATGTAATAATATACTATAAATTAATTTTATATAAATTGCAGTAATATTTAATAAAAAAAAAATTGTAGTACAATTTTGTAGTAATTTAGCATGACTTGAGCAAAGAAATTGACGTTACATTGTTCTGCCACAAGATGACGACAGAGACCGCATAATAAGCCAGGGGATAAAAATGTTTTTTGGAGCATAAATTTAAAACGAAACTTGAACAATTCATTATAGAACTGGTAAGTGACTTTCGAAGTTGATCTCTCTCTTTTGTATGTTGTAGTGCTGTTTTCATACCATAGTCTGGTAGTGTTTGCTTTGCTTTGGCTTTTTCGGGGTTAATTATTGTGATCTCCCAATTGCAACAGAGAAATACTGGGAAATCTAAACTGATGGCATTTCATGCCGTTCAGCATTATAATCCTAAAATGTGAGCAAAATCGCCTGTTTTGCCATCACTTTAGACATTACGCTAGAGAATCATTCAAACACTAGCTCTAAAGTGACGTTGATGAATTAGTAACAGTTTATGCTGTTCTGACGTCAGCTGCAGATATGAATAAATGGCGGAAGAAAGTAGTTCCTCGTACAAAAAGGTATTTAGACTTTCCGTGTTTGGTTTTCTTTTTTTATACACACAATTATGCCGTTGAATTGTTGTATAAACGCAATATCACACAAGTAGCAGTGTGATGTGGCTGTATATCGTCACTGGTGGGACACTAAGGCACTTGGCCTGCTGCCTCGTGCCAACACACCTCTCAACAGTGCCGATATACAGCCATATTGCACTGCTACTCGTGTGATATTGCACACCTATCATGGCCTCCTAATCATGGCCTCATAGTCTCTTCACTCCACCAATAGCTGGTGTGTGGTGAGCGCACTAGCGCCGTTGTCCTGTGGCTGCCGTTGCATCATCCAAGTGGATGCTACACACTGGTGGTGGTGTGTAGAGACCCCCCTCATGATTGTGAAGTGCTTTGGGTGTATGGCCATACACAATAAATGCGCTATATAAATACACATTACATTACATTACATTACATTACACACACACACACACACACACATATATATATATTTAGAAAAAAATATATATTTGCCATATAAGAATGGCTCAATTTTATTTATTTTCATATTCTTTTTAGGAAAAATATTTGCACTGGCAGATAATATGTACTATAATACAGTATATTATACAATTTTTTTTCAGAATCTCAAATATTATTAGAAAAATGTAATGCATAATATTTAAATATAATGCATGTGTGTTTCCATGAGAAATATTTGCATTTTACCATATTATATACAAGTATGAGGGTGTCATGGTGGCGCAGTGGGTAGCATGATTGCCTCACAGCAAGAAGGTTGCTGGTTCGAGCCCCGGCTGGGTCAGTTGGCATTTCTTTGTGGAGTTTGCATGTTCATGTGGGTTTCCTCCGGGTGCTCCGGTTTCCCCCACAGTCCAAAGACATGCGGTACAGGTGAATTGAATAAGTTAAATTGTCCGTAGTGTATGTGTGTGAAAGAGTGTGTATGGGTGTTTCCCAGTACTGGGTTGCAGCTGCAAGGGCATCCGCTGTGTAAAACATATGCTGGATAAGTTGGCGGTTCATTCCGCTGTGGCGACCCCTGATTAATAAAGGGACTAGGCCGAAAAGAAAATGAATGAATGTATACAAGTATGATTACAAATTGTATGGATGCGTATTTGTGTAGCTAAACACAAATAAAGACGTAAAAATGTCAGATGACATCACGATGTGCTAAAATGAAGCTCATTCTGCAGCACGTCTTTCCCCTGTGCAGGTTCATTAATTAGAGAATTAAAGAGTTGTTGGCGTGTTGAATAAAGAATAGCTGAATGTGTTCTGCTTCGTCCACAAAGACCTCCTGCTGATGGCAGATGGAGACCAAACTTTCGCCGAGTATCAGGACACTGATCCTGGACCTGTACACGCAGCCTCAGCCTTTCACAGCCAGTCGACACATTCTGATGTCAGATCTGCTTAAATCTGGCTTTACGGGTCATTTAAGAGGGGAAGAATAACCTCCCTATAACAGAGACTGAAGCTTTGTGTTCAGACTCAGTAGTGTGAGTGTGTGGAACTCTGTTATATTCATAGCTTTTACACAGCTGAAGTCCATATAGCTTCATTTACCTCAAATATGAATCTCTAAGATATACAGCGGGGAAAATAAGCATTGAACACATCATGTTTTTTGCTGGGAATAATATTTCTAAAGGAGCTGTTGACATGAAGCTGTTGAAATCTGAAATCTGAGTAATAATGAAATGACAGAAGGAGAAAGTGGCTTTTTTTTGGTGCTGCAGCTTAAAGACGCCTCTCATATGGAGAATGAAGTCACATGCATTGCTCAGGTGTGAGTTGACTTCAACAGTGTGTCAAAATCTTGATGGTTCTGTGGGTCTCGTCTCTCAAATCTGAGCTTTAATTTATATTTTCTATTGGATTCAGCTCAGGTGATTGGCTGGGCCATTCTACAGCTTGATTTTCTTTCTCTGAAAGCATTTGAGAGTTTCCTCTGCTGTGTTTTGGATCATTGTCTTGCTGAAATGTCCACCCTGGTTTCATCTTCATCCTCCTGCTAATGTAGATGTTGGACTGAAGCAGCTGATATTCATTTACTGAAGAACCACTGAGAGATTTCAGCTGCTGTCTGGGCTTTCACTGCTGAAATACACCTTCCTTTCTTCATGTGTTCAATACTTTTCCCTGTGTCATTTTATTTTATTACACATAACTTCATTTGTAATCTAATTAGATTTGTTTTCTTTGCATATATGGATTTCTTTGCTTGTTACCAACATCTGGGGAAAACTTCAAGTCAACGGCACCTAAAGAAAAATGGTGACATGTTCAAAACTTATTTTCCCCGCTGTAAATATACAAATGTGTACCTTTGAGTAGATTTTTATTTCCACCTCAGGCTAATTGGGAATATTCGGGGCTACATTTTAGGAATGAGGTGAGGGGAGTGAGGTTTACCTGCACAGCACTTCACTAGCTGGCCTCCATTACATCTGCCAACATGTTGTGTGTAAGACAAACACAGCAACAGCTTTTGTTCCATTTACCTTCATATCGACAGTTTTTCCACCATGACCAGTTTGCTCGGCTCGGCTTGCACGACGTCTGACTAGTTTCCAGAAACTAGGTAAAAAAAAAAAAAAAAAAAAACTTGAAATCATGGTAAAAGCATGCCATGCCATTTTCTTTTCTAGTTTGCTTTTAAAAGAGCTGTTGGTTGGGTTTGTGGAAGGGGGTGTGTGGGTCAGTCGATAGCAAGATGATACACACATGAAAAGCCGATTGGCTACTTTCATGGATGCGCACGAGAAGGACGCTGAGATTCACAGAAATTCACCCTTGGGTGGGTGGTGTTACGAGTAGTTGTTGTGGTGTAGTGTGTGGTGTTCTTTCTCTCTCTCTCTCTCTCTCTCTCTCTCTCTCTCTCTTTCTCTCGCTCTCTCTTTGAATTATGCGCAGGTGCAGCGGATTAGCCTACATCGGATCATGATTGGCACTTGGAGTGGCGGCGGCTGTATTTAAAATCTCAGAGAGCATGGATTCAGCGGCTCCCCGCTCTCTCTCGATACCTCGTTGGTTAATTCTTTGTGGAGATATTGTTGCTTAAGTGATACAAAATGAGTGTTTGTTACTGATGTCTCTTATATGGCATTTTGTGAGATGCAGATGTGAAGTTGTACATTTTAACCGGAGAAACCCGGTTTTCTGTCTCCCTGTCTCGCTTGGAGCATGGTAGGGAGGTTTGGTGCCTTTTGTTTATTATTTTCGTTTTCTCCTGTGTTGTTAGTATAGGGAGGTAAGTTTCTGTATTTTATTTTATAATCAATTTTCCAGGGAAGTTTGCTCTAATTTAGTTAGTTTTGTTTATTGTCATTTATTTTGTCAAGTTATTTTTGCTCATTATTTTCTGTAAAATAAATCCTATTTTATTGTTAATTCTCAGTGGTTGTGTTTTGGGTTCAAATCAGAATCAGTTTTATTGCCAAGTGTGCTTCACACACACAAGAAATTTGTTTTGACTACAGAAGCTTCCAGTGTACATAAAGTGACAAGTGACAACACAAAATTAAATATGAGAAAAGAAAAAGACGATAAACATTAGACATTCAACAGAGATGCAGTAAGTCAAACATATCTGGATGTTGAATTGTATGTACAGATGTGTTGTAAATATACAGGTTATAAGGTGCTGTGTACCAATGCGAATGGAGAAAGTATTGCATTGTATATTGTTATAAGGTGCTGTGTACAAGTGCGTATGAGAAAGTATTGCTCGTTTATTGCCCAGTAGGGGAATATTTAACTGTTCATGAGGTAGATGGCCTGAGGAAAAAAGCTTTTCTTGTGTCTGGCTGTTTTTGTGCTTGGTGCTCTGTAGCGCCGACCAGACGGTAACAGTTCAAACAGGTAGTGTGCTGGGTGCGAGGCATCCAGAGTGATTTTGCGAGCCCTTTTACTCACTCTGGAAGAGTACAGTTCTTGAAGTGTAGGAAGGGTAGTGCCAGTGATTCGTTCAGCAGTCCAGACTATTCGCTGTAGTCTACGGAGGTCAGTGTTGGCAGCTGAGCTGAACCAGACGGTGATTGGAGTGCAGAGGATGGATTGGATGACAGCTGAGTAGAACTGTACGAGCAGCTCCTGTGGCAGGTTGAACTTCCTCAGCTGACGAAGGAAGTACAGTCTCTGCTGAGCTTTCTTCACAATAGAGTCTATGTGAATGTCCCACTTCAGATCCTGAGAGATGGTGGTGCCCAGGAACCTGAAAGACTCTACTGCAGCCACAGTGCTGTTCATGATGGTGAGTGGGGGGAGTGCAGGGGGGGGGGGGGGGGGGTTCTTCTAAAGTCCACTATCAAAAATTATGAGGAGAGAGAGCGCGGGGGGCACCAGGGATTATATTTTTAATCCCTGTTAACTTGTTACGTTTTGGTTAAACCTCTTTTTGAGTAAGGATTTTTAATTTAATTCGTAACAGGTGGATTTACCAGACATGGCACGTATGAGAAAATGTGCCACAGAAGCGTATTTGAGATTGTCAAGAATGTACACGGCGCCCTCTAGTGGATTTGCGAAAACAAAAACTGCAAGCATGCGTATCCCCAGGGCATATATTTCATGGTTACCAAAAATGTATCCCTGGGCACATATCTCCAATGAGCCTGCATTGTTTATTTCTGAGAGTGTACTTAATGGAAAAGCCTCTACTGTTTAAAACAATGGTCCCCAACCTTTTTATCACTGCGGACCAGTCAATGTTTAACAGATCTTACTGGCACAAGCGCACAGCACAAGCCGCGTTCCTCTAATGGAAATAACAAACTTGTGTGCAAGTATAGACGCAATATGTGAACGGCCGCCGCCATTTTCAATCTCCAGCAGTTGATCTTCTTGCACAGGCATGCTGGATTCACCTGATTTGTTGACAAATGGGTTGTAGGTTCATTCCTTGACAGTTCGCGGGTCCTTCACTGGGCCTTTTGCCCTTCACAAAAAGAAACTTTCCAAAGACGTCTGTTTCTTACTCATTTTGCCTGCTTGTGGGTTAAATGGCACTCAAGTGACCGAGATGTAACCGAGCGAATACGGTCATTTTTCAAAATAAAAGATCTTTCGAAATAAAATCAGACTAAGATAATGAATAAAACAGAAATAATTAATGATTTCTTGTGCGGCCCGGTAGCAATTGATTCACGGACCCTTACATGTCCGTGGCTTGGGGATTGGGGACCACTGATCTAAGGCCCCGTTTACTCTGTCAAGGCAAGGCAAGGCAAGTTTATTTATATAGCACATTTCATACACAGTGGCAATTCAAAGTGCTTTACATAAACAAGAATAAAAAGACAAGTATAAGAAAATAAAAAAGCAAATAATAAGAATGATTAAAGACAGATAAAAACAAATAAAAATAGGTTTAACTGCAGAAAGTTTTGGCACATCCAATTGTTCATTTCATCAATGCATTGGCAGAGGGTGTCAATAGGGCTGTAGTCATTAGGCAGTAAGGCTTAGTAGATCTGAGTGTCATCAGCATAGCTGTGGTAGGAGATTTGGTTCTTTCTCATTATTTGGCTCAGAGGGAGCATATAGAGATTGAACAGGAGAGGTGCCAGAATCGAGCCTTGTGGGACTTCACATGTCATGGGTGTCCACCTTGACCTATTGTCACCTATACTTACATAGTAACTTCTCCCTTCAAGGTAAGATCTGAACCATTTGAGGACCGTCCCAGACAGCCCAACCCAATTTTCCAGCCTATCCAGAAGTAAAGCAGTGTGAAGCAGTGTACCGAAGCTTGATTTGTTTAGCCGTAATCACGTGATCAATGACGTCCGAAGCTTCTTTTTTGCTTATACCCACGTGACTGCTTCAAATTTTGATTCAAAAGTTTAAACACCCCCGTGAGTTAGTAAATTGTAAAGCGAGAGATTAAGCATCGATTACATACATTACTACTGTTTCAAAGCACCACACACCAGCAATTCAACTAAAATGCAATCGTAGTTATAGTAAAACGCTTTTGAACCATACTAAAGTGTATTAGTGCATTATTTACAACTACTTTTAAAGAATGCCATTGTATTTTGTAGTATAGAGCATACCGGAGGGCAGCTGACGAATGCGGTGCAGACGTTTCTCTCATAGCCTACTCCTTAGAGCATTCGCTTCCCATGCAGAAATCACTGGTTCGGTCCCTGCTCGGAACGAGAGTGTGGGTGTAGGATCGACTGAAATAGATAAATGTTATTAATTATGAATACCTTTGATTTTACTACAGTCGTCGGTGGTGTAATGTAACATACCTTATATGTAAGAAACTACAGTAATTGGGTGATTTGTTACTACTTATATTATATTACTACTGTTGTATTACTACGAGTTGGTCAGTTATGAACGTTTGACATTTTTGCAACACAGTGCTTACCCAAACATTAACCAGCAGAGGTCCTCATTGAGATCTCATTTGGAAAGCTTCGAGTAATGAATCTTTTTTCGATGCAATTAAGTTGAACGCTTCACTGGTTCAGAAAGCTTCATTTTGCCATCACTACTGTCAGCTCTTGATGCCCAATTCCGATTTATTGCCTATATCTGATTTTTTTGCCTGTCTGTTTAGACGTTCTTTTAATTGTGACCCATATCTGATTAATGTGTTTACACTTGCCACACAATTCTAAAGATAATAAATATATAAAGATGGGTTCTAGCATCTGCGCCACACTAGCCACAAGGAAGAAACTGCCTTGCTTTTAGCTCTGCGAAATATGCAAAGTTCGCCCAACTTTAAAATGGTTTTCAGGCGGAGGAGAAGGGAAAGGGCCATCATTGCAGATTGCGCCTATGGTTTATACAGTTGGAGTCAGAATTATTAGCCCCCCTTTTAAATTTTTTTTCTTTTTTTAAGTATTTCCCAAATGATGTTTAACAGAGCAAGGACATTTTCACAGTATGTCTGATAATATTTTTTCTTCTGGAGAAAGTCTTATTTGTTTTATTTCGGCTAGAATAAAAGCCGTTTTTAATTTTTTAAACAACATTTTAAGGTCAATAATATTAGCCCCTTCAAGCTATATATTTTTTCGATAGTCTACAGAACAAACCATCATTATACAATAACTTGCCTAATTCCCCTAACCTGCCTAGTTAAACTAATTAACCTAGTTAAGCCTTTAAATGTCACTTTAAGCTGTATAGAAGTGTCTTGAAAGATATCTAGTCAAATATTATTTACTGTCATCATGACAAAGATAAAATAAATCAGTTATTAGAGATGAGTTATTAAAACTATTATGTTTAGAAATGTGTTGAGAAAATCTCTCCGTTAAACAGAAATTGGGGGAAAAAATAAACAGGGGGGCTAATAATTCTGACTTCAACTGTATATGGTGTCCTCCACCATTCAGAGGAATTTGTGGGTACGAGAGAAATCTCAGGTCTGGTGGGAGCAAATTGTGGCGACTGACCACTGTCCTCCTCCATGTTTCCTCTGTTGGAAACACGCTCTTTCTTCTACACCATTAAACCGCGGAGAAGTACCACATTGTCGCAAGTTTAATGCTGAACAAAACAGAGTGCCTCAATAAATCCGATCTGGGGTGCGTTTCCCAAACAACGACGTAACTCGCGGCTGAACTATCATAGCATGATGCATCGTTTGGCAAAAGAACGATGTAGCGATGAGTGTTTCCCAAAACCCTAGTTTCTCTGTCGCAGATCCATCGCTTGAACCACATTAGTTATAACGTAAAATGCCCATAATGCTGCTCTAAACGGGGTGGAGTTACTTCTTTAGAGAACAACCCCATCATTTCTTTGTGCAAATTATATTGTTTTACACAAACACGCATTTCAAATAAAATCCAATATTAGTTTTGGTAAAAACATGCACTCGTTTTCCATATTAATTAAAATATATGTAAATGGCACATATAGGGCCAATGTTTGCTTTACTAATATTAATGAGAAGTTGTACATTACATATTCTATTCTAAAACATAAAATCACTTACAAAAGCTAACACTATTCTAATATCATATATAAATCATATAAATAAATAATGAGGCGATTTATTATAAATATATTTACTTTAATAATAATATTATTGATGATGATGATGATGATGATTGTTATTTAGGATATTGTTTATTTATTTAAAAAAAAATTACAATTTGACACATGCAAACCACAGCAGAAAGTTCTAACCAACAGACCCATGTCATATACAGCAGAGAAACTTAATAAATAACCCACTATAAAAATAAAGAATTAACGTATGCTATGTTTTTTTTATTTTCACAAGCTTTGGAGATGTAACATAATTTCCGTTTTTAAATATACCTATAGCTTTCGCCATGAGGCTGTGTTCAAAATTACATCAATGTTTTCAAAGTGCACTGCGAAGGGAGCACAATTGTAAACATGAAGCTCGCTAAAACTGAACTGTAAAAATACTTTGAAGCAAATTACACCTAAGAGAGATGACCTTAATGCTTTTTTATTTTTAATAATTCCAACTTTGAATGTTAGAATGTTCTAGATTAATAGGGCATAGGGGGGATAAGTGGGAATAGAACACAGCCAGGAACTATGTTTCTAACTACAGCTCCAGAGGTGTCGTCTCAAGTGCTCAAGTTTGCGACGCAGTTTGCGAATGTTCGTTGGAGCGATGGATTCGGGAAACAGCAAATTAATGAACTATGTTTGTAACGACAGAACTTGCGACCTTAGTTGGCTAACGATGGTTTTGGGAAACGCACCCCTGCCTGTTTACATGAGAGTCGCATTGTCACATATCCCATTTATATCTGATTTATTTCCACATATGAAGGAGGCCTGAAACCGATCTCTAAATATCCGAATGCATTCGTTTTTTTCGTATTTACACGGTCATAGAACAGATCCGATCTGTGTCACATATGAGCAAAAAATCAGAATTGGGTCACATTTAACTGGCAGTGTAAACGGGGCCTATAAGAATAGATACTAGTAGTATTACAAAATGTGAAGGATATTTTTATAGATTAAATT
>LR812520.1:64588872-64788872 GCA_903798195.1 Danio kyathit
TAGTAATAGTAGTAGTATCAGTAGTAGTAGACATTGTTGTAGTAGTATCAGTAGTAGTAGTTGTTGTTGTTGTCGTCATAGTAGTAGTAGTAGTGAGTGTTGTAGTAGTAGTATCAGTAGTAGTAGACGTTGTTGTAGTAGTATCAGTAGTAGTAATAGTAGTTGTTGTCGTCGTAGTAGTAGTAGTAGTAGTAGTCGTTGTTGTAGTAGTAGTATCAGTAGTAGTAAACGTTGTAGTAGTATCAGTAGTTGTTGTAGTAGTTGTCATAATAGTAGTAGTATCAGTAGTAGTAGGCGTTGTTGTAGTAGTATCAGTATTAGTTATAGTAGTTGTCGTAGTAGTAGTAGTTGTTGTAGTAGTAGTATCAGTAGTAGTAGACGTTGTTGTAGTAGTATCAGTAGTAGTAGTTGTTGTTGTTGTTGTTGTCGTAGTAGTAGTAATAGTAGTAGTAGACAATGTAGTAGTAGTTGTCGTAGTAGTAGTCATTGTTGTAGTACTAGTATCAGTAATAGTAGTCATTGTTGTCGTAGTATCAGTAGTAGTAGACGTTGTTTTAGTAGTTGTTGTCATAGTAGTAGTAGTAGTCGTTGTTGTTGTTGTATTAGTATCAGTAGTAGTAGACGTTGATGTTGTAGTAGTAGTTGTTGTTGTTGTAGTAGTATCAGTAGTAGTAGACGTTGTTGTAGTAGTATCAGTAATAATAAACATTGCAGTAGTAGTAGTAATAATTGTTGTAGTAGTATAAGTAGTAGTAGATGACGTTGTTGTTGTTGCTGTTGTTGTAGTAGTAGTAGTAGTTGTTGTAGTAGTATCAGTAGTAGTAGACGTTGTAGTAGTTGTTGTCATAGTAGTAGTTGTTGTTGTTGTCGTTGTAGTATCAGTAGCAGTAGACGTTGTTGTTGTTGTAGTAGTAGTATCAGTAGTAGTAGAAGACGTTGTTGTAGTAGTATCAGTAGTAGTAGTAAATGTTGTTGTAGTATTTACTTAATTATTATTACTTTTAACATTACTGTTGTCTGCGATTCGGTGGCGCAGTGGGTAGCACGTTCACCTCACATCAAGAAGGTCGCTGGTTCGAGCCTCTGCTGGGTCAGTTGGCATTTCTCTGTGGAGTTTGCATGTTCTCCCCGTGTTCGCGTGGGTTTCCTCCGTGTGCTCCGGTTTCCCCCACAGTCCAAAGACATGTGGTACAGGTAAATTGGGTATGCTAAAATTGACTGTAGTGTACGAGTGTGTGTGTGTGGATGTTTCCCAGTGATGGGTTGCAGCTAAAAGGGCATCCGCTGCGTAAAAAAATATGCTGGATAAGTTGGTGGTTCATTCCACTGTGGCGACCCCGGATTAATAAAGGGACTAAGCCGAAAAGAAAATGAATGAATGATGAATGAATTACTGTTGTCCTTTTTACTGTCATTATTACTATGATTACATTACTATCATTGTTGTCGCTCATTACCACTGATTGGTTTCTTTCTGTCTATGTTTTATTTATATTTATGTTGTTTGTTTTATTTATTGATTGTTTTGCATGTTGTTTATATGTGAGTATATATAAACATTTTTTTGTTCTCTTATGTATGTACTCTGACCTTTCCACCCAGTTACCTTTACATGCACACACACTCACACACAAACACGCAAACACACGCACCTGCCAGTACCTGACTGTATTATTGTTGTCTTTTGTTTTGTTTTTTTATTTGTTCTTTGTTGTTTTGTTTTCTTTGTATGTGATCCCAATTTGTGTACCTCTTGCATAATATAATTTTTTAAAAAATGATCGTGCGTTTGTTTTAACCCGACACAGATGGAACAACCTGAAAACTCCACTTCTCAGCAGGTTTGCTGTCTATTAGTACTAAACCTTAGCAGTCATTGGGCTATTGATGAATAAAGATCCTGTGAAGTGCTTTGAAAATCCCTGTATTTATTTTTTATCAGATCTCACAACTGAAATGAAGATTTAGAAGTCGCTGACACACACAATATGTTAATTTCCCTGTCATATTTACACTTTTTAACGTCACTCTTTTTTGTCTTTCAGACTGCTCTGCGGAGGCGAGGCAGTAGAGAAGCCTTCAAAGATAAGAAGTCTTTATCTCAGGTGTGTACAACCAAACACACAGATCAATTGACCAACTTCAGCCTACATATTTGCGAAAAGTTTGTAAAACATACCTCAGCATACGTTTGACTGCAGTTTCTATGTAAAAGAAACACTAGGGGGCAGTATGACGACATAAACTTTCGTTCCTTTTCACACTAAGGATATTTACATGTGCATATTATTGATAAATAAAGGATTATTTTCATGCATTTCTTTGCACAACAATAAATTAATACCACAAAACAACTTAACACTGTCTATGATTTGTAATTGAACACATTTGCATCACCTCTCTATCTCTATGTGGACAACTTTTTTTAGTGTGGGCTGTTTTCTCCAAAGCTCACTTTGTACACTACCTGACAAAAGTCTTGTCGCCAAAGGTTTTAGGAACAACAAATAATAACTTGACTTCTAGTTGATCATTTGGTATCAGAAGTGTCTTATATGAAAGTCAAAGGCCTCTAGATTACGCTTATTTTACCTAAATAAAACATGATCAAGCCTTAATTTTAATTATTTAATTAGGACAGTAAGGTTTGACTTTGCTTATACTTAGGAATGGCAAAGAAAGCGTTCTTGCAGGACTCCCAGAGTTCATCAAGATTCTTTGGATTCATCTTCAATGCCTCCTCCTTCATCTTACCTCAGACATGCTCAATAATGTTCATGTCTGGTGACTGGGCTGGCCAATCCTGGAGCACCTTGACCTTCTTTGCTTTCAGGAACTTTGATGTGGAGGCTGAAGTATGAGAAGGAGCGCTATCCTGCTGAAGAATTTGCCCTCTCCTGTGGTTTGTAATGTAATGGGCAGCACAAATCTTGATACCTCAAGCTGTTGATGTTGCCATCCACTCTGCAGATCTCTCGCACGCCCCCATACTTAATGTAACCCCAAACCATGATTTTTCCTTTACCAAACTTGACTGATTTCTGTGAGAATCTTGGGTCCATGAGGAGTAGGTCTTCTGCAGTATTTGTGATGATTGGGATGCAGTTCAACAAATAATTCATCTGAAAAATGAACCTTCTGCCACTTTTCCAAATGTTCAACTAGCAGCCAAGTTATTATTTGTTGCTCTTACAACTGGGATCCACGACAAGACTATTGTCAGGTAGTGTACAGTGTGAGTGCAGAGTGCTCAGGTTTAAGTCTGGTGAAGCATGCTTTCACAAATGATATAAAAGCAATTTAAAATCAAGGTAAAACTATGTGGTCACAGTGAACTCTTAGGTTTGCTTTTAAAAACACTATTGGTTGGGTTTTGGGAAAGGTTTAGGTTCGTTGGTCTAGGTCAGGGATGCCCAAACTCGGTCCTGGGGGGCTGGTGTCCTGCATAGTTTAGCTCCAACTTCCTTCAACGCACTTGCCTGGAAGTTTCTAGTATACCTAGAAAGAGGTTAATTAGCTAGTCCAGGTGTGACTAATTGGGAATGGAACTACACTCTGCTCTACACCGGCCCTCCAGGAATAAGTTTGGGCACCCCTGGTCTAGGTGATCTGTACGACAAGCATTGTATGTTTTAACATGAAGAACGTGCGTCTGAAACATTTAACAAAATGTACCCTAAGTAACGTATTTCAGATTTGCAAATGTAGACAGCGCCCTCTAGTGGATTTGTCATCTGAAACGAACATATACGAAAACAGTATGTTACGTTTTTGCCAAAAAAAATGTAGCCTGAAGGACGTATTTTCAAATCAGACTGGGTTGCAATTTACAAACCTTACAGGACAACACAATATTAATATTACACAATATTAAATCATAGTATTTGGCTATTTTTAAAATGATTGATATCACCTTTACATTCACTCAAATCTTTTCCTTTCCAGGAGGACAGTGCGGATCTGCGCTGTCAGCTACAGTTTGCCAAGGAGGAATCGGCTCTCATGCGTAAAAAGATGGCCAAACTTGGCCGTGAGAAGGACGAACTGGAACAGGAATTGCAGAAGTATAAATCCGTATATGGTGATGTGGACAGCCCTTTACCTTTGATGGAGGTGACCGGCGGAGGCCCACACACCACCCGCGAAGCTGAGCTACGACTACGACTTAAACTAGTAGAAGAAGAAGCAAACATCCTGGGGAGGAAAATTGTAGAGCTGGAAGTTGAAAACCGCGGCCTCAGAGCGGAAAACGAAGACTTGCGTAGTCAATATGAAAGGGACTGCTTTGGCCGTGAACCCTTCTCGAGTGTCCCTACCTCACCATTCGGCGGCGATGCGCTTGAGTCTGCGAGTGAACTGCGCAGACATTTGCAGTTTGTGGAGGAAGAAGCTGAGCTCCTGCGACGCTCCATTTCTGAGATCGAAGATCACAACAAACAGCTAACATCCGAGCTCAACCGCTTCAAATTTGGTCCCAACCAATCCGAGCAGGAATCCGAAGCAGCTGAAGGAGGACTCAAAATTGTGAATACTGCAGGTAATGGTTTTTCAAGCAGCACACTTCAGGACGAACTAAAAACCGCAAGACTCCAAGTCAACGAGTTAAGCGGGAAAGTAATGAAACTTCAATATGAGAATCGAGTGCTAATCTCTAATATGCAGCGCTGTGATTTGGCCGCACACTTGGGAATGCGTACTGGTAGCCCACGGGATAGTGATGTGGACAGTGACGCTGGCCGAAAGGAACCAGATGAAGATGAAACAGCAAGGTTATTGTTGCTCCATCCCAAACGTGAAGGTCCCGTTGGTGGAGAGAGCGATTCCGATGATTTATTTGAACGTACGGCTACTTCGGGATTCGCTAGTGGTGAAAAACCTTCAGATTCTGGCGAACTTGGAGTGATTGAATTGGCTCAGCGTAGACGGGAAGACCGGGAGGCGTTTAATAATATCAGACGGGAAGCTGAAAGGCTTGGGAAAACAGTAGAGCGGCTCATAACAGATACGGATAGTCTTATCCGGGAAGGTCGACTGGTTGTTTTGGGGGGAGATCTTCTTGCGGAAGGTGTAGCGTTTAGAGGGGACGGAGACTCTGCTGAATCTAAACAAGACTCTCAGGTGCTGGACTCCATTAATGCACGCATGAGGACTTTTCGGACCGATCTCCAGCAATTCATGGATAAAGTGGAGCATCTAGGGGAGGGTTTGCGGGATCGGGTGGATGATCTTTCCCCAATGCCGAACCTCACTGAATCTAGCAGCTTCCTTTCTACGGTTACCTCCATGTCCAGGGATTCGCCAATTGGGACACTAGGAAGGGATCTAGTGACGGACTTCCAGGTAAGAGTTTAATGTTTTTCATCTTAATTCAGTGTTTGCATCATATGCGTTCACGTGACATGGCAACTTCCTTTTTTTTCCTTTGCCGCTTCCTCATTTGAAAGTCCCTTTCTGAAAATGCACTCAATTTATATTGATTCTGCATCTTCATGTGCCATGTTTTGTCAATCCCCAAAAAGTCATGAATGCACCACAATTGAGGCTTTTTAAATAACTTTGGCTGGCATGATACTTCGACTTGATATATAAATATATAGATACAGTATATAAAGGCTAAAGAATCTTGGTCACACTTTATTTTGATGGTCCGTTTGTTGAATATAAGTTACATTGCATCTACATGCCAACTAATTCTCATTAGATTATAAGTAGACTGTTAGGTTGGGGTTAGGGTTAGTGTAAGTTAACATGTACTTGCAAAGTTTCTTATAGTCAGTTAAATGTCTGTTGAAGGAGCAGTATTAAGCAGACAGTCTACTAATACTCAAATGGACCATCAGAATAAAGTGTTACCAGAAACTTTCAGGGATAGTGTGAAACTTGTGTCATGGTTTACTCATCCGCATGATTTAATTCTGTTTTATTTAGAAAACAAAAGTAATGACAGTACTAAAGATATGTTATGCAGTTTCTGCTACGGGGTTTTCCTTATTATGAAAATTAATAGAATTTTGTATTTTGTTAAAAACTCAGTAAATTAAATGTGTGTTTTATATTTATTTACATATTTAAATTGATAGTATTAAATAGAGGTGTGAACCTACACTGGTCTCACGGTTCGGTTACGATTATCATGCCATCGATTCGGTTCAATTCGATATCTCGGTGCATCACGGTGCATTGACGATGCTTTCCACACACAGTTTTATATTTTACTTTACAGACGCTGTTCACCGATTAGTGACACTGATAAACAGCAGCGGCGCAGTGTTGCCAGATTGGGCGGTTTTGTATAGGCATTTCGGCGAGTTTTGGATAGTTTTTGGGCTGGAATCAGTCAGCTACATCTGGCAACACTGCAGCATCGATCACAGCTGATCCATGATAGACGCGGTGGAGAAAACTCGCGTGCTCGTGTCTGTATCCAGAAGTATCGCTGTAACATCCAAGAGGAGAGGAAAAGTCACGCCAGCAGCTCAATTGGTGAGAGAGAGAGAAATGGAGTTTACTTTCATTCTCTCAATCGCAGTGAAATAGGGGCTTCTGCTGTAAGTGTCAATGAAAGACTGTCCAGCAAACACACACACAGTGAAATTGTGCACAGCTTCTGCGTTTTTAAGTATTTGGAGCGTTGTAAACACTCGCGCTCGCCTCCCTCGCCATAGTAAGCTACGGCGACATAGCGCATATGAGATAAATGACATCAGTACACAATAACCGGTTATTATTATTACTGAACCGATACCGAATTGTCTGCGTCTGCATCGCGGTGCACCGAAGAAACAATTAATTTTGACACCCCTAGTATTAAAGTTACGTTCTGGAGTTTTTATATTTAGTTTTCCATATTATGAAAATTAATGGAATTTTGTATTTTGTAAAAGAAATCTCTGTAAATTAAATGTCATTAATGTGTGTTTTACATTTATTTACACTTTTAAATTGCAAAATGAGAGCTTAATCTTTGCTCTGACATTTATTATGTTGAAAAGATTAATGATATCATGAATGGGTTGCATAAAATTAATCTACAAATCAAGATTATATTTTGTATAAAATATAATGATAAATTTTAGCCCATGTGAGGATGAACAGATTGAAGAAACAACCCAAATGCTTTTCTTACTTGTCTTGTTTCCAGTCCAAATATATAAATATTCTTAAACCAAGAAGCATTTTCTAGACAAGCAAAAACATAGGCCCAATCCCAAATCTGTTTTTGTACCCCTTCCCCTTCCCCATGGCATTTGAAAGGTGTAAAGGGGAAGGGCTTCAAAATTACCTCTAAGAAATGGGACAGCACTACAACGCCTGGACAGGTCATCATATGTCATCGCGATCTCTTGCTTCATGAGATCAGACAATCGCGACTGCTGTTATTCCAGTTGTGTTATTTTTTGGTATATATCTTCAGGAAATCACCGAAGGCAACGATATCATGTTATCATAATGAAATAACGTGGCAATAAGATTGTAACTATACTGTGCATTTACACAGTGGCCATATTCATTTACTAAAACACAAGAAAACAACATTAACATTATAGCAGACACTGTAAAAAGCTCATTCCCAGCCCCTAGACTTTTCTGACAGGGTATTGGAGTGTCAACGAGTGACAGATGTGAAAGTAGGTTGTGGAACTACTATCCAAGAGTTATTAGTATGGATTATAGAAAATTTATATCCAAATGTAGTTTTTTTTATTGTTTTTATTAAAGCAGGACTGTAAAACATGACCACTGTTATAAATGTATTAAAACATGTGCTTGTTTGTTGTAAAAATTCCTAATAATGCCAAAAAACATTTCAATTTGTGCATCTCCTGACTCGCGTGTGCAGCTATTTTGCTATTTTGTATTCGGGGAAATTTTCGTACCCCTTGGTTTCGAGTGTGGTCCTGAAAAATCTTTGTTTCGAGGGTTATCTAGCCCTTCCCATTAGCCCTACGCCTTCAAGCTAAAGAGAATTAGGACAACCCGAACCCTGAATGCGTAAAAAACTAGGGGTTAGGGGAAGGGTTAAGGGATAGAATTGGGATTGGGCCTTAATGTCTTGTTTTTATGAAATAATATGCCAAAATTAAGCGAGTTTTTCCTTAAAACAAGCAAAATAATCTGCCATTGGGGTAAGTAAAATAATCTTATGTCAAAAAGAAAGAAAAATACTTAGCTTAGCCCATTAGATGATTTTTTTTTGCTTGTTTTAAAGGGGTGGTCCACTTCGATATCATAATTTAGACTTTAGTTAATGTGTAATGTAGCTGTGTGAACAGAAACAACATCTCTGAATGTAATTCACTAGAAGTTCAATGCAAAGGGAGACATTGGCTTTCACAGAGTTAGCTTAGCAAAGCCTACAGTGAACGAAGTTTGTGGACTACAAAAAAATACATCCGGGTTAATGAAGTCATAAACCCTTCAGTTTATGGGCATTCACCCTGCGCAGCGGAGGGCCGTGGCCAGATTGTCACAATCACGAGGAAACCCAATTGCAAGTGTAACAAATATTTATTGCACTGGAATCAAACAGAGTTCAACAGTAGAGAAGAGTTCGTAGATCATAACAGGCAAGCGTGATAGATCAATAGTGAATCTCTCATAGGTATCAACAACGCTCGATAGCAGTAATAGTTCATCAGTGAGTCGTCATAAGATCTGACGACAATCTCCAAAGGTAAAAGCCACACAGCAAAACTCACCACCAGCAACAGACAAAGACGAGAGCCTGACAGGACACAGACAGGGACATAAACAACAACGAACTGACAACATGAGATACGAACGCTAAACAGATATAGGTGCAGTAATGCGCTGCACCTGTGGTGTGCTGATTAACAGCTGAGCACGTGACCGCCCAGCTGACGACATGTAAACAGACAGCCAAATAAACACACCCACATATATATATACATATATATATATATATATATATATATATATATATATATATATATACACACACACACATACATACACACACACACACGCAAGAGGAACAGACAGATCCACAACCGTGACACAAATGTGCTGTAATGCTATTTGTTAAGCTAAAATGCCATCCAAACGCTGGTATTGCCACAGAGCCTGTTCTGTTTCTGTATTTGGGCTTCCAAAGGACACGCCACAAAGAGAGAAGTGCTTACAGTTTAATTTTAATTTGGTTCCAGAGAATTATAAAAAATATATAGCTAGCATTTGACAAAGGACAGCTTCCAGAATCCCTCCTGAATTAGTGCTATATTCAGCTCAAACTGATACGGCTAACAACTACACAGACTGATAGTATTTACACAGCAGAGGCACAGCGCGTGCTAGTAGTGACTCTTTTCCCGGTGACGTGGAATCAATCCCGAATTACAGCATCATGTTAGCTGACCAATCAGAGCCTCTTGAGGGCAGGCTTTTGGAGGAACTAGGAAATACAGGGAGTGCAGAATTAATAGGCAAGTTGTATTTTTGAGGATTAATTTTATTATTCAACAACAACCATGTTCTCAATGAACCCAAAAAAACTCATTAATATCAAAGCTGAATATTTTTGGAAGTAGTTTTTAGTTTTTTTTTAGTTTTATCTATTTTAGGAGGATATCTGTGTGTGCAGGTGACTATTACTGTGCAGAATTATTAGGCAACTTAACAAAAAACAAATATATACCCATTTCAATGATTTATTTTCACCAGTGAAACCAATATAACATCTCAACATTCACAAATATACATTTCTGACATTCAAAAACAAAACAAAAACAAACCAGTGACCAATATAGCCACCTTTCTTTGCAAGGACACTCAAAAGCCTGCCATCCATGGATTCTGTCAGTGTTTTGATCTGTTCACCATCAACATTGCGTGCAGCAGCAACCACAGCCTCCCAGACACTGTTCAGAGAGGTGTACTGTTTTCCCTCCTTGTAAATCTCACATTTGATGATGGACCACATGTTCTCTATGGGGTTCAGCTCAGGTGAACAAGGAGGCCATGTCATTTGTTTTTCTTCTTTTAGACCCTTTCTTGCCAGCCACGCTGTGGAGTACTTGGACGCGTGTGATGGAGCATTGTCCTGCATGAAAATCATGTTTTTCTTGAAGGATGCAGACTTCTTCCTGTACCACTGCTTGAAGGTGTCTTCCAGAAACTGGCAGTAGGACTGGGAGTTGAGCTTGACTCCATCCTCAACCCGAAAAGGCCCCACAAGCTCATCTTTGATGATACCAGCCCAAACCAGTACTCCACCTCCACCTTGCTGGCATCTGAGTCGGACTGGAGCTCTCTGCCCTTTACCGATCCAGCCACGGGCCCATCAAGACTCACTCTCATTTCATCAGTCCATAAAACCTTAGAAAAATCAGTCTTGAGATATTTCTTAGCCCAGTCTTGACGTTTCAGCTTGTGTGTCTTGTTCAGTGGTGGTCGTTTTTCAGCCTTTCTTACCTTGGCCATGTCTCTGAGTATTGCACACCTTGTGCTTTTGGGCACTCCAGTGATGTTGCAGCTCTGAAATATGGCAAAACTGGTGGCAAGTGGCATCTTGGAAGCTGCACGCTTGACTTTTCTCAGTTCATGGGCAGTTATTTTGCGCCTTGGTTTTTCTAAACGCTTCTTGCGACCCTGTTGACTATTTTGAATGAAACACTTGATTGTTCGATGATCACGCTTCAGAAGCATGGCAATTTTAAGAGTGCTGCATCCCTCTGCAAGATATCTCACTATTTTTGACTTTTCGGAGCCTGTCAAGTCCTTCTTTTGACCCATTTTGCCAAAGGAAAGGAAGTTGCCTAATAATTATGCACACCTGATATAGGGTGTTGATGTCATTAGACCACACCCCTTCTCATTACAGAGATGCACATCACCTAATATGCTTAATTGGTAGTAGGCTTTCGAGCCTATACAGCTTGGAGTAAGACAACATGCATAAAGAGGATGATGTGGTCAAAATACTCATTTGCCTAATAATTCTGCACTCCCTGTATGACAGTCGTTTTCATGTTAGCTGAGTAGCTGCATATAATTAAAGTAAGATATATGAATAAATAACGTGATTTGTTTTTACAAATGAAGCATGAGCACACATTGCTTTGCATCTTATAAACACAACCAAGCCTTAAAGGTGCTGTATGTAAGTTTTTGACTCTTCTAAAGCACAAAAATACCATAATATGTGTGCAGATATTTAAGAAACATCCCAAGTGAACATACTTGTTTCACTAAATTTAACCTTCACTATGCCAGTTTAGCCAATTATAATTCAGCACTCCGGGTTGCCTTGTTGGAAAACAGCGTATTTCATTCATTCATTCAGAAAGACTCTGAAAGCATGCGCCCGTGACCGAAATGGACAGTATCAGACGTCGAAATGAGACAGATTCAGTTCCACATGAGGTTATTAATTATCAAATGATATAAATATTACGAACGTAAACATTAGGTGAGCAGGTTACATTGTACCTGCGTGTCCTAACAACACACTTTGTGACGAGATACGCAGCAATGAACGATTTGGCTGTTTGCACCAGACAAAACACGACAGAAATGTAAATACAGCCATTCAGAAGCACAGAATATGCACTCACTCACGAAACGGTAAGGTTTAGTATCTATTCAAACTCACATTGTTAGCATTTAGCACTGAATAAAGCACACAAGATTAACTGAGGTGATCACTGTTCTAATATATCAATTTGAGGTGTTGGTTAGAACTAAAACTCCTTTTAATATGGAAAATATTCCCTCTATCGCGTGTCTTTGCTTTTATTTAGAACACAGTTTTAAATCACTCGCTCCTGTACTCAATCTGGCATCCCGCGTCTGTGTCTATTTTGATCCAGGAGTGCAATACCTAGTTCAACCACTGGGTGTCAAACTTACATACTGCACCTTTTAAAAATACACCCTGGACCACCCCTTTAAGGACAAACTCACTTAATTTTGCCATATTATTTCTTAAAACAAGACTATATGTTTTGCATGTCTAGAAAATGCTTCTTGATTTAAGAATTTTTAGATATTTGGACTAGAAATTAGACAAAAAAATCTACAATGTGTGTTCTTTACAACACAAACCAAATGCTTTATGACAAGGCATGCGTATGCATGAATTAACATTAACCAATGTCAACCTGGTGTGTTTTGTTGATGTTGGTAAAACAATTAATTGAATTATCATTAAAAATGCAGATTATATACCATACCTGTCAACATTGGGATGTGAAAATAAGGGATACCCCCCCACCACCACCACCCCCCACAAAAACAAAAAAACAAACAATAAATATGTTTATCTGGATCTGTTTCATTGTAAATAAACTTCTGAAACGATCAGTAATACGTTTTTATTATTATTTACAAAGGATATAATTAGTATACATTAGAAAAAGCTGCAAATAAATTAGCAAACAGTTCAGCTCATTATTACTATTAGCTATTATAAAGAAATAGAATCAAGTTATAAAATCTCACCTTTTCTTCACTGTATAATTTAAATATTCTGATTAAAGAATGAATCTCTCATTTAGATTTTTTTGGTTTGATTACATTAAATAACAGAGCTGTCACTTTAAAACTGCACAGATCTATTTTGAAAGCATTTGACTGTTTTCCTAACTGTTTCTGCTCATTTCAGACAAAATTTGTTGTGTTTAAAAGAAAACCCAACAAGATCGATGTCTAGATGTTGTTATTATTATTATTATTCATTCATTCATTTATTTTATTTTCGGCTTAGTCCCTTTATTAATCTGGGGTCGCCACAGGGGAATGAACCGCCATTATTATTATTATTATCATTATTATTATTATGATGATGTGTATATGTCTGTTTAAACACGCACCCAAAACCCAGTGTCCACTTGAGCTCAGCATCAAATCGCGTACGTACAGAATCCGCTTGAGAAACAGCGTCTATTATCACTATGGAGCGCATCAGCTGACAGTCATGCATCTTTACATGAACTGACTGTTTTGAGGATTGCATAGGGGCAATGGCTCCTGTAATGAAAAGGAAATGAATCGCGCCGTTTTTATGTTTATTCCAAAGTGTTTCCATGCCTAAATAAAATGAAAGCACAGAACCGATTCATATTTAAGAGCTAGGGCGGCCCCTGGTGGTTCGGCGGTATGGGTTGCGTATAGGGAGGATCAGCTCTTCTCAGAAAGATAAAAAATACGGGAAAATACCTTTACGGGATGACAGCGGGATAGAACTGTAAAATACGGTAGAATCCCGGGAAAAACGGGAGGGTTGACAGGTATGTTATATACATTGAGATATACTTTTATCAATGTATTAAAGCTTGAACATTTTGGGTTGCATTGACTTTCATAATATGGACAATAATTGACTAAAGATTCTTAGTATAAAAATACTCCTAGTAAAATGCAGGTTTGGAACGACATGAGGGTGCATAATTGATGACAGAACTTTTGCTTTAACCATATAGCTCAGAGTTAATTTCATCATGTAGAATGTAGAAGAAAGAAAAGTATAAAATATTAAATATTTGCAGGTTACTCTACAAACTGTGTTTTCATCAGAGCTACGACTGCAGACATCCATGCGAAGTCATGACTAAGCTGTCTCTGTTATCTTATCAATGATGAAACCCACCAAACCAGAGACTAAAACAGCTATTTAAGAGATAAAATAGAGAGATTTACACATAGAGAGATCAGCAGACGAGAGTATTGGCTTGCAAAGCTGGTTATGGAGTTGTCTTGTCTGACACCAGTCATATTTATAATCATTTGTTCCAAGTTATGTGTGAAAAAAAAAATCTATGGTCAAGATTATTGGGAGTTTTATGAGTACAGTCACATTCTGATAGATCCGCTCTGAGATTAATGGCACAGCAGGAGACACTAAAGCGGTGAAATGAATAACCTCCACATAACCTTAGGCAAAAATGCAGGCATTGAACCGGTCCACTTACACAATTTTCCCAGCATTAAAACTACTGATGCTATTTTTGCAGTGTGCATTATGTACATGAATGTTCTGCATGGGCTACCCTGATGACTGTACTAAAATGTACAATTTGCCAAAATGTGCAGTAATTAATAGGGCACATGGCGTGGAATACTACATATCCCACAATGCACTGCACATTTTCTTTACCAACACCTGACCGAGTGCCACCCAGCACAACCAAGATGCCCTTCCCTATTCTTTCCTAGCAGTGAAAAATCACCCATATGCAAGAATACTATAGTAAATACTATAGTGTTTTTGAAGCATACTATAGTGAAGTGTATTATACGATATATATTGTACTATTACTGTACAACTCTTTGTTAATGAATTCAGCAGAGTACTGTAGTATGAACTATATTGAACTGATTAACTGTATCAGATACACTTTAGTTTTTACTATAGTAAATTATTTTGCATTGTAGTATAATATAGCAGGGCGACACGGTGGCTCAGTGGTTAGCACTGCCGCCTCACAGCAAGAAGGTCACTGGTTCGAGTCCCGGCTAGGCCAGTTGGCATTTCTGTGTGGAGTTGACATGTTCTGTGTGGCGTGGGTTTCCTCCGGGTGCTCCGGTTTCCCCCACAGTCCAAACACATGCGCTATAGCTGAATTGAATAAACTAAATTGGCCATAGTGTATAAGTGTGTGTGTGTATGGGTGTTTCCCAGAACTGGGTTGCAGCTGGAAGGGCATTTGCTGTGTAAAACATATGTTGGATAAGTTGGCGGTTCATTCCACTGTGGTGACCCCTGATGAATAAAGGGACTAAGCTGAAGGAAAATTAATGAATGAGTGTAATATAGCAGTATGGGTCCAGTGTTTATATTACAATAGTTGTTGTGTTACTAGTAACTATAGATTTACTACAATAGATTAACTTAAGAACTTCAATATAGTATGATTCCAAAACACTGTAGTATTCACTAATATTCACTATAGTATTTTTTAAATATGAGCACCCTCAATTCTACTCATAACCACCTGCGTCTGTACCTGCCTCCTCCTCATTCCCAAAATCCTCTTGTCGTGGTGATAGGAGTATTTCCAGCATGGCTTTACATGTGTGCTGTTTTGGTTGTCTCGGAAATGCAGAGTCTAACTTTTAGTTGTGAGTAAAATGAGAACCACTTGCTAGCTATGAGTGTGTGTATATATATATATATATATATATATATATATATATATATATATATATATATATATATATATATATATATATATATATATATATACAGTTGAAACGAGAAGTTTACCTACACTGTATAAAAAGGCACATAAGCATTTTTTAAAAAGTCAGATGTTAATGTGACTAAACTTTCTCTCTTTTAGGTAAGTTAGGATTATCACATTTGTTTGTGTTCTGCTTAATAGCAGAATAATGAGAGAGATATTTTTTTGAGAAATTGTTATAACTTTTCTTGAAAGTCAAGTTTACATACAATAAGATTATTCTGCCTCTGAAAAAGCTCAGATGATGGTGTCAAGGTTTTGGAAGTTTCTGATTGGCTATTTGACAACATTTGAGTTAATTGGAGGCACAACTGTAGAATAGTATTTAAGGAAAACCTCAAACACACTGCTTCCTTGTGTGACAACATGGAAAAATCAACAAGCCAGAATCAACAACAAAGCCAGATTACAATTTGCTAAATTACACTGGGAAAAAGAATAATGTTTGGAGACATGTCCTGTGGTCTGATGAAACTAAGATTGAACTGTTTGGCCATAATGACCAGTGTTACATTTGGGGGACAAAGGGGAAAGCTTACAAGCCTAAGAACACCATCCCAACTGTGAAGTATGGGGGCGGCAGCATCATGTTGTGGGGCTGTTTTGCTGCAGGAGGGACTGGTCCACTTCACAGCATAGATATCATCATGAAGAAAGAACATTTTGTAGAAATACTGAAGCAACATCTCAAGACATCAGCCAGGAAATTAAAACTTGGCACACAAATGGATCTTCCAAACAGACCATGACCCTAAGCATACTGCCAAATTAGTTAAAATGTGCTTTAAGGACAACAGAGTGAATGTTTTGGAGTGGCCATCACAAACCCCTGTTCTCAATCCTATAGAAAATTTGTGGGCAGAGTTGAAAAAGCTTGTGCGAGCAAGACAGCCTACAAATCTGACTCAGTTACACCAATTCTGTCAGGAGGAATGGGCCAAAATTCCTGCAAACTATTGTGAGAAGCTTGTGGAAGGATACCCAAAACATCTGACCAATGTTATACAGTTTAAAAGCGAAGCTAAAAAATACCAAGGAAATGTATGTAAACTTTTGACTGTCTAGAAATTAATAAAAAAATTCTAAAAAAAATTTCTCTCATTAATCTGACATTTAGCAAATGTAAATGATTTAGGTAATCCTAACGGACCTAAAAAAAAAAAGTAAACGTTTAGTATGATTTTTTTTCATTAAAAAAAAAATGGTTATGTTCCTATTTTCAGAGTGTATGTAAACTTCTGGTTTCAACTGTATATATACAGGTATATACAGTTGAAGTCAGAATTATTAGCCCCCCTTTGATTTTTTCTTTCTTTTTAAAAATATTTTCCAAATGATGTTTAACAGAGCAAGGAAATTTTCACAGTATGTCTGATAATATTTTTCTTCTGGAGAAAGTCTTATTTGTTTTATTTTGGCAAGAATAAAAGCAGTTTTAAATTTTTTTAAAACCATTTTAAGGTTAAAATTATTAGCCCCTTTAAGCTATTGTTTCCGATAGTCTACAGAACAAACCATCATTATACAATAACTTGCCTAATTACCCTAACCTGCCTAGTTTACCTAATTAATCTAGTTAAGCTGTTAAATGTCACTTTAAGCTGTATAGAAGTGTCTTGAAAAATATCTAGTCAAATATTATTTACTGTCATCATGGCAAAGATAAAATAAATCAGTTATTAGAGATGAGTTATTAAAACTATTATGTTTAGAAATGTGTTGAAAAAATCTTCTCTCCGTTAAACAGAAATTGTGGGAAAAAATAAACAGGAGGCTAATAATGCAGGGGGGCTAATAATTCTGACTTCAACTGTGTAAATATATATATCATATATAAAATTGTTGCAAACGATTTATATGTGTTGAATTTAAACAAACTAATAAAATTCAGTAATGTTCAACTTAATTTGTTTGTTTTAATTCATTCATTCATTTTCTTGTCGGCTTTGTCCCTTGCGGGGTCGCCACAGCGGAATGAACCGCCTTGTTTTAATTCAGCGCAAAGAAATAGTTTACAACCATTTAACTTTGTAAAAGAATCGTTGTAAATCCAAGGAATCATCTTTGAATCATTTTTTTCAGTGATATACAGTTGAACTCAGAATTATTTTCCCCGATTTCTGTTTAACACATTTTTAAGCATAATAGTTTTAATAACTCATTTGGTTTATTTTATCTTTGCCATGATGACAGTAAATAATATTTGACTAGATATTTTTCAAGATAATAGTATTCATCTTAAAGTGACATTCAAAGGCTTAACTAGGTTAATTAGGCAAGTTATGGTAATTAGGCAAGTCATTGTATAACAGTTGTTTGTTCTGTAGACAAGCAAGAAAATAAATATTGCTTAAAGGGGCTAATAATATTGACCTTAAAATGATTTTTAAAAATTTTAAACTGCTTTTATTCTAGCCGAAATAAAGCAAATCAGACTTTCTCCAGAAGAAAGAAATATTATAGGAAATACTGTGAAAAATTCCTTGCTCTGTTAAACATCATTTGGGAAATATTTTAAAAGAAAAAATTCACAGAGGATGAATAATTTTGACTTCAGCTGTATATCGATGCACAAAATCAGTCTTGAGTTGATAGAAGATAATAATAACCAATTATTTTAACTCGTTTAATTTATTGGCACTTGTGAATGTTGGGCCCTGCTGAAGGCATGATGCATACAAACATTAGCTAAACCGGCAGCTACACATGTTTGTCATCAGCTGGTCTTTATCTAGCAGATAATGCTGACGCAACATATGTGGAGCATGCAGCCATTAATACGAGAAACTGGACGGCAGATAAGAAGTGCTTACAGTGCGTTTCTGTTTTCAGGATGACCTACATAATAAGGCTTCATGTGACCTCTCTGAATATACACACTTGAATGTCTGTGTTTCTATTGACCTTATTCTGCAATGCGGAAGTGCGTTCGTTACTATGATTGTTTTTTTCAGATTCAGTTTCTTATGGGAGAAATGACTAGGAATAAAAAACAGCAGAAAATGGTCAAACTACTTGCTCTACAAACAAGTGTGTTCATGACTATACACTACCTGATAAAAGTCTTGTCGCTTATCCAAGTTTTAGGAACAAGTAATAATAACTTGACTTCTAGTTGATCATTTGGTATCAGAAGTGGCTTATATGAAAGGCAAAGGCCTCTAGATTACACTTATTTTACCAAAATAAAATATGATCATGCCTTGATTTTTAATGATTTAATTAGGACAGTAAGGTCTGACTTTGCTCAGACAAAAGTCTTGTCACTTAACAGAAATATTGTACAGTATAGAATATAAAGTCATGCTGTAGGGGAAAAAGACTGAATATTGTGTATGACTCCATCATGAGTTTGGAGGACTGCATCCATACATCTCTGCAATGACTCCAATCACTTCTTTGGATTGATCTTTAATGCCTCCTTCTTCATTTTAGCCCAGGAATGCTCAATAATGTTCATGTCTGCTGACTGGGCTGGCCAATCCTGGAGCATCTTGACCTTCTTTGCTTTCAGGAACGTTGATGTGGAGGCTGAAGTATGAGAAGGAGCGCTATCCTGCTGGAGAATTTGACCTCTCTTGTGGTTTGTAATGTAATGGGCAGCACAAATGTCTTGATACCTCAGGCTGTTGATGTCGCCATCCACTCTGCAGATTTCCCCATACTGAATGTAACCCCAAACCATGATTTTTCCTTCACCAAACTTGACTGATTTCTATGAGAATCTTGGGTCCATGCGAGTTCCAGTAGGTCTTCTGCAGTATTTGTGATGATTGGGATGCAGTTCAACAGATGATTCATCTGAAAAATCCACCTTCTGCCACTTTTCCAAATGATCAACTAGAAGTTATTATTTGTTGCTCTTACAACTGGGATCGATATAAAGACTTTTGTCAGGTAGTGTAGATTAAAAAGTAGAAGAATGTTGTGATAAAATACAAGTTTGCAACATCAATCAGCATCAAACACCCATACACACTCATTCACACACATACACTTCGGACAATTTAGCTTACCCAATTCACCCATACCACATGTCTTTGGACTTGTGGGGGAAAGTTAAGGTATTGAATGGTCATTGAATTGGAGTGGAATAATAATTACGTCATCATTAACCTGCAGGCTGCATTCTGCTCATGTGGCTGTGAGAAAATAAATAATAAGAGTGGAGCTGCTATAAAGTAATGAATAAAAAGAGTGAGTCTATGGTTAAAAAAAATAAAATATTAATTAATTAATTAATTAATCAATTAATAAATTGTGCTAAGAGTGCAGGCAGCTAGGGACACCGGCCCTTGCGGCCAAAAAAACAGACCGTCCCACAGGGAATTCTCCCGATTAGCCAATCCAGGCCTGGTAGTAGGCGATATCAGACACAGCCTATGAGAATGTAAATCTCAAACCAAAACGAGTCCAATGGCTACGTCCGCTTGTACATGAAGAATAAGGTCAATATATTAAATGTGATTAATGTGGTGATTCTCAGGATTAATCCAACAGTGTCTTGAATGATGTATATATATGCTGCTAAATGATCTGAGAAAGCTACCTGCCATAGACTTGCTTGTAGCTTCTTTTATTTCTGCTTTATGCTTTGACGCTGCTTTATGGCATCATGAGTCTACAAATAACCTGTTTTTAAAAACTATGGGTCGGATATTTAAGATTTAGATCAAGGGAATATTTCATCATAAGCAGCATTTACCTATTGCTGTGCTCTGATTGGTCGATTGGCTCATGTTGATTGGCGGAGACCATCATTGGTTAATCATTTTCTGCTTTGGGTCACTTAAAAACACTGTTCATCCAGCATGAAAAGTCACGGCCTGTTCATCTCTCACGTGTGAAGGCTTTGATGAAAACAGAGCTACTGTTTATTTCTTTAAAGCTTCTTATTGGCTGCTTTATTGCATGGCTGAGCTTCGCTGCCAAACCCAAGACCCCGTCAACATCCCACCGTAGAGCTGCCAAAAAGCTTTTAGCATTATTATTGTTGGCAAGAAGCATATATACAGTAGTATAATATAAAGCCTACTTGTGATGTTTTCAAATGTTTCCCAAATGATGTTTTCACAGTATTTCCTATAATATTTTTTCTTCTGGAGAAAGTCTTATTTGTTTTATTTTGGCTAGAATAAAAGCAGTTTTTAATTTTTTAAAGCCGTTTTAAGGTCAGTATTATTAGACACCTTAAGCAGTATTTATTTTCAATTGTCTACAGCAGAGATGCCCAAACTAGGGCCTGCAGGCCAAAGTTGGCCCTTGGTAACCTTTAATTTGGCCCACCATTCAGTCTTAGAAGAGAGGTAGTTTTTTTTGGTAGTTTGTTTTATTGCTGAGCTACAAAACAGCAAAGTGAATTTAAATATTTTCAACTAAATGTTATAAATGAATCAGATTTAATAAATACACTGTCACTGATGGGTAGAAGACTATGGAGAAGACATCAGCAGAGGCAGGTGCAGATTTACTAGTGTATTCAGCATTGATCTCTATTGTGTTAAAAAAGGAATTGTGTTTTTATTGTAATAAGTTCATTAAAGCATTATATATATATAGTATATATATATATAGTATATAGTATAATATGATTAAATCTATTTATTAATAATATGAAATAAATTAAGAAATTTCCCATGGCAACTTTAATGTAATAAAACTATTTTAAAAATGGTACTTGTTCAACCTACTTATACAAAATGAGCTTTAACACAATTCTTGAGATTTTTTTGGGACAATATACAGTTTTTCTCAGTGGCTTTGGTGCATTTCTCACAACACTATTTACATTTGCACAACAGTTAATGCATTTCTCAAAACAATTAGTGCAAACTGCAAAACCTAGTTGATAATCTGCAAAAGCGTGTAATTTGCTCAAAATGGAGAGCTCATTCCTCAAAGCAAGTATTGATGTCAATGAAAGTGTCAGTGTCATCAAAATGAAAAGTCCTGACACCATTGTTTATGAACAAGATTATTATCTGCATTATCACAGTTTACTCTGGACATGTTTTCCAATGCAATAAAGTCCGATTTTGGTGACACTTGCTGAAAATGCTCAGAAGACAGCACTATATACTATTTGCACAGCCATTTGAAAACTACAGTAAAGTTAGACATCACTGCATTTAGTGAGGTATCTGAGTACAAGACACTGAATATGTATGTTTCACATTTTAACTGCAGATGCTCTCTGCAATTCTAATTTATTCACAGCATTGTGCAAAAGAATAAATATACCCTTATTTACAACAAACATAAACTCCCTTTGGGTAGAGCTGAGCACAACTGTACACAATATTGCAGTACATATTGGTACTGAACCTACAACATACACAGGTCTGTAAATCATTTAATAAATTGTTCAATTTAGGAGACATTTTCAGAATTTTTTTTTTTTTAATTTTTTAATAAAATTAGCTTGACAGATTTTGACAACTAGTTCAACATTTTTGCATGTAATGACTCCAGTAATGAAATGAGGACTATTAGTTTTATATGGAAAGACTATTCAGCAGACACAAGTTTAGTTCATTTTGACTGACATGACATAAGCAAATGATAATGTTATAAAACAGCAGAGAGTTGTATGAAAGCAACTGATGCATGTCCAAAAGCATTTGCAATTTGTTGGAAGGAATGAGAAACTGCTACTGTGATGTGCACAATTAAATGCCTTAACTGTTGTGAGAAATGCACCAAAGCCACTGAGAAAAACTGAAATTGTTTTATGTTTAATCCACTTAAATGTGTTAACTTAATCGATTTGTGTTGAGACAACCTGAATGAATTGTGTGGAAGCCTGCATTTTTTGACAGTGCAGTTTGGTATATTTACCTTCAGCCCATGGCCCTCAGTTAAGTTTAGTTTTTGGCCCTTCATAAGAAAAAGTTTGGGCACCACTGGTCTACAGAACAAACCACTTTTATACAATGACTTGCCTAATTACCCTAACTTTAACCTAATTAGCCTAATTAAGCCTTTCAACGTCATATTAAGCTGAATACTAGTATCTTGAAAAATATCCAGTCAAATATTATGTGCTTTCATCATGGCAAAGATAAAATACATCAAATATTAAAAAATTAGTTATTGAAATTATGTTATTTATTATTATTAATATTATGTTTAGAAATGTGCTAAAAAAAACTTCTTTCCGCTAAACAGAAATTGGGGAAAAAATATTTACAGAAGAACTAATAATTCTGACTTTAACTGTTTGCATGGAAAAACAATTGAAGTGTATCAATAGATTATCAATAGATAATCAATAATGTAAGATCATTCTGTTCTCGTGCCAAAAATAAGGTGTTTGTTGTAATGAGATTTAAAAGTTTACTAGGATGTTGTTACAGTCACCAGCAATCTAGCTACTGCGGATCGCTGGAGAACTACACACACACACCACATTTATGAACTACAACTCCATGCAAGCATGATGCAACTCCAACAAGCCATGATGTGTGTGTCTGTGCTGTTTTTAAAGTCTATGTAATCACTTCAAAACGATCCTCCAGCTGTGTGTGTGTAATCAAAGTGAAACCGGTGTGTGTGCGTGGTGCATGATGGGAGTTGTAGTTCGTAAATGTGGCTTGTGTGTCGTTCTCCAGCGATCCACAGTAGCTAGATCGCTGTTGACTGTAACAGATGTACTGGCTTGACAAGCTATTGTTAATAAGCAAATTTAAACCTATAAATAGTCAACTGAATCTATAAAACAATAGTGTCTTTTTTTATTATTAAAATACATTTAACTTATTGAACTTAAATTACGTTGAGTTAATTTTAAATTAATGCACAAATCCTTGCAAAATAATTTTCCTAAGGGGGCTATTAATATTGACCTTTGCAGTTTTACATGTTTTTTTTTTTAATTATATGTAATTTTAATTAGCAAAAATTAGTTACTATATATATTTATATTTATTTTTTATTTTAATTTTTTTTTTGTGATTTTTTTGCTCATTAAAATTACATATAATTAAAGAAAAAAAAAACTCGTAAAACTGCAAAGGTCAATATTAATAGCCCCCTTAAGAAAATTATTTTGCAAGGATTTTTGCTTTAATTTAAATTTTTTTAAAGAGGCTAATAATATTGACCTTTGCAGTTTTTACATTATTATTATTATTATTATTATTATTATTATTATTATTATTATTATTATTATTATTATTATTATTATTATTACTATTTTATTATTGGGGCTCAGTGGCTCAGTGGTTTGAACTGTCACCTGACAGCAAGAAGGTCGCTGGTTCGAGCCCCGGCTCGGTCAGTTGGCATTTCTGTGTGGAGTTTGCATGTTCTCCCCGTGTTGGCGTGGGTTTCCTCCGGGTGCTCCAGTTTCCCCCACAGTCCAAACGCATGCAGTATAAGTGAATTGGATGAACTAAATTGGCCGTGAATGTGAGAGTGTATGGGTGTTTCCCAGTGATCTGTTGCGGCTGGAAGGGTATCCGCTGCGTAAAACATATGCTGGAATAGTTGGCGGTTCATTCCGCTATGGCGACTCCTGATAAATAAGGGACTATGCCGAAGGAAATACTGTGAAAAATATCCATGATCTGTTCAACAGCATTTGGGAAATGTTCGGAAAAGAATTAAAATGTGTCATGAAGACTTACTTTGACTTTAGCTGTTGTTGTAAATTTTAATAAGCTGGTGATATTTATTTGGTTTATATTAAAACACATTTAATTTATTTAACTCAAATTAGTTGTCATTAATTAGTTTATTTTTTTATAATTAGTTAATAAGATAAAGGTTATGTCGTAATATGTAATATGTCTATTTTACATTACATTTTTTTATTTTAAGTAAAAAGTAAATAAAAGTTAAATAAAAATAAAAGTTAAATAATGCTATTAAAATGTATATCTGTATCACTATTTTGTTTTTATTTTTATTATTACAATTTTAATGCATAATTATTTTTATTAATGAAATAAATAATTAAAATGATATATAAATGTATTAATTATTAATGTCAGAAAACTACATTTAATATTTTAGTTATTGAAATTGGTAATATTAGCTTATTAGAATATTGGCTAATGGTAAAATGAATATTAATAAAACATGACTTTAAAATATAGTATTCAACTATTATATATATATATATATATATATATATATATATATATATATATATATATATATATATATATATATATATATATATATATATATATAATTATATTATTAATAATATATTATTATTATTATTATTATTATTATTAATAACATATCAATGTTAATATATATTAATAATGATCTAAGTATTAACATATTATTATTATTATTAATATTATTATTGATATAACAATTTTAATTATTATTATTATTATTATTAAATAATAATAATAATAGTATTATATATTAATAATACTAATAATATAATATAATATAATATAATATAATATAATATAATATAATATAATATAATATAATATAATATAATATAATATAATGATTATAATAATTATTGTTATTAGTACAATGTAAAATTATTATTAGCATTATTATTAGCTTAAGCATTATAATTATTAGCATTATTTCATTAGGAAAATCATATTATACATTTGTTTTAAGACAGCATTAGTTTGTTATCCATTTGAAATTGTATTTAAATGAGGATGACTTTGACTGGATCTTGGATTTGTCAGGACATCATTAGACTTGAATCTGACCGTCACTGCACATTTTGGGTTATTGGTTGTAAGACTCATGTATCCCCATCGCATGCGCTTCATAACCAGTGTTTTGCATTCTTTTTCCCCCCTTCCCCCTCTTTCTTCTCTCTCTCTCTCTTTCTCTCTCTCCGTCCCTCATTTCATCCCCAGATGTTTCAGCCCATAATCCTGTTCCTCCTCATTCTCGTCCTCTTCTCGTCTCTCTCCTACGCCATCATCTTTAAGTTGGTCTTTCTTTTTGCGCTCTTCTTCGTCTTGTAGCCCTGCTGCCTCTTTCTTTATTTTCTTTCACTTTCTCTCATTTTTTTAAAAGGGAAAATTCACCCAAAAATGGAAATTTACTCACCATTTTAGTCACCCTAAACTGTACGAGTTTGAAGAAAGCTGAAAACTTGTAACCATTGACTTCAATGGTTACAGGTGTTTGGTGTTTTTCAAAACATCTTACTAACTGAAGAAAGACACTCATAAAGGTAAAAATGGAAATTTACTCACTGTTTAGTCACTCTAAAGTGGTTATAAAAATGTAAAAAAAAAAAAAAAAAAAAAAACACTATGGAAGTCAATGGTTACAGGTTTTCAGCATTTTTCAAAATATCTTCCTAACTGAAGAAAGGCATTTATAAAAGTAAAAAATGGAAATTTACTCTCTATTCAGTCACCCTAAAGTGGTTATTACGAGTTTCTTTATTTTGTTGAACGCATTTTGAAGAAAGCTGAAAAACATCAGAAAAACAAACACTATGGAAGTCAATGGTTACAGGTTTTCAGCATTTTCAAAATATCTTCCTTACTACAGAAAGACACTTATAAAGGGGAAAAAATGGAAATTTACTCATTATTTAGTCACTCTAAAGTGGTTTTAAATAAACAAACACTATGGAAGTCAATGGTTACAAGTTTCCAGCATTTTTCAAAATATCTTTCTAACTACAGAAAGACACTTATAAAAGGGAAAAAATGGAAATCTACTCATTATTTAGTCACTCTAAAGTGGTTTTAAAAAAACAAACACTATGGAAGGCAATGGTTACAGGTTTCCAGCATTTTTCAAAATATCTTCCTAACTACAGAAAGACACTTATAAAGGGGAAAAAATGGAAATGTACTCATTTTTTAGTCACTCTAAAGTGGTTTTAAAAAAAACAAAAACTATGGAAGTCAATGGTTACAGGTTTTACAGCATTTTTCAAAATATCTTCCTAACTGAAAAAAGATGCTTATAAAGGGAAAAAAAGTAAATTTACTCATTATTTAGTCACCCTAAAGTGGTTATAAAAAAACAAACACTATAGAAGTCAATGGTTACAGGGTTCCAGCATTTTTCAAAATATCTTCCTAACCGAAGAAACACACTTATAAAGGTAAAACATGGAAATTTACTCATTATTTATGTTTTAGAAAGTAGTTCTAAAACATTACAAGTTTCTATTTTGTTGAACGCAAAAGACTATATTTTGAAGAAAGCTGAAAAACAAACACTATGGAAGTCAATGGTTACAGGTTTTCAGCATTTTTCAAATTATCTTCCTAACTACAGAAAGACACTTATAAAGGGTAAAAAATGGAAATTTACTCATTATTTAGTCACTCTAAAGTTGTTATAAAAAACAAACACTATGGAAGGCAATGGTTACAGGTTTCCAGCATTTTTCAAAATATCTTCCTAACTACAGAAAGACACTTATAAAGGGTAAAAAATGGAAATTTACTCATTATTTAGTCACTCTAAAGTTGTTATAAAAAACAAACACTATGGAAGGCAATGGTTACAGGTTTCCGACATTTTTCAAAATATCTTTCTAAGACCTTCATAAACAAGCAAAGGGTGAGTAAATGCGGACCGAATTTTCAGTTTTTGGGTGAACTGTCCCTTTAAATCACACTCATTATTTTGAAGAACTCTTTGTTGCATTTCACACTTTTGAGTTTTGCCAGTTTCCCCCCCCTCACTCTTTCTGGTGTCATTTGTGTGTGTGTCTGGGTGTGTGTGTTTTTGTGGATCACATCCCTCTGTGTCCTCTATTGTCCGTCCGTCCGTCTGTCCCGTCTGTCCCTCTGGTCCCTCACTCTCAGTCCGGGCGCAGGGAGGAGCAGGAGAGCTGTGTAGACCGGCCCAGAGGAGCCGCGGGACTCTCTAGATACACCAGACCACACACTTTCAGATCCGAGGTCAGTGCCTCGTCCATCTCCCTCTCCAACATAAGACCTCTGATGCCTTTACTAGTGTCCTCGCAGTGCCTTAAAGGAACACTCCACGTTTTTATTTACTGAAAGTACGCCCAATTTACAGCTCCCTAGAGTAGGGCTGCAGTGAGTGAAGTGAAGTGAGTATTGTCAAGTATGGTTACACATACTGGAAATTGGTCCTCTGCTTTTAAAACATCCGAGTGCACACACACACACAGAGTGAGAAGTGAGACCACACACACACACACACACACACACACACACACACAGAGAGCTATTGCTTCCAGCTATATTCTGGCAGAGTTCTGGCAGGAGCACTTTTAGCTTAGCTTAGCATAAATCATTGAATCAGATTAGACCATTAGCATCTCGCTCAAAAATTACCAATACTAATCTTCCTATTTAACGCTCAACACTTCTGTAGTGACATGAATGTAAAAAAAAAAAAAAAGACTGATATTTTTAGGAATTATACTCTCCTTCCGGCATAATAATCAAGTAACTTTTTGGCCATACCATAGCTGCAGCAGGCGCAATGATAATGAATAAATTAGTTTTTTTTTTTTCAAAACCATTTTGTTTGTATCTAATATTGTTATTAATAGTAATATTTATATTTTATATACACTCACCGGCCACTTTATTAGGTACACCTTACTAGTACCGGGTTGGACCCCCTTTTGCCGTCAGAATTGCCTTAATCCTTCGTGGCATAGATTCAACAAGGTGCTGAAAATATTCCTCAGAGATTTTGCTCCATATTGTCATGATAGCATCACGCAGTTGCTGCAGATTTGTCGGCTGCACATCCATGATGCTCATCCCGTTCCACCACATCCCAAAGCTCTATTGGATTGAGCTCTGGTGACTGTGGAGGCCATTTGAGTACAGTGAACTCATTGTGATGTACAAGAAACCAGTCTGAGATGATTCGCGCTTTATGACATGGTGCATTATCCTGCTGGAAATAGCCATCAGAAGATGGGTACACTGTGATCATAAAGGGATGGACATGGTCAGCAACAATACTTATGTAGGCTGTGGCGTTGACATGATGCTCAGTTAGTACTAATAGGCTCAAAGTGTGTCAAGAAAATATCCCCCACACCATTACACCACCACCACCAGCCTGAACCGTTGATACAAGGCAGGATGGATTCATGCTTTCATGTTGTTGACACCAAATTATGACCCTACCATCTGAATGTGGCAGCAGAAATGGAGACTCATCAGACCAGGCAACGTTTCTCCATTTTTCTATTGTCCAGTTTTGGTGAGCCTGTGTGAATCGTAGCCTCAGTTTCCTGTTCTTAGCTGACAGGAGTGGCACCCGGTGTGGTCTTCTGCTGCTGTAGCTAGGGCTGGGCGATATGGCAAAAAAAAAAAATCTCGATTTTTTTCATAAAGTTTGACCGATTCACGATTTCGATTTTGATTTTTTATTTATTTTTTTATTAATTTTTTTTTTACTGTGTAACTACCTTACCAGCTTACCTTGTTCATTTAAATTTAAATAAATGCTGAAACTAGTTTTTTTCATGCTCACTTGTAAAAGAAAAGCAATAGTGTGACTAAACGCGGTTATGGCACTCTCTCATATAGGGATGCTAAACATAGCTACAATAGAAGTCACAGCAGGTCATATGTTGTGCAGCTTTGGGCAAATTTTATTTGGAGAGAAAATGACCAAAATGTAACTTGAAGATTAAAAAGGATTGGAGGGGAAATAAATATTCAAATCTCTGTACATAACAGAAAAATAAACAATGATAATGCAACAATAGTTTATCTGTATTAGTGGCATGGCAGAAATATATATTTAGACAGGCCTTGTCAAAGTGAGCGGGCACTTTCACTAATAAAAAATATAGCACTTAAATTATTTCATAACAATCAATAAAATAACAGCGGTTTTATATCAAAAATTGGTAATGATATAAAATATACTACATTTTGATGGTAAAATATAACCATTTAAACGATTTTGTATTTAAATATTAAATAACGAATGCATCAAGTTAAATATAAAAAAACGAATGAAACAACACAGCATATCAGGATATAAAGGACTATATTTAGCAGAATGCTGCTCATTTATCTTTGTAATTTTATAGTTTTATTTTTGTTATTTTAATTATTTTTTGTCTTCATAAATAACTAACGAGCTGTAGACAAATATCTGCTTGACGTTTTAGAAAATATTTGTGCGTAGCTACACCACCCAGTGTATATTAAAGATCACCGTGAAAAAAAAACCCCACAGAAACCTGTTACATATCTATATATATTTAAATGTCTATCTTATATTTAACTGAATCGTATAACGGCCTATAGCTGAAATGTTGGAAATTGCTTAATTTATTTTATAAAACATTTGTCGATACGTATTGATATTTTTTGGAGTAAAAACTGCCGACATTTAAGAATCCATATTTATTTTATTCATTCATTCATTTTACTTGTTTATTAGTGCATATATGGGTTATGATTTAATTCATACAGTACCTTGACAGCTACTGTGCCACTCCGTAATTCAAGCAAAAGTCCAAATTAAAGAAAGATTTGACTTTCTGCGGTGACCGACATTTACAACACGTCGTAACCGTCCTTCAGGTGGTGCGCGGGTCCCCGTCTCGCAGCTCGCGCGGGAGACACAGACGGCTGCGGGACGCGAACAACAGCACGACGCGCATGGAAACATTCGTGAAGCTGGCTGGCTGACTGCGGGGCTGTTGTTGCTCTAGCGGGAAAATGTCCCGGTGTTCCCAATGGCCGGTCCGCCCTGGCGCGCTTCCGCTACCAGCTGTGGCAGCACATCAACAGAGCCGCGACGTCAACACACAGAATCAGCACAATTCAGCACGGTTGTCTAACAGTTTAGAACGGTTTGGCACGATAGTGGAAAAGCGGCTTTAATATTTTTATTAAAAAACCGCGATTCCTCGATTTTGTAAAAAATAAAATCGTCTTAAAACGTAAATTCGAATTAATCGAAAAAATCGAAAAAAACGCCCAGCCCTAGCTGTAGCCCATCCGCCTCAAGGTTGGACGTGTTGTGCGTTCAGAGATGCTCTTCTGCAGACCTCCGTTGTAACGAGTGGTTATTTGAGTTACTGTTGCCTTTCTATCAGCTGGAACCAGTCTGGCCATTCTCCTCTGACCTCTGGCATCAACAAGGCATTTGCAACAGAACGGCCGCTCACTGGATATTTTCTCTTTTTCAGACTACTCTCTGTAAACTCTAGAGATGGTTGTGCGTGAAAATCCCAGTAGATCAGCAGTTTCTGATTTCAATACTTCTATAGTATTTCTGAAATACTCAGACCAGCCCGTCTGGCACCAACAACCATGCCACGTTAAATCCCCTTTCTTCCCCATTTTGATGCTCGGTTTGAACTGCAGCAGATCGTCTTGATCATGTCTACATGCCTAAATGCATTGAGTTGCTGCCATGTGATTGGCTGATTAGAAATTTGCGTTAACAAGCAGATGGACAGGTGTACCTAATAAAGTGGCCTGTGAGTGTATTTGGTTTCCATTAGCCAATGTTAATTAACATATTTACTAACATGATTTAACAATACATCTATTACAATATTTAGTCATCTCTGTTATCAGCAGTTAATGAAAATAGTCATTCAGGTTTTTAGTTCATGCTAACTTATTTCAACTTTGTATTTTAGTAATGTATTAATAAATGCTGTGCTGGTATCATTCATAATTAATCATGATGATGAATACGTTAACAAACATTAAATAATTAAACCTTATTGTAAAGTGTGACTCGAATAATTCACAAACTATTCATGTAGCACTTGCATTAAAATTATATTTTTCACATTTGCAATAAAACCACATTCATATGAAAAGCTGCAGCTCTCAAAGATATCCGAAGATAACCAAGGCTTTAATCCCCTTTTTAATATTAAAACCGGGCCAGTAAGAGATGTCCGGGTCTAGTGTATGGGCTAAACTGAAGTGCGGAAGTGTAAATGTGTAGAAAATCTGTCGCTCAAATTTAAACAGACCAGATGTTCACACGCTGGTCTCACTTTTACACCCTGAAACCAAACCTCCGATTGTTTAGTGAAGTATTCATTAATAGGACATTAGATTTCAAAAAGAGAAGATTTGATTTTATTAGATTTCTCTCCCTGGAAATGCTGCTTTAGATCTCTGGATGTGTTTCAAAACCTAGTGTGTGTAGTCTACTTTTTAGGTCGGCAAAATAAAGATTTATAGTTGTATTGTATCGTAACGTATTCCGATATGACCATTCTTAATGTAATCAATCAGCTGGTTTTTATTTGTTTGTTTGTTTGTTTGTTTATTTATTTTTATATATTTTTTTAGCAATTATTGACCTACAATGTCTTGCCTTCAATTGATAATCTATCATTATTTATTATGCATTAAACATTTATTGTACTAATTTATTTACTTTCTTTTTTATATACAGTTGAAGTCAGAATTATTAGCCCCCCTGTTTATTTTTTCCCCCAGTTTCTGTTTAACGGAGAGAAGATTTTCTCAACACATTTCTAAACATAATAGTTTTAATAACTCATTTCTAATAACTGATTTATTTTATCTTTGCCATGATGACAGTAAATAATATTTGACTAGATATTTTTCAAGACACTTCTACACAGCTTAAAGTGACATTTAAAGGCTTAACTCGGTTAATTAGGGTAACTAGGCAGGTTAGGGTAATCAGGCAAGTTATTGTATAACGATGGTTTGTTCTGTAGACAGTTGGGAAAAAAAATTAGCGTAAGGGGGCTAATAATATTGACCTCAAAATGGTTCATAAAAAATTAAAAACTGCTTTTATTCTAGCCGAAATAAAACAAATAAGACTTTCTCCAGAAGAAAAAATATTATCAGACATACTGTGAAAATTTCCTTGCTCTGTTAAACATCATTGGGGAAATATTTAAAAAATAAAAAATAAATAAAAAGGGGGCTAATAATTCTGACTTCAACTGTAGTATTACTATTTTCCCTTACTGAAAATCGGTGGATTACAAATCACATGTGAAACACACATGAAACATTGAGTTTTTAAACATTTTCTTGTTAAAAGTTATTGCGTGACTTTTTTTTTGTTATCAAATAAAAAAAGGTTTTTTTTTTCTAAGTTCCTCAACATTTACAACACACCCTATTAAGGCAGCAAGGGAGCTCACTAGATTTTGAAACAGATCCTGCATTTAGAGGGAAAGACAGCACACTTTAGGATGTAAAAGAATTCTCCCCACCTTCATTTAATTGAATAAAATGCAATAAATCTTTAATGTAATAAAGCATAATGGAAGCGAGCCAATTGTCATAAAAAAATCACTTTCAATTATTTTACATCAGGTTATTAGACCCAAAGGAACATCAACAGCACTGATGCAACCTAATGCAACACTAAATCTGGCCGAGAGCAGTTCGTTCGTTAGAATCATTTGATTCACACCATTGTTTTCACAGTGATTCTTTTTGGTTTCTTCTCACTTCGCTCACAATCACTGCTGTTTATTTAACGTCACACTGGTTTGTCATGAATTAAGATCACTCTCCATCTGCTCACGCAGGAGCTTCGATGTTTCTGTTAAACTTGTGACTGTTCTAAACAAAAACAGCAACTGTATGTGTGTTAGTTATGTCCTCGGTTGAGTTACTGTATATGTAATTACATTGAATTTGTTTTATGTCTATATGTTTGTTTAAGCGTTAGTTTATGTGTCATTATTGTATAGGCTAAATAATATAGATAAACAGCATTATGTTGCCTTCAGGTTTTCTTTGTTCTCTATTTTTAAATGAATAAATAAATCAATCAATATGCAAGTAATTTAAATAAGTTTAGTAAATAAATAAATAAATAAATAAATAAATAAATAAATAAATAAATAAATAAGGCAACGCAGTGGCGCAGTAGGTAGTGCTGTTGCCTCACAGCAAGAACGTCGCTGGGTCGCAGGTTCGAACCTCGGCTGGGCTGGGTCAGTTGGCGTTTCTGTGTGGAGTTTGCATGTTCTCCCTGCATTTGCGTGGGTTTCCTCCGGGTGCTCCGGTTTCCCCCACAGTCCAAAGACATGCAGTACAGGTGAATTGGGTAAGCTAAATTGTTCATAGTGTATGAGTGTGAATGTGTGTGTGGAAGTTCCCAGAGATGGGTTGCGGCTGGAAGGGCATCCGCTGCGTAAAATCGTGCTGGATAAGTTGGCAGTTCATTCCGCTGTGGCGACCCCGCAAGGGACAAAGCCGACAAGAAAATGAATGAATGAATGAATAAATAAATAAGTAAAGTGAGTTAAGTAAATAAATAAATACATAAATAAATAAATATGTAAGTAATTTTAATAAGTTAAGTTTAGTAAATAAATAAATGAATAAAGTTAAGTACATAAATAAATACATAAATAAATAAATATGTAAGTAATTTTAATAAGTTAAGTTTAGTAAATAAATAAATTTATAAAGTTAAGTACATAAATAAATACATAAATAAATAAATATGTAAGTAATTTAAATAAGTTAAATTAAGTTTAGTAAATAAATAAATAAATAAATAAATAAATAAGTAAAGTCAAGTAAATACATAAATAAATAAATATATAATTAAGTTTAATAAGTTAAGTTTAGTAAATAAATAAATAAAGTTAAGTACATAAATAAATACATAAATAAATAAACATATAAGTAATTTTAATAAGTTAAGTTTAATACATAAATAAATAAATAAATAAATAAGTATAGTGAGTTAAGTAAATATATAAATATATGTTATTTAAATAAGTTAACTTTAGTAAATAAATAAATAAATAAGTATAGTGAGTTAAGTAAATATATAAATATAAAAGTTATTTAAATAAGTTAAGTTTAGTAAATAAATAAATTAATAAATAAATAAGTAAAGAAAGTTAAGTAAATAAATAAATAAATACATAAATATATAAGTAATTTAAATAAGTTAAATAAATAAATAAATAAAAATGAATAAATAAATAAATAAAACGTAAATAAATAAATAAGTAAAGTTAGGTAAATAATAAATAAACGAACGAATAAATAAATAAATAAATAAATAAATAAATACTTAATTTAAATAAGTTAAGTAAATAAAAAAAGAAAGAAAGAAATCGATAAATAAATAAAGTTAAGTAAATAAAAAAAAAAAAATATATATATATATATATATATATATATATATATATATATATATATATATATATATATATATATATATATATATATATTTTTTTTTTTTTTAGTAAAGTATATTTTTCTAGTAAAGTAAGTTAAATAAGTAAAAAATGAATAAAGTAAGTTAAGTAAATAAAATAAATAAATAAATAAATAAGTAAAGTAAATAAATAAAGTTAAGTAAATAAAAAAGAAATGAATGAGTAAATAAATAAAGTTAAGTAAATAAAAAATAAATAAATAAACAAGAATAAACACTTGTTTCTTTTTACATTTCATTACAAGCTGGTTTATATATTTATCATACAATAAAAAAAGAGATTAACACATGAACATTTGTAAAAATTCTCTCAAAATAAGCATGTAAAATTAAACATGAGTCTAATTATGATCAACATGATCATATGATTAACTTCTGCTATGATTTGTATTTCTCTTTTAATTATAGTCTTGATGAAATGACTTGAAGGCAACCTACAGTATGTTTATTTTTCAGCTTGTGTAAAATTCATGTGTTAAATTTCACTCTTACAAATAAAACATTTGTTAGAACTTACAAACAATGCCACAGCTTTAACAATTCAGAGCAGAAATGAATTTGAATTAATCATGAGCTTCTTTCATCTTAGTCTACAGCCACTGAATTTATTCTCTGGATATGTAGCATTATTAGAGCAGTGTTGCAAGATTTTATTAGTCATTACTATTTAAAATTATTGTCAAATTAGCATTTTTTCTGATCTGTAAATAGGGATTATAGCAGCATATTCCTGCATTTTATTCCTCTGTGTTTTATTGTGAGACTTAATAGCATTTTAAGAGCATTTATTAGCATTTTTTTAAACGTGCACTTTTTTTTTTTTTTTGCATAAAATGCTAGCAATTTGATAGAATCTAATAAGAGGCACTAAATATATGGCCTCATACCTGGCTTGATGTGTTTCACTGCTGTGTGTACGTCTGCATGAGATTGATGGTGTCTCTCTTGAAAGTGCTGGGATTTTGAGACTGGTGTTCTGTGTTCTGCTGGGGTCCAGTTTCGTGACCCTGTCCTGCCTGAGCTGGGAACGCCAACCCGAGAGATACAGCTCCGTCTGGACCATGAGCGAAGGATGCGAGCTGGAGCAGAGGAGAGAGATGGCTTTACTTCATCCATCACTCAGGTATGTAAGAAACATGCTTAAAATGAGATTAAATGTTATAGAGGCTTTCAATGCAGAAAGTAATGGTTCTGGAAATAAAGCAACAGAGAATTAAAGGTTTTGGAAATAAGTAACTAAGAAATAAATAATCAGTTTTAGAGGATAAAGAATGTCAGTCCAAATCTAAATGCAACGGTTCTTGAAATAAATGTTCCTCATATGATGTTTTAGAGGCTTGAGAAGATCAATCCACCGCTGAGGAACAGCAAAAGTAAAGGTTCTGGAAGAAAATGTTACTCTAAATATTTGAGATGTTTTAGAGGCTTGGGAAGATCATTCCACCGCTGAGGAACAGCAAAAGTAAAGGTTCTGGAAGAAAATGCTACTCAAAAGATTATAGATGTTATAAACGCTTAAGAAGATCTTTCCAACTCTAAGGATGCTTTCACATCTGTGGTTCAGTTCATTTGGTCTGGTCCAAGGGCAACAAATGATACATTGTAGAATTTTTCTGCCATTTTTGGATCCTTTTCACACCACACTGAATGCTTTGGTTTGAACCAGTTGAAAAGAACCAAAATGCAGTCATGTGACAAAATCCACATCACTCATTGGCCAGATGTTATTGAATGTATTTCCTAAACTGCTTTTTGATTGGTCAGAGTTAACATGAAACTGCCAATGGAACTCCCGCAAGTAAACAAACCGGCAGACACAAAATGTCGCTTTTTACTATGGAGGGACGACTGCGCTGGCTGATTGTATCCCTGGTCATAGTATACTATAGTGTGTATACATCACTTTAGACAAACTATACATTTCGAGAATAAAGCGTGGCTGTGGTTGGAAAACAATGTTTTAATGCATTGCAAACAGCGAAGGCGAATCATAAGTCACTTCAGGAGGAGGCGTGAATTAATTTTGCTAAACTGCGACAAATGGAAATATTAACAACGGTCCATCAGGTATTTTTCCCTCGGATCATGTTTTCACTACAAACAAACCGCTCCAGGGTTCATTTGAAAGCGAACCGAGACTACCTCTTCAAGGAGGTATTGGTACGCTTTTCTGGTCTGCTTTTGGTGCGCACTGGAGTGCGATTGCTACATTCACACCTGCCCAAACAAACTGCACCAAGAGGGAAAACGAACTCTAGTGCGATTCAACCGAACTAAATAAGCACCCTAAATGTAATGGTTGTGGAAACAGAGAAACAGAGAAAAAGGTTCTGGAAATAAATATTTTTCATTAAAAATAAAATTATATAAGTTTTAGAGGCTCAAGAATGTCAGTTCAGAGCTAAAAGTAATGGTTCTGAAAATAAATGTTCCTCATACAATTTAAGATGTTTTAGATGCTTGAGAAAATTATTCCACCACTAAGAAACAGCAAAAGTAAAGGTTCTGGAAGAAAATGTTACTCAAAATATTTGAGATGTTTTAGAGACTTGAGAAGATCATTCCACCGCTGAGGAACAGCAAAAGTAAAGGTTTTGGAAATAAGTGTTTCTCTAAAAGATTTGAGATGTTTTAGAGGCTTGAGAAGATCATTCCACCGCTGAGGAACAGCAAAAGTAAAGGTTTTGGAAATAAGTGTTTCTCTAAAAGATTTGAGATGTTTTAGAGGCTTGAGAAGATCTTTGCAAAAGTAATGGTTCTGGAAACAGAGGAACTGAGAAAAAGGTTCTGGAAATAAATATTTTTCCTTCATTCATTCATTTTCTTTTCAGCTTAGTACCTTTTTTAATCTGGCGTCGCCACAGCGCAATGAACCACCAATTAATCCAGCATATGTTTTACGCAGTGGATGCCCTTCTACAACCCATCTCTGAGAAACATCCATACACACTCATTCACACACATGCACCACGGACAATTTAGCTTACCCAATTCACCTGTACCGCATGTCATTGGACTTGTGGGGGAAACCGGAGCACCCAGAGGAAACCCACGCCAACACGGGGAGAACATGCAAACTCCACACAGAAATGCCAACTGGCCCACCCATGGCTCGAACCAGCGACCTTCTTGCTGTAAGGCAATTGTGCTACCCACTGCGCCACCTCATCGTCCGTAAATATTTTTCATTTTAAAAAATTATATATGTTTTAAAGCAGGGGTGCTCAATCCTGTTCCTGGAGATCTACCTTCCTGCAGATTTCTGTTGCAACCCATATCAAACACACCTGCCTGTAATTATCAAGTGCTGTTCAGGTCCTAATTAATTGGTTCAGGTGTGTTTGATCAGGGTTGGAGCTGAACTATGCAGGAAGGTAGATCTCCAGGAACAGGATTGAGCACCCCTGTTTTAGAGGCTGATAAAATGTCAGTGCAAGGCTAAAATGATGGTTTTGGAAATAAATATTCCTCGTATGATTTTAGATGTTTTAAAGACTTGACAAGATCATTCCACTACTCAGAAACAGCAAAAGTAAAAGTTTTTGAAGAATATGTTTCTCTAAAAGATTTGAGATATTTTAGAGGTTTGAGAAGATTGTTCCACCACTGAGGAACGATGAAAGTAAAGGTTCTGGAAATAAACACTTCTCCGAAGATTTTAGATGTTATAGAGGCTTGAGAAGATCATTCCAACTCTAAAAGTAATGGTTCTGGAAAACAGAGGAACTGAGAAAAAGGTTCTGGAAATAAATATTTTTCATTAAAAATAAAATTATATAAGTTTTAGAGGCTGAAGAATGTCAGTGCAAGGATAAAATAATGGTTCCGGAAATAATTGTTCCTCATACGATTTGAGATGCTTTAAACACTTGACAAGATCATTCCACCCCTGAGAAACAGCAAAAGCAAAGATTCTGGAACTAAATGTTTCTCATACAATGTTTACGTTTTAGAGGCTCACAGATGTCAGTTTAGAGCTAAAAGTATTGTTCCTCATACAATTTAAGATTTTTTACAGGCTTGACAAGATCATTCCACCTCTAAGAAACAGCGAAAGTAAAGGTTCTGGAACTAAGTCTTTTTCTAACAATTGCTAGAGGCTTGAGAAGATCATGCCAACTCTAAAAGTAATGGTTCTGGGAAAAAAAGGTTCTCAAAAGTTTTGAGATGAGACTAACTACTACATCTACTATCAGTGGCGGCTGGTGTTAAAAAATGTGAGGGGGGCGCATTTTAAAAGCCATTTTTCAGGTGATGTACCAAAAAACAAAATTGACTTAAGCATACAATAAATGCATCACAAATCAGTTTATTTTAGTTCAATTTGGGTTTATCAGTAATGAAGTAATCAAGATAATCAGTAAACACACACACACACACATAAATGTTGCCTAATCACTGGCAGCACTACTTAAAAAATAATTTTGCTCTTCTTTCTTTCTGGCTTGCAAATTTCTCAATAACCTTTTGGTTAAAGTCAGTCAACTCAGTCACCAGTCTCTTCTCTATTGACAGCATGGCCAATGCATTCAGCCTCTCTTGCGTCATGTTGTTTGAAACAGCAAACATGGAAAACAGTAAAAGGCATGACTTACATCTCAACTTACCAGCCAACTCCGTTTGTCATGACAAGTGCTCGAAAAGCCCCGAATATACGCGCGCTCGCCATCACTTGACTACTGGTAAATTTGTTTTCATTAGTTTTGCAAGGAAGGTCGATCTGGTCCAAGCTCCTTGATTATTATTAATTTTTTCTTCATCCAAACGCCTTGTGAATGGATATCTTTGCAAAGATACAACAGAATTTTCCTTCATCTTGCACTTGCTTTCACTATATGATTAAAGGTCAGCACAGCTAACTGAGCTGCTGAGTGAACGGTCTAAGTGAGAATGGTCCAATCACATAAGGCCAATCATATAAAAACAAATATGATTCGTTCTAACAAAAAAATGGGAGGGTTCGGGGCGCAGAGCGCTGCGCCCCAAAGACAATTTAAAACCGGCCAATTAGAGCTTATCCTCATATCACATGCTTTGCAAAAGTTTGTGTACCCACATAGACACCCATTAGTCCGGCGCCCCGCACACATATGAAAAAATGTTGTTCATACATTTTTTTCAATAAATGTTAGTATGACTACAATAAATGTTAGAATGTTATAATTAAATCAGTTTATTTTGTTAATATTTGTGATAATAAATATTGACATATTAAAGGAGTCTAACTTGACGGGGGCGGCGCCCCAGCGCCCTCTATTGACCAGCCGCCACTGACTACTATGACTACTACTTGTAAATCTCTTTGGATAAAAGAGTCTGCTAAACGAATAAATGTAGATGTACAGTAGATGTAGATGTTTTAGAGGCTTGAGGAAATCATTCCACTCCTAAGGAACAGTAAAAGTAAAGAATTTGCGATGTTTCAGGGGCTTAAGCAGATTATTCCACTGCTAAAAAAACAGCAAATGTAAAGGTTCTTGAAGTAAATATTTCTCAAAAGATTTTAGGTGTTTTACAATCTTGAGAATGTCATTCCACTGCTTTAGGACAACAAAAGTAAAGGCTCTAGAAATAAATGTTCCTCATACAATTTCATACATTTCAGAGGCTCAAGAAGGTCATTTCAAAGCTAAAGTAATGGTTCTGAAAATTGAAATTTCTCAAAAGATTTGAGATGATTTACATGCTTTAGAGGATCATTCCATTGCTGAGGAACAGTGGAAGTAAAGGTTATGGAAATAAATATTTCCCTACAGATTTGAGATGATGTATATGCTTTAGAACATGGGTGTCCAAACTCCAACCCTAATCAAACACACCTGAACCAGCTTAATCAAGCTCTCACTACATATGCTAGAAACTTCCAAGCAGGTGTGTTGAACCAAGTTGGAGCTAAACTCAGCAGGACACCGGCCCTCCAAGACCAAGTTTGGACACCCCTGCTTTAGAGGATCATTCCACCACAGAAAAACAGCAAAAGTAAAGGTTCTGGAAATAAATGTTTCTCAAAAGACTATGAGTAAAAGTGAAAGTACAGTTAGCCACCTAATCAGCTAGCAGCCAGCTTCCATTTTCAATATGGCAAAGTAAAAAGTAGCTTTAGCTGTATTTTTTTCTAGTAGGATTTTCTTTAATCCTGCCGTATTCTCGATGTTTTAACACAGGAGGAGGAGAGGAGGCGTGCAGAGCTCCGGAGAGGACTCGAGCTGCAGGGACTTCAGCCTCATGAGCCAACATGGCCACAGGAAAGAGTCCTGCTGCAACAGGAAGTGAGGTTGTTCCGCCACAACATGGTAATTGTGTACATGAAGCTGCGCTGGATCCTCATGCACTGGAGACTCGGACGCAGGACGGACACCGTGGAGGAGGGAGCACATGCTGAGGTGAGCTCAACAAAGCTGAACCACAACTGACTGAAACAAAAAAAAAATAGTCATATACAGTTGAAGTCAGAATTATTCGCACTCCTGTGGATTTTCTTTTTCAAGTATTTCCCAAATTATGTTTAACAGAGCAAGGAATTTTACACAGTATTTCCTATAATATTTTTTCTTCTGGAGAAAGTTTTATTTTGACTAGAATAAAAGCAGTTTTTATTTTTTTTAAACCATTTTAAGGTCAATATTATTAGCCCCTTTAAGCTATATTTTTTTCAAATGTCTACAGACCAAACCATCATTATACAATGACTTGCTTAATTACCCTAACCTGCCTAATTAACCTAGTTAAGCCTTTAAATGTCACTTTAAGCTGAATACTAGAATCTTGAAAAATATCTAGTCAAATATTATTTGCTGTCATCATGGCAAAGATAAAATAAATCAGTTATTAGAGATGAGTTATTAAAACTATTATGTTTAGAAATGTGTTGAAAAAATCTTTCCTCTGTTAAACAGAAATTGGGGAACAAAATATACAGGAGGGCTAATAATTCTGACTTGAACTGTATTTTTTTTTTTTTTTAACTTTTTCTAGTCCTACAATTATAATAATAATTATAAAAAAAAAATAATAATGAGTATATACATACAATTGAAGTCAGCAATATTGACCTACAATGTCTTGCCTTCAATTGATAATCTATCATTATTTATTATGCATTAAACATTTATTGTACTCATTTATTTTCTTTCTTTTTTATATACAGTTGAAGTCAGAATTATTAGCCCCCTGTTTATTTTTTTCCCCAATTTCTGTTTAACGGAGAGCAGATTTCTTCAACACATTTCTAAACATAATAGTTTTAATAACTCATCTCTAATAACTGATTTATTTTATCTTTGCCATGATGACAGTAAATAATATTTGACTAGATATTTTTCAAGACACTTCTATACAGCTTAAAGTGACATTTAAAGGCTTAACTAGGTTAATTAGGTTAACTAGGCAGGTTAGGGTAATTAGGCAGGTTATTGTATAATGATGGTTTGTTCTGTAGACTATTGAAAAAAAATATAGCTTAAAGGGGCTAATAATTTTGTCCTTAAAATGGTTTTAAAAAATTAAAAACTGCTTTTATTCTAGCTGAAATAAAACAAATACGACTTTCTCCAAAAGAAAAAATATTATTAGACATACCGTGAAAATTTCCTTGCTCTGTTAAACATCATTTGGGGAATATTTAAAAAAGAAAAAAAAGTATTCAAAGGTGGGCTAATAATTCTGACTTTAACTGTATATATATTAAATAATATAGTAATAATAGAATAATAAACAAAAATACAAAATAAATAAATACAACTGAAAATGGAAAGTAATAAAATGAAATGTAAAGACTAATAATACTACAGTCAGTGCTATCTCCAGGGGATTCAAAAGGCAATTTTTCATTTTAACACCTGCTCGTTTTAAATTAAAACAGAAAATATTAAATTATGGGTGTCACGGTAGCACAGTGGGTAGCACGATCGCCTCACAGCAAGAAGGTCGCTGGTTTGAGTTCAGGCTGGGTCAGTTTGCGTTTCTGTATGGAGTTTGCATGTTCTCCCTATGTTGGCGTAAGTTTCCTCCGCGTGCTCCGGTTTCCCCCACAAGTCCAAAGACATGTGGCACAGATGAATTGGGTAAGTTAAATTGACCGTAGTGTATGACTGTGTGTGTGAACACAGCACAAAAATCAGTGTATATTTAACTCAATTTGAGTTTAACTTAACACTTCTTGGGTGTACATATGACTCCCTCCATTTTGGAGTTAAAATAACACTTTCTTAAGTGTGAAAATTGTACATTACTCTCAGAGTTCATTTTAAGACAGTAAGAGTTTATTCTTACATCCAACTGGAGTGTGTGTTACCCTTTAAAGTGTTAATATATTACCTTTTGTCCTATAGTATCAATTGGTGTGTGTGAACAGTGATCAAGTATGTTGAAAATAGTTTAAATTTATTAAATGTTCATTAATCTTTTCAGAAATAATGTTAATACATTCCACTCTTTGCATTATAAAATGCAACAAGACACGTTTCAAGTTTATTTAAACCATACTGGTTTGACCACTGTTTGTCCGAAAGAACCGGTTTGAGTAAAAAAAAACCCATGACTAGTGGTAAATACACTGCATATTCGGTTAAAAGTTTAACACTGAAAAAAAAAAAAAGCTCTTCAATATACGCTCTTTCACACTCGTGGATTAAAATGTACTCCGGTTTTAACACTGAACAACACCAAAAAAAATCACGCTGTATATTTAACACTGGAATTTTTGCTGTGAGTGTATGAGAGTGGGTTGCAGCTGGAAGGGCATCCGCTGCGTAAAACATGTGCTGGATAAGTTGGCGGTTAATTCCGTTGTGGCGACCCCTGATGAATAAAGGGACTAAGCCGAAAAGAAAATGAATGAATATGAAATTATTTGTAAATTACTTGAATTAAAGCATGCTATGAGTATTAAATCATCTGCTAAAACGTGCATAAACTAAAAAATCCACAATTATGTCTAGGTCTGTCATGATATCTCTTTTTTGTTGTACGATATATTGCACCAAAACATATTGCGATAAATAATATTATTATCATTTGAGGACCATTTTATGCTACAATATAATATCATCACAATGCAAGTACACTCTTCCAAAGAACACATCATATTTTATGCTCAAGAATATTTCATTTAATTATAGTCACTTTAACAGTTTAATAATGAGGCATTGGGGTCAGAATGTGAAAACACATATCCTAAATAAATCATAATACATTTGAACACAAAAAAAGTCCATATATTGATTACAATATTACTAGTTCTTCTTTTCTTACTCTTTTAATAAATGACTTGGTGTGGTTTGTGGCAGCAGGTCATCAGTGTGAATTAGTGAGAGCACATGTTGTATGATTTTCCATTTCACAGTCCATCTGTCAGATCTGCAACAGCTGCTGCGTTCTCACTTCACAAATTGTACTTTTCACAAAAACACTGAACAGAGATGCTCAGAAACACTGAACAGTGCAGATGTGTTGCTTTACAGGATATCAATGCATCTTTCATTCATTCATTTATTTTCCTTCAGATTAATCCCTTATTTATCAGGGGTCGCCGCAGTGGAATGAACCGTCAACTATTCCAGTATATGTTTTACGCAGCGGATGCCCTTCCAGCTGCAACCCAGTACTGGGAAACACCCATACACGCTCACATTCACACACGTTCAATTCATCTATAGCGCATGTGCTTGGACTGTGGGGGAAACCGGAGCACCGGAAGGAAACCCACGTCAACATGGGGAGAACATGCAAACTCCACACAGAAATGCCAACTGACCCTGATATGTAAAATATAATAATATATTAATATTTTTTCGTAATTTTTTTTAAGTTTTTTTAGCGTTATATGAAATATTTAAATTTATTTTATTTCATTTTAAATTATGATTAACAATGTAAACATGTTTTATCATTAATTTATTGTTTTATATATTTTTGTTTTAATTTGCTTTTAATTAATTTTTAGGTAAACATATTTTTATTTTATTTAATTTTTATTTGTAATTTTTGAAAGTTTCATTTTAATTGAGTGTCTTTAGGGTTGTTTTTTTATTTTTATTTTGTTTATTTTTTTGTTTTATAATTTTTTTTGTTTTAATAAGTTTTAGTTAAACATTTTTATTTTATTTTATTTGTAATTTTTAAAATCATTTAGTTTTTAATTGACTTTTATTATGTTTTATTTTCTTTATTTTATTGTTTATTTTAATTAAATATTTAATATTTATTTTTTATTTTTAATTAGCTTTAAATAAAATTTTAATTAATAATTTATTTATTTATTTATTTTTTATTTGTAATATTTAAGAGTTTAATTTTTAAGTTTTTTTGGATTTGTTTTACTTTTACTTTTTATTTTGTTATTTTATTGTTTATTTTTATTGTTTTATCTTTTTTATTTGCTTTTAATTAAGTTTTAGTTAAACATTTATTTTATTTTATTTTATTTGTGATTTGTTTGAAATCATTTAATTTTAATTGAGTTTCTGTGGATTTGTTTTTTACTTATAATTTAATATATTTTTTGTTGTAATTTTTGTAAACATTTCATTTTCATTTGAGTTTCTTAGGTTTGTTTATTACCTTTTTATTTTGTTTTTATTGTTTTTGATCTATTTCTTTGTTTTAGATTGCTTTAATTAAGTTTTAGTTAAGCATATCTTTATTTTATTTACTTTTTGTTTGAGTTTATTTAGGTTTTTTTTACTTTGTATTTTGTTTATTTTATTGTTTTATGTTTTTTTATTTGCTTTTAATTAAGTTTTAGTTAAACATTTATTTTATTTTATTTGTGATTTTTTTTATCATTTAATTTTAATTAAGTTTCTGTGGGTTTGTTTTTTTACTTTTTATTTTGTTATTATTGTTTTTTTTTATCTATTTTTGTGTTTTAATTAGCTTTTAAGTTAAGATATAATTTAATATATTTTTAGTTGTCATTTTTTAAATCATTTAATTTTCATTTGAGTTTCTTAGGTTTGTTTATTACCTTTTTATTGTTTTTTTTATCTATTTCTTTGTTTTAGATTGCTGTAATTAAGTTTTAGTTAAGCATATTTTAAATTTATTTTATTTACTTTTTGATTGAATTTCTTTAGGTTTTTTTACTTTTTATTTTGTTTATTTCATTGTTTATTTTTTTTTGTTTTAATTTAAGTTTTAGTTAAACGTATTTTTATTGATTGATTGATTGTAGTTTTTTTAATATTGAATTTTTTCCTGAGCCTTTTTATGTTTCCAGTAACTTTCAAATACTAACACTTTCTTTACTCCTGTTTTTCAGTTCGAACGACTGGAAAATATTCCAGAACTGGGCATTATGATCGATCAGGGTGACGGAGACACGGAGCGGGAAGACAAAGTGCATCCTCAAATCATAGGAAGGGACATCGCAGAGCCAGAACCACTTCTGCTGCCGTCGCCAGAGCGATTCCAGTACCAGAAACAGGTCAGAGATGCACCATTACAGATAAAAAGCTATTTTTAGAAACACCTACCTGTACAGTTGAAGTGAGAATTATTAGCCCACTTGAGTTATTAGCCCTCCTTTATATTTTACGCCCCATTTATGTTTAATGGAAAGAAAATATTTTCAACACATTTCTGAATGTAATAGTTTTAATAAGTCATTTCTAATAACTGATTGCTTTTATCACATAATATTTGAATATAAGATACTAGTATTCAGCTTAAAGGCTTAACTAGGTTAATAAGTTTAAAGTTAGGGTAATTAGGCAAATCATTGTAATAAGACTTTCTCCAGAAGAAAAAATATTATAGGAAATACTATGAAAAATTCCTTGCTCTGTTAAACATCATTTGGGAAATATTTTTAAAAGAAAGAAAATTACTGGAGGGCGAATAATTCTGACTTTAACTGTATTCAGGTAAACAAAGTTGCAAAGATGGTCTCTCAAATGATTCAATCACAAATACATTTTTAATGGTTGCTTTTTTCCACCTATAGTGTCATGAACTATAAACTGTTTTCTGTAGGTACCGTTTGCACTAATGCGTTTTCAACTTAAAATTTTATAATGAAAACACTTCTTGTCCAGAACTTATACTGAGATCTCCATCCACACTATACAGCTTAAATGCATGATCTAGTCTGTTGTTTAACACTTACAGTAGGTTTGCTGTAATTAGCAGTGATAGGAAATATTGGCGCTATAAATAAACAGCATTACTAACTTTTTTCAGTAAGGAGTAATCAAATGAATTACTGTTTTCCCCTTTACAACGTCATTACAGTTACTGACAATAAAATGCAAATTACTATAATGGAGAACACTGAAGCGGTTTTCATGCGAGCAGCGTATATATACTGTATATATACAGTTGAAACCAGAAGTTTACATATACTCTAAAAAAGGAACATAACCGTTTTTTAAAAATGTCAGATGGTAAATCATACTAAATGTTTACTATTTTAGGTCCGTTAGGATTACCTAAATCATTTACAATTCCAGAATAATGAGAGAATTTATTTATTTATTAATTTTTTTTGAGAATTGCTTAATAATTTCTAGACAGTCAAAAGTTTACACGCATTTCCTTGGTATTTTTTGTAGCTTTGCTTTTAAACTGTATAACTTTGTTCAAATGTTTTTGGTTTCCTTCCACAAGCTTCTCACAATAGTTTGCAGGAATTTTGGGCCATTTCTCGAGACAGAATTAGTGTAACTGAGTCAGATTTGTAGGCTGTCTTGCTCACACAAGCTTTTTCAACTTTTTCAAATTTTCTATAGGATTGAGAGCAGGGCTTTGTGATGGCCACTCCAAAACATTCACTCTGTTGTCCTTAAAGCACATTTTAACTAATTTGGCAGTATGCTTAGGGTCATGGTCTGTTTGGAAGACCCATTTGTGGTCAAGTTTTAATTTCCTGGCTGATGTCTTGAGATGTTGCTTCAGTATTTCTACATAATGTTCTTTCTTCATGATGCCATCTCTGCTGTGAAGTGGACCAGTCCCTCCTCCAGTAAAACAGCCCCACAACATGATGCTGCCGCCCCCATACTTCACAGTTGGGATGGTGTTCCTAGGCTTGTAAGCTTTCCCCTCTGTCCTCCAAATGTAACACTGGTCATTATGGCCAAACAGTTCAATCTTAGTTCCATCAGACCACAGGACATGTCTCCAAAAATTATTCTTTTTCCCAGTTAAATTTAGCATCTATCCACAAGCTTCTCACAATAGTTTGCAGGAATTATGGCCCATTCCTCCATTTTAAGGTCAATATTATTAGCCCCTTTAAGCTATATTTTTTTCAATAGTCTACAGAACAAACCATCATTATACAATAACCTCCCTAGTTAACCTAATTAACCTAGTTAAGCCTTTAAATGTCACTTTAAGCTGTGTAGAAGTGTCTTGAAAAATATCTAGTCAAATATTATTTACTGTCATCATGGCAAAGATAAAATAAATGAGTTATTAGAAATGAGTTCTTAAAACTATTATGTTTAGAAATGTGCTGAAAAAAAATCTTCTCTCCGTTAAACAGAAATTGGGGAAAAAAAATAAACAGGGGGGCTAATAATTCTGACTTTAACTGTATATATATATATATATATATATATATATATATATATATATATATATATATATATATATATATATATATATATATATATATATATATATAATTTTTTTATTTATTTTTATTTTTTTATATATTTATTTTTTAGGGGTTTTTTTTACCTTTAATTGCAAAGAACAGTGAAGGTTACAGACAACAAAGTATTGAGAGCAGAGAGAGGGGAAGGATCAGCAAAGGACCACGAGCTGGGTGCTAAATGTCGGCTCACTTAATCACTATGCTATTGGCGTCAACAAACTTTTGAATATTTTTATTACATTAATAATAATAATAATACTAAAAAAGACTCAAACTGTTTAATATTTTTACACAGTGACTGATCACTATTGGATCAAACTCATTCAGTAACACTTTACAATAAGGTTGCATTAACATAAACAAACAATAAACAGTACATTTACTACAGTATTTGTTCATGTTAGCTCATGAAAATACAGTCGTTTGTTGTTAGTTCTTGTTAACTCACGGTGCATTAACTAATATGCATGAATTTGGATGTTCCTAAAGCATTAGTAAATGTTAAACTATAATTAAAAAATGCTGTACAGGTATTGTTCATAATCAGTTCATGTTAGTAAATAGATTAACTGATAAAACCTTTTTGTAAAGTTATTGTCAAGGCTTTAATAAGATCGTTTAAGGATTAATCATAGAGCTCTACTACAACAGGATGACAAATATTCACCTTAAAATCCCTCCTGTTTACCGCAGTAAATATTAAAACACACCAGCAGTCTGTGGGCTCTATATAAAGATCTACTCTATTATTTAACTCCGCTAAGTGCGCCAGTTTGTACACCACTTTATTTTTGCACATCATTACAAGCTGCCATGTTGCCTTGTTTGGATCTTGGATCCATGTGGCCTTTTTTTGCTCATGTAATTTTGCTCATTCATTTCTCAGCATGTACATGAATGAATTTCAATATAATAAGACGTTTATGCTGAACACACACTTTCGGCCCGGTGCAGTCTTCATTGACGCTGTGCTTTTGTGCTTTTGCTGACACAGCCAACATACAAACAACCCTAGTAAGATATTGGCTTATTGAACCATCGCTCATTACATTTAAAGTGTGTTATTTCTGCACCACTGAGTCTATTAAAGGGACCATGATGCTATTTTTAAAGGGTTTTTAGTGAGTATACCAGAAAAGGTTAAAGGAACATTACACTTTTTTGGAAATGGGCTCATTGTACAGGTAAACAGTTGAGTATTACCATTTTATAATGCATTTAGCCGATCTCCGGGTCTGGCCGGAGCACTTTTAGCTTAGCTTAGCTTAGATCATTGAATCGGATTAGACCATTAGCATCTCACTCAAAATAATTCTAAAAAAATGTTTTGATAATTTTACTATTTAAAGCTTGACCCTTCTGTTGTTGCATAGTGTACTACGACTGATGGAAAATGAAAAGTTGCTATTTTCTTGGCTGACAAGGCTAATAAACATAGACTGTAAAATATATGGACGTAGTATCTGTGACGTCACCCATAGAGCGCAAATGAAGCTACAAGTAGGCGTGGCCAACTGTCGCCATTTTGTGCGTGCGTCATTGCCAAGCGGCAACCTCCCGCTCTCCCTCGGGAAGCCAATACGGAAGTAACTGAAACTGCAATTCATCGAAATTCCACTAGTCCTGGCTCCATAATAGAGCAAATTTCTATTGAGCCCACTGTTAGAATGGCCAACTTTACAGCAGAAAAAAAGGTGTTTACAGCCTGGTACAAAGAACGATTTTGGTTCATATAGCTAATATTACCCTTCATGACAACTCTGAGGGGGGTGAATTTTTTTATAACTCATCCGTTTCCTTTATATTAGGTTATATTAAGTTTGCATAATTAAGGGCGTGGCCACTTGAGTGACAGTTAGGTCTCGCTGGTCGCCGTCACGTCACCTCAGCTCATTACGGCTGATTAGCCGCTGATCTCGGCATATTCATCGTATTTTTGTTTTGTTATATGTGGCTTTACACAGTCAGCTGCATTTTGGAATTATTTCCTACAATTATCAGATGATATGGCATGCTGTGTGCACTTAATTGTGCTTACAAACCGTTCACGTGGCCTCCATTTGCCAGATGAGTGAAATTATATACCATCTCTATGAATGTATTTGTTTTATTTAAGATCATTTATTATTTATAATGTTCTTTAGAGCTGTAATGCACTCCAGAATCTGACAGATTATTAGCTGTAAGCTCTAGAACAGTCATCTGAAGCGTTGTCATACAGTGTTCTGCCTGGACTTCATAATTAGCCTTGCATTTACTAACACAGACTATATCTGAAGTTTTTGGAAGTAATTCGCACTTTCCTCCTGTTGAAAAACGTCATAAGCGCAATGCTTATAGTGGCTCTATGTGTAACGCATTGAGCCACTAAGCATTGCGCTTATGACGTTGCTTTTGAAACTGTTTTTAAAAGTCTAAACACTTTATTGATAAAGTGTACAACCAAGCACATGTGGTCAGAACACAAACGAGTCGCAGGTGATGAAGTATTAAGCGTTTCTCCCTTAGGAAAGCCCGTCTAAGCAGGACGTCTGTAGATCCGCTCACGCTCCGCCTCTTTGCCCTTGTATGGTATGCCCGGGGTTGGTACGATGACGCGCGAACAAAATGGCGACGGTCAGCCACGCCTTCTAGTAGCTTCTTTTGGGTTCTTCATAAACCTATGGGTGACGTCACGGATACTACGTCCATATCTTTTACAGTCTATGGTCATTGCACCAACCAGGGGTGCCTAAAAAAGGGCAAAGAGGCGGAGCTCCAGACGCATGCTAGCATTTTGCTTAGACAGGCTTTTCTTTGGGAGAAACGCTTAATACTTCATTACCTGCGACTCGTTTGTTCTGACCACATGTGCTTGGTTGTACACTATACCAATAAAGTTTTTAGTCTTTTAAAAACACTGCTGTAACACATTGAGCCACTAAACATTGTTCTTATGATGTTTTTCTACAGGAGGAAAATGCAAACTACTTCCAAACACTTCAAATATAGTCTGTGTTAGTAAATGCAAGGCTGTTTATGAAATCCAGGCATAACACTGTATGAACAACATTTCATAAGACAGCCTACAGCTAATCAATCTGTCAGATTCTGGAGTGCTTTACAGGTCTAAAGATCATTATAAATGATAAATTATCTTAAATAAAACAAATACATTTATAGAGATGGTATATAAGTATATAATTTCACTCACCTGGGAAATGGAGGCAACTTAAATGGTTTGTGAGCACAATTAAATGCACACAGCATGCTATAGTATCTGATAATTGCAGGAAATAATTCCAAAAGGCAACTGACTGTGTAAAGTCACATAAAACAAAACAAAAATACGATGTATATGCCGAGTTCAGCGGCCAATCAGCTGGAATCAGCTGAGGTGACGAGATAGCATGACCTAGCTGTCACTCAGGTGGCCACGCCCTTAATTATGCAGACTTAATATAACTTAATATAAACAAAACGGATTAGTTATAAAAAAAATTAACCCCCTCACAGTTGTCATGTAGGGTAATATTAGCTATATACATCTAAACCATCTTTTATACCAGGCTGTAAACATGTTTTTATCAGCTGTAAAATTAGCCAATTTACCATAGCAGTCAGTGAACACCTGGAGTTCCTGGAGCCACCCCCCAAAGGCGAGTCGATGAATTGCAGTTTCAGTTACTTCTGTATTGGCTTCACGAGGGAGAGCGGGAGGTTGCCGCTTGTTAATAACTGTACTCTCGTTTTGGCATAATAATCAAGTAATTTTGATGCTGTGCCATGGCTGCAGCAGAGGCAATATCATTACGCCTCACCTGAAAACAGTCCCCAGCTAGATAACTAGGAAACTATACAAATATTAACTATTAAAATGAGTCGAAGAAATAAATAAAAGCAAAAATAATAGTTCAAAAGTAATAAAAGATGATCCTCTGAGCAGTAATGTTGTTTTCTCTGTACAGGCGTTTGACAGTCGGCGTGTTCTGCATGCGCTGCGGTCTCTGCTGGAGGAGTTCAGGGCGGAGCTTCGGGAGGAGGCAGGGCGACGCTGGCAGCTGCAGCAGGCATTAGCCAATGAGAGAGCGGCGTGGGAAATACAGCGCGCTGAAATGAGGAGTCACATCAACACGGTATTATTTATTACATTACATCACAGCAGAATCACCTGCAGACTTAGGGCCAGTTCATACACATTATGATTTTTTTTATTCTAATGCACTATATTTGCATTGCTTTTCTATGTAAACGTGATGTGTGTGACCCTTATGTTTAAGTCTTTTGAAACGTCTCACACATGAAACATTTTTACCAAAGCTTCTTCACTTAACCCCTGGACTTGTGTCCGCCATGTTTGTTAACACTTTTTTCTTGCGTTTGTAGTTCTAAACAAAGTCTTGTGCACAATGCCAGCTAGCTCTCTGCAACTCTCACATGGTCGCCCTATGAAGCTAAGCAGGCCCGCGCCCGGTCAGTACCAGGATGGGAGACCACATGGGAAAGTTAGGTTGCTGCCGAAAGTGGTGTTATTGAGGCCAGCAGGGGGCGCCCAACCTGTGGTCTGTGGGGGTCCTAACGCCCCAGTATAGTGACGGGGACTCTATACTGCTCAGTGAGCGCCGTCTTTCGGATGAGACGTTAAACTGAGGTCTTGACTCTCTGTGGTCATTAAAAATCCCAGGATGTCCTTCAAAAAAAGAGTAGGGGTTTAACCCCGGCATCCTGGCCAAATGTGCCCACTGGTCTCTGTCCGTCATGGCATCCTAACCATCCCCATATCATAATTGACTTCATCACTCTGTTTCCTCTCCACCAATCAGCTGGTGTGTGGTGTGCGGTCTGGTGCAATATGGCTGCTGTCGCGTCATCCAGGTGGATCAGGGTTTCCGCGGGGTCTTAAAAAGTCTTAAAGTCATTCATTCATTTTCTTGTCGGCTTTGTCCCTTGCGGGGTCGCCACAGCGGAATGAACCGCCAACTTATCCAGCACGATTTTTACGCAGCGGATGCCCTTCCAGCCGCAACCCATCTCTGGGAACTTCCACACACACATTCACACTCATTCACTATGGACAATTTAGCTTACCCAATTCACCTGTACCGCATGTCTTTGGATTGTGGGGGAAACCGGAGCACCCGGAGGAAACCCACGCAAACCCAGGGAGAACATGCAAACTCCACACAGAAACGCCAACTGACCCAGCCCAGCCGAGGTTCGAACCTACGACCCAGCGACGTTCTTGCTGTGAGGCAACAGCACTACCTACTGCGCCACTGGGTTGCCCAATTCAAGGCCTTAAAAAGTCTTAAATTCGCTGTTCTAGGTCTTAAATACTTTGCACAGGTCTTAATTTTCCGATGTCTATGTAACGCTACATCTAATGCTCATTTCAATTCTTTTTTGTTGCTGTTGCTTGGTTTTCATGGTGTTGTAGTTCTTTATTTCACTAGTCCAATTGTAATTTGTGGTATTACAACTACAAATGAGGCCGACATGCAGTGCGCGCGGCGAATGTGACGTCACCGATGTGTTTGCGCGACATGATTTCGGCTGGCGGGGCTCACGTAATGTTTTGAGACTCGAGTGAACACTGAACAGTTCGCGCGACACCGCATTTGATTTGAGTTGAATATGAAACACTTTGAAGAGATTTTGTCTGAAACAGGTATGACTGTACACACATCTTCTTTATGATTTGTCCATGCGTGATCATAGTGATAACCAGATGACCAATAATTCTTAGCTAGAAATTACAACAGCAGTGGGAAAGGAGGAAAGTTTTTTGTAAAAGTTCGGAAATACCTGATCGATCAGTTTGTTAAAACAAAAAAAAAAAGAGGCCATGCAAAAGTGGAGACCCAGGTGGTTTTAATATTACAGAATATGTTATTCCACTAGTCATAGGTTTTACACTGATGTATAGGTTACAATTTTGAATTTAAAACAATTCAAAAGTTACAAACTAAAATTAAGTAACAAAATATGTCTTTGATACAGTTGAAGTCATAAATATTAGCCCACCTTTGAAATTTTCTTTCTTTTTTAAATATTTCCCAAATGATGTTTAACAGAGCAAGGAAATGTTCACAGTATGTCTGATAATATTTTTTCTTCTGGAGAAAGTCTGATTTGTTTTATTTCAGCTAGAGTAAAAGCAGTTTAAAATTTTTTAAACACCATTTTAAGGTCAATATTATTAGCCCCTTAAGCAATATATTTTTTCAATAGTCTACAGAACAAACCATCATTATACAGTAACTTGCCTAATTCCCCTAACCTGCCTATTTAACCTAATTAATCAGTTAAGCCTTTAAATGTCACTTTAAGTTGTATAGAAGTGTCTTGAAAAATATCTAGTCAAATATTATTTACTGTCATCATGACAAAGATAAAATAAATCAGTTATTAGAGATGAGTTATTAAAACTATTATGTTTAGAAATGTGTTGAAAAAATCTTCTCTCCGTTAAGCAGACATTGGGGAAAAGGGGTGTGGGTGTGGGGGGTGCTGATAATTCTGACTGTAACTGGAAAATAATATATGAACCTATCAGTTTGCAATATATTGATGCCCAATTTCTAGGCTTTATTGGTGATAATGGTCACGAATGTTGGATCATTATTGCCTTTTTAGCTTATAAGTAGAGGACAGAAACCAGCCAGACAGTAATGTGTGAATTGTTGAGTGGGCAAAATAATAAAAAAAAACGTCAGTATTTTTAGTAAGTGTACTTCTTTTTTGCTTTTATTCTTGCCATAATAAAAAAATATAATTGTAGAGCAAGTCAAGTTCTGTTGCCATTAATATTTAACTTTAATAGGTAAAACTGTCCGAGATATGAACAAAAGCAAGTGATGCATCATTTAGATTTTAAAAAAAATTAGATATAAAAAATCTTGAATGGTTATAAAAATCTCTATAATAAATTATAAAAATAATAAAAAACAATTATCTTGAATGATATTAATGATATGACCTAGTTCCGGAAACTTTCTACTTCTCTGTTTATCCATCTGATTTTACTGTCTGTTTCTTTTGACCGGCCCCTGTTATTTAAAAGAATATCTCAATAGCGAATGCGTCAAGTATAAAAGCCTCGTGCGTTTCGTGAGGTGTGCGATGTGGCACCAGGCGAAAGTATAAGTCAGACTTAAGATGTTTGTTTGTTTTTTCTGTAGTTCAATTGTGCATTTAACCTGTCTTTAGTACTGTTCAATTTGAATACATTTATTTTACCACTAATTTTGTGATTTTGTATTTTCTCTTTATGTGTATGAGTGTTTTTGATATTGTGATATAGGTCTTAAATTTAATACTTAATGCTCTTAAAAAGGTCTTAAAGTCTTAAATTTGACATTATGATATCTGCAGAAACCCTGTGGATGCTGCACAGTGGTGGTGGAGGAGATTCCCGACAAAAATGTGTAAAGTGCTTTGAGTGTCACAGATCTGAACTTATACCATCTGGGTAACTCTGGAATACTCATTTTGACATACTGGGCTCTATTTTAACAATCTAGGTGCAAAGTCTAAAGCGCAGGGCGCAAAAGCATTAAGGGCGTGTCCAAATCCACTTTTGCTATTTTAAGGACGGAAAAATAAGCTGCAGCGCATGGTCTAACAGGGTTGGGCTTATTCTCTTAATGAGTTATGGGTGTGTTTTGAGAATAAACCAATCTCATCTCCCATTCCCTTTAAGAGTCAGGTGTGTCGTGCCATAGCGCATTTGCTACTTACATGGCGGACTTTGTAAGTGGAAAAACTGAACGCTTAAACTGCATCTGCAGCGCAAGGGTAAAGAACAAGCCTCCTCAAATCGGCCTTTACTTTCATGTTCACTTTCTGTCTTATGTGGATAAGGAAACGTGTTGTACGCAGACATTAGCCTACATAATTAATTTACATAAGATTTGTTTCAAAACTATTTCTAAATTCAATTCTAATTTCCAGCAAACGAATAAATGAACAATAATAACGAAGTGTGGTCCAAAAACTGAGTTATATCCAAATACACATGCTATGCTCCATATGGTCCAAAACCTGACAGGTGGGCAAATCTAAGCTTGTTTTTAATAAAACAAATATAAATATGCAGATAATAAATAATACTACTAATAATAATAACATTATCATGAATAAACTGAAAAAGCCCCCTAGATGAAGAAGGCATGAAGGCGGTGGTTTTTATATTTATGTAGAGAATAATAATTTTTTTAATATTTTAATCTTTGAATTCTTTTTCATTTCTAAAGATATTTGTGTATTGCTCTACATCCTGTGTGTATTAAGCAATGTGTAAACGAGGCGCACAAGTAACGCGCTCTGCGCTGGACTTTAGACCTGCTTTCCACTAGTATATTGCACAGTCTATTTTAGTTCCTCAAAATAACAATGCGCCTTAACAAATGGATTTGCCATTTAAACAGCGTGTCGAAAAACGGGATAATTAGGGTTGCGTTGGTCTGAAAATAGCAACACGTCGGGTCAAACAGGTCTTGCGCCTTATTGGGCCGGGTGTATGATAGGGCCCACTATGTTTTGGGCAACACAGGCTCATTTTGCATACGTACCCCTGTCTACATTTTCTGTAGAGCTCGAATTATGTAGCCAGAGGTATGTCTGGCTATTTTGTCTACTGGGTGGTATGACGCCACCGACGGCTTCTGCTCCTTTTAGCGATACCAACTAACCGCTTACCTCCGTATGGACGGCTTTTCAGGTGTTACCAGTTTGGCCAGTAGCTCACTGCGTATGTCAGTGGACTTAAGATGTGGAGCACAGTTGGCCGCGACGACAGGGTTCGAGTCTAGTGAACAACGGTTCCAGAAAGCAGGTAAAACAAAAGCAAAACTCTAATAAATCAATAAACAACAGGCTGAAAACGTTGTGAATTCACGTGGCTGTGACGGCTTTTCTTTTTCTAGATTGCTTTTGAAAGCACTATGGGGGTTGGGTTTAGGAAAGTGGATGGGTGGGTCAGTCGGTCAGTCAGTCAGTGGACAGCAAGCTGGCCTTGGGGGCTGAAGTGTATATTGTGCCCTCTGGTGGATTTGTGCGAGAAGAGGACGTGCAAGAGGAATTTGAGATCATCAAAAAGCATACATGGTGGCCTCTGGTGGATTTGCAAAAACAAAAACTGCAAGCAGACGTACCTCCGGTTACGTATTTTGCTGTCCCCGGACATGTAGACCTGGGTACGTATCCAAAATGAGCCTGGGTTGGTTTTGGCACACAGAAATGCAGTTTTTCTGAATAATATTTAGCACTCAACCATGTCAAGTCAAAAGAATTTCACATTTTACACGTATCGCAGCTTATTAATGTCAAATTCAAAAAGGAGTGGACCAAGAAGAACTAGGAGGTGGAGCAAGGATTGTGAGCTTCTATTAACAATAGCAAGCTAGAATGTTTGAGAGTGTATGAGTGTTTCCCAGTACTGGGTTGCGTCCGGAAGGGCATCCGCCGCGTAAAACATATGCTGGAATAGTTGGCGGATCATTCCACTGTGGTGACCCCTGATAAATAAGGGACTAAACTGAAGACTAGCATTTTTCAGCCATTGACCAATTTCATCAATGTTTAACGTGACTTTCTGAAAGGTAAAATGACTGAAATTCCATCCTGTAATTACATCTAAACGTGAATCTAGTTAAGCAGCAAGTGTTGAGACATTAAGCATCTGCAGTTGAACTCATTTCTACTCTGTTTTGGTGTCTGGGGGAGTTAGGGAGCGTCTTTAAATAGATGGTTTATTTATGGAGTGCTGCAGTTTGGCTGTCAAACACAGTCAAAGTCTATTAAAAGAAAGCAGATGTCAGAGGAGCCCTGCACATTCACACAGCAAGCGGATGTAGGAAAGTCTGACTGGACATTAGAAAGGTGTATTTGAACTTGATGAACTACATTTAACTTCAAATGTTACCTAGTTAAATTGCAAAATATATCATTAGTATGTGATGATATGTCAGAAGTTGTTTGGATTTAAACTCTCACATACTGTTTGATCTATTCTGTGCATAATGCGCTATGCCTGTAGTTAATCCTCTATTTGCAACACTGATAATAGTAATAACATGAATAATAGCAATCATAGCAATAATAATTCATTCATTTTCCTTTAGCAACTATTCCAGCATATGTTTTACACAGTGGATGCCTTTCCAGCAGCAACCCATTACTGGGAATCACCCATACACTCTCACATTCACACACACTTATACACTACAGTTTGGTTTATTCAATTCACCTATAGCACATGTGTTTGGACTGTGGGGGAAACCGAAGCACCCGGAGGAAACCCACGCCAACACGGGGAGAACATGCAAACTCCACACAGAAATGCCAACTGGCCGACTCAGCCGACTCAAACCAGCGACCTTCTTGCTGTGAGGCGACAGTGCTAACCACTGAGACACCGTGCCGCCCACAGCAATAATAATAACAAATAATAAGATTTTATAATATAATAATAATAGTATTGATATTTGATTGTTTAATTTAGTAAGAGGAATTTTGTACAAATTTAAGAAATAAAATAAATAAATAGTAGTAATAATAATAATTATTATTGTCTTATAATATAATAAGAATTATAATTATTTTTTTGAATGCTTAATTAAGTGGAATTTTTTAAATAATAATAATAGTATTAACATGATTAGAATCCGAATATGAGTCAGAATCTGATTCTGGTATTAACATTATAAACATTTAATTTAGTAAGTGGAATTAAATAAGTAAACAAAATAAATAAAATAATAATATTAATTGTTTACAATATAATAAAAGCATTAATATTTTGAATGTCTGATTCAGTAAGTGGGGCGACGCGGTGGCGCAGTGAGTAGCACAATCGCCTCACAGTGAGAAGGTTGTTGTTTCTAGCCTCGGCTGGGTCAGTTGACATTTCTGTGTGGAATTTGCATGTTCTCCCTGCGTTGGCGTGGGTTTCCTCCTGGTGCTAAATTGTCCGTAGTGTATGTGTGTGAATGAGAGTGTATGGGTGTTTCCCAGTGATGGATTGCAGCTGGAAGGGCATCCTCTGCGTAAAACATGTGCTGGATAAGTTGGCGGTTCATTCCGCTGTGGCGACTCCTGATTAATAAAGGGACTAAGCCGAAAGGAAAATGAAAGATTGAATAATTCAGTAAGTGGAGTTAAAATAACAATAATAATAATAATAACAATAATAATAACAATAATGATGTTATTAACAATGTTTTATTTAGTAAGGGGAATTAAAAAAAATAATTTAATAAAATAATAACATTAATTAAAATTATACAATAAAAAAAAAATTTAGTAAGTAAAATAAGAAATAGTATTAATGATAATAATAATAATAATAAGAAGAAGAAGAAATATTTATTAATACAATAATAGTATTTAATTCAGTTAGTGAAAATAAAAAATAAATCAATAATAATAATAACAATAATACATATTTTATAACTATAATGTTATGTTAAATTATTTTGAATGTTTAATTCAGTGAGTGGAATTTAAAATAATAATAAAAATAACAATAAATTATTAATTAAAAAACTTAAATAAATAAATCAATAAATATAATAATAATAATAATACATATTTTATAATATACTGTTGATATTTTAAATGTTTAATTCAGTAAGTGAAATTTAAAATAATAATAAAAATAATAATAATAACAATAATAATAAATATTTAATTTAGTAAGTAAAATAAAAATAGTATTATTAACAAGAAGAAGAAATATTTAATAAAACGATAATAGTATTTAATTCAGTTAGTGAAAATCAAAAATAAATAATAATAATAGTAATAATAACACAATAATGTTATTTAATAATATTTTGAATGTTTAATTCAGTAAGTGGAATTTAAAATAATAATAATAATAATAATAATAATAATAATAATAATAATAAATATTTAATTTAGTAAGTAAAAATTTTAAAAGTATTAAAAACAACGGGTGTCAAGGTAGCGCAGTGGCTAGGCATGGGCCGGTATAAGATTCTGACGGTATGATAACCTTGGATAAAAATATCACGGTTTCACGGTATCACGGTATTGTGATTACTGCTCTAAAATATATTCTTTTTAAATGTCTGGGTAAAAAACTAAAAGTTTTTTCCCCTTTGAACACAATTAATTTTATTTTGAGAAACATTTATAATATTTTGGAGCAGTAAACGTGCCAGGCTAAATAATTAAAATGAATCATTGACCTCTGCTGTCTACATTAGTTTCAAAAACACACATTTAAAATGGCATCTTTGGATATTTTTTTTTCAGTTTCAGTTTCATAATTGCAATATTTACTGTTGTTAAAAAAAATGTAAAAAAAAAAAATCTTACACATACCTTAGGAACGGTATTAGAGAAAATTTTGGCGGTATGATAACCTTGACTTTTCCAAACTGCGGTATACCTTGAAAACGGTTATCGTCCCATGCCTAGCAGTGGCACAATCGCCTCACAGCAAGAAGGTCGCCAGTTCGAGCCTCGGCTGGGTCAGTTGGCATTTCTGTGTGGAGTTTGCATGTTCCCCCTGTGTTCGCATGGGTTTCCTCCGGGTGCTCCGGTTTCCCCCACAAGTCCAAAGACATGCGGTACAGGTGAATTGGGTTGGCTAGATTGTCCGTAGTGTGTGTGTGTGTGTGTGTGTGTGTGTGTATGTGTGTGTGAATGAGTGTGTATGGGTGTTTCCCAGTGATGGGTTGCAGCTGGAAGGGCATCCGCTGTGTGAAACATATGCTGGATAAGTTGGCGGTTAATTCCGCTGTGGCGACCCCTGATTAATAAAGGGACTAAGCCGAAAAGAAAATAAATGAATGAATGAATTAATTAATTAATTAATTAATAACAAGAAAAATAATAAATATTTAATAATGTTATTAAATTAAGGTAGTAAAATAATAATAATATAAACAATAATATATATTTCACAAAATAATAATGTTATTATTAATATGTTATGTTTAATTGAGCAAGTGAAATGAAAACGATATATAATAAATGACATTATAGATATGTATAACAGCTGTAATATTGAAGGTCAGGTGCAATGCATTGTGGGATACAGTGTTTTACACAGTGCCTTCTGGTTGTACATTTTGGGTTCTTCACATTTTATTAGTGTGTAATTTGAGAGTATGAGTAGCATATCATTGCAAACATGATGTGTGTAGACAATGTTGGACAGGCGTTGAGAATTAAACACTTAAAGGTGCAGTATGTAAGTTTGACACCCAGTGGTTGAACTAGGTATTGCACTCCTGGATCATAATAAAAGTACGCTGGGATGCCAGATTGAGTACAGGAGCGAGTGATTTAAACTGTGTTCTAAATAAAGCAACGACACGCGATAGAGGGAATATTTTCCATATTAAAAGGAGTTTTTGTCCTAACCAACACCTCGAATTGATATATTAGAAATGGCTTCTATTTCTCACAGCTGAACAACAGAAACCTATGACAGCTAGATCACCTCAGGTAAGCCTTGTGTGCTTTATTCAGTGCTAAATGCTAACAATGCTAGTTTGAATGCATTTTACATGGCATTTGTTGCCATATACTGAAAGCAGAAAGTTCACCTCAGATCTGGAAAATACAATAAACCGTCTGAAATTGAACTTTAGAACTGAACACATATGAGTGATTCAGCATCTACATTTAATGATGTTAAAGTGGGTTAACATGTATTAAATAGATTCTAAACCGTGAGTGAGTGCATATTCTGTGCTTCTGAAAGGCTGTATTTAAATTTCTGTCGTGTTTCGTCTGGTGCAAACAGCCAAATAGCTGATCACTGCCTCTCTCGTCACAGCGTGTTGTTAGGACACGCGGTTACAATGTAACCTGCTCACCTAATGTTTACGTTCATAATATTTATGTAATTTGCTAATTAATAACCTCATGTGGAACTGAATCTGTCTCCCATACTGTTCTTATTGGTCACGGACGCATGCTTTCAGAGTCTTTCTGAATGAATGAATGAAATACGCTGTTTTCCAACAAGGCAACCCAGGGTGCTGAAATATAATTGGCTAAACTGGCATCGTGCATATGAAATTGACCTAAACAAAGACAGCGTTCCGGCACGGAAAACCCATTTTCAAAGCAGAATATCTGACTTCAGCATTGTTTTTCAGTTAAACAAGTATGTTCACTTGGGATGTTTCTTAAATATCTGCACACATATTATGGTATTTTTATGCTTTAGAAGAGTCAAAAACTTACATACAGCACCTTTAATCAAATGTGTTTGGTTTGTCCATGTCTGTTTGTAATTGTGATGTCAAATAAACAAATATGAAATACATTTACTCCATTTACTCCTCTGCTGTGTTTCCTTCAGCTGCAGGATGCCAGAGGTGACTCTACGGGCACAGATGAAGGTGCAGTCGCTGCAGGTAAGCAATTCCAGCATTTATTAAAAGTATATTAAAACCTCAGCAATCAACCACAGTTAAAGAATAAAAAAAGTCAATCTGTTTTATATTTTAAATGGGAGAAATAAACATGCGTTATGGATGTGACCAAACAAACTATGCAAATTTACAGTGAACATAATTTGTAGAAATTCTGTGAAATAAACTGCACATCCCAAAAGAAGAGTTGTCAATTCTATAGAATTAAAAAAAGTATTGATTTGATTTGATTTTGCATTTGTGAGCAAAACTCTTCGTTATGGATGTGACATTTTTTTCTGTTATGGATGTCACAGATTGCCATATTGCCACTTGATGACTCAAATAAAATTGTTTAAGAATCTTGATAGGCATATTTTAAGTAATTTTACAGTACTGTAAAACAGCGGTTCCCAACAGGGGGAGCCCACAGAACCACACACGTTTCAGGCAGACACAATCCAGCACACACGTTCTAGGCAAACCATATATGGTTACGACAGATGTTAATGTTATTAACGTGTTCTCGGACATCGTCATCAATATATTTTTATATATATTGTTAATAAATATTGTACACAATAAACAATAGTGTTTACGGTTTCACAAATATTGCGATTGAAGCGGGCGAATGGGGAGCGTTGTTTCCGATTGCCATTCAATATGATAGACTGAATAGTTTTCTATCAGTCATCATAGATGATCAGTCATTATTATCTGACAGAGTCAATATAGCAGATACTCGTTTGCTGGCCTTGCTGAACGATCTTAATTGGACAGTGTTAATTTATATAATGCATTCATTTATAATGAAGGAAATAATAGCAAGTTAATATGCATAGGCAATAACACCTCTTTATATGTAATAAAAATCTTTTTACATTTAATAAATGCGAACACTATATTTAACTTGAGCGATTTAATAGTATTTATTTGCTTAATTTAAAAATAACTTTTTTTTTTAATGAGTTCCCACATTAAATACTATAGTAATTCATAGTAATATATTGTTTTTAAACCATAAAGTACTGGTAATTTGTGGTAATTATAGTTGCAACTAATATAGCAATACAAACAAATTAACTGTTAATAATTAATTAAAATAAATAAATTATATATATATATATATATATGCAAGGTTTCCGCTACATTCATTCATCCGTGGCGGGCCGCCACGCCAAAATTCATCCCACCACGGCTACATTACAGCTTCTTATTTAAAACATTTAGTCGTGTTTTTTATAGCGGATTATAATCGCACCAAAACATATTAGAGGTAAAACCGTGCAAACTTTTCTGTAACCGTAGTAGTGCTGTGCGCTATTTGTTCAAGGTGACATGCTGACTGACTCTCTGACAGACTGGCTGACAGGTTCGTGAGTCTAGCAAACACCGCGTAGCTTTCAGTTAAGATGAACACAGTTTCCATAAGTATACTTTATTGATAAAGGTCAATGGCTTTGCATACAATGACTTTATCTTGCTGGAGTTTAATGCCGTTTCACTTTACTTCAGGACGCGTTAATGTCGGAAAATGCACAAAAACGCACTAAATCGCGCTTCAGCAGCGCTTACTGGAGAGCGCACAAGAAGATCTGCACTTGAACGTGTAAATTTGAGTGCGTGCAAGAAGTTCTGTGCTCGAACAGAGGAAATCGGCGCACAAGCAAAGAGATTCGCATGCTCGTATTACATGAATGCTATCTCGACTTGTAATACTGCGTGTAATATTTGTCTTTAAAATAGTTGGCAGATCTGTGTAAAAAAGTCCTGCCGCCACTGCTGGAAAAAATCCTAGAGGAAACACTGTATATATATATATATATATATATATATATATTAGGGGTGTGAACCAACACTGGTCTCACGGTTCGGTTCGGTTACGATTATCATGCCATCGATTCGGTTCAATTCGATATCTCGGTGCATCACGGTTTATTGACGATGCTTTCCATACATTAGATTTTTTTCTTTACAACACAAGAAAAAAATTGTATTAAAATCAATAAATATGTTTATATTTATATATTACTTGTAATACAATTTTGTCCTTTAATACAAGCAGCCAGATATATGAACTGTACCTTTAATTTTACCTGCTCAAAAAAAAAACACTCTTTGTGAATGAAAACTCCAATACATGCACAGAAAACATCACGAGCATTCATAACAGCTTCATAACAAATAAACTAATGTAAATATTATCCCGCTTGCTTTTTGAGCGCTGGCAAGTTCTTACACCCCTATGATTAGTCATTGTCTTCACCCGCTCAACAGAAAGGGCTGCGCTTGGCTTTAAAAACGAAAGCGCTGTTCACCCATGAGTCACGCGGGAAAAACAGCCGCGGGTCAGTCTATATGCGGATAATACGCAGTTATCAGGTCATTCGTAATAGAATAAATACAATACAATAAACTCGCACCACAGGCACGCTTGTGTCTCGATCCACAAACAGCCGAGAGGAGGGAAATTTACCTCATGAACATGCCAGCGGGTCAAATGCCCAAAGTGTGTGTGTGTGTGTGTGTGTGTGGGGGAGAGAGAGAGAGAGAGAGAGAGAGAGAGTTAGAGTTAGAGTTTTACAGCATTTCTCCCTAGTAGTGAAATAGCTGCTCGTGCTTTACCATTCCTCAGTGTCAGTGAAAGATCTGCTTAAGTAGTAGGAGTGTTTTATTTACTCACTCTCGCCTCCTTCGCCATAGTATTCTACCGCGACATCGCGCATAGGGGATAAATGACGTCAGTGCGTAATAACCGGTTATGATCTATTACTGAACCGATATCGAATTGTCCCCATCTGCATCGCGGTGCACCGAAGAAACGATTAATTTTGACACCCCAATATATATTACTAACAGTTGCTACAGTTTAGTAAAAGATAGTAGTTTAAATCAGTTTCTAACTGTATTAATTTTAAATTATTATCTATAGTATTTCATTTTTAATGTGACACATTATTGTTTGTTTTTTATATTTTACAACAAAACGATTTTAACCAAGTATGACACCATTAAGATCCTGAATTAGTTCATTACACTTAATACAGTTAGACGGTCTGTTATGTTTTCTTTGTGTATGTGGATACGTGAATAAAGTCATAAATGTTTAACCAATTATTTTTATTTACATAATTTGAGTTCAGAAACTGCAGAGATGTTAAAATGACTGTTACAATATAATAATGAAATAATGACTGAAATGGGAAACCCTAAACTGTTCACAGTCTAATGAATGGCAATCGTAGCACGGGCGGTCTCGACCGCCATATTTGTGAAATACACTAGGTGGCGATAACGCTCCTAAGGAGTTAGTTAGTTACCATATATGGTTTGCCTAGATTGTGTGTGCTGGATTGTGTGTGCCTGAATTGCGTGTGGTTCTGCGGGCCTGCAGCTGGATATTATTGAACAGGGGGGTCAGCAAGTTCTGTGGGGGTTGCGTCATATTTTTACATTTATTTTTAGCAGTGGACAATTAGGAGAACGATCATGTTGCCTTAGTTCATTTTATCCCCTGGCTGACCAAAAAATGGACAAATTTGTAATTCGTCCTCCACATAAAAGATCAAGTCTCACTGATTCACCCTCAGCAGCTAATAGTAATGACCCAAGCATACTGGACCCAAGTGAGGAAGCTCCAAACACATCAGGTAGCAGCACTAGCAATACTGGAAACACGAAATGCAGGAAATACCAAGATAGTTACCTGAACCAGGGCCGGAGTGGGACTCTTTTCAGCCCTGGAGTTTCAAACCTTAGACCGGCCCACCTCAGTTCACGACTGACTATATTAAAATAAGGTCATTTCCAATTCAGTTTCTAATGACACTATCATGTCTTTTTCAAGGACACAGCTGCTTTAGAACTTCAAATGTTTTTCATAAATATGAGAACATTAAAGGGTGGCTAAATCTCCAACACTATTCTTTAAAACATCACAATGTCCTTTCCTGCAATATCTGAATATATATTCTGTGCAAAAGTCTTTCTAGATATCCAGTCCTTTGTAACGGTGGTCAAATAAAATATGTACACCGGCATAAGTAACCCAAACAGTATTATATGTCTTAACACTAAAAATGAAAAAAATAATAAAAAAATTACTCAGGTGAGGTTCAAACTCGGGTCGGCAGCACCGTAGTGCAACGTGCTGACCACTGGACCACAATGGCGCTGTTATGCTGGTGTGTTTGAAATCAAAAATAAGTATTGCACTGTTATCTGCAAGACTGTTTTAACCACAGTATTACTTTCTATTGATGGCTTAATCTTTTTCTCCCCTTTTTAGATTTCTGATCAAGTTATGTCAGATTTATTAATGTAGTGAATCATCATTGAGCAGGTGTAATATTCATTAATATTAATTATTCAAATTCTTATATTCACTAAGGTGTCGCTGTTTGGGGTCGAATTATAGTTACGTCGTCATGAACCTGCAGGCTGCATTTTGCTCACAGGGCTGCGAGAAAATAAATAAAAAGAGAGGAGCTGAGGCAAAATAATAAATAAAAAGAGTGAGGCTATGGTCAAATAAATAAATAAATGAAAAAAGTGCGACTGCTGAGAGTGCACGCAGCTAGGGACACAGGCCCACAGGGAATTCTCCCGGTCCTCCTGATTAGCCAATCCGGGCCTGACCTGAACTTTGGTTTTATTCTATTTTCTCGAAGCAAAGAGTCCCTGACCCAGCCACTGTGTATTATCTGCACCAAAGTTCCTGCTAACGAATAAACAGAGATGTATAAAGTACTAAAGACCCAGACTTAAGTAAAAGTACAAGTGCTCTATCAAAAAAGGGACTTAAGTAGAAGTTGAAGTGCTCTTTAAGCACCATACTTAAGTGGAAGTACTAAAGTATTCAACATTTTTTGTACTTAAGTATTGCAAGTAGTTTATTCTAAAATTTTCTACTCAAGTACTGAAAGTAAAAGTACAAGTATTGCGTTATGTAGTTATTAAAGAAAGCAGTCCATATTGTTTTGTTTATTTTAAAAAGAACCATGGTTTACGATTTATAATATAAATAAAACGTTAAGTGAACATTGCAGCATGTTATGAACCGTGGGTAGCTAACGTTAGTTAACTTATCTAGCTCTTACTATAATTATAATAACATTATTTTTAACTTAACTTGATATGTTTCTTCAAATTCGACGGTGATTTTTTGAAGGCCATTATTTCGCAATCTTTTGGGAGGCAGAGTATACACTTCATTTTATATGAACTGTCTTTCACTCCGACAAATGCAAACATGGACTCTAAATAGGGCCACGGGTGGTCTTTTTCCTCATCGCCACGAACTGTTGAAAGTGAAGGAGTTGAAGGTGGAATTTCTGGGTTTTCCATGTTGAAAACAAACTAAAATGCTCTCAATACAGGCTGGCAGCGCTGTCTTCTTTGATCGTCTGAATGATGACGAGCCAGTTTAGTCTAACCTATGACAGAGCTATCTGCTGCTCTGGCAGTGATAATGAAGGTTTGGAATGATTCCTTACATTTTTTTACAATTGTAACGAGTAACTATGCAACACATAACAAATCTACTGGAGTAAAAGTATTAAGCTCATCGAAAATATGTACTGAAGTAAAAGTAGAAGTAGGAGAAAAAAACAATACTCCAGTAGAGTACAGATACAGCCTTTTAGTACTTAAGTACAGTAGTGGAGTAGTTCTACTTCGTTACTATACATCTCTGCGAATAGATGAGGCTGAATTAATAAGACATTTGCAGACGACTCATCTCCAATACCACAACAAGCGCAAGTCTTTTGAGCGCAAGGCAAAAGAATTGATACGCACCCAAAATGAGAGGGACATCAAGGCTACTGACAAGAAACTTTTAAAAATATCGTACACAGTTGCTGAAAAAATTGCCAAACCAAAGAAGGTGCATACAATTGCCAGGTGCAAAGTGCAATTGCAAAGTGATTTTGCCAGGCGTAACAGAAATTTGTCAAGGAATTATTTGGAGAGGATGAATCAAAACAACTGGCCAAGATACCATTATCAATGAATACGGTCAAATGTCGCTTTGTGCGCGACTTGAGGATGATATGCGTCTTGATCTGTCAAAGATCTCTCCACGTAATGACCAAATTATTACCCACTGCCAGCAGCAATCCTCACACTGATTGATAAAGCATAACAAATAACGTGCAAGTATTTAATCGTAATAGCCTATATTAAATTTTTCCTTTATGCACAAGTGTGAATACTGATATTTTTTGTTATTGAATTTCAAATAGGGCCAATTTAAAGGCCAAAGTCTTACGTTTTTCAGTTACAAATGGCCTACTGGTGTTTTGCTCTTATATTTTACATTAGGCTATTATCTGTGCATATCTAGATATAGTAATAAACATACCATTTGTTTGAAAACAAAAATGTTTGTCATCATAACTGGAAACTTATATGAGCGATAATATCATTAAATGTTGAGGGGGGCCTTACAATATTTTCCGGGGGAAAAGGGAGTCTCAGACAAAAATAGTTTGGGAACCACTGCTGTAAAACACAAGCCTACACAAACAAATTAAGCCGCCTTTTCACTGCACGCAACATTTGGACACGACCGTCGGAATACACCCTCTTGTGGCAGAAGTTTCAGTTTTTCAATTCAATTCAATTCATCTTTATTTGTATAGCGCTTATACAATGTAGATTGTGTCAAAGCAGCTTCACATGGAAGATTATAGTGAATTGAACAGAGTCAGTTCAGTTTTCAGAAATTAAGTTCAGTTCAGTTTAGCTCAGTTCAGTGTGGTTTAATAATCACTACTGAGAGTCCAAACACTGAAGAGCAAATCCATCGATGCCCAGCTCTACAGATCCCGAACCATGCAAGCCAGTGGCGACAGCGGCGAGGAAAAAACTTCACCAATTGGCGAAAGCGAAGATTTAAAAAACCTCGAGAGAAACCAGGCTCAGTTGGGCACGACCATTTCTTCTATGGCCAAACGTCTTGTGCAGAGCTGCAGTCTAGGCGCAGGAAGCTGGAGAATGCTGGACCTCAGCGAAGACTCGTCTGTCCTTGGAGCGTCACAGGAGTCGGTCTCATGCTCTCACTCCACGATGACCACCACAGCTGCTGCTCAGGATACGGCCTGGTCCAGAAAACCTTGGGATCATCTTGTCGCTGGTCTCAGATCGCGTCAGTGGCACTGCATAGTCTGAGGGCCTCGGGATGAGTACCCCCAGGTGGAAATACAGAATAAAGAGAATAATTAGCGTAGCTGCTGTTCACACCACAAAATCAAAATCATACCACAAAAGCAAAATCATGTGTGGGGCACATCATGCGTCATACCGCTATGTACTGCACTGAGTGTACGCTTTGCTAAAAAGATAGGTCTTTAATCTAGTTTTGAAGAGCGAGAGTGTGTCTGAGCCTCAAACATTATCAGGAAGGCTATTCCAGAGTTTAGGGGCCATAAATGAGAAGGCTCGACCTCCTTTACTCGACTTTGATATTCTAGGTACTACTAGAAGCCCTGAGTTTTGAGATCTTAAAGAGCGGGTTGGATTGTAGCGAGACAAGAGGTTGGTTAGATAAACAGGAGCTAGATTATTTAAAGCTTTATAGGTAAGGAGTAATATTTAAAATTCAATACGAAACTTAACAGGCAGCCAGTGTAAGGAGGATAGAATTGGGGTGATATGATCATATTTTCTAGACCTGGTAAGAACTCTGGCAGCTGCATTTTGTACTAGCTGAAGTTTGTTAATAGAGGATGCTGGGCAACCAGTGAACAGAGCATTACAGTAGTCTAGCCTAGAAGTCATGAAAGCATGAACTAGCTTTTCTGCATCTGATATAGATAGCATACTTCGCAATTTAGCGATATTTCTTAGATGAAAGAAGGCAGTTTTTGTGACATGGGATATATGATTTTCAAAAGTTAAATTGCTGTCTAATATGACACCCAGATCTTTTATAGTAGAGCTAACGCTAACTTTGTATCCCTCTAGTTGCAGGTCGAGTTGTGAGAACTGCTGTGTACAGGATTTAGGCCCAATAAGTAATAATTCTGTTTTGTCTGAGTTTAAGAGAAGAAAATTGTTGGTCATCCAGTCTTTAATATCTTTAATACACTCAGTTAGCTTAGACAGTTCAGACATCTCATCAGGTTTAGTTGAAATATATAATTGAGTATCGTCTGCATAGCAGTGAAAGTTGATCCCGTGTTTTGTCCTGTACGATGGGAAAGAAGCTGATTCTTGCGATGTCTACCTAAATGAATGCAAAAGCAAGAGCCTTTATTGTCCATTCGTTCACCATGGTTGAATGAATGAATACTAGAAATTCATAAACTGCTTAAAATTTGGGAAGGAATGTGGAGACGGCATTAAAATTTGTATTTTTTGTTACTCATTTATGAATAGAAATATGTTTTTTTTTTAATATGGATTTTTTTCAGATTCAGAAAGTAACAAAAAATAACAAAAAAATACTAATTCTCATCTCATGCACACAGACCTGCTTTGACAACACTGGACTACATCACATACAGTCGGGCGGTCGCATATGGTCTAGTCGCAGAAATTTTAACGGATCCGCAGCTCAAATCGGATCTGAATTATCCACATAAGGACAGCCCAGGCTTATTCTGAAAACGTACCCCTATATACATTTCTGGAGAGCACTAAATATGTCCCGGGAGGTACTTATTTTTTCAGTTTTTGTTTTTGAGATCTCAAATTTCTCTCGCGAGTGCCATTCATGCCTGCTGTTCTTGCGTAAATCCACCTGACTGACCAATCGACTGATTACCCCAGCCACCTTCTTCCTTAAACCCAACTGATAGTGTTTTAAAAAACATCAATTGACCCGCCCACTATTTCCCTAAACCCAACCAACAGTGTTTCAAAAGCAATCCAAAAAAAAAAAAAATCCCTTACCTGATTTTTTTACCACGTTTTCAGATTTTACCACATTCTCACCCTGTTATTTATTTGTTTATTTTATTTTTTGGCTTTTGTTTTTGTCTTACCTGCTTTCTGGAACCGTTCTTCACCGGACTCGAACCTCATCGTCACTGTCAACTCCTGTTTGCACCTCAAGTCAGCCGACGTACGATGTGAGCCACTGGACAAACTGGTTACAGCGGGAAAGCCGTCCATACGGAGATAAGCGGTCAGCTGCTAGCACGAAAAAGAACAGCGTCAAACCGCCCTGTAGCATGCATTTTAAAGATAAAATGCAGCCATACGTACCTCTGGCTACATAATTCGTGATCTCCAGAAATGTATATAGGGCTACGTTTTCAGAATGAGCCTATGTTGCATACGGAGAGATCGGAACGCCACACAGCTCCCGGACTACTTTCCATTCTAAACTAATAACTTCCGGTCTTTCGCTTGTCATTTGTCGTGTGCAGTGGAAAGGCGGCTTTAGAAAGGGTTTTACTATTTTGGTGAAAGCTTAATATTTTTTTGATGGCAAGGTTGACATTTGTGTGGAATTGCTCAGATGTTTTACAGCAGGAGCGAGAAGAACAGCGCTGCCTACTGGCCGACAGTCACAGCACTGCACTGGAGCTGCGCTGGAAACTGCAGCATGGAGAAAAGCGCTGGACTCGAGAGCGCAACGAACTTCTGGAGCGCTTCGAGAAAGAGCGGCAGGAATGGGACCGCAACTTACGCGACATGCACCGCAAGATGGAAAAGGTCTGGTATTTGGGGCGGGATTTAATTTATTTACATGCAGTTAAAGTCAGAATTATTAGCCCTTCTGTTCAAATTGAATTCTTATGTTTTTCCCCAAGTTCAGTTCTTTTAGAAACACATTTCTAAACATAATACTTTTTAATAACTGATTTCTTTTATCTTTGACAGTACATAATATTTGACTAGATGTTTTTCAAGTGGTCTGTAGCCAATTAGAAAAAAATAGGGGGCTAATAATATTGGGGGCTAATAATATTGACCTACTTTTATTCTAGCCGAAATAAAACAAATAAGACTTTCTCCAGAAGAAAAAATATTATCGGAAATGCTGTGAAAAATTCCTTGCTCCATTAAATGTCACTTCAGAGATATTTGAAAAAGAATAAATATTTTGCAGGAGGGCTAATAATTTTTTCCTCAACTGTATATTAAAGATTCAATTATTATTATTATAATTTTAAAAAAAATGAAGGTCAATATTATTAACCACCCTAAGACATTTTTGGCCACAGAATAAACCACTGTTGTCCAATGACTTGCCTAATTAACCTAACTTACCTAGTTACCCTAATTCAGGGTTTTTCAAACTTTTAGCCCCCCCCCCCAAAGACTGTCCAATTTCACTGGAATAAAGACGTGAAGTATGCATATATTAGTGGCATTATTGAAGTAAATTGCATGTTGTGACAAGATGCACACACAAGGCTGTCAGTAAAGGACCGCGCACACACACACACACACATCTTGAACAGTGTTGCCAGATTGGGCGGTTTTGAATTTGCATTTTGGTGGGTTTTGGATAGCTTTTGGGCTGGAATCAGTCAGCTACATCTGGCAACACTGATCACGAAATGCGGAAGTTATTTTCTTTCTATTTGACGTGCGCTATCAAATCCCATTAAAACATCTTCCACCAGTCCTTACTAAATATTCGCGTCTAATACCCCGGTTTTTTATGGGGGCATGAATGAAATGTTCATGAGTAAAAGTGCCCAACTGCAGTTAAAGTCGAAAAATTAAAGATGAAACACCTGAAATGACATGAAACTCTGCAGGAAACGTGGGTAGCCTGGTGACGCAACATTCAGAAAGCACTTCACGTAACACCTTAATTATATTATTGTCTAATTCAGATTAAGGCAAATAACTACTAATGTCCATGTAAAGGTAGCCTGTAAGACTTCATGTCGTATGTCTTCAAAGTGAGTGAAAGATTCAGAAGAGCATCCTGCTGATTTGATTCAGAAAGGCACTTTTTTGTCAGACGGCTCACCGGATTGTCTTTCATTCACCGTCATTCATTTTAAAAAGCACCCGCTCCATTTTATTTGCATATATTTTACTCGAAAGCATAAACTCTACAGGTGCCTGATAGTTAGATGTGGAGCTAACATTAATCCGATTCACTCTAGTGAACGCATAAAAATCGGCATCATAACTTACTCACGTGCTGAGCACTCACGTGCTCAAATTCTGGAGCACCCCACACCCCACAGAGCACCCCACAGTTTGAAAACCCCTGCCCTAATTAACCTAGCTATGGCTTCAAACTGAAACTTCAAACTTCGTTTAAGCTGGTTGTTGCTAAATAACTAGGAAAATATTATGTACTGTCATCATGGCAAAAACTAAAGAAATGTATGCATTTAACTGTTAAACAGTGTAAAGACCAGATGTTAATAAGTGTAAACTGTTTAAAAATGTGTCTCTCTGATTTAACAGTACTTGGGAAATGACAGGCTAATAATGTAATCTTAAACTCTATAATCTGTTTGAAAGTATTACTAAGACACCAGAGTTTAAGAAGCGCTGCCTTAAGGCTGAATTATATAGAGCCAGATCAGTCTCAAAAATACTACGTTTACAAAAAAAATAACTCATACATCCACAACACAATTCATTCACAGTATAATTCATTCATTCATTTTCTTTTCGGCTTAGTCCCTTTATTAATCTGGGGTCGCCACAGCGGAATGAGCCGCCAACTTATATAGCATATGTTTTAGCAGCAAATGCTTTTCCTGGGAAAATCACTGGGAAACACCCATACACTTTCATACACACACATACACTACGGACAATTTTTTAGCTTACCCAATTCACCTGTACCGCATGTCTTTGGATTTGTGGGGGAAACCAGAGCACCTGGAGGAAACCCACGTGAACGCAGGGAGAACATGCAAACTCCATACAGAAATGCCAACTGACCCAGCCGAGGCTCGAACCAGCGACCTTCTTGCTGTGAGGCGACAGCACTACCTATTGTGTCACCCAATATAATTAATTTACAATTCATTTGTAATTAATTTACAAAATCCAGTTTGTGAGTTCAAAACACAATTCGTAAATATACAAATACAACTCATTTGGTGAAAATATCTATGGTTTTTACTTGCGAATTTACAAAGTGCAGCATTTCCTATCAACATTTATTATTAAAGTTCAGAGATATAACGTATTTATCTCAGGAGTTTCCCTAAATAAGACGGTGAAAGTAAACATTTAGCTGAAACTCATATTTAAATCTATTTTATTTGTATTTTGCAAAGTAAATAAATATAAAAAAACAATAAATCATTGTCTGAATTCTCTAATGTTTAAATGTTTTTAAAATGTGTAAAGAATACAGTAGTCCCTTTTTATTCGCAGGAGGAAACTTGGCAAGCTGAAGGCATTCTGTACTGTACAGCAGGGGTTCCCAAACTTTTCAGCCCACGACCCCCAAAATAACAATGCCAGTGACCCCCAATATCCTCTAAGGTGGTTAAAAATACAGAAACCTTGCATGCAATGGCGCACACACACCAATAGACCCAAGTCTATTCTTCGTTTAATGTTTTTAAATGTATGTCAGTGCTGTAAATGTGCCAGAAAGTTTAACCTGGTGTTATGAAATCAATCTGCTGCATCTGACGCTATTGCGGTGTCTTTAATATAATGTAATTACCCCAGGGGTCGCAATCCAATAGAACTAGTAACTATAAGCTATATAGTAACTATTTAGTATATAGTAACTATAAATGACTATTTTTTTGTCTTCTGTAGGTTATGGATAATATATGGTAATTCTTATGGTTTAATAAAAATAAATAAATTTTTAGAAATCACCAGGCGACCCACCCTTCATTGTCCCGCGACCCCCACTTTGAGAACCACTGCTGTACAGGAGACACGGCACGGAGTAGATTGATTGACAATAGGCTGCAACCAATCAGGACGCAGAACACAATATGCTAATCAGGGCACAGAACACAATGCGCTGTAAAAAAAAAAAGCATGTCAAATTGTACTCAAAAATCTGCAAGGGCGCAAAAGGTGAACCGGGTTAGGAGGGACCACTGTACAAAATCTCATTTCTCATAAGAGACACGTTTTGTGTTCTCACTCTTTCGAGTTCGTTCTTCTGAAGTAACTTGGCAGAAACGCTCTCTACAAGAACGCGAGTCTGTTCTCTGCATTCTTGGAATTGAGAAACAGCCCTAGAGTCTAGTAGTAGAGTCTTGAACACCTTGATTAGTTGGATCAGCTGTGTTTGATTAAGGTTGGATCAAAACTGCAGAGCTGCGGCCCTCCAGGAATTGAGTTTGAGACTTAAGGCTGATTTATACTTCTACATCACGTATGCTACGGCGCAGCCTACGCGTTGACGCAGAGCCCTCGCCGTGGCCGTCGCCGACGCTGACGCGCACCTCTTAAAAAATGTAACTACACATCGCAACGACACGTAGCGCAAGCTCTTTGATTGGTCGGCTTGGTAGCGCTGACGAGTGTGGGCATGAGGCGAGAGCCGCACGAACCTGATGCAGCGAGTGTTTACAAGTGTGGAGTCACGTGAAGGGGCTCCAGATGGAAAGTGTTGTTTTGTGTTTACCTTATGATTAAAGTTGTTGCACGTCCCCCGATTCCAGCCTCAAAATCAGCGAGTTTGAGCCACTTGTACATTAAGGTAGCGTTCAGAAAAAACATAACACCAGCGAAGAAACTCGCACAGAAACAGAAACACCTACTGCCCGCTAGCATTTCAGAAATGTTATTGCAGTGGAACAGAAACAGCGCAGAGAAGTATAAATGCACGGCTGCGCGCATTGCATGCGCCGTGGGTCACGCCGATCACTTGACGCAGAAGTATAAACCAGGCTTTACAGTATGCTTTAGAAGGTGCTAGCTTATGCAGAGAGTAGGATGCTCACAACATCTGCTCTCCTCTATCCCAGATGCAGAAAGATGCTCTTCAGTCAGATGAGGGTGCCGCACATGTCTTCTCCCCTCAGGAAAGCCCTTGTAAGGCTCCCAGATCTCCACGTTCCCCCCGCACCGCAGCACATACTCGCTCACACTCTGACTCGGAGGCCACACTGGAGGACAAGGGAGCAGTGGGAAGACCCAGGCCCTGTGAGGGACCCCGGCCCCCAGAGAGCCTGTTCCTGGACGCCCTCTCCCTGGACCCCCTGAGCGAAGCGGAGGTTCCCCCTCCATCACGTCTGGAAAGCGAAAAAAGGTTTCCCCACCTGAAGGAAGTAAGAGACCGAGTAAGACATGAGTTCACACTGCACGATGAGCAGCATTTCATGTCATGCATTGGGGGGAGTTTGCCATTGTGAGGTAGACTTATGATGTTGACCGCCAAAAATTTATTATTTTTTTTTTTGTGATCATGATCCATCCTCTTTCTGACTCTTTTGCTGGTTTTGCTCATGTAAAAGAGTTCTATATGCAAATCGCTACTGTTATGATTGACTGACATCTTTGCATGTGGAATGAGTAAGAATTGTTACTATTGCTAAAGAAACTATTTTATTTTATCGATTAAGAACTTTCCTTTATATCCACTTTTTAAAACCGTACTGACTGCACTTAACACGAATGTTATACATATACACTCCATTTGTTATTTTCCCCCTGATTATCATGAAGCAGTTCGGTTCATTTTTATAACTGTGTTGCTGTTTCAGGCGCTGAATGAGATTTCTGAGATTGCGGATCCTGCCATTTACCCTGAAGAAGAGAAAAGTAGTGGCAGCCTACTCAGGTAGAGTAAAGTTGTGCCCTAGAAGTTCTGAGAAGACAAGTAAACCTTGACATAACCTTAACAGGAACAAGACTTTATAATGTATCTAAATAATCCTCTATTTAATTTTAAGTAGCATTTTTTGATTAGTGTGTGCTTGTGATGAAAGGTGAGGTGCATGCCTATGATCTTCTTGCCTTTAGAAATAGCTTGGGTTCTATCCTTAACATTTGCTTGCTTTTACCTGCTGCTAAAGTCCTTTGAGTCCAGGTTATTGATCCTATGTCCATTTATCGTTGTCCTTTACAAAGATCTCGTCAGCATTGTTTCGGTTACAACAAATAAGCTTCAGTGTCTTTCCTGACCGCCCCACTTTGAACCTTTATGGATCAATCAATTTCGCCCTTCTTTGAGTTTAGGTTAGCGACTATGTTTAGACTGTGCTTTTGTTGACATTTCAGCTAACTCCCAGGGGAATTATGAATCGAAAGAAGCTGTGTTATCTCGGTAAGCCAAAGATTACATTTCTCAGCAACAAAGGACATTACTTAATTAGTGCATTGGTATTGTTCTAATAGATACTTACCCTTTGGGGCTGTCACATTAAAAGCTGTGCGCTGACTACCTATACTATATTCCCCAGTTCCAGAGTCCCAGGGTTTTTATTTTCTTGTATTAAGGGTTTAATATTTCTAGAGTTTCTATATTTCTTTGTTCCCCAGACGCCAGGTCCAATGTTCCTAATGTCCCATTTTCCAATGGTTCTATGTTCCCCATTTCCAAAGATCTTTTCAGTTTCAGGTCTATATATTCTCCTCTTTTCAGGGTTCCATATTTATAGGGAAGTTCTTTGTTCCCGGTGTCCCATGTTCCTATCGTTCTATCATATGACCACATGGAATACTCGGAACAAGTAACTGTAGAAATATGGAACACTGGAAAAGGATAATATTCAGCCGCCAATATCTTATAGTCCGAGGGCTGTAAATTCTTCTGTTTCCAGGGTTCTTTGTTCCCATATACCAACGTCCCATATTCCCAGTGTCCCATGTTCCTATGGTTCTATGTTCTCCAGTTTCCAAAATCTTACAGTCCTAGGGCTGTATAGTATCCTGTTTCAGGGTTTCTTATTGCTAGGGTCCTTTTTTCACCATTTACCAGGTTCTCGTGTTCGTAATAATAATAATAATAATACATTTTATTTGTATAGCACTTTTCCTACATGCATGCAACTCAAAGCGCTTCACAACCAACAAACAAGCATTAAAATCAACAAATAAGATGTATAGACAAATAAAGCAAAATAAACAACAAATATATACTCAGATAGAAGCATACATGTACACGCATGTATGCATACATATACATATACACAATCACACACACAAGAGTCCTCACACACACACAAAAGTCCTCACATAAGAATCACACATCGTACATACATACACCAACACAATATAAATAAAATGCATACACTTCACTAAATATAATATTCATACGAAATTTTAAAAAGATGCGTCTTAACACGCTTTTTAAAAACATGAATACTGGGGGATTCTCTCACTTCTTTTGGAAGACAATTCCAAATTTTTGGAGCATAGTGACTAAAAGAGTTGCCGCCAGATCGCATCAGATTAACAGAGTGAAATTTTAAGAGTCCAGCACTAGAAGAGCGTAGCAAACGGTTTGGATTATATTTCAACAAACAATCAGAAATGTAAGAAGGTGTCATGTTGTGTAGTGCCTTATAAACTAATAAAAGAATCTTAAAATCTATCCTTTGGTGCACTGGTAACCAGTGTAATTCTATTAGTGCCGGTGTGATATGTTCTCGTTTCTTCAATTTCATTAAAACTCTGGCTGCTGCATTTTGTATCAATTGCAACTTTCTTGTAGAACTCTTGGGTAAACCAATATAAATAGCATTGCAGTAATCAAGCCGAGAGAAAATAAAAGCATGAATTAATTTCTTAGCATCATTAAAAGAAAGGAAAGAGCGAATTCTGGCAATGTTTCTTAAATGATAAAAACATGTTTTTGTAACTTGATTAATATGAGATCGTAGCATACCATCTTCTTATGGTTCTGTGTTCACCAGTTTCAAGAGTTCCATGTTTCACAATTAAAAGAATTAGGGAAACACATGGTTAACCCTAGGAACATGGAGACATGAAGAGTGTTTCAAAAACTTGATATATTTTGTTTGAGCACCTCACTATCCATTGCTAGTAAGGCGTAATGCCTTGCATCAAGCTAAGTAAAAAAACTATTCTCAGGTGATGAACCAGAGTCAAGAGTTGTGTCAGTTATAAGTAACCCTAATTTAACTTCAACTCTTTTTACATTTGCAGGGCGAAGTCAGTTTGCTCCATGAGCGACTTCCAACGTTTAATGGACAGCTCTCCCTTTCTACCAGACAAAAGCAAGTCTGGTGAGCATGAGCGGGATGATGTGACCCCTCCTCTTTCTCCAGATGACCTCAAGTACATTGAAGAGTTTAATAGTAAGGGTTGGGATCTGCCCACCAGCTCTCTAGCCACTTGCCCCATTCCTGGCCCAGTAATCCCCTCTCCGGTGATGGAGGCCTGGGCAGAGAGAGCAGAATCCCGTAGGGCAGAGTCTACTTCAGAAGCATTCCAGCCAGCCTCTTGGTTCCTGACCACCAGCGCTACCTTAACCACCAACACCATGAGTAGCCCTGAGTACTGCCAAAAGGTCCCACTCAGGGCAGCTCAGGGCAGCGACCAGTTTGGGGTGCATGTTCTCCACAGTCCGTCTCGAGGGGAACGGTCAGCTCCGAGTCCCTCTGAGCAGGAATACATGTTCTCCAAAGTGACCAAAGTAAAAGCAGGGGAGGTAGTAGGAGGTGCAGAAGAGGTATTTGGAGGAAGGTGGCCATGTGAGCTTGGGAGTCATTTGGAGGCAGGACTTAGACCTGGAGAGCATCCATCAATTTGTGCTGCAGTCGGCTATACCTCATCACTAGAGCTGGAGCTGTCACGCAATCTGAGCGACGATATGAAGGAAAAGGCATATTCAGTCCGCAATGCTATTCGGTCATCTACTACCACTGGATCCAGCCCTCCGGAAAGGCAGCTACGAGACATGGCGTGCCAGACGAATGGTCTGACCTCTCGGGGAACACAGACTACCCAGACTATCAGTGTGGGACTGCAAACGGAGGCTCTTCGCACCCTCACGAGCAGCCCTCATCGCTGTTTAACCCCCAAAGGAGGAGGCTCCACTCCCATCTCATCCCCTTCACGTAGCCTAAGAAAGATGCAGTACTCTCCGGTTGTCCAGGCCAAGTTTGAACGGCCATGCTGTTCTCCAAAATACGGCTCACCCAAGCTTCAAAGGAAACCTTCTAATGCTAGTAAAACAGAACAGCCTGTCAGCCAAACCCGTGCTCCCACCCCAACAACTCCTGTCCAGCAGCAAAAAGGCAATAACGAATCCGCTTGGGCTCGTTCTACGACCACCAGAGATAGCCCTGTTCACACCACCATCAACGACGGTCTCTCCAGCCTTTTCAACATCATCGACCACACGCCCATCGCTTTCGACCCCATGCAGAAGTTCAACAAGTCCCCAAGCCGCTCTCGTCCCACCGAATCAGGGCCAACAGAGCCCAAATCTCCCAGTGTTAGTGCTGCACAGGGGCCTTTGAGGAACTCTCGGGGCCGGTCCCCAAGCCCTGTGCAGCTGATTGTAGAGACGCAGGGCGAGAAAACTCCAGAGGTGATTAGCATCAGACAGGACCTGTCCGCTCCTCCGGGCTACACGCTAGCAGAGAACGCAGCACGGATATTGAATAAGAAACTACTGGAGCAGAGCTTCAGGGAGGAAAGGAGGCTTTCTGCTTCATCCGCAACTGTCCCGAACAGAACCGGAGACTCAGAGAAACCCGGATGTCTTGAGGTAACTGAGAGTTTTATTTCTTTCTCATATTTCTCAAAGATTGCTCTTTTGTAGCCCAGGAGACCTGATATCACAAATGACCTTAATTACTTTCCTAATACAAGTTCCTGGCTGCATAAAGCACCTTAAATTTTTCTCTTAAGGGGTAATTTCCCCTTACCTAAAAGATTCATTTGAAGTTGCTACATATAATCCCTTAAAAGGTTATCTTTAGGTAAGGGAAACCAATAAATGTTTCTTGACATCAACGCAGATTATTGCGATACACACTCTACTCATATTTTAACCCAGTAGCAGTTTTACAGGATAAACTCTGTCCACTGGACACAAACAGCATTAAAGACTCGTTGTCACTCATCATAAGCAGTGATTTTATTGTGTGTGAGACACTATGTAGATTCTAATATTGCTGTCCACAAAAGACACAACAAAGACGCTGTCGCTTACGTCACTTTATAGTTATATTAATAGTTACAGCAATCTTGTTTATTGCTTGAAAATCAAATCCATATTTAGCAACCATTTTTATCAGTATTTGGGTTTGTAAAACTCATGCTGCATTCACACCAGACGCGGCACGCATGAGTAAACCGCGATATTAACACGTAAATAGACACGTGAACATTTTGAGTTTACTCGCTTCATTTTTGTGTCAAATTCGCTTAATTCGCGAGTCAAATTCACTTTACAATAGACACGGATTTGCGTCATGGGCAGGGCATCTGTCTGCCCGGTGACTCTAGCTTCGTTGCTAAATGGCTAACATGGATTTTCTTGAGAGAATAGCTGTGTTTTTGTGCTTTAGGAAGGTTGAAAAACATTGTATATTTGTTCGGCGCCGTGTCTGAGTCCATTAGATACTTTCAGAGGTGCACCCAGCTCTGTGAGTTCATCAACTCCTTCAGAAACTATCCCTGGATGATGGAGGCATTCAGCGGTGCTTCAGACTGAGCCGAGCCCAGTTTGATGAGCTGTTGTCGGTGTCGGCAGGAGGATTTCCCCTCGGGACACCAACAGCAGGCACTAGTCATAATGACAGATAAAAATGGTTAAAGTGGCACGAATGTCTGCTGAAGTTCAGATTTTTGAACTTGAGTGATACGCACGTTAAGTGCGTCAAACGCGCAAAACGCTCAACTCACGCTGCTTCATTCGTACGAATCGCATCATTTGTGCCGCAGGATGTCTATTCGCCTCTTTGCATTGACTCAACATGTAAGTCACTCGCGCTTGACGCTTCATCCGCATCTGGTGTGAACACAGCATTAAGGTAGAGTTTTCACAACCTTGCTTTGTACTTATGGAAATGACAGTTAAGAGGCTTCATGCAACACTTAGCAGTTTTTAAGGGTTTACTTAAGAGAAAATTAAACATTTAAGGGAAATTATAAATGCTTTATAAAATTTCACTTAAAGAAACCCTTAAGGGTCAGGGTGGGGCCGAGTTGGAGCACTCACTCTGATCCCCCATGCTCTGCGTTTGTTGGGGAAATTCCAAATTGAACCAAAACAAACGTTTACATTACAATGGCTTAAAATTGGCAATGAATATTCGAACATTGCAACCTGCAGAACCTTAGAATTTAAAAAATAATAGGGTATATGCGGAAGTATGCTAAAGGACTTTTAATTTGACAGTAACCTGGGTTAAGCATTTCCAGTTAACTGTATACCATTGCAAAATCGACACGTTTAAGGTCTGTTTTCTTTCAAATTTAGCGATCTCCACTGGCTGAGTGATGTCCGATATAAAGTGGGTTTCAGATTGTACAAGAAGCACTGCATTAAATTACATTTTCCCCAGCCATGTCTTTATAATATGAACATTTATTTTACCCCAGTATATTCAATGGAGCTTCTGCGCTAGCATGCCGATCGTCCGAGTAAAAGGCTTTTCGTCTCGTTTTTTGCCTGAGCAACTAAATGAATGCCAAAGACTATTTAACTGATTGTTTTGTAATTACATTACAACATCGATGCTGTAAAAGGAACCGTATAAAACGGAAAAAAGTCACATTAACCGTTCACCGGAAGTTCATCAGTATGGGAAGAAACACTAGCTCGGCATATACCCTATAGAAAAAAAGAAACCCTTAAGTAATATTTAAGAGTTATTTTAATCAACACCCCTACGTTTAAGAGAAACCTAAGGGCGATCTTAAGGGAAAATTACCCTTAAAGTGTTTTATGCAACCAGTCATATTGTGCATGTGCACAAGTTTGTCTTGTAGTTTTTCAAATTCCTGTGGCCTTATTCTCAGGACAAACTTTTGAGAAGCTGGAGACCCAAGCATACTTATGTAGTTTGTCTGGATTGTGTATTTTCATAATAATCAATATAAATTGTTATATAATAGCTTTATAAAGTCTCATTCCCAGCTGCCAAATGCTGCCTGAGTGCAGGTCTTATACATTTGAGCTTCATGCTTTAGCGCACTGCTTTGTTGCAATGCTAACAGTAGCATAAATACATGCTGCTTACTGTTTTTGTTTTATTTTGTGCTGGAACTAGCTTACATAACTACTTTGGGTGCTCAGTGTCCTAAATCACCCGAAGTTTTATCCAGTGTTTGAGAACTGCCAACTTTTATCCATTTGGTAATGTAAGATTAATCTCTTACATGAAAGCACGAGACTGCAGGCAACAGCTGGATCAGCGTTTACTGTATGAGTGCTGTCCCATGATGCCCTTTTATTGGTCAAAGACATTTGCAAACATTTTAACATCACTAAAGGCAGATGGTTTGTTGTAAGCAGTGGATGTTCCTGGGATTTGCATGTCAGTTGTGGTGGATTTAGTAGCCAATATACACGGTATACTTTTGAACTTTATAATCAATTTATTTTATTGAGTTTACATGAGTAAAACTGTGTCAGAGTTACATTGGTGTGTTAGTAAGAAGGGTGAATCTCACAAAAGTCAAGATCATATTTCAGTCCAAATTTAATTTTTAATACTACATATTATATTATATTATATTATATTATATTATATTATATTATATTATATTATATTATATTATATTATATTATATTATATTATATTATATTATATTATATCATATTATATTATGGGCGACGCAGTGGTGCAGTAGGTAGTGCTGTCGCCTCACAGCAAGAAGGTCATTAGTTCGAGCCTCAGCTGGGTAAGTTGGCGTTTCTGTGCGGAGTTTGCATGTTCTCCCTGCATTCGCGTGGGTTTCCTCCGGGTGCTCCGGTTTGCCCCACAGTCCAAAGACATGCAGTACAGGTGAATTGGGTAAGCTAAATTGTCCGTAATGTATGAGTGTGTATGGATGTTTCCCAAAGATGGGTTGCAGCTGGAAGGGCATCCGCTGCATAAAACATGTGCTGGATAAGTTGGCGGTTCATTTCGCTGTGGCGACCCCGGATTAATAAAGGGACTAAGCCGAAAAGAAAATGAATGAATGAATATTATATTATATTATATTATATTATATTATATTATATTATATTATATTATATTATATTATATTATATTCATTCATTCATTCATTTTCTTGTCGGCTTTGTCCCTTGCGGGGTCGCCACAGCGGAATGAACCGCCAACTTATCCAGCACGATTTTACGCAGCGGATGCCCTTCCAGCCGCAACCCATCTCTGGGAACTTCCACACACACATTCACACTCATACACTATGGACAATTTAGCTTACCCAATTCACCTGTACTGCATGTCTTTGGACTGTGGGGGAAACCGGAGCACCCGGAGGAAACCCACGCGAACCCAGGGAGAACATGCAAACTCCACACAGAAACGCCAACTGACCCAGCCCAGCCGAGGTTCGAACCTGCGACCCAGCGACGTTCTTGCTGTGAGGCAACAGCACTACCTACTGCGCCACTGGGTTGCCCCTATATTATTCATTCATTCATTCATTTTCTTGTCGGCTTTGTCCCTTGCGGGGTCGCCACAGCGGAATGAACCGCCAGCCCCTATATTATATTATATTATATTATATGTAACATAATGTAGTACAATATAATATAATAAAATATAATATAACAATATAACAATATATCATAAAATATAATTATATTATATCATATTATATGTAACATAATATAGTATAACATTATATTAATTATATTATATTATATTATATTATATTATATTATTTTACACTATATTATATTATATTATATTTTATTATTCATTCATTCATTTTCTTGTCGGCTTTGTCCCTTGCGGGGTCGCCACAGCGGAATGAACCGCCAACTTATCCAGCACGATTTTACGCAGCGGATGCCCTTCCAGCCGCAACCCATCTCTGGGAACTTCCACACACACATTCACACTCATACACTATGGACAATTTAGCTTACCCAATTCACCTGTACTGCATGTCTTTGAACTGTGGGGGAAACCGGAGCACCCGGAGGAAACCCACGCGAACGCAGGGAGAACATGCAAACTCCACACAGAAACGCCAACTGACCCAGCCCAGCCGAGGTTCGAACCTGCGACCCAGCGACGTTCTTGCTGTGAGGCAACAGCACTACCTACTGCGCCACTGCGTTGCCTTATTATATTATATTATATTATATTATATTATATTATATTATATTATATTATATTATATTATATTATATTATATTATATTATATTATATTATATTATTCATTCATTCATTTTCTTGTCGGCTTAGTCCCTTTATTAATCCGGGGTCGCCACAGCGGAATGAACCGCCAACTTATCCAGCACGATTTTACGCAGCGGATGCCCTTCCAGCCGCAACCCATCTCTGGGAACATCCACACACTCATACACTACGGACAATTTAGCCTACCCAATTCACCTGTACCGCATGTCTTTGGACTGTGGGGGAAACCGGAGCACCCGGAGGAAACCCACGCGAATGCAGGGAGAACATGCAAACTCCACACAGAAACGCCAACTGACCCAGCCCAGCTGAGGTTCGAACCTGTGACCCAGCGATGTTCTTGCTGTGAGGCGACAACACTACCTACTGCGCCACTGCATCGCCATTTATATTATATTATATCATATTATATTATATTTATTAAATTCTATTATATTATTTTACATAATATTATATTTATTATATTTATTATATTGTATTATATTATATTATATTTATTATATTTATTATATTGTATTATATTATATTATATTTATTATATTATATTATTTTACACTATATTATATTATATTTGTTATATTATATTATATTATATTATTTTTATTGTATTTGTTATATTTATTATATTATATTATACATATAATTTTGGGGGAAAATTAATTTAATTATTTTTTTATTTTGTTTACAACTAATTATAATTCATTAGACTGTACAATTTTTTTTCGTATAATATATTATTTATATTATAAAAAATATACTCATTTGTTGTGACTGCGAGTCAGCTTTATTGTACCAAATATTCTTATCTCTCTGATTTTAAAACATTGGTTTTTATCTAGTCTAAAAACTTGGCACCTTTTTAGTTACTTTATGCAACAAAAAAATGCTTAAAATGACAAATTAAAATGTAATGTAATTAGTAGTTTACAAAAGACCTAATAGCTTTTAAGTAGTTATTATTTTTTTATTATTATATCCATTTTTGATTGTGTGGAGAAATATAACCTCAACATGCTTTAATTTCCTTAATTTAATGTTGAATCAAATGTAATAAAAATTTAATTGCAATATTTACGAAAACGTCATTATGATATTATTTTTATGGTTTTGTTTTATTACATAAATCGATGAATAAATATGACCTTGACATATTTGGAGATTCATCAAGCTTGTAATTTATTTAAATATTTAAAATAACACTCCCCATTTTTTCGAAAATAGTGTTAAACAGTTGAGTTTTATTATTTTTGGATCCATTCAGCCAATATCTGGGTTTAGTGGAAGCATTTTTAGCTTAGCATAGATCATTAAATCGGATTAGATCATTAGCATCTCACTCAAAAAATGACCAAAGAGTTTCAATAGTTTTCCTATTTAAAGCTTGACTTAATTATATATATATAATTACATTGTGTACTAAGACTGACAGAAAATGAAAAGTTGCTATTTTCTATACCTTCATTCTGGCGTAATAATCAGGGAACTTTGCTGCTGTACCATGGAAACTATACCCTCGTTCTTAGTCATATCGACCCATAGATATTTACACTAGATGTCACATAGACTGTTGTTGTCTATTGGAAGGAATGCATCAATAGAGCCGCCATCTTGGTACAGGGTACTTTGAAATGTAAGTGGGCCCAAGGTGCAATGACAGACTGGCCATCTGGAGCTATATATATATATATATATATATATATATATATATATATATATATATATATATATATATATATATATATATATATATATATATATATATATATATATATATATATATATATATACATACTGTATATATATATATATATATATATATACATACATACTGTATATATATATATACATATATATACATATCAATCAAGTGCCTGTACACCTCCCCACCCCTCCACGACAGCCACCCGCTCTTCAATTTAGACCGTGCCCTCCTGTCTGTCAGTCTAAGTACAAGATGTGTCTACATAATTTTTTAATTGAGCAAAATGCTAACGGTCTAATCCGATTCAATGATCTATACTAAGCTAAGCTAAGCTAAAATTGATCCCAAGAGCATCTAAAAAATGGTCAAACTCAACTATTTAACTCTTGGAGAGCAGTAAAATGAGCTATTTCCTAATTAAAAAGTGGAGCGTTCCTTTACCAGGTCTGATTTTCCAGGTTTCCCCCATGGATGTCCTGCGAGCAGATGATCGCTAACAATAATAACCCGAGTCTTCTCTGCGTGTGTTGTTGTTGATGGTGTGTGTCTTTATGGATTGTCTCCAGAACCACACTGTCTTACTAACTGCACCCTGGGGACTGTAACGCAGCTTGTGCTCGCCGTGCAGTAAGTCCACCGACCCTTACTTGACCTCACAGTGACCTCACTCGGATTTCTTTCACCGCATGCCACTTTCTAGACACCGTATCACCGCTAGGCATTGTGGGATTTACCGTATGTGCTTTATTGTGGTCACACTTCTTCTTGTCCTCATGTAGGTGTGAGCATGCCATCGTCTGGTGTTCACTGACGTCACCAATAATCAATCATCCAAAAAGCTGAGCAACTATTGATTATTATTGAACACAGGCTGGAGTTTCATACAGTGGCTAAATGCAAATTTTCATTTATTTGACTCTCGTATTGCATTCAGATTGCAATTTTATCCTGAAGAAATGTAGAAATGTCTACAACAACAACATTTTGTTTGTTCTGAGGCAACAAATATTAGCAAATATTCGAAGAGTCTAAAAAAAAATATTCATATATATATATATACATAACTAGGAATTGTAAAATATTTCTTGTACAATTATCTGTAAAGATAAGTAAAGTAGTAAGTAAGTTAGAGTCTCTCCACACCACCACCAGTGTGCAGCATCCACTTGGATGATGCGACGGCAGCCACAGGACAACGGCGCCAGTGCGCTGCCCACACACACCAGCTGTAGGTGGAGCGGAGAGACAGTGATAGCTCAACCTGAGGTCTGTGTGAGCCCTAACGCCCCAGTATGGTGTCCCCTTCACTATACGGGGGGCGTTAGGACACTCTCCCCCTGCTGGCCTCACTAACACCACTTCCAACAGCAACCTAGTTTTCCCATGTGGTCTCCCATCCAGGTGTTGACCAGGCTCAGACCTTCAGTGAGTAACCGGTCTTGGGCTGCAGGGTCCTTAGGTCTTTGTTGCCCACAATGTAAAAATTTACATTGCAAAAAGTCAAGACAACAAATGTTTTTATATTACTTTAAAACCAAAACAACATTTTCTTGTCTGAGGGAACTAAAATTTGCAAATTCTTTAAGAGTCTAAAATATGCAGTATTATTTATTTATTTATTGTTTTTGCCATTTTCTTAAGAAAAATCTTGTAAAATATTTGTTGTGCAATAATCTGTGAAGATATATCACTGTTACAAAACATTTCTAAAATATCTTTAGGCCTTTCTGCCCATATTTTACACAAGTTTAGGATTAAGTTGATAAAACTAATTAAAAATTTATTAAAAAATAAAAAATTCTAAACTTTGCAAATTCTTTAAAATATAAATATGCATTATTTGTTGTTGTTGTTGTTGTTGTTGTTGTTGTTGTTTTGGTCTGATTTTTGTCAATTTAAAGAAACTGAAGTTTAAAGAAATGAAACCAATAAAAAAACAGGTCTTTTACTTTAAAATTATTGTAAAATTATTATTTTTTTTAAATATAAAAATTATTTCTTGTAAAATATATTTTTAATTATTTGTGTAGTAATATCACTGTTAAAACCTTTTCTAAAATATATTTTGCCCGTATTTACACAATTTTAGGGTTAAGTTGATAAAACTAAATTTAAAATTTACAAAAAAATAAACAATTCTAAACTTGCAAATTCTTTAAAATAAAAATATGCATTATTTGTTGTTGTTGTTGTTGTTGTTGTTGTTGTTGTTGTTGTTGTTGTTGTTGTTGTTGTTGTTGTTGTTGTTGTTGTTGTTGTTGTTGTTGTTGTTGTTTTGGTCTGATTTTTTTCAATTTAAAGAAACTGAAGTTTAAAGAAATACAACCAATAAAAAAACAGGCCTTTTATTTTAAAATTATTAAAAATTATTTTTTTAAATATAAAAATTAATTTCTTGTAAAATATATTTTTTAATTATCTGTGTAGTAATATCACTGTTAAAACCTTTTTTGAAACATATCTTTTGCCCCTATTTTACACAATTTTAGGATTAAGTTGAAAATTTATTTAAAAAAAAAACAATTCTAAACTTTGCAAATTCTTTAAAATAAAAATATGCATTATTTGTTGTTGTTGTTGTTGTTGTTGTTGTTGTTTTGGTCTGATTTTTGTCAATTTAAAGAAGCTGTTTAAGTTTAAAGAAATAAAACCAATAAAAAAACAGGTCTTTTATTTTAAAATTATTGTAAAAACTATTATTTTTTTAAATATAAAAAATTATTTCTTGTAAAATATATTTTTTAAATATTTGTGTAGTAATATCACTGTTAAAACCTTTTCTAAAATATATTTTAAACTAAATTGATTAATATGATTATGTCAGCATAATAGTTTTAATAACTCATTTCTAATAACTGATTTATTTTATCTTTGCCATGATGACAGTAAATAATATTTGACTAGATATTTTTCAAGATACTTCTATACAGCTTAAAGTGACATTTAAAGGCTTAACTTGGTTAATTAGGTTAACTAGGCAGGTTAGGGTAATTAGGCAAGTTATTGTATACCGATGGTTTGTTCTGCAGACAATCGAAAAAATATAGCTTAAGGGGGCTAATAATATTGACCTTAAAATGGTGTTTAAAAAATTAAAAACTGCTTTTATTCTAGTCGAAATAAAACAAATAAGACTTTCTCCAGAACAAAAAAATATTATAGGAAATACTGTGAAAAATTCCTTGCTCTGTTAAACATCATTTGGGAAATATTAAAAAAGAAAATGTACTTTAATTTACTTTCGTTTTAAAGAAAGAGCGTCTAGAATTACCATTATTACTTTTATTATTATTATTACTATTAATGATGTTTGGAGCACAAATGAAACTCAGAAGTGGCTTTTTGGATGGTTTAACCATTGTGACTATTAATAAATACTCACTCTTTTATTTTCCGTAGGTCCTTTGGCTGCTTGGTGTTTGTGATTTTTGTAATGCTCTTTAACCTCAGCAGCTCTACTGATGGAGACTTCACATCTTCACCTCTTGTGTTTTTACTGTCTGGTGTTAGCAGGACGCTCAACACTATGCGCATGCTAGCAGTGTTAGCGGTGTGTTAGAGGCAGTTTATGGCTCATTGGCTGGTGTCTGTGTTGGTTTGGTTTCTGCTACAGCGTTTTAACACCTGCTGCTAATGCTGGATCTCATTCCTAACATCTAACAACACCTTTATGCTTGGATGTTTTTCTATATCCAGTCATGGACAAAGTTATTGGCACCTTTAGTAAATATGAGCAGAGAATGCTATGAAAAGAAATGTTCTTGCATTTACAAAAATCCACAAAAATCTTGCATGGCAATGAAATAAAAATGATTGGCGTCTATACATATTAATATTAGTGACATTTATTTCAAGTTATTTTATTTAAATGTTAGATTTTTGTGTATTTTCGTAGTCTTCTTCATATTTACAAACACCAATAATGCAATTATGTACATGCACAGTCATTAATTTTATTTTATTTTATTTTATTTAAATTTATTTTATTTTGTTTATTTCAATTTTATGTTATGTTGTTATAAATATGATTTTGTTATTATTCAATTGTTTATTATTAAATATTATTAAATAAATATTATTAAATAATATTTATGCTATTAAATATTAGAATTATTCTGTTTTATTATATTTTAATTTAATTTTATTTATTTGAATTTGAATTAAATTAAATTGTATTTGTTTGTAATTTATTTTGTTACATTTTAATTTATTTTATTTTGTTTATTATAATTTCTCTTTGTTGTTATATTATTTTATTATATTTCATTTATTATAATTCTTATTTTATTACAATTTTAGATTATATTATATATTTTATATTATTATATTTACATTTTATTTATTAGAGTTTTAATTTAATTTGTTGTTATTTTATTTTGTTTTGTTTATTTTATTTGTACTCTTTATTTGATGTTATGTTATGTTATTTTATTATATTTCATTTATTATAATTCTAATTTTATTTTTTATTATATATTTTTTTATTTTATTAGAATTTTTATTTAATTGAATTTTTTGTTTTATTTTGTTATGTTATTTTTATTTATTTTATTTTGTTTATTATAATTGTAATTTTTATTTGATGTTATGTTATTTTATTATATTTCATTTATTATTGTTAAATAATTTTTTTTAATATATCTTATTTTATTTTATTTATTAGAATTTTTATTTAATTTAATTTATTGTTTTATTTTGTTATGTTATTTTTATTTATTTTGTTTTGTTTATTATAATTGAAATTTTTATTTGATGTTATGTTATTTTATTATATTTCATTTATTATTGTTATATTATTTTTATTATATCTTATTTTTATTTTATTTATTAGAATTTTTATTTAATAGCATTTTATTTGTTTAATTTTAATTTTATTTTATGTTGTTATTTTATTTTATTTTGTTTATTGTATATGTTTTTTTTATTTTATGTTGTGTTATTTTATTATATTTATATTATTTATCGTTTTATGTTTTTACTATATTTTATTTTATTTTTATTAGAATTCTAATTTAATTTTACTTATTAGAATTTTTTTTTAATTAAATTTGTTTTATTTTATTTCATGTTATTTTATTTTCCTTTATATATTATAATTGTAATTTTTTTTTATTTATTAGAATTTTATTTCTGTTGGTTTTCAAGACAACTTTTTCATATAATAATATTTACATTTTATTTCACATTTTTTGTACTATACAGTATATAGTTACTCTGGTTATGACGTCACAGGTTTGTACAGTAGACATTCAAGTGATTATGTTGCCTCAACTGAACCTCAAACACTTTTTAAGTTCACTTTATATGAGCTTCAAAGTCTCATCCAAAAACCCAGCACAGACAAGCACACGTAGTAAATCCCTGTTTCTGAATTATTCAAACCACAGAAAATATCCACCTCTCACAGCCAGATCTCATTCATTTTTAATATTTACTTTATTTGAAATTTTAACAAATGTAATATACAAAAAAGTTTCTGGGTGGAGTTTGCATGTACTCCCCGTGTTGGCGTGGGTTTCCTCTGGGTGCTCCGGTTTATGGTTATATTATATTATATTATATTATATTATATTATATTATATTATATTATATTATATTATATTATATTATATTATATTATATTATATTATATTATATTATATTATATTGTATTGTATTGTATTATATTATATTATATTATATTATATTATATTTTCTTATATTATATTATATTATATTTTATTATATTATATTATATTATATTATATTATATTATATTATATTATATTATATTATATTATATTTTATTATATTATATTATATTATATTATATTTTCTTATATTATATTATATTATATTATATTATATTATATTATATTGTATTATATTATATTTTCTTATATTATATTTTATTATATTTTATTATATTATATTATATTTTATTTTATTATATTATATTTTATTATATTATATTATATTATATTATATTATATTATATTATATTATATTATATTATATTTTCTTATATTATATTATATTATATTTTCTTATATTATATTATATTATATTATATTATATTATATTATATTATATTATATTATATTATATTTTCTTATATTATATTATATTATATTTTATTATATTATATTATATTTTATTTTATTATATTATATTTTATTATATTATATTATATTTTATTATATTATATTATATTATATTATATTATATTATATTATATTATATTATATTATATTATATTATATTATATTATATTATATTTTCTTATATTATATTATATTATATTATATTATATTATATTATATTATATTATATTATATTATATTATATTTTATTATATTATATTATATTATATTTTATTATATTATATTATATTATATTATATTATATTATATTATATTATATTATATTATATTTTCTTATATTATATTATATTATTCATTCATTCATTCATTTTCTTGTCGGCTTTGTCCCTTGCGGGGTCGCCACAGCGGAATGAACCGCCAACTTATCCAGCACGATTTTACGCAGCGGATGCCCTTCCAGCCGCAACCCATCTCTGGGAATATATTATATTATATTATATTATATTATATTATATTATATTATATTATATAATATTATATTATATTTTATTATATTATATTATATTTTCTTATATTATATTATATTATATTTTATTATATTATATTATATTATATTATATTATATTATATTATATTATATTATATTATATTATATTATATTATATAATATTATATTATATTTTCTTATATTATATTATATTTTCTTATATTATATTATATTATATTTTATTATATTATTATATTATATTATATTATATTTATTATATTATATTATATTATATTATATTTTCTTATATTATATTATATTATATTATATTATATTATATTATATTTTCTTATATTATATTATATTATATTATATTATATTATATTATATTTTATTATATTATATTATATTATATTATATTATATTTTCTTATATTATATTATATTATATTTTATTATATTATATTATATTATATTATATTATATTATATTTTATTATATTATATTATATTATATTATATTATATTATATTATATTTTCTTATATTATATTATATTATATTATATTTTATTATATTATATTATATTATATTATATTATATTATATTATATTATATTATATTATATTATATTATATTTTATTATATTATATTATATTATATTATATTTTCTTATATTATATTATATTATATTTTCTTATATTATATTATATTATATTATATTATATTTTCTTATATTATATTATATTATATTTTATTATATTATATTATATTTTATTTTATTATATTATATTTTATTATATTATATTATATTATATTATATTATATTATATTATATTATATTATATTATATTAATAATTATAATTATATTAGAATTATATTAGAATTAATATGATTAACAAAAATATTATTAATAGTTTTATTTTTTTATTTTTTTGTTTATCCTTAATTATTTTGTTTTATAATTTTACTTATTTTTATATTACTTAAAATTCATGTATTTAGTTTAGTTTACCACCAACTAACAGACAAACTCTAAGTGAAGTAAACCTTAAATCAGAGATTAGAATTAACTAATTCACACTTGAAGGAATCTACAGTATTTTTCCTTTTATTTGTAAGATTTCATAGTTTTTAAGGTAAAGAGTCATATATTATATTTTGTTATATTATATTATATTATGTTATTTTATATTACATTACATTACATTATATTATATTAAATTTTATTTTACTTTATTTTATTATGTTATATTTTCTTATATTATATTATATTATATTATATTAGATTAGATTATATTAGATTATATTATATATTATATTAATAATTAATTAATAATTATAATTATATTATAATTAATATGATTAACAAAAATATTATTAATAGTTTTATTTTTTAACATTTTTGTTTATCCTTAATTATTTTGTTTTAGAATTGTACAAATTTTTATATTAATTGAAATTCATGTTTGTTTGTTTGTTTGTTTTTGTTGTTGTTTTTTTTTTTTTTGTTTACTCTACCGCCAACTAACAGATAAACTCTAAGTGAAGACAACAATAAATCACACTTAATTGAACCTGCTTTTCCTCTTTGCCGCAGGATCTGCCACGTTCTCCTGTGGCTCCGCCTCTGGACTCCTGCTTTCTGCGTCCGGCTCGTCCTGCCAATCGCCGTCCTCCGTCCCGCTGGGCGTCTCACTCGCCCTCATCCTCACCCAAATACAGCGAGCGCTCAGAGCGGTTCCTCTTCCCTTCACCCGTCAGACCTGTTCAGACCATCCCAGAGACTGAGGAGACCCTGGAGACCCTCCTGCAACCCTGACCAGCCTAAACCACAAACACACATGCTTCTGTTAGCAACACCTCCACTATTTCATTACAGAGAGAGAACTGACCTTATTCAGCCCATTCAGCTGCCATGATGCATATTATTATAATTATTATTATTCACTTGGATGTATTGTTCTGTGGCTTCAAAACCCACATGAAAAATCTTATAGTAACCCATAGTAGATACTGAAGTGTTTTTGAACCATACTATAGTAAAGTACGTGAAATAATCTGTTGCGTTAATTCTACAGTTGCTATGGAAACACAACAGCTATAGTAAATGATCTGTGGTAGTAATTCTACAGTTGCTATGGTAACATAACAACTATAGTAATTCATCTGTGGGAGTAATTCTGTTGTCGCTATGGTAACAAAACATCTATAGCAATTGATCTGTGGTAGTAATTCTATAGTTGCTATGGTAACACAACAACTATACTAATTAATCTGTGGTAGTAATTCTATAGTTGCTATGGTAACACAACAACTATAATAATTGATCTCTTGTAGTAATTCTATAGTTGCTATGGTAACACAACAACTATACTAATTGATCTCTGGTAGTAATTCTATAGTTGCTATGGTAACAACAACTACAGTAATTGATCTGTAGCATTAATTATATTGTTGCTATGGTAACAACTATATTAATTGATCTGTGATACTAATTTTATAGTTGCTATGGTAACACGACAACTAAAGTAATTGATTTCTGGTAGTGATTCTATAGTTGCTATGGTAACAAAAATTATAGTAATTGATCTGTGGGAGTAATTCTTCTATAGTTGCTATGGTAACAACAAATACAGTAATTGATCTGTAGTAGAAATTCTATAGTTGCTATGGTAACACAACAACTATAATAATTGATCTCTGGTAGTAATTCTATAGTTGCTATGGTAACACAACAACTATAGTAATTGATCTCTGGTAGTAATTCTATAGTTGCTATGGTAACACAACAACTACAGTAATTGATCTGTGGGAGTAATTCTTCTATAGTTGCTATGGTAACAACAACTACAGTAATTGATCTCTGGTAGTAATTCTATAGTTGCTATGGTAACAACAACTACAGTAATTGATCTGTGGGAGTAATTCTTCTATAGTTGCTATGGTAACAACAACTACAGTAATTGATCTCTGGTAGTAATTCTATAGTTGCTATGGTAACAACAACTACAGTTATTGATATGTGGCAATAATTATATAGCTGCTATGGTAACAACAACTATAGTAATTGATCTGTGGAAGTAATTATATAGTTGCTATGGTAACACAACAACAGTAGTAATTAATCTGTGGTAGTAATTTCATAGTTGCTATGGTAACACAACAACTACAGTAATTGATCTGTGGAAGTAATTATATAGTTGCTATGGTAACACAACAACTACAGTAATTGATCTGTGGTAGTAATTCTATAGTTGCTATGGTAACACAACAACAGTAGTAATTGGTCTGTGGTAGTAATTCCATAGTTGCTATGGTAACACAACAACTATAATAATTGATCTCTGGAAGTAATTCTATAGTTGCTATGGTAACACAACAACTATGGTAATTGATCTCTGGTAGTAATTCTATAGTTGCTATGGTAACACAGCAACTATGGTAATTGATCTCTGGTAGTAATTCTTTAGTTGCTATGGTAACACAGCAACTATGGTAATTGATCTCTGGTAGTAATTCTTTAGTTGCTATGGTAACACGACAACTACAGTATAATCAAAAGACCCAATAGATTTCTACAACTGTACAGTATATTATACTACAGTACATCACAGTTTACTGTAGTAAAACTAAAGTATACTACAGTATGTCTTGCATTTAATCAGTTCAATATAGTTAACACTACAGTATGATGGAGCATTTATTGACAGAGTTATAAATATTATTCGATGCACTTCACTATAGTATGGTTCAAAAACAATTTTTTGAAATTTCCCAATACCTGAATCTTCGGTACTATATCTCATCTAATTTTAACTATGTTTTCCGAAGTTCTTTGTCCTTCAGAAATTTGTGAAGAGATATATTGTATGTGTTTCGACTGCTGAATGCCCCATTATTACACCAATGGAAGTGGTTCTGGAAGCATCATGGCAGCTGGCTGAATATAGTCTATATAGGAGTTCGAAATGCAACCAATATAAATATAAATGGAAAACTGTGGTCATGTGGTGAACAAAAAGCATTCACTCTCCTTTATTATCTCTCACTATCTTTATTACTGGAACCATCCGGAACCATTCAGCTGCCACTAGAGGGCAGAGTTATATGAGCACCAGCTGAACTGAAGATTCCGTTCCAGACGTTCCGTTTGGGAATTTTCGAGGACCTGGAATGTACTGACGCAAAAACACCGCAAAGTGTTCAATAAGAGGTGCCTACACACGCGTGACCTCGCCACGGTCTGCGTCAGCGTACATGTATGCAATACATATGACTTTATATGTGTTGGTCATAAAACAGTGAACTTCTTTTCAGATGTTCTGAAAACATATAACTGGATAGTAACTCATATATGTCGGAAAAGCATAAAAGTTTACATGTGTCAGTTTTGTTTGGAATATCATTTGTTAATTACGTTCTGTGTGTGTATATAGTTTATAAAACTATTTTCTTATTTTTCCGCAGACATCCCGTTTTGTTGGAAACCTCTGATGCTTGAATTTTCAAAGACTCAGTTGTATTTATTAAGAGAATTAGATTAAACTAATAGAGACAAAAAAAACTAGTTTCGACAGGGACGAATGATACATGATGTCAATCAAACGATGTATTTTAAATCCCAGTGTAAAACTGAATGTTCAGCTCTGTACATGACGACAGGAGAATATATCGACACTGATTATCCTTATGCACATTTCCTGAGTCTCAAAATCCGAAAGGAATATGCGTGCAGGATTCCAGTCGGACATTTAGTGGTTTGAAACCAACTTAAAAGCTAAATAATGACTCATTTTTCATCTGTGAAAAGGTCAAGATGGCGACGCAGTGGCGCAGTAGGTAGTGCTTTCGCCTCACAGCAAGAAGGTCGCTGGTTCTAGCCTCAACTAGATCAGTTGGCGTTTCTGTGTGGAGTTTGCATGTTCTCCCTGCGTTCTCATGGGTTTCCTCCGGGTGCTCCGGTTTCCCCCACAGTCCAAAGACATGCGCTACAGGTGAATTGGGTAAGCTAAATTGTCCGTAGTGTATGAGTGTGAATGAGTGTGTGTGGATGTTTCCCAGAGATGGGTTGTGGCTGGAAGGGCATCCGCTGCGTAAAAAAAAACGTACTGGATAAGTTGGCGGTTCATTCCGCTGTGGCGACCCCGGATTAATAAAGGGACTAAGCCGAAAAGAAAATGAATGAATGAATGAATGAATGAAATGTCAAGATTTAAATGCATGAATATTTAATTAGCCAAACATCGAGGTAGATGATGATTGGTTGAGTATTGCTTAGCATATTGATGTGACTACTTAGTTTCATATTGAATGCATTTAGTGACATTCATTCATTCATCTCTTTTCGGCTTAGTCTTTTTATTAATCTGGGGTCACCACAGTGGAATGAACCGCCAACTTATCCAGCATGTGTTTTACTCAGTGGATGCCCTTCCAGCCACAACCCAGCACTGGGAAACACCCATGCACTCTTGCATTCACACACACTCATACACTACGGCCAATTCCATTCATTCATTCATTTTCTTTTCGGCTTAGTTCCTTTATTAATCTGGGGTTACCACAGCGGAATGAACCGCCAACTTATCCAGCATATGTTTTACACAGCGGATGCCCTTCCAGCTGCAACTCAACACCGGGAAACACCCATACACTCTTACATTCACACACATACACTACAGCCAATTTAGTTTATTCAATTCCCCTATAGCGCATGTGTTTGGACTGTGGGGGAAACCGGAGCACCCGGAGGAAACCCAGACCAACACGGGGAGAACATGCAAACTCCACACAGAAATGCTAACTAACCCAGCCGGGACTCGAACCAGCGACCTTCTTGCTGCGAGGCGACAGTGCTACCCACTGAGCCACCGTGTCACCCGTATTTAGTGACATAAATGGTAAACTCCAATTAAAAATGTATAGTGCTGTGAGGACCTGAATCAGCCGTAGGTGCGTTGAGTAAACTAGAAGAATAGAAATCATGGACACTACTTGAGTTCGCAAAATTCACAAAAACATGATGTTCAAAGATTTCACGGTAAAATAGTTTCAGATTTTTCCTAACTCAATTAGTGTGTGGGATTAATATGCGTGCGCTATAATCTAATTTATTTCCATATCAATAATTGAATGTTTATTTCAAGGAAAAAGGAGAAAACGACAGTTCAGAAAGCATTGTGACATCCATGTGTCTTCTTTAAAATCTGCATGAGATCAAAATTTACCATGTTTATTTTCTTAGCTCATGTTATTCTAAAGCAAATAATTAATTAATCCATGCAAATTAATCTACTTAAAAAAAATGTTTGTTTTGGTAATCTTGAATGAAACTCAGACCATTTTGGAGTCTTTCTGTTGACGTCAACCTTATAGTTTCCATAGCAAATGCATGTTAATACCGTCTCTCACCATTAGTTTGCTGTGAGAGAATGTTGCGCAAAAGAAAGCCCCGCCCCCTACTCAATATTCCGTTACAGTTGGAGGTACATCATTAACATATTCATTCATTTTCATCCAATTTTCCTGGGTCGGGTCGCGGGGGCAGCAGTGTCAGGAGAGAACCCCAGACTTCCCTCTCCCCAGACCCTTCCTCCAGGTCCTCCGGGGGATCCCAAGGCGTTCCCAGGCCAGCCGAGAGACATAGTCCCTCCAGCTTGTCCCTGGGGCCTCCTCCCGGTGGGACATGCCTGGAACACCTCCCTAAGTAGGCGTCCAGGACGCACAAAAACAGTCCGAAACAGATGCCCGAGCCACCTCAGCTGACTTCTCTTGATGTGGAGGAGCAGTGGCTCTACTCCGAGCTCCTCCCGGGTGACAGAGCTGCTCACCCTATCCATAAGTGTGTGCCCTGCCACCCTGCGAAGGAAACTCATTTCGGTTGCTTGTATCCGAGATCTTGTCCTTTCGGTCATGACCCAAAGCTCATGACTATAGGTGAGAGTAGGAACGTAGATTGACCGGCAAATCGAGAGCTTTGTCTTTTGGCTCAGCTCCTTCTTTACCACAACGGACCGGTACATCGACCGCATTACTGCTGCAGCTGCACCGCCTGTCAATCTCACATTTCATCCTTCCCTTACTCATGAACAAAATCATCAACATACTGAAATAAAAATCTCAGCAACGGATTTAAGACATCAGTGCATCTAATAAATATTTCGGATGCTTTAGGATTGGTTCCAAATTACAGCCTATATTCCACTGGGAATCCTGTCCACGTTTCTTCCAGATGTGTTGACTAGGGTTTGGACAGCAGTTGTGCAGATATCATATTTGATATGCATGCCTTTAAACACTAGCACTTTAGTGCATGTACTCAGACGCTGTTGTACCTTGTGATAAAGCTCATGTTGTAAGCCCACAAACACACACACACTGCCGTTCACAGTGTGTGGCGGCTCATGTCATTTTTGTTGCTATTGAATTTGCATTGAAATCACTAAGAACACTTTTTAAGCCCATTATTGTACCTATTACCTGGTCTTTGTATAGATGTTATTATGAATTCAGATGTTTCTTTTCTTTGAAGGAAAACGAAAATAACTATGAATGTTTTAAATGAAGTCACTGTCAGATGTCTAAAACTAGAGTGTTAAATTGGTAATAAATTGAATGTGTATTTACAAAAAAAAATGACTGTGGTTTTTTCATTCATTTTCCTTCAGGTTAGTCCCTTTATTCATCAGGGGTTGCCACAGCGGAATGAACTGCCAACTATTCCGGCAAATGTTTTATGCTGCGTTCACACCAGACGCGGATGAAGCGTCAAGCGTGAGTGATTTACATGTTAAGTCAATGCAAAGACGCGAATAGACATCCTGTGGTGCGATTCGAGCGAATGAGGCGGCGCAAAGGATGCGATTCGCGCAAATGAAGCGGTGCGAGTTTAACGCGCATATAGCCAGAATCGCTTGAGTTGAAAAATCTGAACTTCAGCTGACATTCGCGCCGTGTTAACCAATCAGGAGATTTCTCTTGTAGGGGGTGTGATTATGATGCAGTGCCTGTTGTTGGTGTCCTGAGGGGAAATCTTCTTGCCGACACCGAACAACAGCTCATCAAACTGGGCTTGGCTTAGTCTGAAGCACCGCTGAAAGCATACCTGCCAATATTTGGATCATAAATTCCGGGAGACTGTGGGGGGAGGGGTGGTGCGCGTATTGAAGAGCTGGGGGGGGGGGGGGGGGTTGGGTTGGTACGCGTGAACTGAAGAGCTGGGGGTGGGAGGTGGTTTGTGGGTGCAGCAGGTTTTAGGCCAGACTGTACCAACAAGCTGAGGAGCCGGGGAGGGGGATGGAATTCCGGGAGTTTTCCGGCAGACAAAACAATACGGGAGATGGGTCTGAAATACGGGAGACTCACGGGAAAAACGGGAGTGTTGGCAGGTATGGCTGAAACCCTCAATCATACAAGTGTAGTTTCAGGAGGAGTTGATGAACTCACAGAGCTGGTGCACCTCCAAAAAGGTCTAGTGGACTCAGACACGACGCCGAACAAATATATGCTTTTTTTCAGCCTTCCTAAAACACATAAACACAGCTATTCTCTCAATAAAATCCATGTTAGCCATTTAACAACGAAGCTAGAGATACCAGGCAGAAAGAAGCCCTGCCCATGATGCGAATCAGTGTCTATTGTGAAGTGAATTTGATGCGCTAATGAAGAGAGTAAAGTCAAAATGTTCACACGTCTATTTACGCACAAATAACGTGACATATTCGCATGGGCCCTGTCTGGTGTGAACACAGCATTAGAGATGCCCTTCCAGCTGCAACCCAGTACTGGGAAACACCTATACACACTCATTCACACTCATACACTACGGCCAATTTAGTTTACCCAATTTACCTATAGCACGTGTTTGGACTGTGGGGGAAGCCGGAGCACCTGGAGGAAACCCACACCAACACGGCGAGAACATGCAAACTCCACACAGAAATGACCCAGTCGGGACTCGAACCAGTGACCTTTTTGCTGTGATGTGACAGTGCTAACCACTGAGTCACCATGTCACACCTGAGTTATTTCATGTAAGTTGTAAAAAGGTTGAAAAGTACTGTAAGCTCTGCAAAATTTTTGTAAGAAAATTAAAGCTTTGAATGACTCAAGAGTGGCAGTAAAGGCGTTTATTTAATGCTATTGAATATTTATACTGTAGTGTGGCTGTTCTTTGTATTAAAGACAAAATTATGAAGCAACAAGCCTGTTTTCAACTTTGATAATAAAATGTAAGATATTAAATCAGCATATTAGAATGATTTCTGAAGAAACATGTGACAATGTCTTTGAAACTGTTGTAAAATTCTCCTGACAAAAGTCTTGTCGCCTATCCAAGTTTTAGTAACATCAAATAATAACTTGACTTCTAGTTGATCATTTGGTATCAGAAGTGGCTTATATGAAAGGAAAAGGCCTCTAGATTACGCTTATTTTACCAAAATAAAATATGATCATGCCTTGATTTTTAATGATTTAATTAGGACAGTAAGGTCTGACTTTGCTTAGACAAAAGTCTTGTCACTGAACAGAAATAATGTCCAGTATAGAATATAAAGTCATGGTGCAGTGGAAGAAGACTGAATATTGTGTCTGACTCCATCATGAGCTTGGAGGACTGCATCCATACATCTCTGCAATGACTCAAATCAATTATTAATAAGGTCATCTGGAATGGCAAAGAAAGCGTTCTTGCAGGACTCCCAGAGTTCATCAAGACTCTTTGAATTCATCTTCAATGCCTCCTCCTTCATCTTACCCCAGACATGCTCAATAATGTTTAAGTCTGGTGACTGGGCTGGCCAATCCTGGAGCACCTTGACCTTCTTTGCTTTCAAGAGCTTTGATGTGGAGGCTGAAGTTGAGAAGGAGCGCTATCCTGCTGAAGAATTTGCCCTCTCCTGTGGTTTGTAATGTAATGGGCAGCACAAATGTCTTGATACCTCAGGCTGTTGATGTTGATCATCCACTCTGCAGATCTCTCACATGCCCCCATACTGAATGTAACCCCAAACCATGATTTTTCCTTCACCAAACTTGACTGATTTCTGTGAGAATCTTGGCTTCATGTGGGTTCCAGTAGGTCTTCTGCAGTATTTGTGATAATTGGGATGCAGTTCAACAGATGATTCATGGGAAAAATCTACCTTCTGACACTTTTCCAAATGATCAACTAGAAGTCAAGTTATTATCTGTTGCTCTTATGATTGGAATCGACGACAAGACTTTTATCAGGTAGTTCAGATGCAAAAACCTTTAAGTGCCATCTAAAAAAAATTTCTACAATGAGCAGCCTCTTATATTTTTGTTCATTTATTTCATGTTAAAAGTGATGAAAATAACCTATTATTTGCCATTAAAGTGAAATTACTGAATCAAATCATGTAATTTTAGAAGATAATTTTGGATGGCACTTAAAAGTTTTTGCATCTAAACTCTTCAAACCCACATGTGACTGGAATCTATTTCACTTTCACTATCAGTGCTGAGCCCAAGAAACTTTTATTTGCTTTGTTAATTATGAAACCTTATCTACTAGGCGATATATAAAATAACCATTTTATAAAAACTAGCCTTGTTTTTTTTTTTTAAATGAGTGAATTTAGATCAGCTTTATCCAGTCTGCATCATGCAATGACCTTCAGCTAAGGTACTGTAAACCATGGCTTCATATTATTAAAGTAAATGATTAGCTAAAGTTTGGTTACAAACTTTGATGTTGGCTCGATAAAAAGCAGATCTGCTTTGAAAAGCTTAAAGGTTTTACTCAGAAATTAAAGAAAGTCATTTATAATCATATGGCTATCATGTTTTAGCACAAGCTTAATGTTTTAACAATGCTAACACTAGAGCTAATTGTATAAATTAGCATTTTGCTTCAGCAATGGTATAGAAAGATATTTTGTTTTACCTCATGTTTAATATTTGAGTGTGAATTAATATCGATAGCACAAAATATAGCCCTATGTGTTTAACATGTTTAGCATGCTTCTAACATTAGCATGAATTAGCACATTTCTGTTATGTTTAACATTAGCCCATTGTTGACATGTTTAAGCACAATAACTCTATTTAATCAAATAAATGCAGCCTCTGTGGGCACAAACTAACATTAAAAAAGAACAATGAGCTACCATAAAGTTTCATAAACTATTTATTTAGCCGTTTTATTGTAGTGTTTATTTCCACTACATTAGCCATGAGTGAATGTTAAAAATATATTATTATATTAGCGATATTAACTCTGAGTGAATATTATAAAATATATAATAGTATAATATTTTTTTGGCAGAGAGCGAGAGAGAGAACAGTTTTCATACGTGAGCGAGAAGCACTCGTGCGTGTGTTTACGTGCGCGTGCTCGTGTGTTATCATCACCAGGTGGCAGCGGGTCAGTGATCTGCATGCGGAGGTCACTGTACTTCCCAGGACTCCCAAATCCTTTAATTTCTGTATAACACGCGGGGCTCGGTCTGAATATGTCTGTTTGAGATTATAGAGTGTTGCAGGATCGACATCAGGCGCTTGAGAGGAAGGTCAAAACTGCATGACTGGACGTGTAGCTGAGAGATGAATGAGCCTCTGTTATATAACCTCTGCATCTGGACATCAGAAACTGCTGAAACAAGAAAACACAAAGGTGATGTTTCAGACACCAACACACCTGATGTTTGTGCTAGTGGGCCTATTAAAACACTGGCATTTTAAAATCGTAGCTCTGTATGTGTTGACATTATATTCTGTTAACACCCCCGTTGTTTTTTCCGGGAGTCTCATTTCACACCTGTATCCTGCCACCCTCCAGTTGTGTTATATCTCCTGGAACCCTGCTGAAAAAAACAGCTTAAACCAGCCTAAGCTGGTTGGCTGATTTTAGCTGGTTGACCAGCCTGGTTTTAGAGGGGTTTTGGCCATTTCCAGGCTGGTTTTTAGCCATTTCCAGGCTGGAAAATGACCAGCTAAAACCAGCTTGACCAGCCTGGTTTAAGCTGGACATAGCTGGTTTTGGCTGGTCAAGCTGGTTTTAGCTGGTCAACTCCCAGCCTGACCAGCTAAGACCAGGCTGGAAATGGCTGGAAACCAGCCTGGAAATGGCCAAAACCTCTCTAAAACCAGGCTGGTTGACCAGCGAAAACCAGCCAACCAGCTTAGGCTGGTTTAAGCTGGATTTTTCAGCAAGGAAAGCTCCCGTAATTCCATAACAATATCTAAAACTAATAACAGGCTTATCTGGGTATTACTTTGAATCATCTTGTCTTGATCGTCAGTGAGTATGTTCACATCTATACACACATGCACAGGGAAGCGGACATTTTAAAAAGAGGGGGGGGGGGGGGGGGAGCAGCTGAATGAGATCCAAAATTTTACGTTCATTTTATGAATCACCTGTTTCTAAATAGTCTGTCTCTAAAAGTGAGGGGGACATATCCCCCACCCCAGGGCTGGACTGGAGCAAAAAATTGGCCCTGGCATTTTTGGCCAGAGCGGCCCACTACATACAATCAAAATGCTACTAGGCATGGGCCGGTATAAGATTCTTACGATATGATAACCTTGGATAAAAATATCACGGTTTCAGGGTATCATGGTATTGTGATTAGTGCTCTAAAATATATTCTTTTTAAATATCTGGGTAAAAAACTAAAAGTTTTTTTCCCCTTTGAACACAATATATTTTATTTTGAGAAACATTTATAATATTTTGGAGCAGTAAACGTGCCAGGCTAAATAATGAAAATGAATCATTGACTTTTAGTTTCAAAAATACAGATTTATTTACAGTTTAAAATGGCATCTTTGGATATCTTTTCTGCTGGAGATGCTGTTGTTAAAACAATGTAAATAAAAAAATCTTACAGATACCTTAGGAACGGTATTAGAGAAAATGTTGGCGGTATGAAAACCTTGACTTTTCCAAACCACGGTATACCTTGAAAACGGTTACCGTCCCATGCCTAAATGCTACCCATCTGTGCATGTCCAATATGTTTATCAACTCCTATTTTATAAAAACACAAAAGCCCTATATATATAAAAATAAATAAATTCAGACATTCATCTCAATTTCAATTCTGTATACTGTCCATAAAGATTTTTGTTAGGTCCAAAAAAATACACTATTTATTCATTCATTTATTTTCCTTCGGCTTAGTCCAGGGATGGGCAAACTTGATCCTGGAGGGCCGGTGTCCCTGCAGACTTTTGCTCCAACACTAGTCAAACACACCGTGATGTGCCGTGACGGTTGGGTTGGGGTGGGGGTAGGGGTTAAAAAATACAATTTATTGGGTAATTTAATAGATAGGATAAATTATACTCGATACAACTACTGTTTTTACGCTTCTGTGATGGTTGGGTTTAGGTTTGTAGTGGGTGTAGACGTTAATAAAATACAATAAATCGGAAATTTCATAAATAATTCTCGTTAACTTCCGGCCGCTAACGTATCCAATCTAGCAACAACCGATGTTGCACGCTTACACAGAGCCCAAAATAGGAGTTTGTGATTGGGTCAGCCCAATGTCAATAATAAAAAAAGAACCAATGGGCTGCAGATTATGTCACATGGGCCGGTCTGCCAGAAAAAAGCATCTTACTTTCAGAGCGTCACAGATCACAGCATCGACAATTAATTAGGCAGAAAAAATTGATAGGCTGCTAAGCGTTTTATGATCAGATCATAAGACGATGATCAGCCCGGCCCAAAAAGTACGTCGGCCCAGCAGGAAACTGCCCGGTCTTCCAGCTGGCCAGTCCGCCCCTGCCCCACCCCCCACCCGTTGCTACACCCCTGCACATTCATGACACCATGGCTATTGACAGTTTGGCGCCCTCTTGTGACTCAATGTGTAGGTTAATGTTTGCTCCATTCAGCCGGTTAAATTTCTGTGAGCTTTGCGTATAATTAAGGAATTAATCTTGTAATCTATTACAGCTCAAAGCAATGTCTCATTTTTATGTGTTGTGGCAGGTACCCAGGTAGCATAGAATTCTGGCCCAGATTTGGCATAAAGTTGGCACAGCAGGCATTCATGTGTGACTGGCATGCAACATGTGGGCCAAACAAGACCCTGGTTTGGTAGAGGTGGCACCATCTTTAAGATGGGACACAAGAATTAGGCCAGATATCAAATGTAGTATTTGGCCCAGAAGTTAAATATTTATATATGGGCCACATAAGTTTGGCCTATCGTGACCCACTTTTAAAATAGATTTAAATCATTTTTAAATAAATAAAAAAAATGGCGAATAAAAATTTAACTGAATAACAGTTAGTAAACACAAGTTCATCTTATTGAACATCATTTATTTTCATTACCAATTATCATAGTAGAACAGTTTCTCAAGCAGTTTGTGATGCATTTTGGAAACAGGAGATGAGCCCCTGGTCTAATGCACCACCTGGCTTGAGAAACCTGTTCTCAAAGACTTTTAGTCATTATTTGGGTAGCACACATATTCTGAATGCCTTCGGCAGAAATCAAATGAGCCATTTTAATCTAGATTAATTCCAAGATTACAGTGAGATTAATCTAGATAAAAAATTATCTATGCCCACCTATAATAAAAAATATAGATATATAAAATATAAACCTATTTAAAAATCACAAAAGGGAATGCATTTTGAATGCACATGACTGCACAGTTTGTTATAATAGTTGTAGAATATAATAGTTAATATAATTGTTTTAATAGTTGTAAGTGACATGTACTTATTTAACTGTTCAAGCTCTTTTTTTCATACTGGCTCTCAGTAATGTTTTAAAATGATTGCTCTTTAGACAGTGCTAATAACTGACTGCAGACTGATAGTGTTACTGGCTCTGGAAACGCATTGGAGATCTCATTTGAGACTTGAGTTCTGATAAGTTAATTACTGTGATCTCATTCAAATAAATCCATCGGCTGATCTGATTGTCCCGTCCTTGTGTTTCGGATCTGCTGTGCGATGAGGGACACGTGTGGACACTTCCTCTACTAATCTTCATCATTGTAATGGGTTTCTCCATATCTGATCTCCAGCCTGTGAACATCTCCATCTCCTAGCAAACATTAATCCAATGCCAGCGGATGAGGAGCAGTAATCCAATCAGAGATCAGATCTGAAGCTCAACCTCTGTGAGTGACATTCAGAGACAGCTGTCAATCATTATCTTTCTATCTATCTATCTATCTATCTATCTATCTATCTATCTATCTATCTATCTATCTATCTATCTATCTATCTATCTATCTATCTATCTATCTATCTATCTATCTATCTATCTATCTATCTATCTATCTATCTATCATTCTGTTGTTTTATTGTTCTGCCTATCTATTGTTCTATCTGTCTGTCTGTCTGTCTGTCTGTCTGTCTATCTATCATTCTATTGTTCTATCTATTTATATATCGTTCTATCTATCGTTCTATCTATTATTCTATCGTTCGGTTGTTTTATTGTTCTGCCTAACTATTGTTCTATCCTACGTTCTATCCATTCTATCATTTGTTCTATCTATCTATATATCTATTTATTTATCTATCTATCTATCTATCTATCTATCTATCTATCTATCTATCTATCTATCTATCTATCTATCTATCTATCTATCTATCTATCTATCTATCTATCTATCTATCTATCTATCTATCTATCTATCTATCTATCTAACTGTTTATCTATCTATCTATCTATCTATCTATCTATCTATCTATCTATCTATCTATCTATCTATCTATCTATCTATCTATCTATCTATCTATCTATCTATCTATCTATCTATCTATCTATCTATCTATCGAACTGTCTGTCTGTCTGTCTATTGTTCGACCGTTCTATCTATTGTTCTGTTGTTTTATTGTTCTGTCTATCGTTTCATCCATCGTTCTATTAATTATTGGTCTATCTATAATTAGGGACCGAGCACCGAAACGGTGCGTAGGCCCTATTGGAATTGCTTCGTTTTTTATTATTCTTTTTATTATTATTCCGCCCCTAATCGGGGCACTTTTGAGGGTCTAAACATGCCCGAAAACTCATGAAACTTTGCACACACATCAAAGGCGGTGTAAATGACCGGTTGATATGGGCTTCGGAAGTGGGCGTGGCAAAATGACTCGACAGCGCCACCTATAAACTTGAAACGGACGAGCCCCCGAACTACGAATCACGCACACGCATGAAAATTGGCACACACCTCAAACATGCCAAACCATACAAAAAAGTCTCTTGGAGCAATATCTCAAACCCAACAGGAAGTCGGATATTTTTGACTTCCTGCGGCGAAAAAGTGGCGTTTTTGCCATTTTCAGGCGTTGTATTTGAACGAACTCCTCCTAGGGATTTTATCCGATCAACACCAAAATTGGGTTTTGTCATCTAAAGGCCTTGGCGATGTTAAATTGCGAAGCTTTAGAGTTTTCGGCGATGGGCGTGTCCGTGGCGTCCTCGCAAACTTTGACGATTCGCCATGAAACAGGAAGTTGCTATAACTCGGGCATGCATTATCCGATATGCCTCAAAATTCACACGTATGATAACCGTCCTGACCTGAACACGTTTACATGCCAATATCCAGTTACAGTTATAGCGCCACCTGCTGGCAACAGGAAGTGATGTGTTTTACAGCATAACAAACTCCTCCCACAAATTTCATCGTATCAGCACCAAATTTGGGTGGTGTTATCTGAAAGCTCTAGCGATGATATATTGTGAAAATCTAGAGTTTTCACCGAGGGGCGTGTCCGTGGCAGCACGACAAACATCAACGCTTCGCCATGGAACAGGAAGTACTTATAACTCATTCACACATGGTCCGATCAGCCCGAAACTTCACATGGTTGATAAGAGTCCTCTCCTGAAGACATCTATATGCCAATATCCAGTTACAGTTATAGCGCCACCTGCTGGCAACAGGAAATCACTTATAACTCAGCCAGACAATGTCCGATCTGCCTGAAAAATCACATGTTCGATTCGGGTCCTCTCCTGAAGACATCTACATGCCAATATTGAGTAACAGTCATAGCGCCACCTGCTGGCAGAAGGTACTTTGGCTTATTACTCAGTCACACAGTGTTCAATCTGCCTAAAACTTCACATGGTTGATAAAAGTCCTCTCCTGCACACATCGATATGCCAATACTGAGTCACAGACATAGCGCCACCTGCTGGCAACAGGAAATCACTTATAACTCAGCCAAACAGTGTCCGATCTGCCTGAAAATTCACAAGTTTGATAAGAGTCCTCTCCTGAAGACATCTGCATGCCAAAATTGAGTCACAGTCATAGCGCCACCTGCTGACAGAAGGTAGTTTGGCTTATAACTCTACCACACAATGTCCGATCGGCCTGAAACTTTACCTGATTGATAAAAGTCTTCTCCTGAAGCCATCTACATGCCAATATCCAGTTACAGTTATAGCGCCACCTGAAGGCAGAAGGTAGTTTGGCTTTTAACTCAACCACACAATGTCCGATCTGCCTGAAAATTCAGATGTTCTATAAGATTCCTCTCCTGACGAAATCTACATGCCAATGTTGAGTCACAGTCATAGCGCCACCTGCTGACAGGAGGAAATTTGGCATAAATCTGATTTTTCTCAGGTTTTTTTTATATATCGGCTTAAATTAATATTGTTCGCTGTTCTCTGTCATCTTGGGGCCACCGGGCGGCGGTGAGCCGGGGTGCGAGGTCCCTATCATCGCTGCTTGCAGCTTTAATTCTATCTATAATCTATCTATATTTCCAGAAATAGTTATTAATGTTTGTCCTGTCCATCTGTCTATCTATATATCGTTTTGTCTGTCTTTCTTTTTTATCTGTCTGTCTGTCTGTCTGTCTGTCTATCTTATGTAATTATTAATTAAGTAATTTACAGTTTTTCTCAGTCACTTTGGTGCATTTCTCACATCACTATTTACATTTGCACAACAGTTAATGCATTTCTCAAAACAGTTAGTCATTTGTGCACATCATAGTAGCAGTTTCTCATTCCTTTCAACAAATTGCAAATGCTTTTGGACATGCATCAATTGCTTTCATACAACTCTGCTGTTTGTAACATTATCATTTGCTTATGTCATGTCAGTCAAAATGAACTAAACTTGTGTCTGCTGAATAGTCATTCCATATAAAACTAATAGTCCTCATTTCATTACTGAAGTCATTACATACAAAAATATTGAACTAGTTGTCAAAATCGGTCAAGCTAATTTTATTTAAAAATGTAAATCTTTTTTTTTCTGAAAATGTCTCCTAAATTGAACAATTTCATGAATGATTTACAGACCTGTATATGTTATAGGTCCAGTTTCAATATGTACTGCAGTATTGTTTACAGTTGTGCACAGCTCTACACAAAGGAAGTTTATGTTTGTTGTAAATAAGGGTGTATTTATTCTTTTGCACAATGCTGTGAATAAATTAGAATTGTAAAGAGCAAATGCAGTAAACATGTGAAACACACATATTCAGTGTCTTGTACTCAGATACCTCACTAAATGCAGTGATGTCTAACTTTACTGTAGTTTTCAAATGGCTGTGCAAATAGTATATAGTGCTGTCTTGAGCATTTTCAGGACGTGTCACCAAAATCTGACTTTATTGCATTGGAAAACATGTACAGAGTGAACTGTCATAATGAAAACATGACTAAGCCATTTGATTATCTTGTTCATAAACAATGGTGTCAGGACTTTTCATTTTGATGACACTGACACTTTTATTGACATCAATACTTGCTTTTGAGGAATGAGCTCTCCATTTTGAGCAAGTGACACGCTTTTGCAGATTATCCACTAGGTTTTGCAGTTTGCACTAATTGTTTTGAGAAATGCATTAACTGTTGTGCAAATGTAAATAGTGTTGTGAGAAATGCACCAAAGTCACTGAGAAAAATGAATGGAAAAATCCAGAACTAGATATCATAATACTATTTTTATGTATCTATGTAAATTCAAATTTGTTTATTGTAAATTGATGAACTGTGCAGAATAATCTTGAATATCACTTATATATGAATTTGTAAAGTATCAGATCAAGTGTGTGTGTGTGTTTCTTCCATCAGAAAAAAACTGACAGTGGACAGGTCAATCGACAACATGGCAACACTTTGACCATCTTTAGTTGCTGAAACATGTGATAGTTGCTAATACATTGTGAGCGTATGTGTGTTGTGTGCATATGTGCGAGTGCATGTAAGAATGTGTGTGCATGCATGTGTGTGTGTGTGCACATGAGTGTGTTTATATGTGTACATAAGTGTGTGTGTGCATGTGATAGTGTAAGGTTATTTGTGTGTGTGTGTTATAGTACAGATGGCAGAGTCATTGTCAGGCTGCTAAACCTTTGCACACACTTGTTAGGATGAAGGCTCTTGCCAAGATGACTGTAGTCATGGAAACGACACTACTGTGAGGTCATGATATTGTGATGGAGATTTCTACAGTGACATGTGAACTTCTTTGCTTTAGTCTGCCCTCACACTCGTATGCATCCAAATAAACAAATATTAGACGAAACGGAAAACTAATATCAGTGCATGTTTCATTGTGTAAAGCCCCGTCACTCCAGAACAGCAAGAAAATGTGTCTGATAAATCCCCATAAACATATTACATAACAACAGTCCTGATATAACCATGACATAACACTAGTTGTGTTAGGAGGTAAAACTCTTAAGAAAAGACGTTCAGATCTTATTAAATCATATGATTTTGTTTTAAAGCTCTTGTAATATTGCGCTGTCACATTCTGCCTGGGAGCATCTGTTAGGATGATGCTTAGAGGAAGAAAAAAAAGATGATCTGAATAGAGCTTGAACAAAATGATCTTTTGATAAAGGACATGGACATAATCTTCTACCGCCTGCAAACACACACGCAACAGAACAGAAGAACTTGATGTGTAGAGAAAGCGGTCAATAAGTTTGTGTTGTTAGCCGGCCACTTTATTAGTTCAACTGCTTGTTAACGCAAAGTTCTAATCAGCCAATCACATGGCAGCAACTCAATGCATTTAGGCATGTAGACATGATCAAGACGATCTGCTGCAGTTCAAACCGAGCATCAGAATGAGGAAGAAAGATGATTTAAGTGACTTTGAACGTGGCATGGTTGTTGGTGCCAGACGGGCTGGTCTGAGTATTTCAGAAACTGCTGATCTACTGGGATTTTCACGCACAACCATCTCTAGGGTTTACAGAGAATGGTCCGAAAAAGAGAAAATATCCAGTGAGCGGCAGTTCTGTGGGCGCAAATGCCTTGTTGATGCCAGAGGTCAGAGGAGAATGGCCAGACTGGTTCCAGCTGATAGAAAGGCAACAGTAACTCGCTACAACTGAGGTCTGCAGAAGAGCATCTCTGAGCGCACAACACGTTCAACCTTGGTGTCACTCCTGTCAGCTAAGAACAGGAAACTGAGGCTACAATTCACACAGGCTCACCAAAATTGGACAATAGAAGATTGGAGAAACGTTGCCTGGTCTGATGAGTCTCCAATTCTGCTGCCACATTAGGATGGTAGGGTCGGAATTTGGTGTCAACAACATGAAAGCATGATCTATCCTGCCTTGTATCAACGGTTCAGGCTGCTAGTGGTGGTGTAATGGTGTGGGGGATATTTTCTTGGCACACTTTGGGCCCATTAGTACCAGTTGAACATCATGTCAACGCCTACATGAGTATTGTTGCTGACCATGTCCATCTCTTTATGACCACAGTGTACCCATCTTCTGATGGCTACTTCCAGCAGTATAACACGCCATGTCATAAAGCGCGAATCATCTCAGACTGATTTCTTGAACATGACACAATGAACATGAGTTCACTGTACTCAAATGGCCTCCACAATCACTAGACTCAATCCAATAGAGCACCTTTGGGATGTGGTGGAATGGGAGATTCGCATCATGGATGTGCAGCCGATAAATCTGCAGCAACTGTGTGATGCTATCATGTCAATATGGCACAAAATCTCTGAGGATGATTTCCAGTACCTTGTTGAATCTATGCCATGAAGGATTGAGGCTGTTCTAAAAACAAAACGGGGTCTAACCTGGTACTAGTAAGGTGTACCTAATAAAGTGGCCAGTGTGTAGTGTACCTTGTATTCCTCACATTATGTGAACTAAATGTCCCCAGAAGTATAGCTATACCAGTCAATTTTGACCTCATGAGGACATTTTTTGGTCCCTATGAGGGAAAACGGTTAATAAATCACACAGAATTGAAGCATTTTGAAAATGTAAAAATGCAGATTGTTTGCTGTGAGGGTTGGTTTAGAGCAGGGGTGTCCAAACTCGGTCCTGGTGGGCCGGTGTCCTGCAAAGTTTTGTTCCAACCTCAATCAGACACACCTGGGCTAGCTAATCAAGCTCTTACTAGGGTTTCCAGAAACATCCTTGCAGGTGTGTTGAGGAAAGTTGGAGCTAAAATCTGCAGGACACCAGCCCTCAAGGACAGAGTTTGGACACCCCTGGTTTAGAGGATGGGATTTACAGTATAAACATCATTACGTCTATGAGAAGTTCCCATAAATGTGTGTGTGTAAGGGCTGCACGATCTTGGAAAAACTTGATGTTGCGATATACAGGGAGTGCAGAATTATTAGGCAAGTTGTATTTTTGAGGATTAATTTTATTATTGAACAACAACCATGTTCTCAATGAACCCAAAAAACTCATTACAGTTTTTCTCCATTGGTTTGGCTCATTTCTTGAAACAGAAATTACATTCTCAAAATTCTAAGATAATTTGGCAAAACAGTGTTACAGTTTAGCACAACACTATAGCTCACTTGCAAAAGCTAATATCTCTCCAAAAACAGTTCACTCATGCATCAAAACTAAATTCCTTTCCCATATAAAAAGTCAGTGCCACAAAAATGGCAAATATCCTTCTCAATTGCTTTGGCTCAATTCTTGAAACAGACCGGACATTCTCAACACTCTTGGTGTTTTTGCCAAAATAATGTGGATGGTTCAGCACAACACCATGGTTCACCTGCAACAGCACATACCTTTCCCAAAACAGTTCACTCATGTGTCAAAACTAAATTTCCTTCTCATTTAAACAGTCAGTGCCCCCAAAATGCTTCATCTTTTTGGCATTGTGTAAGCACTGCAAGTCAAAATGTTTAGATGTTTTGTCACTATGGCAAAGGACAACTAAAATATCCCTCATGTCCACCTTACAGTCTTAGCCCAGTCCTTCATTGACAATGGTTACTGTACTGTTTTTGTCTAGCTAACAGAATACAATTGTGTATAAAGCAAAAAAGAAATAGGATTTTAGGGTAAGAGTAGCCTCCAAGGTTTAACGTCACACATTGCACTCTGCCAAGGAAATGGTAACTCCTATTTTATTGTAATGATCAACCATACACAATGTAACTTCCATATATCAAAGCAAAAAGAAACCGTATACAGCATAATAAACTGTAATATAAACACACAAACAAAAAACTAGAGTGCTATAACTTTCCCTGCGAAAGTTTTGGATGATGGAGGAGACTGTAGAGCGAGGCACATTTAGGCTGCACTCGACGACCTGCCTCTGCCATTGTGAGACCATGGTTTATGACATGGTCTATAACTGTGGCCTGAATTTCTTCCGGGACAGCACGGTGTCTTCATGCACCACGGCCTCTTCCACCTATTCCACCACCATACACCCTTACTCCTCCTCGTCCTCCTCTTCCTTGAGCAGGCAGCTGCCCTTGTTCATTTACTTGGCCAAGTGCCTCCATGTTCAGAAATAGTGCTGGTCCTGCATGGTCAAGCTCTTTACATACATGTTAGGCAGCATTCACAGTCATGGGCAGCACCTAACTACATAGGTAGCTAACTAAACATACTGTTTGATTGGTCATCTGAGATGTGTGAAACTTCTCCTTTATTAGTCAAGTTCTAGTTTCACCTGACTGTCAATTGCTGTAATAAATTGTAATCAAATGTTTCAAGGATTCACCTACTGTATGGTATTCATGGTATTATGGTCTTGACTAATTTTGACAATTGAACAGACTATTGTGCATGTGATGACTTATACAATGAAATGACGCTGACACATTTTGGAGAGAACAACCATCAGACTGAGAATTAACAATCAGTTTAGATCAACTAGATCTATTCACTTGGAAATTGTGCTAAATGTTGGCTAAATGTACTTAATCATTCGCAAAGATGTACTAAGACATTTGCAATTTGATGAAATGAATGAGAAATTCAATTCTGTTGTGAACAATTGCCAAGTGGTTTGGAGGTTTGTCCATGTTGTTTTGAGAATGTAATTTCTGTTTCAAGAAATGAGCCAAACCAATGGAGAAAAACTGTAATATCAAAGCTGAATATTTTTAGAAGTAGTTTTTAGTTTGTTTTTAGTTTGAGCTATTTTAGGAGGATATCTGTGTGTGCAGGTGACTATTACTGTGCAGAATTATTAGGCAACTTAACAAAAAACAAATATATACCCATTTCAATGATTTATTTTCACCAGTGAAACCAATATAACATCTCAACATTCACAAATATACATTTCTGACATTCAAAAACAAAACAAAAACAAATCAGTGACCAATATAGCCACCTTTCTTTGCAAGGACACTCAAAAGCCTGCCATCCATGGATTCTGTCAGTGTTTTGATCTGTTCACCATCAACATTGCGTGCAGCAGCAACCACAGCCTCCCAGACACTGTTCAGAGAGGTGTACTGTTTTCCCTCCTTGTAAATCTCACATTTGATGATGGACCACAGGTTCTCTATGGGGTTCAGTTCAGGTGAACAAGGAGGCCATGTCATTAGTTTTTCTTCTTTTAGACCCTTTCTTGCCAGCCACGCTGTGGAGTACTTGGACGCGTGTGATGGAGCATTGTCCTGCATGAAAATCATGTTTTTCTTGAAGGATGCAGACTTCTTCCTGTACCACTGCTTGAAGGTGTCTTCCAGAAACTGGCAGTAGGACTGGGAGTTGAGCTTGACTCCATCCTCAACCCGAAAAGGCCCCAAAAGATCATCTTTGATGATACCAGCCCAAACCAGTACTCCACCTCCACCTTGCTGGCGTCTGAGTCGGACTGGAGCTCTCTGCCCTTTACCGATCCAGCCACGGGCCCATCAAGACTCACTCTCATTTCATCAGTCCATAAAACCTTAGAAAAATCAGTCTTGAGATATTTCTTGGCCCAGTCTTGACATTTCAGCTTGTGTGTCTTGTTCAGTGGTGGTCGTTTTTCAGCCTTTCTTACCTTGGCCATGTCTCTGAGTATTGCACACCTTGTGCTTTTGGGCACTCCAGTGATGTTGCAGCTCTGAAATATGGCAAAACTGGTGGCAAGTGGCATCTTGGCAGCTGCACACTTGACTTTTCTCAGTTCATGGGCAGTTATTTTGCGCCTTGGTTTTTCTACACGCTTCTTGCGACCCTGTTGACTATTTTGAATGAAACGCTTGATTGTTCGATGATCACGCTTCAGAAGCTTGGCAATTTTAAGAGTGCTGCATCCCTCTGCAAGATATCTCACTATTTTTGGCTTTTCGGAGCCTGTCAAGTCCTTCTTTTGACCCATTTTGCCAAAGGAAAGGAAGTTGCCTAATAATTATGCACACCTGATATAGGGTGTTGATGTCATTAGACCACACCCCTTCTCATTACAGAGATGCACATCACCTAATATGCTTAATTGGTAGTAGGCTTTCGAGCCTTTACAGCTTGGAGTAAGACAACATGCATAAAGAGCATGATGTGGTCAAAATTCTCATTTGCCTAATAATTCTGCACTCCCTGTATATAGCGATATTTATCAAATTTCACCAGATGGTTTAACTTAAATTAGTTTAATTATTAAATTAAACAGTATTCAGGTACAGAAATTAAATAATCACGATGCAAAAAAATGTTTTCCAGATATCTCAATTCTTACTTTAAAAAATATTTTCTAGACAAGTCTAAAATAGTTTTTTAAAATTAAGTATTTTTTTCTGAAAAGAAGCAAAATAATCCACCAACGGTGTAAAATAATATTGTTTTAGTTTGAAATTGAGATAATTGGACTAGAAATCATACAAAAATTTGAAAGTAAGAAAAGTAATTTTTGCCGTGCAAATGTAACATGACACTGTATAAGCTTCATAGTAAAAAAATAAACACAGGTCATCTTTGTTACACCTCCAAATGTCAATTTGTTGTATCCAACTGTTTTATACTCTCTTGAAAAAACAACAACTCTGCAGTGATTCTACAAAGCACATGTGTTCTGTGGCTCCTGGTCAACTATAATTAAGACAACATTGCAGATCATGCGATGTGACTATTGCGAATGCCCACATTGCGATACTAATGCTAAAATTTTATATTGTTCAGTCCTGGTGGGGGTGTGTGTGTTTGGCCAAAATCTTTCCAAAATGACCTCACAAATCACACATCTTAAAAACTGACTTGTGTTGGTATATATAAGGTGTTTTCTATATTATTTTTTCTATTTAAATAGCTCATGAATTAGTCAAATTGTGTTTTTATTTTAATTTTTTTCTGCTGATACTCACAGGTGTGTGTCTGGTTTAGGTGTTACACTTTATTTTGATGGTCCGTTTGTTGAATTTAAGTTACATTGCATCTACATGCCAACTAATTCTCATTAGATTATAAGTAGACTGTTAGGTTGGGGTTAGGAATAGTGTAAGTTGACATGTACTTGCAAAGTTTCTTATAGTCAGTTAAATGTCTGTTGAAGGAGCAGTATCAACAGATATTAAGCAGACAGTCTACTGATACTCAAATGGACCATCAAAATAAAGTGTTAGCGGTGTTACAACTGGGGTTTAGCAAAAAATCTAAATAAATAAATAACATATTTTCATAAGATTCTGGCACATCAGGCAACATTTTTTTCATTGGATTAATGCAAAAAAAAACTACATTGGAATAAAATAACAAATTAGCAAATCATTATTTTTGAAAAATAAAATATTACAAAAATTATAACATATTAAATTATATTAAAAGACAAAATAATAATGTAATATTAAAATTAGTAATGAGGTTTTAGTGGAAAAGTGAATGCACCGACTCATTTGAAATATATATTTTTATTCCTGTGTATAATTCAGATTTCGACATGAATATCTGTTAATCAATGCAAATAAATGAGACCTTATCCGATATACAATATCATAAACAGAAAAATAATAAACTACACAGACTGTCTATCAAAGTAACATTAACTGGCTCTTAATAGCTTATTCTTCTAGGAAAATATGCCATGAAAGAGTATGTATTGCGTGCATCACATTCATATTTAATAAAAATTAATTAATTCATTTTCCTTCGGCTTATTCCCTTATTTATCAGGGGTCACCGCAGCGGAATGAACAACCAACTATTCCAGCATAAGTTTTTATGCAGTTGATGCCCTTCCAGCCGCAACCCAGTACTGTGAAACACCCATACACACTCACGTTCACACACACACACTCATACACCACGCCAATTTAGTTTTTTCAGTTCACCTGTGGCGCATGTGGGGGAAACTGGAGCACTGGAAGGAAACCCACGCCAACATGGGGAGAACATGCAAACTCCACACAGAAATGCCAACTGACCCAGCTGGGACTCGAACCAGTGACCTTCTTGCTGTGAGGCGACAGTGCTAACCACTGTGTCGCCCACTATTTAATAAAAATAATTGAGAAAAGACAAAAATGTAAAATAAACATAACCTCAGCAGAACTAGTTGCAATCATCTCCGGCGCAGGGCTCCAAAACTCAAATTCCTGAATTACTGACCTCTTTATTTCTCCTGAAATAAAATGATAAAGTGCTTTTGCATTCCCCTCATGTGATATAACATTTAGTGATTTGAAATAATTCAGAATTATAACAAATACTTTTTCATGGTACTGCTAAACATATCAGGGGGCACCTTGATGTCAAAATGACATAAGAAAAACCTCATAAAATAGAAATCGATTTGACGTCAGTTGACCACCTTGATGTAAAAACAACATAATATTAATATCAAAAAACACATTAAAAATCAATTACAGCACTGACCTGAAATCAATGTGTGATGTTTTTTGATTCCAAGATTTTAATTTGACATCAGTGTATTGTAGGGATACAAAATCTAGTGTCAACTTGTAATTAAAGCTTTCAGATGAATAAAACCTTTCTTATATTCATTCATTCATTCATTTTCCTTCGGCTTAGTCCCTTTATTCATCAGGGGTCGCCACAGTGTAATGAACCACTAACTTATCCAGCATTTGTTTTACACAGCAGATGCTCTTCCAGCTGCAACCCAGTTCTGGGAAACACCCAGTTTAGTTTATTCAATTCACCTATAGCGCATGTGTTTGGTGTAACGGATCACAAATCTGCAGTTCGGATCACACCACGGTTTTTTAGTCACGGATCAGACCATTTTTCGGATCAGCAAAAAAGTGAGACAAATGTCTTTTGCTTTCCATTTATATAAAAATATTACCTCAAAAAACATTGCTTTAACAAACAGAACTTAGAACCTGTAATTTTAATAAAAATAAAAATCAAGAAAGAACTAGCTGAAAAAAGAAAAGTATTCAATACAAAATACGATCTTTGCTACTGTTGCTGATAATGCTAAATATAGAAATCTAACATCTAATAACAGATCATATTTATCTTCAATTAATGATTCAACAATTCACACATAAAACTTCATGTTTTATTATACTGTAGGTGTATTATTTTTGAAAACATATTCAGTGACCTAATTTTGATGGTTGTTTGTCGCCACCTGTTGGTTACACAATGTAATTGCTTTCACCAGCGTCAAAAATTCACCAACGCCATGTTTCATTAAACGGTGATTTTTGGGGGGGTTGGTGTTGTTTGGGCGGTGGATGGCGGAGGACTGTCGCAGTTGAAAGTGAGCGGGGCGTAGGTTTCACGGACGAAAGTGAAGAGGGTTGGGGAGTCGCGGAAGAAAGTGAAAGTGAACAGCGGACGTGTAGGAGAGCAGTTGAGGAGGGGGATCGGTAAACTGAGGTGCCGGATCCGGCGTGCTCCGGCACAAAGTAAGCCCTGGTCCTTTTTCCGTCTTAATTATATCTTACAGGGAAGCCAAAATGCTTTCATGCACGCGATCTCTCTGCAATGATTATAAATGTTGGATTAACCGACATGTTCAAAATAAATGATTAATCCGCGGGTCACGTGCATTCCGAACCGTGAGTTGTGATCCGTACGTATCACGGATCAACAGTGATCCGTTTCACCCCTAGTTTGGACTGTGGGGGAAACCGGAGCACCTGGAGGAAACCCACGGCAACACGACTCGAACCAGCAACCTTCTTGCTGTGAGGCGACAGTGCTAACCACTGAGCCACCATGCCGCCCCTTTTCTTATATTATAACTCTTTATTATGTCGTTATTCATTTTCTTTTCGGCTTAGTCCCTTTATTAATCCGGGGTCGCCACAGCGGAATGAACCGCCAACTTATCCAGCACGTTTTTACACAGCGGATGCCCTTCCAGCCGCAACCCATCTCTGGGAAACATCCACACACTCATTCACACTCATACACTATGGACAATTTAGCCTACCCAATTCACCTGTACCGCATCTCTTTGGACTGTGGGGGAAACCGGAGCACCCGGAGGAAACCCACGCGAACGCAGGGAGAACATGCAAACTCCACACAGAAACGCCAACTGACCCAGCCGAGGCTCGAACTAGCAACCTTCTTGCCGTGAGGCGACAGTACTACCTACTGCGCCACTGCGTCTCCATTGTGTTGTTATATTGGTGGTCAAAACAACATCAATGTGTGGACGTCAATTAATTCATTAGCATTTTTGATGGGGTTTTTGACGTCCTTTTGAGAAGGTGCCCGCTGGGATCACAAACAAACATATTTACATAATGCATCACCTATATAAAGGGGAAATTCAATGAATATATTATCATAACAGCTATTAGTTTGATTTTGCAATCCTTATATTTGTTTTTTGCTTTACCTGGATTTTGTGCAGAGGTGTTCAACCCCAATTTACCAATATTAAATCTGATATATGGCAATATATGCATGCATATCACATTTTGCATGCATATCAGATTTTTAATATGTGTAAAACCCAAAGTCTTTAACAGAAGCTTGATGAAGTCAGTCTTCATGCCGCTGCTTCACATCTCTGGCTGAACAGCACCTCCACAACTTTAGGGTCGGCCAGTGTAGACAGGTCACCCAGCTCTTTTTCATTGCGTGCGATCTGTCGTAGAACTCGTCGCATGATCTTACCTGCCGCATGGATGAAAAAGCATGAGTTTCAAATGCATGGATGAATGGAGAAGGCAAAAAAAGATCTCAGTACCTGAACGTGTTTTGGGAAGCCCTGGAGCGTTCTGGATGAAATCTGGTGTGGCGATTGGTCCAATCTTCTCCCTCACTAAATGAATGACAAAACAATTAATGCAGAAAAGAAATGTTTTAGTGAGTATGCATTGCTTTTGGTGCACTTTTGTAAGGTAATTTGGATAAAAGTGTCATAATTCATAAATGGGGAATTAAATAGGGTTCTGTGACGTCCACTAATATTGGCACCTTTGGTAAACGTGAGAAGGAATTCTGGAAAAAATGTCTTTATTATTTAACCTTTTGATTTTTTGGCGCTACATATATATTTATGTAGAGAGAGAGACTTGAAGGCAAATTTTATTAGCCCTGCTGGAAAGTGCTGTTTTAACAGAGCAAGGACATTTTCTCAGCATTTCCTATACATACACAGTCACTGGCCACTTTATTAGGTACACTTTACTAGTACCGGGTTGGACCCTCTTTTGCCTTCAGAGCTGCCTTAATTCTTTGTGGCATAGATTCAAAAAGGTACTGGAAATATTCCTCAGAGATTTTGCTCCATATTGACATGATGGCATCACGCAGTTGCAGCAGATTCGTCGGCTGCACATCCATGATGCGAATCTCCCATTCCACCACGTCCCAAAGGTGCTCTATTGGATTGAGAATTGATGACTGTGGAGGCCATTCGAGTTCAGTGAACTTATTGTCATGTTCACGAAACCAGTCTGAGATGATTCACGCTTTATGACATGGCGCGTTATCCTGCTGGAAATAGCCATCAGAAGATGGGTACACTGTGGTCATAAAGGGATGGACATGGTCAGCAACAATACTCAGGTAGGCTGTGGTGTTGACACAATGCTCAATTGGTACTAATGGGCCCAAAGTGTGCCAAGAAAATATCCCCACACCATTACACCACCACCACCAGCCTGAACTGTTGATACAAGGCAGGATGGATCCATGCTTTCATGTTGTTGATGCCAAATTCTGACCCTACCATCCTAATGTGGCAGCAGAAATGGAGACTCATCAGACCAGGCAACGTTTTTCCAATCTTCTATTGTCCAATTTTGGTGAGCCTGTGTGAATCGTAGCCTCAGTTTCCTGTTCTTAGCTGACAGAAGTGGCACCCGGTGTGGTCTTCTGCTGCTGTAGCCCATCCGTTTCAAGGTTGGATGTGTTGTGTGTTCAGAGATGCTCTTCTGCAGACCTCGGTTGTATTAAGTGGTAATTTGAGTTACTGTTGCCTTTCTATCAGCTGGAACCAATCTGCCCATTCTTCTCTGATCTCTGGCATCAACAAGGCATTTGCGCTCACAGAACTGCGGCTCACTGGATATTTCCTCTTTTTCGGACCATTCTCTGTAAACCCCAGAGATGGTTGTGTGTGAAAATCCCAGTAGATCAGCAGTTTCTGAAATACTCAGACCAGCCTGTTCGGCACCAACAACCATGCCATGTTCAAAGTCACTTAAATCCCCTTTCTTCCGCATTCTGATGCTCAGTTTGAACTGCAGCAGATCGTCTTGACCATGTCAACATGCCTAAATGCATTGAGTTGCTGCCATGTGATTGGCTGATTAGAAATTTGCGTTAACAAGCAGTTGAACAGGTGTACCTAATAAAGAGGCTAGTGAGTGTATATGTTCTTAGTGTTGTTTTATGGTCTGACCTTTCCTCTTGAGTTCGTCCATGAGCGTGCGGTTGAACTCTTGCTGGTCTTTCAGAGTGATGAAGCAGTACAGACACTCCCCTTTCACTGCATGAGGACGACTGACCACTGCAGCTTCAGCCACTGACGGGTGTTCAGACAGCGCAGACTCCACCTCTGCTGTGCTTAGCAAATGACCTGAGAAAACACACACATGCTACTGGTCAGTCTGATTTTATTTATTTTCTTTTTAAATGAATGAATCATTTTATTCTGCAATGGCACATTCATTTGATAAAACGTGACAGTTAAGGCATTACAAAGTGTACATAGTGCTATTCTCTTAAACATTCTGTTCATCAAAAGAATACTGTCATTTCAATTTTCACCAAAATATAGAGCAGCAAAAAATAAAATAAAAAATGTACAATTTGATTTCTAAAGGACTACAAGAGAGCGAAAGCTGGAGAAATAATGCTGAAAATTCAACTTTGAATATCAGAAATAAATTACATTTCAGGCGACACAGTGTTTAGCACTGTCGCCTCACAGCAAGAAGGTCGAGTCTAAAAACCCTTTTGTAAGAGGAACTGCTTTCTTCCGCCATTCATTCACATCTGCAGCTGCCGTCAGAACAGCAGAAACTGTTGCCAGTTCACAAACTTCATTTTAAAGCTAGTATTTGAATAATTCTCTAGCGTAATGTCTAAAGTGATGACAAAACAGGTGATTATTGCTCACATTTTAAGATTATAAGACTGAACGGCATGAAATGTATAATATATAATATATTTTTCCGATAGTCTACAGAACAAACCATCATTATACAATAACTTGCCTAATTACCCTAACCTGCCTAGTTAACCTAATTAACCTAGTTAAGCCTTTTAAATGTCACTTTAAGCTGTATAGAAGTGTCTTGAAAAATATCTAGTCAAATATTATTTACTGTCATCATGGCAAAGATAAAATAAATCAGTTATTAGAGATGAGTTATTAAAACTATTATGTTTAGAAACGTGATGAGAAAATCTTTTCTCCGTAAACAGAAATTGGGGAAAAAAATAAACAGGGGGCTAATAATTCAGGGGGGCTAATATATATATATACAGGGAGTGCAGAATTATTAGGCAAGTTGTATTTTTGAGGATTAATTTTATTATTGAACAACAACCATGTTCTCAATGAACCCAAAAAAGTCATTAATATCAAAGCTGAATATTTTTGGAAGTAGTTTTTAGTTTGTTTTTAGTTTGAGCTATTTTAGGAGGATATCTGTGTGTGCAGGTGACTATTACTGTGCAGAATTATTAGGCAACTTAACAAAAAACAAATATATACCCACTTATTTTCACCAGTGAAACCAATATAACATCTCAACATTCACAAATATACATTTCTGACATTAAAAAACAAATCAGTGACCAATATAGCCACCTTTCTTTGCAAGGACACTCAAAATACTGCCTCAATGGATTCTGTCAGTGTTTTGATCTGTTCACCATCAACATTGCGTGCAGCAGCAACCACAGCCTCCCAGACACTGTTCAGAGAGGTGTACTGTTTTCCCTCCTTTTAAATCTCACATTTGATGATGGACCACAGGTTCTCTATGGGGTTCAGATCAGGTGAACAAGGACGCCATGTCATTAGCTTTTCTTCTTTTAAACCCTTTCTTGCCAGCCATGCTGTGGAGTACTTGGACGCGTGTGATGGAGCATTGTCCTGCATGAAAATCATGTTTTTCTTGAAGGATGCAGACTTCTTCCTGTACCACTGCTTGAAGGTGTCTTCCAGAAACTGGCAGTAGGACTGGGAGTTGAGCTTGACTCCATCCTCAACCCGAAAAGGCCCCACAAGCTCATCTTTGATGATACCAGCCCAAACCAGTATTCCACCTCCACCTTGCTGCCGTCTAGAGTTGGACTGGAGCTCTCTGCCCTTTACTGATCCAGCCACGGGCCCATCAAGACTCACACTCATTTCATCAGTCCATAAAACCTTAGAAAAATCAGTCTTGAGATATTTCTTGGCCCAGTCTTAACGTTTCAGCTTGTGTGTCTTGTTCAGTGGTGGTCGTTTTTCAGCCTTTCTTACCTTGGCCATGTCTCTGAGTATTGCACACCTTGTGCTTTTGGGCAGTCCAGTAATGTTGCAGCTCTGAAATATGGCAAAACTGGTGGCAAGTGGCATCTTGGCAGCTGCACGCTTGACTTTTCTCAGTTCATGGGCAGTTATTTTGCACCTTGGTTTTTGGTTTGGTTTTTCCAGACGCTTCTTGCGACCCTGTTGACTATTTTGAATAAAACGCTTGATTGTTGGATGATCACGCTTCAGAAGCTTGGCAATTTTAAGAGTGCTGCATCCCTCTGCAAGATATCTCACTATTTTTGACTTTTCGGAGCCTGTCAAGTCCTTCTTTTGACCCATTTTGCCAAAGGAAAGGAAGTTGCCTAATAATTATGCACACCTGATATAGGGTGTTGATGTCATTAGACCACACCCCTTCTCATTACAGAGATGCACATCACCTAATATGCTTAATTGGTAGTAGGCTTTCGAGCCTATACAGCTTGCAGTAAGACAACATGCATAAAGAGGATGATGTGGTCAAAATACAACTTGCCTAATAATTCTGCACTGCCTGTATATATATATACATGGAAAAAATACATAAAATGTGCAGAGTGGTGGGGAGTGATGACTGGGATTGAGAAACACTGCTTTAAAGAGATAGTTGACTTAGAAATGACAACTGACTCACTATTTACTTGCCCACAACCAGTGTTGGGAGTAATGCGTTACAAAAGTAATGTATTACAGTAACTTATTACATTTCCCAGTAACGCAGTAGTGTAAGGCATTACTAATAGATTTTCAGTAATATTTTACTCGGTACATGTTCAGTAACGCGTGCGTTACAACAAACTTTTCGCCCGCAAGACATTAACATTTAAAAAATACCGCAGTTCTATTTCCTGTTTGTGGGGAGTGAACATACGTGTGTGTTGTCATTAATCTCCCTCTGGCTACTATACTGGAACTTTTAACTTTGAGCGCGGATTGATTGAGGTCCGGGGCTATTGGCTCAGCCTGGTTCGCAGTAATGTTACGCTCTAACGCGCGGCGGAAAAGCGGCAAATAGATGAAAATGGCAGAAGACAGTACATTTGCGAGATGGAGGTACGTTCATATTCCACTGACAACTGTCGCAAGCGCAGTATTACACGTTGAGAGCGCATTCATGTAATACAAGCGAGCGAACCGCTTGTCCGTGGACAGAACTCCTCACGTGCACTCAAAACAGTCTGCTCACGTGCGGATGATCTGCTCTCGCTCCATCAGATTACAGTTTGTGCCTTGTTTTCTCCTCTTTTCTTGCTTTTGCTCTCCAGAGATCCTCTTGTCAAATTGTTATCCCAAGAATGTTGATATGGTTTACATGTGCTACAATATTTACCTACAGGTTAAGGTAAATATATAAATACTATAATAAACACTAGTGTTTTTGAGCGTTAGGTACAGTGTACTGCCTTTGTTTTAGGCTAGTATTATTTACAACTTGTTAATGAATGCTTCAGCATACTGTAGTATTAAGAATAGTAAAGTGTGGTGAATTGTAAAATAATAATATACCCTATATTGTTAAAAAAAACTGCAGCACTGGGTCATTTGTTTATATTACACTTGTTGTGTTACCATAGCAACTATAGTATTACCACAACAGATTAATTGAAGTACTTTACTGTAGTAGGCTACTGTTCAACACAGTACATGCCAATATGTGTGTTCAGAGGCCCTGTGAAACAGCTTCTCCTCAAAATGAAGAGGATGACAGGGAAAATGTCCTCCAATCTCATCAACAATATGGAAGACAACAGAGACTAGTTCACTTTATTTTAGTTGCCATGATAAAATGAGATTGATAGTGAGATTTATTTGAAGAGTGAATAGTCCAGTAGGCTATAATACCTTATCGTTTTTCCCTATTTTCTATCAGTAACATTTCTGCTTGCGTTCGCTATATTTTACTTTAAATGTTTCTGATTTCATTAGTATGGTGCACCTTTTAGATGTTTAATAAATGTTTTTAAAATAAAACGTATTCTTAACATCCGACGTCTATTCTCTGTGTCTTTAAGTGTTTAAAACTGGAAATATCTAATCATCTAACATACAGCCAAAATGTTATGGTTTATTAGATAAAAAAATTATAAGTCTATTTTAGCATACTGGTTATTGTTAATAAATAGTGCACCAATATAAATCATATCAAAAAGCACGAAAGGAAGAGGGAACACAAGACCCAAATTGTGAGTCTGCATATAATCTCACAGAGCGAACCGTGTTCTGAGAGCGCCCAAGAACATTTGTGCGTGAGCAGTGCATATTTGAGAGAATGTGAGAAAATTTGCATGCGAGCAGCATATATTTAAGAGCTCGTAAACAGTTTTGTCTATAACAGAGGAAATCGGTGCACGAGCATAATATTGAGAAAGCTATGTTCATCATGCTCACTTTGTGCAGGACAGTTTTGTGTTGTGAGCCACTTGAATTTAAAGTGAATACAATAATGGCAACAATATAAGAAAAGAAATCTGCATGTTGTCATGGCATTGGAGTTTACATAGAGGCCTGTTGTGTCTAATATGAATATAGCCAAGCTATTCACAGATATTGCCAGATAATCACTTTACCTCTACCATACTTTTAACAGATCATTTGTGAATCTGACTGTCATCCTTTCTTGCATTGTCTTGAGCCTTCATGTTGCCAGTTATCTACTATATTGTTAGTAGCCTGGATAGGTCACAGTCATTCTGCTACATCATATCGCTTTCTACTGGATGTAAAATGCTCTGCAGTACATTTGGTCGTTTTAGAAAGTTAAGTTCTAATTCTGTAGTTATTTTAGTGAAAGTAACTAAAAAGTAATATAAGAGTAATGTAACATATTACAACTCTGGGACAGTAATATTGTAATGTAAGGGATTACTTTTAAATAACAGTAACAAGTAATCTGTAATGTATTACCGTTTGGAAGTAACTTGCACAACACTGCCCACAACTGATATGTATATGTTTATTTCATCTGTCGAACACAAAAGATCTTTTGAAGAAACCTGTAACTATTAACTTCCATTGTAGGAAACACAAATACTATGAAAGTCAATTGTTACAGGGTTTTTGACTTTCTTCAAATTATTTTCTTTTGTGTTCAACAGAAAAAAGAAACTCGTAAAGTTCTGAAGCAAGTAAAGGGTGAGTCAATCATGACAAAATGGTCATTTTTGAGTGAACTGTCCCTTTAAGAGATGGGCCAAGGAAAATGATGTGTGTCCAGCAGGTGGCAGCAGTGAAGCTGAAGTCTCTCAAGGTCTCACCAGAAACATTCAGCATGTCATCGATCCGGCCGGTGATCCAGTAATATCCGTCCTTGTCCCGCCTGCAGCCTGAAGACACACAGAAACAGTATAAACTGTATCAACTCTTTTTTTTAAATGTAAGCACACACGATAAACACATATTAATCAATAAGAATGATTTTTGTCATTGCAACAAGAAAGGGCGGCTCAGTGGTTAGCTCTGTCGCCTCACAGTAAGAAGGTCGCTGGTTCGAGCCTCGGCTGGGCCAATTGGCATTTCTATGTGGAGTTTGCATGTTCTCCTCGTGTTGGTGTTGGTTTCCTCCAGGTGCTCCGGTTTCCCCCACAGTCCAAACACATGCGCTATAGGTGAATTGGATGAACTAAATTGGCCGTAGTGTGTGAATGTGACAGTGTATGGGTGTTTCCAAATACTGGGTTGCGTCTGGAAGGGCATCCGCTGTGTAAAACATTTGCTGGAATAGTTGGCGGTTCATTCCGCTGTGGTGACCCCTGATAAATCAGGGACTAAGCCGAAGGAAAATGAATGAATGAATGTAACAAGAAAGACAAATGTGATTATTGTTATTGCAATAAGTTATCATTTTAAATGCTATACTGCATTAGGTTATATAATTTAAAGTAATGTTTTCTATTTACTTTTAAATCTTTTGAAATAATTTTGGAAATTACCCATGACAACTTTAATGTAATATAGTTTGGTATATTTACCTTCGACCCATGGCTTTCAATGATATTTGGCTTCTGAAATTTTAAATGTATTTTATTTAGCAGGGACAATGCTCATTATTCAACAGTATAACTGTAAATTAGCCAGAGTTAGCCACAAGGGCTATTTTTTTTTTTATCTGTTGCCCCCTGCCAGATTTTAAAAGGCAACCTAAAATCAAAAAACACATGATCACACATACAATAACAGTAAAGTTACATGCGACAAAAGGATAAAACATATAATAAGAATTTCATAAAAAGTTATAGAAAAGAATTACACACGATGACAAACTTGATATTCTTTTAGCCATTTCTTTAACTTGTATTTAAATGTTGAATAATTTGTAACACCCCTTAAATCAGTAGGAAGTGGGTTCCAGAAATGACTGCCTCTAACTGAGAAGACTGACCGTGCAAAAGTTGTACGTCTAAACTGCACAGCACAGTCTCCTCTAGTAATAGGTAGCGTTGCTTGACCATTATTATTCTTGTGTCACAAACTCGCATAATGGAGGAGGTGGAGCACATCCATTTAAAATTTTAAAAATCAGACAAGCATCAGCCAAATATTTCATATTATCAAAGCTCTATAGATACTGTTTTTGTATTATATTACAATGATGATACCTAATAGTTTTCTGATTAAATACTTTAAGGGTGCGTTCACACCTAGACTTTTGTTTCGGAACCTGTCTCGTTTCCCCAGTTAGCGTGGTTTGTTTGGCATATGTGAAACCAGCAATCGCACTGGGATCCGCGCCAAATTAATCGGTCCGAGATCGCTTGAATGAGGTGGTCTCGGGTGAGAAAGCAAAACGATCCGATCCCGGCTATGTCACAGTGCATTATGGATATATGTCACCATTCAAAATTAAAGCGCAGCTTTCCGCTTATAATGTCTTATTGCTCATTGCCATAAATTAAAATAAGGACGCATGACAGCTGAGCTGTGCAAAATAAACCGTGAAACTCTGACCAATGTGAGAAGAGTTTACTCGCACATGACTTGTTTTAGCTCTTTTAGTCTGTTTAGAAACTTTGCCATGTGAAAGCGAACCGCACCAGGTACAAAGTGCAGCATTGTAACAATTTTAATCCCTGTTTCGGAACAAAACAGGTGTGAAAACACCCTAAGTGTCTGTTCATAAAGTGATTCAACTGATATTAAAACTGTTTTACTAGCGTGTGACCAACTAGTAGAACAATGTGTAATATGAGAAAAAAATCATGGAGTGCATAAAAAGTTTTGCTGCTTGATTAGTCAAGTAAGGTTGTATATGCCTGAATTTGGCCCTTTCTATGAAAAAGTTTGGGCACCCCTGCTCTAAACCATCCCCATCATTCTTCCTCTCTTCTCAGATGGGATGGCGGGCCAAATCAAAGGTTACTATGGGCCAACTTAGCCCCGCAGGCCCTATTTGGGCATCTCTGTAATAAACCATCTCATTTCATTGACATGAGAAAAACAATTTTTTAAAAATGATTACACTTTTTTTTTTTAAACAGATTTTGTTATATTTTAAAATAAGACTTTTTTTTTTTTAGGGCAGAAAAATAATTATTTTCCCAAATTACCTTCTAAGATGGACATGTGTGGCTAATCATTACTATTAAAATCATTTTGTTTGTGGGGGAAAATGGCATATTATTTTAATTTGAGTGATACAAAGTTTAAATTGTTTGTAAATGTATCAGATCAGCCACTGTTGTTGTGCCTTACCGTCTCCTGTCACGTAGAATCCTGGGAATTTTCTGAAGTACGTGCTCTCGAATCGCTCCTGATTCCCAAAAACACCCCTCATGATTCCCGGCCAGGGTTTCCGGAAAACCTGAGACCAAAACAACAGGTAATATTTGATCAGATTAGAATTACATGTCTGAATAAAGCCCAAAAAGTGTGATTCTGGCCAAGATATGCTCGTCTGAGTCAAACTGCGTAAATACTAAAAGATTCTTAGAATCCTAGTCTAAAATCTGTAGTCCTTGATCATTGATTTGCCATGCTCGCCGAATTTATATTGAACTAAATGCTAATAAAGTTTGCAAGTTTGTTTATTCTAGAAAACAGCAGCGAGTCTTTAATATGTTGTGTGTTAAAATGTATTTAGTCTGATAAAACAGCACTGCTTTTTCTCCACGTGATCGCCAGCTGAAGAACAAAATATGTCTTTGTTTGTTATGAATATACGCCCACTAGTGGAGAAAATGACATACTGTGGGTTTAACTTCTCTAATTTGTGTTTTCATGAATCAAGCTCTCACCAGGTATCCTTCTGCTTCGCCCTTTAATTCTTCTCCGTGTTCATTGAGGATGGCAGGCTGCACTCCAAAAAATGGACACGTCTGCAAGAAGATACATCAATGTTTCTATCCGTTTATTAGTGTCGTTAAGACAAACGCAAGAAATGTAAAAAGTGAAGATGAATGAAAGGAGACTCACAGCAGATCCAGGTTTCAGTGGTGTAGCAGCTGGTAAAGGAGTCAGAACATGACCACCCTGACAACACACACATCTAATATTAATTGAGTTGACCATTGAGGTCTTTCATTGTATTTCTCTAGCTATATATATATATACACACACACACACACACAGTGGGTACGGAAAAGTATTCAGACCCCTTTAAATTTTTCACTCTTTTGTTATTTTGCAGCCATTTGTTAAAAACATTTGTTCATTTTTTCCTTGATTAATGTTCACACAGCACCCCATATTGACAGAAAAACACAGAATAATTGACATTTTTTGCAGATTTATTAAAAAAGAAAGGCTGAAATATCACATGGTCCTTAAGTATTCAGAGCCTTTGCTGTGCCACTCATATATTTAACTGATTGTCCATTTCTTCTGATCATCCCTGAGATGATTCTACACCTTCATTAGAGTCCAGCTGTGTTTGATTATACTGATTAGACTTGATTAGGAAAGCCACACACATGTCTATACAGTATAAGACCTTACAGTTCACAATGCATGTCAGAGCTAATGAGAATCACGAGGTCAAAGGAACTGCCTGGAGAGATCAGAGATACAATTGTGGCAAGGCACAGATCTGGTCAAGGTTACAAAAAAATTCTGCTGCACTTAAGGTTCCTAAGAGCACAGTGGCCTCTATAATCCTTAAATGGAAGACATTCGGGATGACAGAACCCTTCCTAGAGTAGGCCGTCCGGCCAAACTGAGCTATCGGGGAGAAGAGCCTCATTGAGAGAGGTAAAGAAGAACCCAAAGATCACTGTGGCTGCGCTCCAGAGATGCAGATGGGAGAAAGTTGTAGAAAGTCAACCATCACTGCAGCCCTCCACCAGTCGGGGCTTCATGGCAGAGTGGCCTGACGGAGGCCTCTCCTCAGTGGAGTTTGCTAAAAAAAACACCTGAAGGACTCCAAGATGGTGAGAAATAAGATTCTCTGCTCTGATAAGACCAAGATAGAACTTTTTGTCAAGTTTATTTATATAGCACATTTCCTCTACAATGGTAGGCTAATTCAAAGTGCTTTACATAAAGAAGAATAAGAGAAACAAATATAAGAAATAAAAACTACAAAGAATATAAATTGTTAAAAAATAATAATAAAATGTTTTAAAGGAATAAAAAAGAAAGACTTAATAGTGAATAGTGATTCCCTTATATAATAGTAGGGGGAAAAGTACTATTAAGGTCAATGGGAACTAACAACAACATTCTTTAAAATATATATATTCCTTTTTGTTCAACAGAAGAACTCAATCGGGTTTGGGAACCAGTGAGAGTAAATGACAGAGTTTTCATTTTTGGGTGAACTGTCCCTTTAAACAGATTTTAAGCAACATTGGTTGAAGAAACTGGGTTTGTTTGATTGTAGTAAATGTTTTACCGTCTCTGTTTGCCAGAAGGTGTCGATAACCGGACAGCGCTGCTGACCCACAACATCATAATACCAAAGCCAAGCCTCTGGGTTAATGGGTTCACCAACCGTTCCCAACACACGCAAACTGGACAGATCAAACCTGAGACGGACACATCCAAGATCAAGAACACAAATAGTAAAATACTTTTTTAATGTATGATAACAGTCCAAAAATGAGCACACCCACATTTATGTTAGGGAAAAATATTCTATAAAAATGTTCAGTTCAAGTTGTTGAAATTTTGTAGCTTGTTGGTTTTTTTTTTTTTTTTTTTTTTTTTTTTTGCAATATTTTGCATAGTTTTAAATGTATTATCTATCTATTTATATTGATGTTTGGTGAATAATTTTTTTTTTTTAAATATATTCATTTAATAAATCTGTTTTGTTCAAATTCACCAAAATATATTACATTCACTGAGAATTTTATTTTTAAAAAAAAGCATTTTCAAAATGGGGTGTACTCATTTATGCTGAGCACTGTATGTGTGTATGAAGATAAACATGTTCATGTTTTGATTGGCTACAGAACAAACCACTGCTGGCCACTGACTTGCTTATATAACCTGACTAGCTTAGTTAATTAATCGTATTAACATTTTACTTGCATTTTAAGCTGAAAACTAGTATATCGCAAAATATCTAGTCATATATTATTTACAGTCATCATCATGGCAAAGATAAAAGAAATCAGTTATTAGGAATGATTTGTTGAAAACCTCTCTGTTAAGCAACCCTTGGGAAATATTTATCAAACTGTTTTGTGCATGTTCAAACTGTACCTACTGTAAGGTCATTTTCTGAAATAGTCTGTCCAACAGGTGGCGCTCCTGCACTGAGAGACGTGGGAAAGGCTCGTCACAGCAAAATTGTGTGAGTATAACACTACTGACTACGCATCTGAATCAGGCTAATGCTAGCTAATACAGTAGTAAAATGTTTATTCATTCATTTTCCTTTGGCTTAGTCCCTTTATTAATCTGGGGTCGCCACTGCAGAATGAACCGCCAACTTATCCAGCATATGTTTTACACAGCGGATGCCATTCCAGCTGCAACCCAGTACTGGGAAACACCCATACACTCTCGCATGCACACTCACACACTAGTTCACCCAATTCACCTATAGTGCATGTGTTTGAACTGTGGGGGAAATCGGAGCACCCGGAGGAAACCCACACCAACACGGAGAACATGCAAACTCCACACAGAAATGCCAACTGGCTCAGCCGGGACTCAAACCAGCGACCTTCTTGCTGTGAGGCGACAGTGCTAACCACTGAGCCATCATGTTGCTGTAAAATGTTTATTTTATAAATTATTTTAATGATTATTTTATAAAAGATTTGATGAATGTAATTTTTTACAAAAATCATTTGCAGTATCTCCTAATGCCACATACAACAATCAGAGATTGAATGATATTTAGAGGAGGATTTCTTAAAGTTTCCAGTGCCACCTAGAGGATGAGTTTGTGTTTGAACAAATACAATTGCTTTTAGTTTTTCTCAGACGCTTTGGTGCAGTTCTCATAACACTATTTACATTTGCACAACAGTTTATGCATTTCTCAAAACAATTAGTCATTTGTGCACATCACAGTAGCAGTTTCTCATTCCCTCCAACAAATTGCAAATGCTTTTGGACATGCATCAATTGCTTTCATACAACTCTCTGCTGTTTAATAACATTATCATCTGCTTATGTCATGTCAGTCAAAATGAACTAAACTTGTGTCTGCTGAATAGTCATTCCATATAAAACTAATAGTCCTCATTTCATTACTGGAGTCATTACATACACAAATGTTGAACTAGTTGTCAAAATCTGTCAAGCTAATTTAATAAAATTTTTAATCTTTTATTTTCCTGAAAATGTCTTCTAAATTGAACAATTTGATGAGTGATTTACAGACCTGTGTATGTTGTAGGTTCATTTCCAATATGTACTGCTAAATTGTTTACAGCCGTGCTCAGCTCTACCCAAAGGGAGTTTATGTTTGTTGTAAATAAGGGTGTGTTTATTCTTCTGCACAATGATGTGAATAAATTAGAATTGCAGAGAGCAGTAAAAATGTGAAACACACATATTCAGTGTGTTGTACTCAGATACTTCACTAAATGCAGTGATGTCTAACTTTACTGTAGTTTTCAAATGGCTGTGCAAATAGTATATAGTGCTGTCTTGAGCATTTTCAGCAAGTGTCACCAAAATCTGACTTTATTGCATTGGAAAACATGTACAGAGTAAACCGTGATAATGCAGATAATAATCTTGTTCATAAACAATGGTGTCAGGACTTCTCATCTTGATGACACTGACACTTTCATTGACATCAATACTTGCTTTTGAGGAATGAGCTCTCCATTTTGAGCAAGTGACACACTTTTGCTGATTATCCACTAGGTTTTGCAGTTTGTACTCATTGTTTTGAGAAATGCATTAACTGTTGTGCAAATGTAAATAGTGTTGTGAGAAATGCACCAAAGTCACTGAGAAAAACTGCCTCAAGTGGTTCCAAACCTTTGTTTTTGTATTCCAAAATAAGTTATTTTAAAGACAGCTGAAAACCAGTCACCATTGACTTCTATAGTAGAAAAAAACAGTTACTGTGGAAGGGTTACAGGTTTCCAGCATTCTTCAAAATATCTTCTTTTGTGTTCAACAGAAGAAAGAAACTCAAACAGGTTTGTGACAAGTGAAGCATAAGTGAATGATGACAGACTTTTCAGTTTGGGATGAACTATCCCTTTAAATAGCAGCATTATTCTGTAAACGTCTGATGACATTTCATTGTCATTTAAAGCATATATTTGCAAAAAAATTGTAAAAAAAAAGCATGCCATATCTTTGTTTTAACTTCAGAAGTGTAAAGAGAAAAATTGTGGTGAAATAACAAAAAACTAAAACAATAATAATTTTGACAAATTGTCATTTTCTGAGTAAAATGTGTATAATTAAATGCTTTAAATCAGCGTTTCCCAACCCTGTTCCTGAAGGCACACCAACAGTACACATTTTCAACCTCTTCCTAATCAAACACACCTGAATCAACTCAGCAGAACATGAGAAGAAACTCCAAAACCTGAAATGAATGGGTCAGATAAGGAAGACATCCAAAAAATGTACGGTCGGTGTGCTTCCAGGAACAGGGATGGGAAACACTGATTTAAATGAAAACTGTGTGGGGAACCGTAAGTTGTTGAGACGTTTGTACTCTTGTCTGAAACGAAATACTGAGTAGGGGGCGGGGCTTTCTTTAGCACCTCATTCACTCATAGCAAACTAACGGTAAGAGATGGTATTAATAAATATGCAGTTGCTATGGAAACACTGACGTCAATTGTCACTCCAAACGCGGAAGCAAATGCACAGACTTTGATTGAAAATTACCTAAAACAAATGCATTTGGATTGATAGCAGTGGATTAACTTGCACAGATGAATTATTCACCTTGACAATAACAATGGGAACTAGCAAAATAAACAATTGTACGTTTTTAAAGCGGACTTTAAAGTGGTCCATCCCAGGTTAAAGTGTGAAAAAAAAAAAAAAAAATTATATATATATATATATATATATACACAGGGAGTGCAGAATTATTAGGCAAATGAGTATTTTGACCACATCATCCTCTTTATGCATGTTGTCTTACTCCAAGCTGTAAAGGCACGAAAGCCTACTACCAATTAAGCATATTAGGTGATGTGCATCTCTGTAATGAGAAGGGGTGTGGTCTAATGACATCAACACCCTATATCAGGTGTGCATAATTATTAGGCAACTTCCTTTCCTTTGGCAAAATGGGTCAAAAGAAGGACTTGACAGGCAAGATAGTGAGATATCTTGCAGAGGGATGCAGCACTCTTACAATTGCCAAGCTTCTGAAGCGTGATCATCGAACAATCAAGCGTTTCATTCAAAATATTCAACAGGGTCGCAAGAAGCGTCTGGAAAAACCAAACCAAAAACCAAGGCGCAAAATAACTGCCCATGAACTGAGAAAAGTCAAGCGTACAGCTGCCAAGATGCCACTTGCCACCAGTTTTGCCATATTTCAGAGCTGCAACATCACTGGAGTGCCCAAAAGCACAAGGTGTGCAATAAAAACGACCACCACTGAACAAGACACACAAGCTGAAACGTCAACACTGGGCCAAGAAATATCTCAAGACTTTTCTAAGGTTTTATGGACTGATGAAATGAGAGCGAGTCTTGATGGGCCTGTGGCTGGATCAGTAAAGGGCAGAGAGCCCCAGTCCGACTCAGACGCCAGCAAGGTGGAGGTGGAGTACTGGTTTGGGCTGGTATCATCAAAGATGAGCTTGTGGGGCCTTTTCGGGTTGAGGATGGAGTCAAGCTCAACTCCCAGTCCTACTGCCAGTTTCTGGAAGACACCTTCAAGCAGTGGTACAGGAAGAAGTCTGCATCCTTCAAGAAAACATGATTTTCATGCAGGACAATGCTCCATCACACTACGCCAAGTACCAAGTACTACGCGTACCAAGTGCGTGGCTGGCAAGAAAGGGTCTAAAAGAAAAAAAACTAATGACATGGCCTCCTTGTTTACCTGACTTGAACCCTATACAGAACCTGTGGTCATCAAATGTGAAATTCACAAGGAGGGAAAACAGTACACCTCTCTGAACAGTGTCTGGGAGGCTGTGGTTGCTGCTGCACGCAATGTTGATGGTGAACAGATCAAAACACTGACAGAATCCATGGATGGCAGGCTTTTGAGTGTCCTTGCAAAGAAAGGTGGCTATATTGGTCACTGATTTGTTTTTGTTTTGTTTTTGAATGTCAGAAATGTATATTTGTGAATGTTGAGATGTTATATTGGTTTCACTGGTGAAAATAAATCATTGAAATGGGTATATATTTGTTTTTTGTTAAGTTGCCTAATAATTCTGCACAGTAATAGTCACCTGCACACACAGATATCCTCCTAAAATAGCTCAAACTAAAAACAAACTAAAAACTACTTCCAAAAATCTTCAGCTTTGATATTAATGAGTTTTTTGGGTTCATTGAGAACATGGTTGTTGTTCAATAATAAAATTAATCCTCAAAAATACAACTTGCCTAATAATTCTGCACTCCCTGTATATATATATATATATGTATATGTGTGTGTGTTCATTCACCGCTGCAGTGGTTCTTTCCCATATTTCATCAACAGTCTTATAGCCGTGGGCGCCGTGTAGAACTTAGAGACTCCATACTTCTCAATGATCTCCCAGAGTCTGCCCACATGAGGATAGACCGGCACACCTTCGAACTACACACACACACACCAAAACATTTCAATTCATTGATTGTGCTGAACGGTAGTTTACTTTTCATTGTTTAGTTTATTTGTTTACAGGGTCAATACACATTAATAAACATTAACAAGAATGGCTGTTTTTCATCTGTAGACCCCATACAGAATGTTAGATAGTTCTTAAAGGTGCTGTATGTGTTTCTGACCCTTCTAAAGAATAAAATAGCATAGTATGTTTGCAAATATTTAAGAAACATGCTGAGTGAACATACTTTTTTTATCTGAAAAATAATATTTCTAAAGGAGCTGTTGACATGGAATTTAACCAGATTTGGTAAAAACCCAAACAATATATAAAATACAAACAAAAATAAACAAAACAAAACAAAAGAAACATGAAAAATGAGTTGTGTGTAATAATGAAATGACAGAAGGAGAAAGTGCTGAACTACTGAAATGTATTTAATACTTCATATAAAAGGTTATTTTGGTGCTGCAGTTTAAAGACGCCTCTCATATGGAGAATGAAGTCTCATGCATTGCTCAGGTGTGAGTTGACTTCAACAGAGTGTCAAAACCTTGATGCTTCTCTGGGTCTCGTCTATCAAATCTGAGCTTTATTTTGTATTTTCTATTGGATTCAGCTCAGGTGATTGGCTGGGCCATTCTACAGCTTGATTTTCTTTCTCTGAAAGCATTCGAGAGTTTCCTCTGCTGTGTTTTGGATCATTGTCTTGCTGAAATGTCCACCCTGGTTACATCTTCATCCTCCTGCTAATGTAGATGTTGGACTGAAGCAGCTGATATTCATTTACACTGAGGAAGGGCAGAGGGTTGCTGAAGAACTACTGAGAGATTTCAGCTGCTGTCTGGGCTTTCACTCCCTTTCTACACCTCCCTTTCTTCATGTGTTCAGTACTTTTTCCCTGCGTCATTTCATTTTATAATGCATAACTTCATCTGTAAACTAATTAGATTTGTTTTCTTTGTATATATGGATTTCTTTGGTTCTTACCAACATCCGGTGAAAAATTCAAGTCAACAGCACCTTTAGAAATATGTTTTCTGAGAAAAATGGTGACGTGTTCAATACTTATTTACTCTGTGATATAATATAATATATGCATTGTATTTCAGTGTGTGCAGAACTCACAAGCACACTAGTTGCGCCATTGGCCAGCGGGCCGTACGTGATGTAGGAGTGGCCTGTGATCCAGCCAATGTCTGCAGTGCACCAGTAAACATCATCATGGTGATAATCGAAAACATATTTGAAGGTCAGTGATGTGTAGAGCATGTAGCCTGTGACGGTGTGGACCACCCCCTGTACAGGACAAACAAAAGTAGGATATTTCATTGGAACACTTTAGTTTTGGTATCAGTTGTCACTATTAAAGGTCCTGTGAAATTAAAATAAAGTTGTTTAGATGTTAGCATCAGTATTAATAGTTTTTAAGATATCTATAAGCTAGTGTGCTCCAAAACAGTGACACAATTCGCGTTTAGAAGACACAAAACTGATATATAAACATGTAAAGCTTGTAGTTTGTCACTTCCGCCTAACTGGATCAACGTTTTTTTTTTCAGTTCAAGTTTCTCATCATATTTTGACCAATCAAATGCTCTCTTGTATCTGACATGCCCCACCCCCTTCAAGAGACTCTTCACATTTGATGTGCTTGAGCTCAACCATTCTCACTGGCAGAGCTGTGATAAAACATAACGCTATTGGCTGTTTTATAAAAGGGAGGGGCTACACTATGTCCCACCCTCTCTTCGTGTTTCTGTTGAGATGGCGTCAAACATAGAATAAAAATGCACATTTCAAAGCACTTCATGGGACCTTTAACTACTGTCTCATTACCTGCATATTATTAAGAGATCAGCTGTTTATTAGTACTTATAATGTACATATTCTGCATGATCTTATATAGACCCGATCCTACCCAATACTTAAACCCAACTGGCTTAATACGCTGTAAATCAGGAGTTTATTTAGCTAAAAGTCATAGTTAATGGTTTCTTAATAGCTATTTTAACTTTAAAATAAGGTGTGATCGAATGTAGGATACTTACATTTTTGTTTTGTTTTGTAGAACACAGAGAAAGATATTTTGAAGAATGTTGAAAACCTGTAACCATTTAGGTCCATAGTGTTTATTTTTCCTACAATGGAAGTCAATGGTTACAGGTTTCCAACATTCTTCAAAATATCTTTCTTTTTTCCTTAGGGTTTTTTTTTCCGTTTTGTTAAACACAAAGGAAGATATTTTGAAGAATGTTGAAAACCTGTAACCATTTACACCCATAGTGTTTATTTGTTCTACAATGGAAGTCAATGGTTACAGGTTTTCAACATTATTCAAAACATCTTCCTTTGAAAACCTGTAACCATTGACTATCATAGTGTTTATTTTTCTCACAATGGAAGTCAATGGTTACAGGTTTCCAACATTCTTCAAAATATCTTTCTTTCTTCCTTGACGTTTTTTTTTCCGTTTTGTTAAACACAAAGGAATATATTTTGAAGAATGTTGAAAACCTGTAACCATGTACACCTATAGTGTTTATTTTTCATACCATGGAAGTCAATGGTTACAGGTTTCCAAAGATTCTTCAAAATATCTTTCTTCAGTTTTTTTTTTTTTTTTTTTGCTGAACACAAAGGAAGATATTTTAAAGAATGTTGAAAACCTGTAACCCTTGACTTCCATAGTGTTTATTTTTTCTGCAATGGATGTCAATGGTTACAGGTTTCCAACATTCTTCAAAATATCTTTCTTCGTTGAGGTTTTTTTTTTCATTTTGTAGAACACAAAGGAAGATAGTTTGAAGAATGTTGAAAACCTGTAAACATTTACGTCCATAATGTTAATTTTTCATACAATGGAAATCAATGGTTTCAGGTTTCCAACATTTTTCAAAATATCTTCCTTCAGTTTTTTTTTTTTTTTTTGCTGAACACAAAGGAAGATATCTTGAAGAATGTTGAAAACCTGTAACCATTGACTTCCATAGTGTTTATTTTTTCTGCAATGGAAGTCAATGGTTACAGGTTTCCAACATGCTTCAAAATATCATTTTTTGTGTTCAACAGATAAAAACAAAATGGATTGGAATAAGTGAACGATGACAATTTTCACTGGGTGAACTATCCCTTTCATATTCTTGCATTAAGCAATCATTCTGGTTTCTGAAAGGGCAGACCTTTTATACCAGTATTTGTACAGGCATAGAAACTGATGATGAGGTTAAGGATTTGTGTTTAGTTTCTTATTTGCAGTTTTATATTTTATGCTGTATATTTTTCTAGCTCTGGCAACCCTAATGCCTCTATATGACTGAAGTGTTTGTATAGAGAAAAATTGTATAATTTTTTAAAGATGAATTAACAACCAAATTGAGTGTGTACTATACATGACCGTGTTAAATTCTAGATAAGGTCACTTGCCTTGGGTTTTCCAGTGGAGCCGCTGGTGTACAGTATGAAAAGAGGATCTTCAGAGTCCATCCACTCCGGTTCACACTCATCCGACACTCCGTCCATCAGATCATCCCACCAGATATCACACAATTCATCCCATGGAGTCTGGTCAACACACACACACACACACACACACACACACACACACACACACACACACACACACACACACAAAAAAAGCAACAATCTGGTGAGTAACCAGCAACAGTCTGGTAGATGCTTCTAAATATCTTCCTTCAGTTTTTTTATTTTGTTAAACACAAAGGAAAATATTTAGCCTAAATGGAAGTCTATTGTTACAGGTTTCCATGATTCTTCAAAATATCTTCCTTCCTTTTTGTTTTGTTGAACACAAAGGAAGATATTTTGAAGAATGTTAAAAACCTGTAACCAATGACTAACATAGTATTTCTTTTTCCTACAGTGGAACTCAGTGGTTGCAGGTTTCCAACGTTCTTCAAAATATCCTCCTTCCGTTATGCTAGGTGTTGTTGAATGCAAAGGAAGATTTTTGAAGAATGTTGAAAACCTGTAACTATTGACTAACATAATATTTATTTTGCCTAAAATGGAAGTCTATTGTTACAGGTTTCCAAGATTCTTCAAATATCTTCCTTCCGTTTTGTTTTGCTAAACACAAAGGAAGATATTTTGAAGAATGTTAAAAACCTGTAACCATTGACTTCCATAGTATTTCTTTTTCCTACAATGGAACTCAGTGGTTACAGGTTTCCAACGTTCTTCAAAATATCCTCCTTCATTTTTTTTATCTGTTAAACACACAAAAATGATATTTTGAAGAATGTTGAAAACCTGTAACCATTGACTAACATAATATTTATTTTGCCTAAAATGGAAGTCTGCTGTTACAGGTTTCCAAGATTCTTCAAAATATCTTCCATCGGTTATGTTAGGTGTTGTTGAATGCAAAGGAAGATATTTTGAAGAATGTTAAAAACCTGTAACCATTGACTTCCATAGTATTTCTTGTTCCTACAATGGAACTCAGTGGTTACAGGTTTCCAACGTTCTTCAAAATATCTTCCTTATTTTTTTTATCTGTTAAACACACAAAAATGATATTTTGAAGAATGTTGAAAACCTGTAACCATTGACTAACATAGTATTTATTTTGCCTAAAATGGAAGTCTATTGTTACAGGTTTCCAAGATTCTTCAAAATATCTTCCTTCCGTTTTGTTTTGTTGAACACAAAGGAAGATATTTTGAAGAATGTTAAAAACCTGTAACCATTGACTTCCATAGTATTTCTTTTTCCTACAATGGAACTCAGTGGTTACAGGTTTCCAACGTTCTTCAAAATATCCTCCTTCATTTTTTTTATCTGTTAAACACACAAAAATGATATTTTGAAGAATGTTGAAAACCTGTAACCATTGACTAACATAGTATTTATTTTGCCTAAAATGGAAGTCTATTGTTACAGGTTTCCAAGATTCTTCAAAATATCTTCCTTCCGTTATGCTAGGTGTTGTTGAATGCAAAGGAAGATTTTTGAAGAATGTTGAAAACCTGTAACTATTGACTTCCATAGTGTTTCTTTTTCCTACAATGGAACTCAGTGGTTACAGGTTTCCAACGTTCTTCAAAATATCTTCCTTCATTTTTTTTATCTGTTAAACACACAAAAATGATATTTTGAAGAATGTTGAAAACCTGTAACCATTGACTAACATAATATTTATTTTGCCTAAAATGGAAGTCTGCTGTTACAGGTTTCCAAGATTCTTCAAAATATCTTCCATCGGTTATGTTAGGTGTTGTTGAATGCAAAGGAAGATATTTTGAAGAATGTTAAAAACCTGTAACTATTGACTTCCATAGTATTTCTTGTTCCTACAATGGAACTCAGTGGTTACAGGTTTCCAACATTCTTCAAAATATCCTCCTTCATTTTTTTATCTGTTAAACACACAAAAATTATATTTTGAAGAATGTTGAAAACCTGTAACCATTGACTAACATAGTATTTTTTCCTACAGTGGAAGCCAATAGAGGTTTCCAAAATTCTTCAAAATATCATTTTTGTGTGTCAACAGATAAAAAAACTGGTCTAGAACAAGTGAATGATGACACTATTCATTTTTTTGCGTGAACTATCCCTATATTAATATGATTATCATACCGGTAACATATTCATATCTACAGTTTTTTCTAAAAAAAATGATTAAAAATGCCTTAATATATGCATTAAGCTAATATGCATTAAGCTATCAAAGGGCAGATGTTTTAGGCCAGTATTTCTACAGGCATAGAAACCGATGATGAGGCATTGTCTTTAATCATTGGTCCAAACAGTTTGGTTGGTACAATCCTATTGATTATACATTCAACTCATTGACAGCACAGTATTCTTGCAAATGGCACATTCCAGCCAATCAACTGATTAAAAAGTACAGCTGAGAGTGATTAAATTCAGAAACACATACATAATATTTGACTAGATATTTTTCAGGATACTAGCATTCAGCTTAAACAGACATTTAAAGGGTAACTAGGGTAATTAGGCAAGTCATTGAATTACAATGGTTTGTTTTGTAGACAGTCAAAAAAAATTAGCTTAAGGAGGCTAAAAATATCGACCTTAAAATGGTTTTTAAAAAATTATTTATTTATTTATTCTAGCTGAAATAAAACAAATAAGACTTTCTCCAGAAGAAAAAAATATTATAGGAAATACTGTGAAAAATTCCTGAATCTGTTAAACTTCATTTGTGAAATATTTGAAAAAGAAAATTCACAGGAGGGCGATTAATTGTGACTTCAACTGTATATGCATATTCATACAGCTCAACAGTTTAACTCACCTGTAGATTGCTGGAAGCGTCGCTGTTGGTTATGAAGGCATGATGTTTGACCACAACACACTTCTGTACAGACGAGGCCGAGCTGAGGGAGAAATCATCGCAATCCAGAAGGTAAGATTAACTGATACCAAGGTTATTTTAGTAAACGAAGACAAAACTACTGACCAAAAAATATTTCTGTTAACTGAAATGAAAGAACGCACAATAAATGAAAACCTAAAACTAAACGACACTAACAACAGTCACTGAAAAATGAACTTAATAAAAATAACATTCATTTTCCTTGGGTTTATTTATCAGGGGTCGCCACAGCGGAATGAACCGCCAACTATTCCAGCATATGCTTTACACCTTGGATGCCCTTTTGTTCTCAAATACACTAGTTTTATTCAGAATATATACATTCTATTAAATAAAAGAAAAGGTGTTTTGAGTGGCTTCGGTCTGTTTTTGAGCACAAATGTATGAGTAATATTAGTAACGATTGCGTTGTATGTTCTAATCATTGCATGATGTCATTTATTGAGTGACTGAATGATTATTATTGTGTCTTATCATACACATCGTTCAGTGACTCCGTCTCACATGTTTTCTGTTTGCTCTATGATGTGTATGATTTATTTCACACGTTGCCATGGTGACCTAAAAAGAAGGCTTCCAAACTGTGCTGTTGCCTGGCAACCGTCGTTCGTCTTTGATTGGCTGAGTGACTATGTGTGTGTGTGTGTGTGTGTGTAAATGATGGCTGAGGCTACATTTACACCAGTGTGTCTTCAATTTATCACTGCAGTTTAAAATATAAATGATCCTCATCCGCACTGGTGTTTGCACTATGTTTTTAGAAAAGATCTCTATTCACACCACACAGCTAAAAACACACATCAGAAGCTAAAAGTAACAATAAAATTATATACAAAATTAAGCCAATATACAGTTGAAATCAGAATTATTAGCCTCCCTTTGAATTTTTTAAAAATATTTCCCAAATGAAGTTTAACAGATTCAGGAAATTTTCACAGTATTTCCTATAATATTTTTTCCTCTGGAGAAAGTCTTATTTGTTTTATTTCGGCTAGAATAAAAGCAGCTTTTAATTTTGTAGTAAACATTTTAAGGTCAATATTATTAGCCCCTTTAAGCTATATATTTTTAGGGATGCACCGTTTACAATACTTGGATCGGATATCAGTTCGATACCGCATATTTTCGCTGGATCGGGTATCGGCCAACTGGTACCGATCCAAATCTGATCTTGCACATGCGCTATATTCTGTGTAATTATAAGCCAACTAAGCCATGAAGGTAGCCTATTATAAGGCACTAGAAAGCTGTCATGTAGGCCTACTATATCCCAAATGTTCTGAAGCCATTCTTACAGTTTAATGTGAAGCACAGATGATTATTCACGTGCTTAAATTCATGTTCAGCTCAGCACTTCCCGCCACTGCGCCTGTCAATCATTCTTCATTCATTCACAGTTCAAACTGCGTGTCGCGTTCATGACAACACGGAAAACTTTCTCCAAGACTATTTGTTCCTGTTAATATAAATAATCAGTGGAGAAAGGGATTTAGTTTTGCATTAAATGGCTTCATTTTGACCTGCAACATGGAGTTCATTGCTGTTTCTAAATCATGTTGCGCTGTGTCTGTTAGATCAGCAGATCGCATTCACAACACTGGAGAAGAGAGGGTTATTATTACCTGCTCTTCACACACAAAGTAGGCCTACCTGAATTTTTAAATTAGAAAAGGCTCAATAATACATTGGACAGATCCTCAACGCACTGATTTCTTCCTTTTGTGCTGCTCAGTTTTGAAAGTGTCCGCAGATACCGCAGGGCTGCGCGATGTGTCTCAGTGATGCAAGCGCTTCATTCACGCACCGGCTGCGCAGACGCGATGTGCGTTGCATCGTAAGATTATACTCACAATGAAAATTATTCTCACATTTCTGTCCTCTCATCCTTCCGACTGAGTTTCTTCTTCCGAGGGGAATACTTTTAATGCTGCGAATAGTTTGTAAAGCCTGGCTCATTGTGGTCAAAGTAATTGATTAAATTAATAAAAGTGAAACTAACAGCGCAATATGGATTGTCATTAACAGACAATTATTTAGCCTAATATAGGCTACTCTAAAGCTGTGAATATTTCACCGTAATTTTATTTATATCAATATTTTATTTAACAGACCAGGGGTGCGTTTCCCAAAACCATCGTTAGCCAACTAAGGTCACAAGTTCCGTCGTTACAAACATAGTTCTTTGATTTGCCGTTTCCCAAATCCATCGTTCCAACGAACATTCCAACAGAGTTCCTGGCTGTGTTCTATTCCCACATATCCCCCCTCTGTCCTATTCTTTTAGAACATTCTAACATTTAAACTTGGAATGATTAAAAATAAAAAAAGCATTGGAGTCATGTCTCTTAGGTGTAATTTGCTTTTAAAGTATTTTTACAGTTCAGTTTTAGCGATCTTCATGTTTACAATTGTGCTCCCTTCACAGTGCACTTTGAAAACATTGATGTCATTTTGAACACAGCCTCATGACGAAAGCTGTAGGTGGCCTATTATTTAAAAGTGGAATTTACGTTACGTCTCCAAAGCTTAAACAAAAAAACATAGCATACAATAATGCTTTTTATAGTGGGTTATTTAATAATTATGTGTACTGTATATTACCTGTTGGTTAGAACATTTCTGCAGTGGTTTGCATGTGTCAAATTGTAAAAGTAGTTTAAAAAAAATTAAAAATAAATAAACAATATCCTACTTAATCATCATCATCATCATCATTAATATTATTAAAAATATTATTAAAGTAGGATTTTTTTCATTTCCTAATAATTAAATATTAAATTTCATTTTTTAATTAATAGCCTTATTATTTATATGATTTATATATGATATTAGAATACGTGTTAGCTTTTGTAAGTAATTTTGTTTTAGAATAGAATATGTAATATTTTCAATAATATTAGTAAAGCAAGCACAGGCCCTATATGTGCCGTTTACATATATTTCAATTAATATGGAAAGTGAGTGCATGTTTTTACCAAAACTAATACTGGATTTTATTTTAAATGCGTGTGCTTGTAAATCAATATAATTTGCACAAAGAAATTATGGGGTTCTTCTCTAAAGAAGTAGTTACACCACCTCGTTTAGAGCATCATTATGGGCGTTTTACGCTATAACTAACGTGGTTCAAGCGATGGATCTGCGACAGAGAAACTAGGGGTTTTGGGAAACACTCGTCACAGCATCGTTCCTTTTCCAAACCATGCATCGCACTATGATAGTTCAGTCGCGAGTTACGTTGTTGTTTGGGAAACGCACCCCAGTTTGTGTTTTGGCGCTGAAGCATATAAACGGACCTTGTTTTGAACTTTCTCCGTCTTACTCACGGCGAAATTTGACGAGGGATTATTAAGTAAAACTGGCCTCAGACGGTTTAGTTTAGTCTGCGTCAAACCTGCAGGAAAATATCAGGCTTTGCTAAAAGCTCGATTATTTTACCAACCATTAGGGTCAATAGTGGTAGTCTATTACAGATTTCAAAGAAAAACCTTAATATTAAAAAAAGGAAACATAAGCTGGACCACAACAGATCAATGTCATAACTGCTATGATCACCAGCGATCTAGTGGCTTCAGATTGCTGGGAAACACGCAGTTTGCTGGTGAACTACAAATCCGCCACATTATGGACTGCAACTTCATACATGCACTTAGCACACACACAGCTGTTCCGCTTTCTGTTGATTACACACACACAGCCCAAAGATCATCAAAGACTGATAACACAGACTATTTAAGCTGCACGCACAGAGTCGTGCTAAATTGTAAAGCCGCGGTCACACTGCACTTTACTCCCCATAGACTTCCATTCATACGCACGCGAATGCGTCAGACCGGAAACGCAGGCTCATGCGTCAGGTTTCGCATTTCGATGCGGTGCAAAGTTCAAGCTTGGTGAACTCTGACCTGTGAAATCGCATCACTTGACTGTGCGAGACCAATCCAGGATCAAAACATGACCTCTCTGAACAGAAATTTAAAACATGGAGCAATCGCTCGCTTTTTTTAATGTCTAATCATCTTGTTTAATCCCGCCCCTTTTCGCAGCGCCGTATGACAGAATTTCGCAAAGTCAAACTCTAGTGTGACCGCAGCTTGATTCTGTCACGATTACCAGAGATCACTGGAAAACATTCACACTCACACAAACTACAATAATGGACTACAAAACCCAGTCATGCGCCACACACACACACACACACAACCGGTTCCAGATACTGACTGATTACACTCTCACAGTTGATGCTGCTCAACGACTGATTACATTACAGCCGCTAGATGGCTGGTGATCATAACAATAACGAATGCTCAAATAATGTAGCCTAGTTTACAGCAAGCATCATGTATTTAGTTAGATTGTGCCGTCTGCATTATACAGTAGGCCTATAGGTCTGTTATTTTTACTAAAGAAGATGTATTATTTGAGTTTAGCACCAGAGTTATAGAAACTGTATTATGCTTAGAAAAAAAACAAAAAAAAATGGCACAGTATCGGGATCGGATCTGTATCGGTCGATCTCAGAATTTTGGTATCGAAATCAAAAAAATGGTATCGGTGCATCCCTAATTTTTTCCGACTGTCTACAGAACAAACCATCATTACACAATAACTTGCCTAATTACCCTAACTTTACCCTAATTAACCTAGTTAAGCCTTTAAATGTCACTGTAAGCTGTATAGAAGTGTCTTGAAAAGTATCTAGTCAAATATTATTTACTGTCATCATGGCAAAGATAAAATAAATCAGTTATTAGAAACGAGTTATTAAAACTATTATGATTAGAAATGTGTTGAGAAAATCTTCTCTCCACAGCCCTAGTCAGTGTAACCGCTGTACAACTGATCATTTAAATGGTGTGGATGTCAGGTCTAAGCTCAGCAAAATGTATGTATTTTAAAATGGAACTAGTGTAAATGCAGCCTCACCTCTCCTTACAGCGATCCAGAGCTTCAGACGCTATCTTCTTCAGGTTGATCAGCTTGTCACCTCTGTAAACACCATCTGTAGGACACACACACAGACACACAGACACAGAAAGAGAGAGCAAACACATAAGAGAGGAAGACAAAGCAGTGGGTTTATGCATTATGGGGACAAAGCTAGCATGTTTACTGGTTTAATGGAAAAAGCATGAAAAATGTAAAATTTTAAATAATTTATAAATAATTTAGTTGATTTAAAAAAATTCAATGATTAAATAAGATTTAAATATAATTCGTTTAGATTTAATATAATTCAAAATGTGATTAAAATAAAATAAAGACTAAAACCATGCAAATTAGATTAAAATGAATAATCAAGATTACTAATGAATAAATGTGGGTCATTAGTCAAAAGTGACTAAATAAATGAATAAAAAATAATTAATATACAATTAAATTGTAGATTTATAATAGATTAAAACATAATAGATTTATTATATATTATCTATCTATCTATCTATCTATCTATCTATCTATCTATCTATCTATCTATCTATCTATCTATCTATCTATATATCTATCTATATATATATATACACACACACACACACACACAGCCCCCCTGTTTATTTTATTTCTGTTTAACAGAGAGCAGATTTTTTCAACACATAATAGTTTAAAACATAATAGTTTTAATACCTCATCTCTAATAACTGATTTATTTTATCTTTTCGTTCCATTCGGTGTGCGTTATTAAATTCCACAACACTCTCACCAGTCCTTACTCCTTATTTGCGTCTAATACCCCAGTTTGTCACGGGGGCATGAATGAAATGTTCATGAGTGAAAGTGAAACTGCCGAACTGCAGTTAAAGTCACCCAAAATTACAGGAAACTCTTACATGAAAGCACTTCACGTAAACACCTTAATTATATTATTGTCTATTAAGGCAAATAACTAGATTACAGATGTCCATGTAAGCGTAGTCAGTAGTGTCTTCAAAGTAAGTGAAAGATCCAGAAGGGAATCCTGATGATTTGGTTCAGAAGGGCACTTTTTTTGTCAGACGGCTCACCGGTTTGACTTTTATTCACCGTCATTCATTTTAAAAAGCACCCGCTCCATTTTATTTGTATGTTTTACCCAACGCATAAACTCTACAGGTGCCTGATAGTTAGATGCGGTGCTAACATTAATCAAATTCACTCTAGTGAACTGCATCCATGTTAGCACGTCACGTTTGATGTGGTCATTTCACAGTAGGAATACACACAGGTTCAATTTGGCCAGGTATACATCCGCGCTACAATATCAAGGTGAAAGTCATCATAGCTTGCGTAGAATAGACCCAGCTCCCAACCCAACTTTGAGAATAGATTAACGGCGATATCTTTTAGCGCCCGATAAGAGTCTCATGTTAACGCAGCACATTAACGTCGATAACGACCCACCACTAATATATATATATATATATATATATATATATATATATATATTAGATTTTTTTTATAGTCTGATAATTATAATATAATTAAATCATATAAATAAGTTTAAATAAGATTCAAATACATCATTCAAAATGTGAACAAATAGACAAAATAAATATGAATAAATGTAAATTAATAATTATAATTTTACTAAATAAATAAATGCGTGTCATTCTTAGTCTCAGATTGAACTTCATGAAGAAGCCGTGAATTGTGATACACACTTTGTTAATAGTGACAGGATTTCCAATGTTGTAAACACTACGTCACATTATCTCTGGTTATCACTTACTGTATTTCCAGCTTATCTGCAACAGCTCACTGTGAGCTCATCTACATAATAAACCCAATAAAACACGCAGTGAGTCAGTTACACCTGTGTGTGTCACATTTACCTGCTGTGACCAGGATGTTGCATTGAGCATCCATGATCCTTTCACACAGAGACTCGGACGAGAAACCTGCAAACTGAACCACAAAATCTTCATTTCGTAAGATGAACATTGTGATAATATACAACAAAAGGGCATAATAAGAGTCTGGCTGAAATGGGGTCATCATCAAGGCATAAATATAGGACTTGATGTCTGAGAAAAAGTGCTCTTGAAAGCACCCGTGTGTTATTTTTACCTCAAGCTGTAAACTTCAGATGGCTAAAGAGGATTGGCAGGCCGAAATAGTCCTGGCAGGATAAATGAGGCTGTTCTCATTTCATGGATATTAATGATACTGAGCTGAATAAATACTGACCTCAGTTTAAACTCTCTTTCAGACCATCCGCTGCCGTATAGCTTCAAAAACCCTTACATCTTGCAATTGCGACTATTTTCCTAGAAATACTAAAGTAACCTCTTGGAATTGTGACTTTTTCCTAGGAATTGTAAAGTTACTTCTTGGAATTCTGAGTTTACATCTTGGAATTATGACATTTTCTTGGAATTACTTCGTGAAATTGTGACTATTTTCTCAGGAATTCGAAGAGCTACATCTTGGAATTATGACTTTCCTTGGAATTCTAAGGTTACATCTTGGAACTATGACTATTTTCCTTGATATTCTAAAGCTACATCTTGGAATTCTGGGGTTACATCTTGGAATTAGGACTATTTTTTAGGAATTCTAAAGTTACATCTTGGAATTCTGAAATTACATCTTGGAATTCTGAAATTTTCCTGAACTTTGGTTAAATTTTGGAATTATGACAACTTTTTTTTAGGAATTCTAAAGTTACATCTTGCAATTCTGACTTTACATCTTGGAATAATGACATTTTCTTGGACTTCTGTGGTTACATTTTGAAAATATGACAACTTTAGGAATTCTAAAGTTACATCTTGGAATTATTGAAATTCTGAGGTTACATCTTGGAATTGTGACTTTTTTTCTTGGAATTCTGGGTTTACATCTTATAATTGTGAATATTCTCCTAGAAAAGTTTTCATAATTCAGAAATGTAACCATAGAATTCCAAGAAAAAGTCATAATTCCAAGATTTAATCTCAGAATTCCAAGAAAAACATCACATCTTGCAATTCTCTGGTTACATCTTGGAATTAGGACTTTTTTTTCTTGGAATTCTGAGTTTACATCTTGGAATTGTGACTATTCCTAGAAATTCTAAAGTTACATCTTGTAATTCTGAGTTTTTCCTAGGAGTTCTAAATTACATCTTGGAATTCTAAAGTTACATCTTTCATCTTTCATCATTCATTTCATCTTTCTTGGACTTCTGTGGTTACATTTCGAAATTATGACAACTTTAGGAATTCTAAAGTTACATCTTGGAATTCTGTTTTTTATGATATTTCCTTGAAATTCTGAGGTCTTGGAATTGACATTTTATTGGAATTTTGAGTTTACATCTTGGACTTGTGATGTTTTTCTTGGAATTCTGAGATTAAATCTTGGAATTATGACTTTTTCTTGGAATTCTATGGTTACATTTCTGAATAATGAAAACTTTTTTGGAATTCTAAAGTTACTACTTGGAATTTTAAGTTTACATCTTAGAATTATTGAAATTCTGAGGTTACATCTTGGAATTATTACATTTGATTGGAATTCTGAGTTTACATTATGGAATTGTGACTATTTTTCTTGAAATTCTAAAGTTTTTCCTAGGAATTCTAAATTACATCTTGCAATTCTGAGTTTACATCTTGGAATAATGACATTTTCTTGGAATTCTGAGGTTACATTTTGGAATTATGACTTTTTACTAGGAATTGTAAAGTTACATCTTGGAATTCTGAGTTTACATTTTGGAAATCAGACATTTCCTTAGAATTCTAAGGTTACATTTCAGAATTATGAGTTTACATCTTGGAATTATGACTTTTTCCTTGGATTTCTGAGTTTACATCTTGCAGTTTCTTGAAATTCTGTGGTTACATTTCGAAATTATGACAATGTTTTTATTAGGAATTCTAAAGTTACATCTTGGAATTCTGGGTTTGCATCTTGGAATTGAAATTTTCTTGGAATTCTGAGTTTACATCTTGCATTTTCTTAAAATTCTGTGGTTACATTTCAAAATTATGACAACTTATTTTAGGAACTCTAAAGTTACATCTTGGAATTCTGAGTTTACATCTTGGAATTATGACATGTTCTTGGAATTTCGGGTTCACATCTTGGAATTATGACCATGTTTCTATGAATTCTAAAGTTGTATCTTGGAATTCTGAGTTTACATCTTTGAATTATGACATTTGAAATTCTAAGGTTACATCTTGGAATTCTGAGATATCATCTTGGAATTATGACATTTTCTTGGAATTCTGAGGTTACATTTCGGAATTATGATTATTTTTACTAGAAATTGTAAAGTTACTTCTTGGAATTGCAACATTTTTTCTTGGAATTGTAAAGTTATGTCATGGAATTATGAGTTTACATTTTGGAAATCAGACATTCTAAGGTTACATCTCAAAATTAAGTTTACATCTTGGAATTATGACATTTTCCTTGGATTTCTGAGTTTACATCTTGGAATTATGACATTTTCTTAGAGTTCTGAGTTTACATCTTGCATTTTCTTGAAACTCTGAGGTTACATTTCGAACTTAAGACAACTTTATTTTAGGAATTCTAAAGTTATATCTTGGAATTCTGAGTTTACATCTTGGAATTAAGACATGTTCTTGGAATTATGACATTTTATTAAAATTCTGACTTCACATCTTGGAATTATGACCATGTTTCTAGGAACTCTAAAGTTATATCTTGTAATTCTGAGTTTACATCTTTGAATTATGACATTTACTTGAAATTCTAAGGTTATATCTCGGAATTACAGCATATGACTATTTTCCTACGAATTCTAAAGTTACATCTTGGAATTATGACATTTTTCTTGGAATTCTAAATTTACTTTTCAAAATTCAGGCTTTTTTCCTGGTGTTTTAAGTTTACATTTTGAAGTATGACTTTTTTTAGAATTATGAAATTCTAAATTTACATCTTGGAATAATGACATTTTCTTGGACTTCTGTGGTTACATTTCGGAATTAAGACAACTTTCTTTAGGAATTCTAAAGTTTATAAGTTTACTTCTTGGAATTGTAACATTTCCTTGAAATTCTGAGGTTACATCTTGGAATTGACATTTTATTGGAATTCTGAGTTTACATCTTGAAATTATGACTATTTTTCTTTGAATTCTAAAGTTACATCTTGGATTTCTGAGTTTACATCTCGGAATTCTGAAATTTTCCTGGAATTCTGAGGTTACATTTTGGAATTTTCCTAGGAATTCTAAAGTTACATGTTGGAATTCTGACCTTACATCTTCGAATTATGACTTTTCTTGGAATTTTAAGTTTAAATTTTCCACTTATGTATAAAATAATAAGTTTGTCTTAAAATTCAGATTTTTTTCCTTGGAATTCTAAGTTTACATTTTAGAATTATTTTTTTTTCTAGGAATTCCTAGATTACATCTAAGAATCATGACTTTTCGCTTGAAATTCTATGTCTACATTTTAGAAATCTGAGTTTACATCCTGCAATTATGATCTTTTCTTTGGCATCATCAGTTTACATCTCAAAATTAGAACTTTTCCTGGAATTCTGAGTTTAAATCTCGTAATAAATCCTCAGAAACTACAGATCTGAAATCCCGCTCACCACTATAGAGTGAACAGCCCCGATTCTCGCGCAGGCCAGCATGGTGTAAACCAGCTCTGGAATCATGGGTAAATAAATGGCGACTCTGTCCCCCTTCTTCACCCCTGCATTACAGAAACAAACAATAAATCTTTAAAATAAAATATAAAAATTCTCTCATAATTATGTCAGTGGTTTAGAATCAATGCATTTGTGTTATAGGAGGAGGAGGCTGACATACCCAACAGCTTTAAAGCATTGGCACATCGGCACACGTTTCTCAACAGCTGGTTGTAGGTGATGGTCAGATGATGATCAGGTGAGTTTCCCTCCCTGCAGAAAGCATAAATCAATATTAAACCATTAGAAGATTACAAATTCATGCCATTCATTGTGCAATACAGTATGCTGGTCTATTCTGGTGGTCTTATTACTATGTGCAAATTTAAAAAAAAAATCACGATTGTTGATCTTATGCGATAATGAAACCAAAAAAAAATCCGTTTGAATGAGTCACATGTTCAGCAAAACTCATATTTAAATCACCATTTGGAAATTATACAGAATAAAAACTTCTTAATTTGATATCAATGTAATATTGCAACACAAAAAAATCCCAGTCTGAAATCAGACTTTGATGTTCTGCGTGGTCTCAGACTTTTGGACCCCTCTGTCCGTGTCTCCTTGTTACAGGAATAGCACTGTACTTTGACACTGAGGCCTGTACTAGATCTGGACGTCCGTCAGCTGTGCTTTTGGCCAGTGGGATTCATTGCACAAGCCAAAAGGACAGTTAATTCATCAGATTATATATGGCAGCATGCCTTGTTAAACATTACAATAAAGTTTCTGAAGGAATAAAAGTTGCTGCTTTAAGGCTTCGGGAGTCCATGCAACATGTGAGAGTGTAAAAGTGATGCTTGTGCTTGGATGAATGTTTGTATCTTCATTATTTCACTGAAAAGGTGAAAAGATATGACTGTGTAAATGCATGCAACGAGAAATGCATACAATAAAGCATGAATACAATGAGAAATAAATGCAATAAGAATTGCATACAGTGAGAAATGAATGCACCAGGAAAGTACTCAGCATTATCGTATCTACTATTTCACAGGAAATTATGCATCTGACTGCAAATTCATGCAATGAGAAATCAATGCATTTGAGACATACATGCAATCAGAAATGCATGCCATGAGAAATGCAACATGGAGAAAGGCATGCAATGAGAAATGCATGCACCAAAAAAGTGCTCAGCATAGTCGTATCTTCATTATTTCACTGAAAATGATGCATGTGATTGCAAATGCATGCAATGAGAAATGCATGCCATGAGAAATGCAACATGAAGAAAGGCATGCAATGAGAAATTGATGCATTTGAGATGTGCATGCAATGAGAACTGCATGCCCATGACAAATGCAACAAGAAGAAAGGCATGCAATGAGAAACGCATGCACCAAGAAAGTGCTCGGCGTAGTCGCATCTTCATTATTTCACCGAAAATGATGCATGTGATTGCAAATGCATGCAATGAGAAATGCATGCCATGAAGTGCAACAAGAAGAAATGCATGCAATGAGAAATTGATGCATTTGAGATGTGCATGCAATGAGAACTGCATGCCAATGACAAATGGAACAAGAAGAAAGGCATGCAATGAGAAATGCATGCACCAAGAAAGTACTCGGCATGGTCGTATCTTCATTATTTCACTGAAAATGATGCATGTGATTGCAAATGCATGCAATGAGAAATGCATGCCATGAGAGGTGCAACAAGAAGAAATGCATGCAATGAGAAATTGATGCATTTGAGATGTGCATGCAATGAGAAATGCATGCCCATGACAAATGCAACAAGAAGAAAGGCATGCAATGAGTAACGCATGCACCAAAAAAGTGCTCGGTATAGTCGTATCTTCATTATTTCACTGAAAATGATGCATGTGATTGCAAATGCATGCAATGAGAAATGCATACATGGGAAATTAATGCAATCAGAAATGCATGCCATGAGAAAGGCATGCAATAAGAAATGCATGTGCCAAGAAAGTGGTCAGAATAGTCGTATCTTCATTATTTCCCTGAAAATGATGCGTGACTGCAAATGCATGCAAGGAGAAATGCGTATGATGAGAAATTAATGCAATGAGAAATGCAACAAGAAATAAATGCAATGAGAAATTGATACATTTGAGAAATACATGCAATCAGAAATGCATGCCATGAAAAATGGATGACATGCGAAATGCATGTGCCAGGAAAGTGCTCGGCATGGTCGTATCTTCATTATTTTCCTGAAAATGATGCGTGACTGTAAATACATGCAATGAGAAATGCATACGATGAGAAACGAATGCTTTGAGAAATGCAACAAGAAATGCATAGCATGAGAAATAATTGCCTGAGAAATGCAACAAGAAATGCATGGAATAAGAAATGAATGCCTGAGAAATGCAACAAGAAGGAATGCATACAATGAGAAATTAATGCAACAAGAAATGCAAACAACGAGAAATGCAGAATGCAATGAGAAATGCATAAAATGAGAAACACATGCAATGAGAATTTCATACTAAAACAAATGAACACAACAAGAAATGCAACAGGAAATGCACACATTGAGAAATTCCTACAATGTGAAATGAATGCAACAAGAAATGCCAACCCAGGCTCATTCCGATTACGTACCCCTGTATACATTTCTGGAGAGAGCAAAATACGTCCCAGGAGCTGTGTTTTTTTTTTTTTTTTTGCAGTTTTTGTATTCGCAACTCCACCAGAGAGTGATGTGTACGCTTTTTCAGATCTCAAATTTCTCTCACCGAGTGCCATTCACGCCTGCTCTTCTTACGTAAGTCCACCAGAGGCCGCTGTTGACTGACTGACTGACCAACCGACCGTTTTCCCCCAACCCTCCGCCTTCCTAAATCCAACCAATAGTGTTTTCAAAAGCACAGATTGACCCACCCACTTCCCTAAACCCAACCGCAGTGTTTTCAAAAGCAATCCAGAAAAAGAAAAGCCCCTGATTTTAACACGTTTTCAGATCTTACCAATATCTCACCCTGTTATTTACTTGTTTATTGGCTTTTGTTTTACCAGCTTTCTGGAACCGTTCTTCACCGGACTCAAACCCTGTCGTCGCGGTCAACTCCTCTCTGCGTCTTAAATCCGCCGACATACATGTCGAGCTACCGAACAAACTGGTAACAGTGGAAAAGTTGTCCACATGCAGGTAAGTGGTCAGCTGGTAAGCGAGAAAAGGAACAGCCTCATACCACCAGATAGTGTTCGTTTTAAAGATGAAATGCAGCCATACGTACCTCTGGCTACATAACTTGCGATCTCCAGAAACATATATACTGTAGGGCTACACTTTCAGAATGAGCCTGTGTTGAGAAATACATGCAACAAAAACTGCATGCAACAAGAAATGCAACAATGCAATGATTCATTCCCTCGGTCTTCGGCTTAGTCCCTGATTTATCAGTGGTCGCCACAGAGGAATGAACCACCAATTACTCTGGAACATGTTTTATGTGGCAGATCCCCTTCCTGCCGCAACACATTCATTCACACACATTCATTCACTACAGGCAATTTAGTTGTGTTGTTTGGATGAAACCGGAGTACTCGGAGAAAACCCACGTGAAGACGAGGAGAACATGCAAACTCCACACAGCCGGGACTCGAACCAGCGACCTTCTTGCTATGAGGCGACAGCGTCCATGAGAAATTCATACAATGAGAAATGAATGCAACAAGAAAGTCCTCAGCCTCGGTTTTCTGTGAAAGTACATCTAGCTGTCCAAAAAAACAAACACAACTGCTTACAAAATTTACAGTTTTGAATGACCCTTAAGGCCTGAATGGCCATCATGAAGAAATGCTGACCACTAGGGTTGCTCATTGCATCTTTTTTGTATTGCACAATGAAAGGCCCCTAGTTTTTACTTCAGGTGTACTGTATATCTGAGTAGTGTTCATTGACTTCAGGAGTCTTTCTGTGGTCTGAACTGCTGTGTCGTCTATTAGCACTTGATGGTTAATGTCTAACTGAAGTGTGGCCTCAGCATGGCCCGAATGCCTTGGCTTCTGGCATCAGTTAGGAGACGAGCTGCCAAAACCACCTCACGTAACGTGCCATAGAGAGACCGTCTAGGCTAGAGCTGACGCAGGAATCTGTCCTCATAACACGCTTCTGTTCACTAGCGCAAACCAGTTCATCTGCTAATATCAAGATGTTCTTATATGGCCACCGACAAACATCTTTGTAACAAGTTACAATAAGCTTACATATAGTTGAAGCTAAAATGATTCGTCCTCCTGTTGATTTTTTTTCTTTTTCAAATATTTTCCAAATGATGTTTAACAGAACATTTATTTCCTATAACATTTTTTCTTTTGTTTTTGAAAGTCTTATTTGTTTTATTTCGGCTAGAATAAAAGCAGTTTTTAATTTTTTTTTTTACTATTTTGAGGTCAATATTATTAGCCCCCTTCAGCAATATTTTTTCAACTATTATGTTTAGAAATATATTGAAAATCTTCTTTACAGTAAACAGAAATTGGGGAAAAGTACACTCACCGGCCACTTTATTAGGTACACCTGTCTAACTGCTCGTTAACGCAAACTTCTAATCAGCCAATCACATGGCAGCAACTCAATGCATTTAGGCATGTTGACATGGTGAAGACGATCTGCTGCAGCTCAAACCGAGCATCAGAATGGGGAAGAAAGGTTTTTTTGAACGTGGCATGGTTGTTGGTGCCAGACGGGCTGGTCTGAGTATTTCAGAAACTGCTGATTTATTTGGATTTTCACGCACAACCATCTCTAGGGTTTACAGAAAATGGTCCGAAAAAGAGAAAATATCCAGTGAGCGGCAGTTCTGTTGCAAATGCCTTGTTGATGCTAGAGGTCAGAGGAGAATGGCCAGACTGGTTCCAGCTGATAGAAAGGCAACAGTAACTCAAATAACCACTCGTTACAACTGAGGTCTGCAGAAGAGCATCTCTGAACACACAACACGTCCAACCTTGAGGGCTGGATGGGCTACAGCAGCAGAAGACCACACCGGGTGCCACTCCTGTCAGCTAAGAACAGGAAACTGAGGCTACAATTCACACAGGCTCACCAAAATTGAACAATAGAAGATTGTAAAAACGTTGCCTGGTCTGATGAGTCTGGATTTCTGCTGCAACATTCAGATGGTAGGGTCAGAATTTGGTGTCAACAACATGAAAGCATGGATCCACCCTGCCTTGTATCAATGGTTCAGGCTGGTGGTGGTGGTGTAATGGTGTGGGGGATATTTTCTTGGCACACTTTGGGCCCATTAGTACCAACTGAGCATCATGTCAACGCCTACCTGAGTATTGTTGCTGACCATGTCCATCTCTTTATGACCGCAGTGTCTCCATCTTCTGATGGCTACTTCCAGCAGGATAACGCGCCATGTCATAAAGCGCCAATCATCTCAGACTGGTTTCTTGAACATGACAATGAGTTCACTGTACTCAAATGGCCTCCACAGTCACCAGAGCTCAATCCAATAGAGCACCTTTGGGATGTGGTGGAATGGGAGATTCGCATCATGGATGTGCAGCCGACAAATCTGCAGCAACTGCGTGATGCTATCATGTCAATATGGAACAAAATCTCTGAGGAATATTTCCAGTACCTTGTTGAATCTATGCCACAAAGGATTAAGGCAGCTCTTAAGGAAAAAGGGGGTCCAACCCGGTACTAGTAAGGTGTACCTAATAAAGTGGCCGGTAAGTATATAAAATAATTAAAATATAACTGACTTCAACTGTATATTAACTACATTTATTAAATGCCAAATAAAGGGAAAAGTAAATAAATAAAAGAATCATTTTTTATATACTCAGATCATGTCATTTTTTAAAGTTTTTATAAATATTTCTATTTGGTTTTAATTAATTTATTTTCCTTTGGCTTAGTCATTTTATTTATCAGGTGTCGCCACAGCGGAATGAACTGCCAACTTATCCAGCATATGTTTTACACAGAGGATGCCCTTCCAGCTGCAACCCAGTTTGGGAAACACCCACACACTCTCATTCACACTCATACACTACGGCCAATTTAGTTCATCCAATTCACCTATAGCGCATGTGTTTGGACTGTGAGGGAAACCGGAGCACCAACACGGGGAGAACATGCAAACTCCACACAGAAATGCCAACTGACCCAGCCGGGACTCGAACCAGCGACCTTCTTGCTATGAGTGCTATGAGCAGTGCTAACCACTGAGCCACCATGCCGCCTTGGATTTAACTCAGATGTATTACATTAAATTCTATTAAAGCAATTGTGCAACATTCAAATCATGCACTTAAAAAAAACTGCAACTGTATTGGTGGCGTAGTAGGTAGTGCTGTCACCTCACCGCGAAAAGGTCGCTGGTTCGAGCCTCAGCTGGGTCGGTTGGCGTTTTTGTGTAGAGTTTGCGTGTTCTCCCCGTGTTCGCGTGGGTTTCCTCCGGGTGCTCTGGTTTTTCCCACAGTCCAAAGACATGCGGTACAGGTGAATTGGGTAAGCTAAATTGTTTGTAGTGTGAATGAGTGTGTATGGATGTTTCCCAGAGATGGGTTGCAGCTGGAAGGGCATCCGCTGCGTAAAACATGTGCTGGATAAGTTGGTGGTTCATTCCGCTGTGGCGACCCCGGATTAATAAAGGGACTAAGCCGAAAAGAAAATGAATGAATGAATGTTATAAGTATACTGTAGTGTTACTACATGATTAAAAAACAGCTATTTTGTTTGTAAAAAAGTAATGTACATAGGATAGACAGTGATTTTTAAATAACAATTTTGAATGATCTGTCTAATTATATTTTAGATGTTACCTTTTTAGGTTAGTTTATTGCGTGTGTGCATATTGGATAAACTATATAATATGTATAAATGAGTAAATGTACTTGTAAGGCATGGGCAAGGACAGGCACATTATATGAGTGTTACTGAATCATATCACCTGAGTATGACATCAACTAAGATAAGATTAAATGGCACGGATGACACATGATACGTCATCCCAGTTTTAAATCCAGATTCATTAATTCTCAGGAACATCCCTATGACTGTTTCCAATAAAATCACACATTTCTGCTTGTCTGTATGCTGGAGATGTGCTTCAACAATCGCTGTTGTCGTGTTCTCTGTGACCTGAAGTATTAATAGTCTGCTGGAACAAGAGGTGTCAGATAACAACAGTACAGTAAACTCATAGTTCACAGATCTGCTTTACATCGCCATACCTATTCTATTTTAATGCTTTATTTATTCACTTTTTTTTTCAATTCAAGTTTATTTCACAATAATTATTGTTCCAAAGCAGCTTTACAGAAGGTGCACATTACTACATTACTAAGTTAAGGTTTTAAGTTACAATAACTTCATTAGTTACTAATAACTTTAAAGGTGCAGTATGTAAGTTTGACACCCAGTGGTTGAACTAGGTATTGCACTTCTGGATCAAAATAGATGCAAACGCGGGATGCCAGATTGAGTACAGGAGCGAGTGATTTGAAACTGTGTTCTAAATAAAAGCAACGACCCGCGACAGAGGGAATGTTTTCCATATTAAAAGGAGTTTTGGTTCTAACCAACACCTTGAATTGATATGTTAGAAACGGCTTCTGTTTCTCACAGCTCAACATGTGAAACCTATGACAGTGATCACCTCAGGTAAATCTCGTGTGCTTTATTCAGTGCTAAATGCTAACAATGTGAGTTTGAATAGATACTAAACCTTACCATTTCGTAAGTGAGTGCTTATTCTGTGCTTCTGAATGGCTGTATTTACATTTCTGTCGTGTTTCGTCTGGTGCAAACAGCCAAACCGCTCATTACTGCGTATCTCGTCACAAAGTGTGTTGTTAGGACACGCAGTTACAATGTAACCTGCTCGACTGATGTTTACGTTCGTAATATTTATATCATTTGCTAATTAATAACCTCATGTGGAACTGAATCGGTCTTATTTTGACGTCTGATACTGTCTATTTCGGTCACAGACGCACGCTTTCAGAGTCTTTCTGAATGAATGAATGAAATACGCTGTTTTCCAACAAGGCAACCCGGGGTGCTGAATTATAATTGGCTAAACTGGCATAGTGCAGGTTAAATTTACCTAAACAAAGACAGCGTTCCGGCACGGAAAAACCATTTTCAAAGCAGAATATCTGACTTTAGCATTGTTTTTCAGTTAAACAAGTCTGTTCACTTGGGATGTTTCTTAAATATCTGCACACATATTATGGTATTTTTATGCTTTAGAAGAGTCAAAAACTTACATACAGCACCTTTAACTAATTAACTAGTAACTAATAGCTTTTAACAGTGAAAGTTAGTATATATATATAAACATAGTTAACCTGCAGTCATGTAGTATGATTAGGTGATTTCTATGTGTACATGTTTAATATAGTGTATTAAGTGTATGTGTTGTCCTCAAATTCCTCTACACCAGTGGTTCTCAAAGTGGGGGTCAGGAACCCCCGAGGGGTCGCGGGACAATGAAGGGGGGTCGCCTGGTGATTTCCAAAAATCTATTTATTTTTATTAAAGCATAAGAATTACCATATTTTATCAATAACCATCGTTTATAGTTACTATATAGCTACTATAGTAGCTTATAGTTACTAGTTCTATTGGATTGCGACCCCTGGGGTAAATACATTATATTAAAGACACAGCAATAGCGTCAGATGCAGCAGACTGATTTTACAACACCAGGTTAAACTTTCTGCCACATTTACAGCACTGACATACAAAAAAAAAATTAAACGAAGAATAGACTTGGGTCTATTGGTGTGTGTGTTCCATTGCATGCAAGGTTTCTGTATTTATAACAATCTCAGAGGATATTGGGGGTCGCGAGTCACTGGCATTGTTATTTTGGGGGTCGCGGGCTGAAAAGTTTGGGAACCCCTGCTCTACACTCTCAGAAAAAAAAGGTACACGGTGGTACAAATAATGCTCCTTAAGGAACAGTTTTGTACCTTTGTAAAAGTTGTACCCTATATAGTACAGAAAAGACCTCTTATAGTACTGTTCTGTACCTAATATGGAACACTTGAAATGAAGATACACAATTGTTCTCATTAAAAAAGTACATATGTGTTGAACAGCTCCTTTTTTACAATATCTTCATTCATTTATTCATTTTCTTTTGGGCTTAGTTGTTTTATTAATCTGGGGTCGCCACAGCAGAATGAACCGCCAACTTATCCAGCATATGTTTTACGCAGCGGATGCCCTTCCAGCTGCAACCCATCACTGGGAAATGCCCATACATTCCCATTCACACACAAACACTATGGCCAATTTAGCCTACCCAATTCACCTGTACTGCATGTCTTTGGACTGTGGGGGAAACCGGAGCACCCGGAGGAAACCCACGCCAATGTGGGGAGAACATGCAAACTCCACACAGAAACGACAACTGACCCACCTGAGGCTCGAACCAGCAACCTTCTTGCTGTGAGGCGATTGTGCTACCCATCGTTCGACAGCACTCAAATAAGTAAATAAATAAACAAAAAGGACATTATTGGAGTATGCTTTACCAAAAAAATACAATATTTCAATCATACTACCTGATTTCATGTTCAAATTTGTGACTTTCTTGACATTAATTTGTAATTAATTGTGAATTTACCATCCATTTCTGAGTGCCTTTTTTTTACAGTATTATTGTTTTATTTGCTTTTCAACAAAGTACATACAGCGGGTTTAACAATAAGAGAAAACATGTTATGAGAATTAAATGTACATCTCTATATCGTCTTGAAAGATTACAAATTGAAAGATTCTTTAAATATATAAAAGAAAATTCAAGGAGGAAAGTCCTTACCCCAGGTGGAGGAGTTCAAGTATCTTGGGGTTTTGTTCACGAGAGAGGGAAGGATGGAGCGTGAGATTGACAGGCGGATTGGTGTAGCAGCAGTAATGCGGTCGATGTACCGGTTCGTTGTGGTAAAGAAGGAGCTGAGCCGAAAGGCAAAGCTCTCGATTTACCGGTCAATCTACGTTCCTACTCTCACCTATGGTCATGAGCTTTGGGTCATGACTGAAAGGACAAGATCTCGGATACAAGCAGCCGAAATGAGTTTCCTTCGCAGGGTGGCAGGGCACACTCTTATGGATAGGGTGAGGAGCTCAGAGTAGAGCCGCTGCTCCTCCACATCGAGAGAAGTCAGCTGAGGTGGCTCTGGCATCTATTTCGAATGCCTCCTGGATGCCTACCTAGGGAGGTGTTCCAGGCATGTCCCACCGAAAGGAGACCTCGGGGAAGACCCAAGACACACTGGAGGGACTATGTCTCTTGGCTGGCCTGGGAACGCCTCGGGATCCCCCCGGAAGAGCTGGAGGAAGTGTCTGGGGAGAGGGAAGTCTGGGGTTCTCTCCTGACACTGCTGCCCCCGCGACCCAGCCCCGGAAAAGCGGTTGATAATGAATGAATGAATGAATGAATGAATGAATGAACGAATGTTTTTTTTTACATTGTACGATGCATTCTGAGGCATCAGGTTTGACTGCATATGTGTAAGAGACAGTATAGTTTCCCCAAGTAATGCAAATTATAAGTTCTAGGCACATCAGGTCTGACTGCCTATGTGTGAAATACAGTATCATGTCTCCAAAGTAATGCATATTGTCAGTTCCAGGCATGGCTGTGTCTTTTGTCTAACAAATGGCCGGGTGATACTTTCAGGCAAGGCCCAGAAAACAAGATTTTTCTACTAAACCTGTATTCAAGAGTTCACACTCAGCTGATGATTGGTAATAAAGCGTGTTTGGCATGCTGTCCTGGGAGAGAGCCCTGAGCTCAGAATATCCTTGAGCCCGGGGCTTCCTCCCGTTTGTAGGGCGACAGGAGAGTCTGAGCTCAGGTGGTCTCGAGAACTCCCCTGCTGTGAACTAGTGTATATATCTGGCTAACAGTTGCCTTAGGATGCTATTTTGGTTAGTCAATTTTTTCTATGGTGCCTGTCTTTGAATGGTGGGAGGAAACCGGAGACCCGGGGAAAACCCACGCGAACACGGGGAGAACATGCAAACTCCGCACAGAAACGCCAACCGGCCCGGAAGGAACGGACCAGCGGCGTTCTTACTGTGAGGCAACAGTGCTACCCACTGGCCGCCGTGCCGCCCTGTCGGAGAAGGGGAGGAGTAGGGGTGGAAGGAGGGATTCTTCAAACGAAGATGACTGGAGCAAAGCGCTCTGATACTTTATAGTGTGTCCGTGTTCATCTGATTGGTGCAATATGCGGAGTTAAGTGATACCAGCTGTGTTCAATCATAAGCACGTGATCCTCTCGAAATTAGTTTGTAAACAAACCACACATGTCAGTTTTTGTTTCTACTAATAAGCTCTGCCCACTAAATTGTGTATTTAACTGAGTGCCAGCTGCAGTAGTAGAGATTTTTTGATGAACGACACAGCGATGACAAGTGTTCATTAAAGGATTCTGCTTTCTAGATACCCAAAATTTCTCCTGGTTTGTCTCTCCTTCAAAATCACAACAGTCTATATATTTTGAGTGAATTTAAAAAATATTTTATTATTAATTGTTATTTATGTGGGCGTCAAGGTGGCGCAGTGGGTAGCACAATCGCCTCACAGCAAGAAGGTCGCTGGTTTGAGCCCCGGCTTAGTTGGCATGTTTGTGTGGAGTTTGCATGTTCGCCCTGTGTTGGCGTGGGTTTCCTCCGGGTGCTCCTGTTTCCCCCACAGTCCAAACACTTGCGCTATAGGGGAATTGGAGAAACTAAATTGGCCATAGTGAATGTGTGTAAATGAGAGTGTATGGGTGTTTCCCAGTGATGGGTTGCAGCTGGGCATCTGCTGCGTAAAACATATGCTGGATAAGTTGGCGGTTCATTCCGATCTGGCGACCCCAGATGAATAAAAGGACTACGCCAAAAAGAAAATGAATGAATGAATGTTATTTATGTCCCAAAAATTGTTCATTGGCTTTGACTTTTACACAAACAGCCACTCTGAAGTTAAATATATTAATAAAATAACTATAAATGACATTTTTACATACCAAAAAAACACACATTTTAATTTGACTACTTTTAATCTATTTTAATCTTACTTGATTATTTCATTTTTAAATTTTAGAGTTTCTTGACATTAATTTGTAATTAATTGTGAAGTTTGCAGTACATTTCTGAGTGATTTTCTTTTATTATTAGTTTTTTATTTGCTTTTTAACAAAAACAAAGTAGGGTGGCGCAGTGGGTAGCGCTCTCGCCTCACAGCAAGAAGGTCGTTGGTTCGAGCCTCGGCTAGGTCAGTTGGCATTTCTCTGTAGAGCATGTTCTCCCTGCGTTCGCGTGGGTTTCCTCCGGGTGCTCTAGTTTCCCCCACAGTCCAAAGACATGCGGTACAGGTGAATTGGGTAGGCTAAATTGGCCATAGTGTATGAGTGTGAATGAGTGTGTATGGATGTTTCCCAGTGATGGGTTGCAGCTGGAAGGGCATCCGCTGCCTACAACATATGCTGGATAAGTTGGCGGTTCATTCCGCTGTGGCAACCCCAGATTAATGAAGGGACTAAGCCGAAAAGAAAATGGATGAATGAAAGACAAAGTTTAAAATAAACATGAAAAAACAAAATAAAAGCCCCAATTGAGGTTATGTATATGTAATTATGTTAAGTGTTGGTGTGTGATTGATTGACATTCATGTGTATTAAATGAACATAGTGTCACGGTGGCGCAGTGGTTAGAATGATTGCCTCACAGCAAGAAGGTCGCTGGTTCGAGCCTCGGCTGGGTCAGTTGGCATTTTTTGTGTGGAGTTTGCATGTTCTCCTGTGTTGGCGTGGGTTTCCTCCGGGTGCTTCGGTTTCCCCCACAGTCCAAAGACATGCGCTATAGGGAAAGCTAAATTGTCCATAGTGTGTGTGTGTGAATGAGTGTTTATGGGTCTTTCTCAGTGATGGGTTGCAGCCGGAAGGGCATCCGCTGCGTAAAACATATACTGGATAAGTTGGCAGTTCATTCTGTTGTGGCGACCCCTGATTAATAAAGGGACTAAGCCAAAAAGAAAAAGAATGAATGAATGAAATGAACATCTCTAAATCATGTATATGTTCATTCAATCATTCATTTTCCTTCGGCTTAGTCCCTTTATTTATCAGAGGTCGCCACAGCGTATTGAACCGCCAACTATTCCAGCATATGTTTTATGCAGCGGATGCCCTTTCAGCTGCAACCCAGTACTGGAAAACACACATACACTCTCGCATTCACACATACACGGCCAATTTAGTTCATCAATTCCCCTATAGCGCATGTGTTTGGACTGTGGGGGAAACTGGAGCACCCGGAGGAAACCCACACCAACACGGGGAGAACATGCTAACTCCACACAGAAATGCCAACTGGCCCAGCCGGGACTCTTCAAACAAGCGACCTTGTCTGAAGTGCATTTACTATTAAATTAAATCACGCATGCATTACATAACAGAAGTGGTGTCCAAAAATACATTATTATTATCTTAGTAAAGACGTGTTTGATTACCAGTAATAAGCCACTTTGTCTCCCAGGTTTCTCTCGTGCACATTCCGGTCGAGGACGTTGTAGCAAATGTTGGTTTTTGCTCCGTCCATGAACTTGATGAAAACATTCCCCTTGGTGACGTCGAAGTTATACTGCAACATCTGTCCTGACGGAGGCTTCTTCCAGAAAAACTCCTGAGCAACATCACCCCAGAACTCTGTAAATAAATAAAAACTGTAGTAAATGTATACGTTCATGTTAGTAGATACAATAACTAATGAAACCCTATTGTAAAGTGTTACCAATAAAGATATACAGTATTATGACATATACTTTTAAAGCATCCTTTTTTGCTATATAACAGTATTATGACTACATTGAATATAATGGGAATTGCGTAACTGTTTGTCTTCAGTATTATCAGACATACCTTCAGGCTCTTCAATGGACTTTTTATATAAAGCCAGATATGCGTCAAAGTCAGGTACGTGCGCGTCAGCGAAAATGCCGTCGGGTGGATGGTAAATCTTTTCCTCGGGCTCCTGTGGGCCTGGAAGAGCCGTGCTGGTGGAGTCTGAAACGGGAGACATTTTTAGGATGGTTGTCAGTCTGTGGATGAAGCGCTTTATTGTGTCTGAGCATGTGGTACCCTGTTTTTAATCCTGCTCAGTCTGCTCGGCTCCGCCTCCACCAATCAGTGCGCCGTATTCTACACTCCTCCTTTCTGATTGGCTGAGCAACTGCTCGGCTGCTGATCCCACTGCAGGGGGCGGGGCCGCACGAGCCTGACGGATGATCACACATGGGGAGAACATGCAAACTCCGCACTGAAATGCCAACTGACCCAGCCGAAGCTTGAACCAGCGACTTTCTTGCCACCGCGCCGCCTGTATGTATTTTGGTGAAACATAAAGGATTTATTTCTATTTTTAAATTTTTTATAATTTATGAAAATAAAGTAAAAGTCTCTGTGTTCAGATTTTCATGACTCATGAACTCCCACTAGTCCTTAACAGATTTGTATTATTATTAATTATAAGAATAAAAATGACACACATTAATTCTGATTTATTTTTTTTAATTATGTATATACAGTATTTTGATTAAAAAATAAACATTTCGATTTTTTTATAATTACTGAAAATAAAATAAAAGTCTCTGTGTCCAGATTTCCATGACTCATGACGCTAGTCCTTAAAGAAATTTTTAGAGTAAAAACATTTCAATTCTAAATAATTTTTACTGAAATTATTATTATTTTATTATTAATAAGAATAAAAATGACACACAGTAATTCTGATTTTATTTTTAATTATGCATATACAGTATTTTGCATAGACTGTAAAAGATAGGTATTTTGATTAAAAATAAACCTTTCTATTTTTTTTTTTTAATAATTAATGAAAATAAAATAAAAGTCTCTGTGTCCAGATTTTCATGACTCATCTGTCCTCAATTGTAACTGGTTTTCCTCCCACTCTTGGAGCTGGAAATGATGCCTACGCTGAGATTTCCTGGAAAAGTGGCCAGTTTTTTTACACAGCAATGTTGCTTATTTACGAAATAAGGGAATTTTCTGTAGATAAAAAAAGATATGCATAAAATACTTTATCTGAATTTATTAGTAGCTCAATAATTATATATTATATTATATTTTATTATATTATATTATATTATGTTATATTATATAATTCTATATTATATTATATTACATTATATTATGTTATATTATATTATATTTTATATTATATTATTTTATATTATATTATATTATATAATTCTATGTTATGTTATATTATATTATATTATATTATATTGTATTATATAATTATATGTTATATTATATTATATTATATTAAATAATATTATATTATATTAAATTATATTATATTATTTTATATTATATTATGTTATATTATATTATGTTATATTATATTATGTTATATTATATTAAATTATATTATATTATATTATACTATATTATGTAATATGTTATATTATATTAAATTATATTATATTAAATTATATTATATTAAATTATATTAAATTATATTATATTATATTATATTATATTATATTATATTATATTATATTATATTATATTATATTATATAATTCTATGTTATATTATATTATATTAAATAATATTATATTAAATTATATTATATTATTTTATATTATATTATGTTATATTATATTAAATTATATTATATTATATTATACTATATTATGTTATATGTTATATTATATTACATTATATTATATTAAATTATATTATATTATGTTATATTATATTATATTAAATTATATTATATTATATTGTATTATATAATTCTATGTTATGTTATATTGTATTATATTAAATAATATTATATTATATTAAATTATATTATATTATTTTATATTATATTATGTTATATTATATTATGTTATATTATATTAAATTATATTATATTATACTATATTATGTTATATGTTATATTATATTAAATTATATTATATTAAATTATATTATATTAAATTATATTATATTAAATTATATTATATTATATTATATTATATTATATTATATTATATTATATTATATTATATTATATTGTATTATATAATTCTATGTTATATTATATTATATTAAATAATATTATATTATATTAAATTATATTATATTATTTTATATTATATTATGTTATATCATATTAAATTATATTATATTATATTATACTATATTATGTTATATGTTATATTATATTACATTATATTATATTAAATTATATTATATTATGTTATATTATATTAAATTAAATTATATTATATTATATTGTATTATATAATTCTATGTTATATTATATTATATTATATTAAATAATATTATATTATATTAAATTATATTATATTATTTTATATTATATTATGTTATATTATATTAAATTATATTATATAATTCTATATTATATTATAATTATTATTATTTTATAAAATATATATTCTTTTCTATGTTATATTATATTTTATTTTTATTATATTTTAATTTATTATTATTATTATTATTATTATTATTATTATTATTATTATTATTATTATTATTATACCCATCCATCATATTGGTTCCGAATATGAAAAGAAGAAAAAAACACTTTGCTTACGTTTTAATAACACTTGATTTCAGCATTTAAAATGACTTTCTGCAAACATTCACGCTAATTGTCTCCGTTATTTTTATCCTGGCATGTCAAGAACACAATGTGCGTCTGTCGTATTTTTATCTTTGAAGTGATCTTTGTAATTTATATTACCCCTGGATAATCTTTTGTTTCTCTTTTTGTTTTGTTCTGTTGACTATTTTTGTTGTTATCGGATATATACCTTTTCTGTATATTTTTGTATTCTTGTTGAACGTTCCAATAAAAAATAAATAAAATAAATAAATTATCTTCCGCTCGGTGTTCCATTATACAGACCCGGCGTTCACAGCAGACGTAATCAGACTTGCTCAATCGAACTGGCGATACTTGATGTCCGCCATTGCTTGTGTTTAGTGTGACCGAGCGGCTTAGAAAGATGTTTTTATCCTCAACCCTGCGCTCTGCCGTCTCATATACGGTACGTATATTTAAAACATGTCTTAATCGAGTTATTCGTGAGGTATTTGGATAAACTGCATTAGGCTTATCGATTTAAACAGTGTTGACATCTGTGCAAGGGCATGAAGCTAATGTGCTAACAGCTAATCATCAGGCCTGATAGTGTTTATATGTCAGTAAAATAATATTTAATCACCTCATATTTAATTAGACAGTCTTTAAAAGCATTGAATGATTTTAATATCTTACTTTACGAAATGTTATTAGAAGCTATGACCGGTTAAGTAACCGGTAAAACTGAATAGATCAATAAATGTGTATGAAAATGATCAGTTATGATGATTTTATTGTTCTTCAGGCGAGGCAGGTGCGGAGTCTGCATCAGACATCAGCTCGAGCAGGAGCAGGCGGAATCTTTGTGGTTAGTCTTGACTTTTGTTGTCTTTTTTGCAGTATTTTTGTATTGATGTATATGAGACGCATGAGATTTGACCTCACTGACACTATATTGAGGTAAAGTTGTTTTTATATTTGCACATTCGTTCATTTTTTAACAGTGACACTTTGTGACACGGGCTCTGTATTGTTTATTACGCTACTTTGAATATTCGGTCTGAAATCACATATAAATATGACTACAACAACATTAGCTCTATCTGACTGTGAACAATGTTGTACTTTTCATAGTCATTGGCTGCTACTATGATTAGAGTTGGCCAATAATACTTTTCTAAAGTTATATTATTAACGAGAAAGTCCAGATGTGGGAATATAAAGCCAACTTTACTCCAACAAAACTTGAATGACGAATGTGGTTTTTTTTTCAGTAAATTTGCTTTATTGCTGATTCAAATTTATTAAACAATTGTTAAAACTGCAACAGTTATTGAACTGAACCAAATCAACTCTTAAAGGTGCTGTAAGTTTTTGACTCTTCTAAAGCATAAAAATACCATAATATGTTCGCAGATATTTAAGAACATGCCAAGTAGGGTTGGGCGATGTTGACCAATTTGGCATCGTACGATGTCTAATGTGAACATCGGCGATGGACGATGGTATCGTTGTCGTAGGCGGGGTGGGGGTGGTTGTTGTTAAATATCAATTAATTCATAGCGACTTAATAATTGTAGCCTATCGTTTCACTACCTGACCCACATGGTCTTTGCTTTACCCATAACCAACCATAAATAAATAAAGTTATACACAAATTACCACCTGTCAATCACTTTTTTTCCGCAGGACTCTGGCATGAATAAGCAGAGTGATCTGTGTCATAATGGCTTTTTCCCACAACTGGTGGCGGAGACCAGACGAGAGTTCGTTTGGAGTTCACTGTAATTTGTATTGTGATTAATGATAACTTCCTTATTTTACTACTATTATTATGAGGAAATAATAACAAGTAAAGATGCTAGGGCTCGACCGTTTCGGTGTATGCGCCCGAAATTTTGATGCGACCTAAAATATATATTTGAAAGCATTTGTGCGAGTGCATAAATTGTTGCCGTGCGACCTGTGTTTCACTGCAAAATCCTCACCGCGTGCGCAGATTTAGAAGACATTTATGCAGGATGCGTCTTTGCACCTAAAGACGCCAAACGCAGCGCTCAGGAACAGATTAAACAGTTGTTATGCGATTGTGAACTTGCTGAAGTAAAAAAAGCCCGCAATGCTTGCCCCGCCTTTGTGCTCTTCTTATTGGCCCACTGCGCTAGAACTGAACGCGAATGGATTGGTTAATATCAGCTGTAAATCACTCAGTCAATGCCTTCTGCCTTCAAATGACAGGAGCTGCAACCATGAAAATGTGAAGCGCTGAAGAAGAGAGAATGAAAATAACACTGACAGATTTAGTTTTTAGAAAACCACCTAAAGTTACTAATAATGGCACATCTTATTAGTGATCATGTGCTGAATGTTAATCCACCATTTACACTTTTCCAAGAGTGGATAAAACATAAAAGACTTCCAGTGGCTTCAAGTCCGCTATGAAAATTACTAAAGCCGTTGACTGTACAGTCTGTGGGACGGGGTTTGCAGGTAACAGCGTTTGCCACTGAATCTACACATTTTAAGCGCGAGAGATGCTTTATAATCCTCACGATGTATTTAATCCTCACGATGCTGCCAGCCGTGCAAACGGCAGCTATAAGTAAAATATAACACAGCTCATGAAAAGACCGTTATTGCTATTAAGATGACATGCAAATAATAAGTTATATATCAAAATAAATGTGGGGGGGGGGCGATGGATCGCGATGCCGGCTCAGCATCGTGAAGTTTATAGACCATCGGCCCAACCCTAATGCCAAGTGAACATTCTTGTTTATCTGAAAAACAATGCTGAAGTCAGATATTCTGCTTTGAAGTTACGTGCTGAAACGTCTGTCTTTGTTTTGGTCCCTTTAACCCGCCCACTGCCACTTTAGCCAATTATATTGGTGGAAAACCGCATATTTCCTTCATTCAGCAAGGTTTCCGCTACATTCAGTCTACCATGGCGGGGCGCCACGCCAAAATTCATCCCGCCACGGCTACATTACAGCTTCTCATTCAAAACATTGTCTTTTTTTTTTAATAGCGGGTTATAATCGAACCAAAACGTATTAAAAGTTAAGTGAATTATAACAGCGCAAACTTTTCTGTAACCGCAGTAGTGCTGTGCGTTATTTGTTTAACCCTTAAGGTGACATGCTGACTGACTGACTGACAGGTGCGTGATGCGTGAGGCCAGCAAACACGGCGTATAGCTTTCAGTTAGGATGAACAGTTTCCATAATATACTTTATTTATAGATAAAGGTCTATGGCTCTGCATACAACAAACAAAGACTTTATCTTGCTGGAGTTTATAGCCGTTTCACTTTACCTCAGGATGCATTAATGCCGCTCTGTAGGTCTATTGGAGACGTTCATAAATATTCTTTGCAAATCTAATAAAGGTTGGAGACATATTCGCTATATAAATGCGCTAAATTGCACTTGAGCAGCGTATATTTGAGGGCGTGCAAGAAGTTTTGTGCACGAACAGGGGAAATCCTAGCACAAGCTAAAAGATCTGCATGCTCGTATTACAAAAATCCGATCTCGACTTGTAGAACTGCATCACATTTGTCATTGAAATAACACCAAAGGTAGTTGGTAAATCAAAAGGCCTGCCGCCACAGCTGGAAAAAATCCTAGAGGAAACACTGCATTCAGTAAGGAAGGCTCTCAAAGTGTGCGTCCGTGACCGAAATGCGACATCCGGTGGACAGTAGCAGACTCAGAGTTCCACATGAGGTTATTAAATAGCAAATAATATAAATATTACTAACATCAACATTAGCTGTGCAAGTTACACTGTAACCGCGTGTCCTAACAACAGGCTACGTGATGTCATTTGCAGTGATGAGCAATTTTTCTGTTTGCACCAGATGAAACACGATAGAAATTTAAATACAGCCTTTCAGAAGCACAGAATATGCACTCACTCACAAAATAGTTTGCTTTATAATCTAATTAATACATATTAAACCTCTTTAACAATATTATATGTATATTCTGAATCACTGATATGTGTTAGTTTGCACTGAGTCACATTTCTAAAGCTCAATTTCAATCGGTTTATTTTATTTTCAAGATCTGAGGTGAACTATCTGCTGCTGCTTTCAGTAGTATGGCAATAAATCTCATGTGAAATGGCATTCACATTATTAGCATTTAACACAGAATAAAGCACATGAGGTGTACCCGAGGTGATCACTGTCAGTTTTCTGTTGTTCACCTGTGAGAAATAGAAGCCGTTTCTAATATATCAATTTGAGGTGTTGGTTTGAACAAAAACTCATTTTAATATGCACAACATTCCTTGTATCATGTGCCTTTGCTTTACTATATAAAACAATTTAAATCTGCCTTTAGGCTCGATAGACTCGCTCCTGTTATGCCGAGTTCAGACTGCATGATTTTAGCACCGATTTGGACTCGCTGACAGGTTTTGAGAAAATCGCAGACGAATGCCTGAAATCACAGGCAAATCGGTACTCGTTCATGTGAGTAACAATCACACAGTATGAACTATCAAGGACACAATATGAGAGAATCGCTGATGCATAGCTGACACCCATGAGATATTTGGCATGCTAAATATCTGGAGCTGTCTGCGATTCAAATCATGCCGTGTAAAATGTGTTCTGATTGAAAATAACATCCACAATCACCTACAGCCAATGAGAGAGCAGCATCCACTAGTATGGGTATCTGCAGGCCAGCGGTAGGTTGGGGGAGAAGCTAAAAGCACTCATTTTCAGTTTATTTGGACCCAAGAAATGGAGGAAAAACAAGAGTAAATTTTGCAGGAGCACCGTGTCTGTTTGACGTGTCATCTGAGCAAATCCACAACCGGGTCAAAAAAAAATTGAGTAAAAAAGTTGAGGAGAAATTGCTAATTCTTTTCAAAAGCCAGGTGAGCAAAGTAAGTACATTTTCTAAAGCTAAAGCCTTCTTTTTTCATTATGTAGTTAATAACAAATAATATATAATACGTGACCTCGCATTGTTTCCATGTCACTTCTCGCATTTGTTTGGTTGTGAGACGTAGTTTGGACAAAGTTGTCGGCGAATCTTCCTATTTTAAAGTCATTCGCAGATCCATCCTACAATGTAAACACAGCACCGACAGAATGCTGACCCAGATAGTGCAGTGCAGTGTGAAAACATCCGTGACATGACTACTTTGAAAATCATGCAGTCTGAACTCTCCATTAGTCCTCAATCTGGCAACCTGCGCTTGCGTTTGTTTTGCAACAATGCGATACCTAGTTCAACCACTGGGTGTCAAACGTACATGCTGCACCTTTAACTGACTTGAACTGAAAAACGACACTGATGTGCTCTCTAGAGTTGCTTTATACTTGAATGTGTTTCATAATTAAATAACATTGCAACATTAGTACAGTTTATTCTCATTTATAACTCTGAAACTGAAGTCATTTGTATTATGTTTATAGTGGTTTATAAGGAGTGCTGGGTTGCCATCTGCTGCATAAAACATATGCCAGAGAAGTCGGCGGTTCATTCCACTGTGGTGAGCCCTGATAAATCAGGGCCTAATCCGAAGGAAAATTAATAAATTAATGGTTTATTTGGGTCAAACATGAGAAAGGATTTTAAAGCATCAAAACAATAATAGTGTATTACAGCTTTCAAGTGGAATTGAGTAAATAAATTACCTACTTTTCTGAGCAAAAAATTATTATTACTATTATTGTTATTATAGGTGGGCATAGATTATTTTTTTTAATCTAGATTAATCTCACTGTAATCTTGGAATTAATCTAGATTAAAATGGCTCATTTGAATTCTGCCGAAGGCATTCAGAATATGTGTGCTACCCAAATAATGACTAAAAGTCTTTGAGAACGGGTTTCTCAAGCCAGGTGGCGCATTAGACCAGGGGCTCATCTCCTGTTTCCAAAATGCATCACAAAATGCTTGAGAAACTTTTCTACTATGATAATTGGTGATGAAAATAAATGCTGTTCAATAAGATGTACTTGTGTTTACTAACTGTTTATTCAGTTAAACATGAACTTTGAACTGTAGGCCTACATAAGGTCCAAACAGCGATTTTTGATTACCTTTATCTGACTAAAGTCATAACTGAACTAAACAGAAATGGAATTAGACGTGGAGTATGCAGATATTAGTGGCATTATTGAAGTAAACACTGCAATCAAACTATTACCGTCATGTAGGAGTTTTCGCCATATTTTTCGACAAGATCCACACACTCTCAGTAAAGGACTGCACACACACACGCACTGCGAAATGTGGAAGTTTTTTTCTTTTCATTCGGCATGCGTTATTAAATTCCATAATACTCTCACCAGTCCTTACTCCTTATTTGCGTCTAATACCCCAGTTTGTCACAGGGGCATGAATGAAATGTTCATAAGTTAAAGTGAAACTGCCGAACTGCAGTTAAAGTCAGGCATCCTGCTGATTTGATTTAGAAGGGCACGTTTTTGTCAGACGGCTCACCGGTCAGGTATACATTCACGCTAAAATATCAAGGTGAAAGTCATCATAGCTTGCGTAGAATAGACCCAGCTTCCGACCCAATTTTAAGAATAGATTAACGGCGATATTTCTTTTAGTACCCGATAAGAGTCTCGTGTTAACGCAGCACATTAACGTCTATAACGATCCACCACTAATTTATACCCATCCATCATATTCGTACCGAGTATGAAAAGAAAAAAACACTACTTGCTACTTAAGTTTTAATAACACTTGATTTCAGCATTTAAAATGACGTTCTACAAGCATTTGCGCTAATTGTCTCTTATTTTTATCCAGGCATATGGATAAATGAATGGTTTATATGGGTCAAACATGAGAAGGGGTTTTAAAGCATCAAAACAATAAGTGTGTTACAGCTTTCAAGTGGAAGTCATTAAATAAATTGTCTACTTTTCTGAGCAAAAAAAAACTGTCATTTAATATAATTTTTTTTATTATTATAAAATAATATTCACTGTTATAGATTTTATAAAGATTTATAGAAAACACCCATTAAATTGCAATTTAGTGTAACAATTAAGCTTATATTCCACAAAATTTGAGGTGTTGCAAAATTAATGTCTCGGTTGCTTTCCATCCACAATTTTCTTAGTTTGATTTTACAACACTAGAATACAATTTTGTCTTTTAATACAAGCAGTCAGATATATGAACTGTACATTTAAATTGACCTGTTCAAAGAAAACGCTCTTAAAATCTATTCAACAAAACTCAAGTACATGCACAGAAGACAGCAGGTGCATTTATAGCAAATACACAAATGTAAATATTAATCCAGTTGCATATTAGTTAAAAAAATTACTGAATATAATAGCTAACTGAATATATATTTACACACATTCGCATAAGTAAATAGACTAGCGATGGGCTAAAAAAATCTGTGTATTTCTGTGCGCGCAGATTCCGTGTGGGCCTAGTTATAACATATTAAATCATAATAATGACTTTATTAAAATGTAGTTTGATGCAGATTCCAGCATTTCTATGACCCATGAGTAAATGATACACTTCACATAAGAATCAACAATTTGTTGGATTGTTCAGAGAACGTATGCAAGAAAAACACAATTTTGGCCTCATATTTTTTGTAGCTGTTTATTATTTGTTTTTGATGAGTTATTTCTCTGTGTTCATTATTCCAGCACAGAGACACAGCAGAAAACAATCCAGACACCCCGTTTGAGTTCACCCCTGAAAACTTGAAGGTGAATATTTTCTATTTTGATGTCATAACATGGTCTTATTTGAGGCTGGTCCTTTCTAACGCCCTTTTTTCTGTTATTGTTATGTTTTAAAATGGCACAGTTTGTGCCTTTTCCATAATAATATAAATGTTGTGAATTAGGGCTGCACGATATTGGAAAAATCTAACATTGCTGTATTGTTTTTTTATTCTGCGATATACACTACCTGACAAAAATCTTGTCGTGGATCCCAGTTGTAAGAGCAACAAAAACTTGATTTCTAGTTGATCATTTGGAAAAGTGTCAGAAGGTCGATTTTTCTGATGAATCATCTGTTGAACTGCATCCCAATCATCACAAATACTGCAGAAGACCTACTGGAACCAGCATGGAGACAAGATTCTCACAGAAATCAGTCAAGTTTGGTGAAGGAAAAAATCATGGTTTGGGGTTACATTCAGTATGAGGAAATCTGCAGAGTGGATGGCAACATCAACAGCCTGAGGTATCAAGACATTTGTGCTGCCCATTACATTACAAACCACAGGAGAGGGCAAATTCCTCAGCAGGATAGCGCTCCTCAAAGTTCCTGAAAGCAAAGAAGGTGCTCTAGGATTGGCCAGCCCAGTCACCAGATATGAACATTATTGAGCATGTCTGGGCTAAGATGGAGGAGGCATTGAAGATGAATCCAAACAAAGAATCTTGATGAACTCTGGGAGTCCTGCGCGAACGCTTTCTTTGCCATTCCAGATGACTTTATTAATAAGTGATTGGAGTCATTGCAGAGATGTATGATGCAGTCCTCCAAGCTTATGGAGTCATACACAATACTCATTCTTTTTCCACTGCAGCATGACTTTATATTCTATACTGGACATTATTTCTGTTAAGTGACAAGACTTTAGTCTGAGCAAAGTCAGACCTTACTGTCCTAATTAAATAATTAAAAATCAAGGCGTGATCATATTTTATTTTCGTAAAATAAGCGTAATCTAGAGGCCTTTGCCTTTCATATAAGCCAAATCTAATACCAAATGATCAACTAGAAGTCAAGTTATTATTAGTTGTTCCTAAAACTTGGATAAGCGACAAGACTTTTGTCAGGTAGTGTATATTGCAATTAAAGATTAGTTGATTGGGATGATTCTGTAGGGGAGTGCATATGTATAAAATATAAGACACGATCTACACGCATGGCTAAATACAATAAAGAAAAAGATACAAATGAAATAAACAGCGTTTTGTTTTCTGAGGAGTCGAACTGCATTCAGGTATAGAGTAATTGAATAATCAAATGTAAAAATAATACTGCATAGTCTTCTTTTTATAAACAATTGAATAAAATTAAATATTTTTATTTGCTGTTGCAAACGGTACAGTTTCTTAAGCCTGAATGCTTTTAAAACTGTCTCACAGGCCTCAAAAGACACTTGCATCAACTATAATCCAGACTCAAAATTGCATATACTCGCTATGTGACTATTGCAAATGATCCCATTGCGATATCGATGCTGAAACGATATATTGTGCGGCCCTATTGTGCATATGTCTATGTTTATATACTGTATTATATGTTTCATGTGGATGTGTATGTATGTATATATATTGATAATGATATGTTTTTGTTGCCGTCGGTTTGCAACAGCGAGTTGAGGCCATCATTAATAATTACCCAGAGGGACACAAGGCGGCCGCTACTATTCCTGTGCTGGATTTGGCTCAGAGGCAGAATGGATGGCTTCCTATTTCTGCCATGAACAAGGCGAGAAGCTACTAAGACATGCACACATTTAAAAATCAGCACTTACCTGGAAATATTGCTGTATAGTGACATTTTGTGTTATTCCATTGCTGTCTGGACCATGTTATCTTTATTTATTTTTCTGTTTTTATTTTAATTGTAGTTAAAGCTTTTAAAATGTTGTTGCGTTTTTGTCATTTATATTACAACATATTAGTGTTTTTATAGGTTTTTATAATTGTTTTGTTTATTTGTTATATTTTATGTAATAAATTAAATGAACAGATTTTAAAATGCTTTATTTCAGGTAACATTTATTTATTTGAATAATTAAAAATTACATTTATTTGATCAGTTTTTTTATAGTGTCTGAAAAATTATTTTAGAGAGTATTTATATAATTTTTTTATTGATGCATGTCTCTATGAAACATTTGTTGTTAAAATGTATATCATTTTGTGCAATATATTTATCTAAGCCACCCATGTGTCATGAAATGCATGACATTCATCTGTTAATGAAACCAGTTATCATTATCCATTACATTAAATTAGTACATTATATTAAATTATTTATATTAATGTAATTACCTTAATCAGTGGTTAGCACTGTCACCTCACAGCATTAAGGTCACTGGTTCGAGTCCCAGCTGGGCCAGTTGGCATTTCTGTGTGGAGTTTGCATGTTCTTCCAGTGTTGGCGTGGGTTTTCCCCCACAGCCTAAAGACATGCACTATAGGTAAATTGAATAAACTAATTTGGCCGTAGTGTATGAGTGTGACCCCTGAATAATAAAGAGACTAAGCCGAAGGAAAATGAATGAATGAATAATTACCTTAATACATTACATTGTTAAAATATTACATTAATATTAAATTATTGGTATTAATGTGATTGTGTTAATATTAATAATTAGCAATAATTTACAATTATAGTAATTGGAAATCTAAATATTTAAAAAGTACATTTTATTTGGTGACAATTTGTGTTATTTTAGTATGCTTAGAATAATAATGTAATTTTATTAGTTTGATGGTTTTTCTAGTTTTATTATTTTTGTTCAATTATTGTTTAGTCTTTGTACAATTATTTTTCATCAACTTGTTTATCTTATAAGATTATTATCAATTATTATCTTAAATTATAATATATCATTTTATTTCACTTAATCTTTCCTTCAAGACACTAAAATAGTTTCTAGTTTTAGTTTAATCAAATCTTAGCCTAGGGTGGCACAGTGGCTCAGTGCTTAGCACTGTCACCTCACAGCAAGAAGGTTGCTGGTTCGAGTTTTGTGTGGAGTTTGCATGTTCTCCCCGTGTTGGCACGGGTTTCCTCCACAATCCAAACACATCCACTATAGGTGAGTTGAATAAACTTAACTGACCGTAGTGTATGAGTGTGTGTGTGTGTATGGGTGTTTCCCAGTACTGGGTTGTGGCTGAAAGGGCATCCGCTGTGTAAAACATATGTCGAAATAGTTGGTGGTTCATTCCACTGTGGCGACCCCTGATAAATAAGGGACTAAGCAGAAGGAAAATAAATAAAATCTTAGCCTAATGTCCTATTGTACTCTTTTATTATAATATTTTTTTTTTGTTGCATTAAATCATATGGTCTCTTTCCTGCTGTGATTGTGTGTTTGTCCTGCAGGTGGCAGAGGTCCTGGACATTGCTCCTATGAGGGTTTATGAAGTAGCGACTTTCTACACAATGTTCCTCCGTCAGCCGGTGGGCAAATACCACATCCAGATCTGCACCACCACACCGTGCATGTTGTGTGACTCGGATAGCATCCTGGAGGCCATCCAGAACAAACTGGGTAATCCATGACACCAGTAAACACACTTGCTGTGATATACAGTTGAAGTCAAAATTATTAGCGCTCCTGTGAAGTTTTTTTTTTCTTTTTTAAATATTTCCCAAATTATGTTTAACAGATTCAGGAAATTTTCACAGTATTTCCTATACTATTTTTTCTTCTGGAGAAAGCCTTATTTATTTTATTTCGGCTAGAATAAAAGCAGTTTTTAATTTTTTACAACCCATTTTAAGGTCAATATTATTAGCCCCCTTAAGCAATATTTGTTTTCAGTTATCTACAGAACAAACCACTTTTATACAATGACTTGCCTAATTACCCTAACCTGCCTAATTAACCTAGTTAAGCCTTTAAATGTCACTTTAAGCTAAATACTAGTATCTTGAAAAATATCTAGCCAAATATTATTTATTGTCATCATGGCAAAGATAAAAGAAATCAGTTATTAGAAAAGAGTTATTAAAACTATTATATTGAGAAATGTGTTGAAAAAATCTTTCCGTTAAACAGAAATTGTTGAAAAATATACAGAAGGGCTAATAATTCTGACTTCAGCTGTATCTGAAGAAGCTGGAATTATACACTAAGGCTTTGCAATATTCTTTATTTGAGAACAAGATGTTTTATTTAGAAATAAAATCAGAAGCCTTTAAGATTAATTAGCAGTTCACATACAAAAAAAAATGCATTGTTTAGTCACTTTTTATTCTTCTGTTGAACCAAAGTGCTTAATTTATTTATTTATTTTTTATTGTTATTTTTGAAATGTCTTCTGTTCTCCACGCAACACAAACAAGATATTTTAGTTGCTTTAATTAAACAAACTCAAATGTTATGAAGTATTAAAAACATTTATAATGTTTATATTTCAGCTAGTTGTCAAGGCAACATTTAATTTTTTTATGTTAATGTTTTGTAGAGAGTTACTAAAAGTAAATCTAAAATGAAACTTAAAATTTTGGTCAATATTTATTTGGTAAATGATTATTTATTTATCATTCATTCATTTTCCTTCGGCTCAAGGCTCGTACACACCAGGCCGCTTTTCGTTTGCGTTTATCGCCAGCGTTTTTTGAGACGTTTTTCCAGATTCAAACCCAAGTGATTTTCACAGGCGTCAAGCAGAAGAGTATGCAAAATCACTCATTGACGTCATTGACAGTTTTGCGCTTGAGCGCCTCCAAGTGCTGTTTGCTGTAACTTCAGCAGCTCCGTGCACGTGGACAAATGTGCCAATCTGATTGGTGGAGAGGGTTTTGATGCGGCACATCAAAACAAAGAAACGAGCATTTTTTTAAAAAATGACGCTTTTACGCCTGGCATTTTGCGCATTGGTTTCCACGATCACATTGGCGCCCTTTATATAGTCACGAGGTGTTAAATGTCGACGGAAAACGCGAGCAAAAGGTGTCCTGGTGTGCACGGGCCTTTAGTTCCTTATTTATCAGGGGTTGTCACAGCAGAATGACCCCCCAACTATTTCAGCATATTTTTAGGCAGCGGATGCTCTTCCACCTGCAACCCAGTACTGGGAAACGCCCATACACTCTCACATTCACACACGCACTCATACACTACGGCCTATTTAGTTTACCCAATTCACCTACAGCACATGTGTTTGGACTGTGGGGAAAACCGGAGCACCCGGAGGAAACCCACGCCAACACTGGGAGAACATGCAAACTCCACACAGAAATGCCAACTGGCCCAGCCGGGACCCGAATCAGCGACCTTCCAACAAAATATTGACCATTTAATTGAAATTTAAAATGGCAAACTGACACAAAATATGAATTAAAAAAATGAAAGGAGAAGTAATCAATGATTTTTGTTTAATTTTGTAACTTAAAGGTGATTTCTCCTGTCAGGTATTAAAGTCGGGCAGACCACAGCAGATAAATTATTCACGCTGACAGAAGTAGAGTGTCTCGGAGCTTGTGTGAACGCACCGATGGTTCAAATCAACGATAACTATTATGTGAGTATGATCACAAAACTTCATTTTTGAGTGTGTTGATGAGAGGAGTTTTAATGTCAACATGGAGTAAGCAAGATTTGTATGTTATTGACATGAGTATTAATGTCATTATATGCAGCTGAAGTTCAAATATTTCCTAAATGATGTTTAACAGAGCAAGGAATTTTTTCACAGTATTTCCTATAATATTTTTTCTTCTGGAGAAAGTCTTCTTTGTTTTATTTCGGCTAGAATAAAAGCATTTTTAAATTTTTTTTTAAACCATTTTAAGGTCAATATTATTAGCCCCCTTAAGCTATATTTGTTTTGTATTGTCTACAGAACAAACTACTGCTAAACAATGACTTGCCTAATTTACCTAGTTAAGCCTTTAAATGTCACTTTAAGCTGAATACTAGTGTCTTGATAAATATCTAGTCAAATATTATTTACTGTCATCATGGCAAAGATCAAAATAAATTATTATTAGAAATGAGTTATTAAAACTATTATGTTTAGAAACGTGTTGAAAAAAATCTCTCTGTTAAAAAGAAATTGGGTAATAATATAAAAGAAAACAAATTTAGGGCTAATAATTCTGAATTATCTGTATATACAAAATAAAATAAAGCACAGATGAAAACAAAAGAACAAAGATAAAAATTAAATAAACAGCACTTTAAACAGTATTGATGTTCGGAAATTCAATAATCAAATGTAAAATAACACTGTATAGTCTTCATTGTATAAATAAACACAATTAATCTTTGTTAAAGTGGCAAGCTTATAATTTCTTCTGTTCAACTGCTTTGAAATCGCTTGATATCCTCTAATGCAGGCTATCCGCTGGGCCTTAAAATGTCTTAAATCTCAAAAGCTAAATTTCAGGCCTTAAAAAGTCTTAAATCTACTGAATTATTGTGTCGTAGGTCTTAATTTTCCTTTGTTCATGTATAACTACCCAATCTGGCCATTAACTCCCATACAATCACCAACAGTCCAGCTCAATAAATGGTTTTGCTTTTTATTTGAAAATAGCATTTAATTATATTCCTTACAGTAACATTCGTTTAAACGTTCCTCAAAAAGAAAGACGAGACCCCGCTCCCCCTTAAAAAAAAAAGAGACTTAATAAAAAAGAAAAAAAAAAAAAAAAAAAAAATATATATATATATATATATATATATATATATACATATATATATATATATATATATATATATATATATATATATATATATATATATATATATATATATATATATACACATATATATATATTTATTTTTTATTTTATTTTTTTATTCATATATATAGTTGAAGTCAGAATTATTAGCCCCCCTTTTTTAAATATTTCCCAAGTTATGTTTAACAGAGCAAGGAAATTTTCACAGTATGTCTGATAAAAAAAATTTTCTTCTGGAGAAACTCTTATTTGTTTTATTTCAGCTAGAAATATGTTTAAAAACAATTTACCAAAAACCATTTTAAGGTCAAAGTTATTAGCCCCTTTAAGCTATATATTTTTCCGATAGTCTACAGAACAAACCATCATTATACAATGACTTGCCTAATTACCCTAACCTGCCTAGTTAACCTAATAAACCTAGTTAAGCCTTTAAATTTCACTTTAAGCTGTATAAAAGTGTCTTAAAATATCTAGTCAAATATTATTTACTGTCATCATGGCAAAGATAAAATAAATCAGTTATTAGAGAGGAGTTATTAAAACTATTATGTTTAGAAATGTGTTGAGAAAAAATCTTCTCTCCGTTAAACAGAAATTGGGGGGCAAAAAACAGGGGCTAATAATTCTGACTTCAACTGTATATGCGTGTGTTTTTAAATAATAGAAATTATCATTCTAAAAAATAATAATATTGGCCACACAATTTAAGTTTCATGTTTTTCAGTGTATAATGTTTTTATAGCAGTTTAATAGTGACCTAAGTAACAATAGGTTTATACTTTGTACCTCAATGTCAGGACGGATCCACACACTGCCACTAGATGGCGCCACTAACTCGGTTAGTTCTCTTGTGTCCACAGAATATAACTTTCCCTGAAATTTAGTCGACTCTTTATTCCAACGTGATGAACTACTAGTCTACTTAACTAACTACTTTCAGGTATTAAATTTAAGTTGTTAGGCTGTAGTACTGAATTAATGAAGATATAAAGACAGATGACTTGCAGAAGATAATAACAAATGTGCGTCCTGCAGCTGTGTTTATAGAGCGCACGTGGTCGTGACATGCAAATGTGAGCTCGGAAAAAGTGCACAGCTGCACACGCATTCAAAGCGATTTCATAATCTTGCATATCGTCAGCAGCTTTGTCACATTATAGGGCTACACCAGGGCTATTCAATTAGTTTGTCACGGGGGCCAGTTCATGAAAAGCATCCCAAACGAAGGGCCGGAGAGATATGACTTGCAATATAAATGATGACACAACTGCATTTAAGAGCCAATTATGTATTTTTGCTCCTTTAGACACCCACGTTGTATTTGTCTACATTAAAATGGTAATGTATTGTATTTTGAAACTATATAACATCACTGCATTGTACAATAAGTTTTTTTTAACAAACATTCAAATGTTGTATTTCACAGCACAACAAAATCAGTGTATTGCTGAAGTAGGCTTCTTCTACATTCAGATACGTTCATATCTGATGTTTTGAACTGCATAACAATTATGGATGCAACAATTATAGATTTTGGTTGTACGATTATATAGTGTGAAGAATAACCAGTGTTTCACGGTTATCACGTCTAATGTAAATTTAAGCTTTATATTAGCTAGATTTAGATCTGGACATCCCTAACTAATATTAAAAAACCTTTAAAAGCCATTTTCATTAGTAATAGTTTTTATGCTGAAGGTTTTTCTGTGCTTATAGAGCTACACAATTTAATTATGTGTGTGTTTATAGAGAGGAAGTGAGAAAATAATATAATAATAATTGTTATGAAGGTCTGCGCCAATAATTAGATTAACTGTTGTTATCATCTGCGTTCATACATACATAATCATTTTAATAATAGTTCGTCTAACATGTCTTTTGTTTACATTGCACTGAAAGCTAAGCACAACTCTCACCGCTACAGCATGAGATGTTTTCTACTGCGTGCGCCCAGACAGCCGCGAGAGCGTTGCTCCGCTTGCGCCCGCATATTGGCATATATTCTTACGACATAACAAACTTGCGCGCGGGAAAGACGTGATATGAGAACGGCCCGCGGCTATAGTTATTACAGTGTGCGTGCGTATTAGCTTCGGTGGACAAGCTCGGAACTTTAAACTAGCGCACAGTTGGCAACTTGGCGTAACTTTGTTCAGCAGTTTCGTTTCGGGCGGCAGAACAAAAATGCAGAAATGGGGCTTAGAGAAGCCTTTACGATTAATTAACCATGACGAATTAAAGCGCAGTTAATATTAAAATCGGTTAATCGTTTCATCCCTAATAACGATATCAGTGCATTGTACAAAAAAACATTTCCACAAACATATTCAAATGTATTCGGCTGCACTGTCAGGTGACTCACGCTCTGCGCAGCTCATGCTGTATTGAACAGACGCACGTCACTTCATAACTATAGCGGCCGTTTTTTGACTGAACTAAATTTATTCTTGATGTCTTGGTCACGCTATTTGGAGGGCCTGAACAAATTGCCTCGGGGGCCGGGTTTGGCCCGCGGGCCGCCAATTGAATAGCCCTGGGCTACACAATATCATTATGTTATATACACAGTAGCCTAGGTAGATCTACAATTACATCCCTGAAAGACGTCCGGAATGAAGCAGGTCCTCTGCTTTGATGATGATGGAAATCCGTATTTATATGGAAGAATCACATCCCTGATTTATTTACTTCTGAGGATACTGACCTGACCTTTTTTTTTATTATTAAATTATTATTAAATGTATTCAATTATAATCATTTTTGATGGGTCAAGTGAAAATCTGTTCCAACTGGGATATTGGAAAAAAAAATACTTTGCATTTAGCCCTGTATAAATCTAAAATTTAATTCATAATGGTCTTAAAAATGTCTTAAAAGTCTTAAATTTAACTTGGGTGAAACCTGCAGAAACCCTGTAATGTGACTATTTCAGATTTGCACATTGCCACATCGATGCTGAAGCAATATTATAGCGCAGCCCTATTACAGTCTTATGTTGTTTTTAAATAGAGATTAATTTAGCAGTTATATCTCGACACACACCGCTGGTGAATATAATCAGAATCTCAGTTTAAGCTTGTTGTGCGACCCGCTGCTAATGATGTAATTAGCCGTGGCCTCTCACAGTTTACCAGAGTTAACCTGATTCACTCACCTGAACTGGGTTAGCAGGTCTCGCTCAGCTAATAATCCGCTCACTCGCTCGTCTGCTGAGCTCACACTTTTATCATCCTCCTTCACTGCTGTGGTTTTCTGTATTGAGCTGGAGGAAACGTGAGATCAAATCTGCATGACCCTGGTGTTTACTAAAGACAAGATCAGTGTGGTTTAAACTCCAGTTTGTGTTTTCAGAAAGTGGACAGTTTCAAATGGTCCAACGCAGCAGAGTTATTGTCTAAGACATTAAAATGAACCCTTGTGCACTGTTCAAATTGACTCCCCTTTGGTTATGTTGGGGGCAGTTTTTGCCCCATTGACTTTCATTATATTGACATTTTTTGATTGCAAATCCTTGACGGCACATAATCATACATGCTTGATTGTTGGTGGTTTTCCCTGTTGGGAAGAGGTCAAATCTGTCATTTTTACTGTTGATGATCAGTAGGCAGCAGTAACGCCCCATTCACACGGGGCTTCAGCGTCAACGCTTGACAGAGGGCGTGTCTGAAGTTGGGGCTGACGCGATCGTCATAGCAGCATCAGCCAATGAAATTAGTCAGCAATAGGCCACTGTCTGAGCTGGTGTTTTTGCATACAGCGATCAGATTCGCTGACGCTTCCGTCGGCGCTTGAAAAGTTAAGCAAGTCCCACTGAAGCGAGCAACGCCACTGAAGCCATGCTGACGGATCCACAATGCAGTTCGGCAACACCTGGCGTCACCCATTCAAAGTGAATAGGAAGCATTGAAGCTGACGCACCGTGTGAATGGGGCATAACCCTTTAGTTATGCCTGTGCAAAAAAGCTTCTGGCTTTTATATAGAGTTCTGTGGAGTAAAACAGCAGATTATAGTGTGTGTAGATAAATACGTTTACTATGTTCTGTGAACACACACACACACTATACAGTGGTTCCTCGTTATTCGCTCGAGTTAATAGGCGAAATCCGCTGTTTTAAGGCTGAAAAAACCCCTCACTACACACTTTATACACTTTTCTTAGACAGGCATTAACACCTTCACACTTCTCTCTCTTGTTTAAACACTCTCAAAGTTCAAACCTTCGTAGAAAAAGAAGGGCCAATCCCAATTCTTTTTTTGAACCCCCACCCCTTCCCCTTCCAATTGGCCCTTAAAACCGAGTGTGAAGGGAAAGGGCTTCAAAATTTACCCCTTAGAAATGGGACAGCACTACAACACCTGCACACGTCATCAGATGTCATCACGATCTCTTGCTTCATATGAGATCAGATGATGGCGACTGCTGTAGTTATTCCAGTTGTGTTATTTTGTGGTGTTTATCTTCAGGAAATCACTGAAGGCATATATCATGTTATCATAATGATCTAATGTGGCAATAAGATCGTAACTGTACTGTGCATTTACACAGTGGCCATATTCATCTATGTAAACACACCAAAAACAACATTAACATTATAGCAGACACTGTAAAAAGCTCATTCTCAGCCACTAGACTTTTCTGACAGGGTATTTGAGTGTCATCGAGTGTCAGAATGTTGTGGGACTACTGTACAGGAGTTATAATTAGGGATTATAGATGTATATATAGCTGTTTTTTTTTAAAGCATGATGGTAAAACACGAACGCGGTTATGAATATATTAAAACATGTGCTTGTTTGTTGTAAAAATTTGTAATAATGACAAAAAATACAAATTTGTGGATCTCCTTACTTCTGGGTACAGCTATCCTGCCGTTGTGGCTGGTGTATTCTGGGAAATTTTCTTACCCCTTGGTTTCGAGTGTGGTCCTGAAAAATCTCTGTTCAAAGGGGTATCTACCCCTTCCCCTTAGCCCTACGCCTTTAAGCTAAAGAGAATTGGGACACCCCTACCCCTTCACGGGAACACGCAAAACGAGGGGTAGGGGCAAGGGGAAACGTTAAAACCATTTGGTCTGCGTTTATTCATTTCGTAATGGCGCCCTACAGCCGCGTAACTTCTACCTTCCTTTAGCATGTGCAGAAGTTCAACTTTTTGTGCGATGGTTGGCATCTTCCTCTACCTTTTGGGTGCTACCGTGGGTGCCTTTGTCAGTGCAGAACTTTTCGTCAACATTGTGGGGAGAAAACTTGCAAACATACAGTACAGCACTTCAGAGTCACACTGCTAGCGATCCAAGATTTATGTAAATTTGGCAAGCTGAACGCATTCTGTACTGTACAGGAGACATGGCACGGAGGAGATTGATTGATAATGGTCTACAGCCAATCAGGACGCAGAACACAATGCGCTGTAGAAAAAAGCATGTCAAATTGCACACAAAAAATCTGCGAAACTGCGAGGCCGCGAAAAGTGAACCGCGTTATAGCGAGGGACCAATGTACTCCATATAGAAGCCAGAGACTAAGCTTTTTTTGCACTGTAACTGATGATCAACAGTAAAAATTGTATCTCTTCAAAAACATGGAAAACCACAAACAATCAAGAATGCATGATTATATGCTGTCATGGCTTTGCAATCAAAAAGTGATTTATAATGGAAGTCAGTTGGGGCAAAAACTGCCACCAACATAACGAAAGGGTGGTCAATTTGCCCAGAGTGTATTGTTACATTTTTGAAAAATTTCAAAACATTTTCCCAAAATATGTGTGAAAATAGGTTTTGTCAGCAAAAATCATCCCATTTCCTAAAACACAGAGAACGTTGTGGCCAAATTAAGACTCAAAATCACACCAGAGTGGATGGAAAACCTCCACAACGTGTTAACTGAAGTTAAAGTCATTGAATGTTATTTTATCAAGGGTATATTAAAAAATGTTTCATTTATATTATCTAAAACTATTTGTAAAATTAAAAAAAAGCTATATATAACACTATAAATATACAGTTGAAGGTAAAATTATTAGCCATCCTGTGAAATTTTAATTCTTTTTCAAATATTTTCTAGGTGGTTTAACAGAGCAGTGATATTTTAAGCAGTGTTTTACAGTAATATTTCTTTCTTTTAGAAAAAGTCTTATATTGTTTGGTTGGGCTGGAATAAAAACCTTTTTAAGTTTATATGATTTTTAGGATTACTAGTAAGATATACCCTTAAGAATTATAGAGAGATATAGCCAGGGCTTGACATTAACTTTTTTGATCACCAGCCACTGTAGCTAGTAGATTTCCAACATTATTAGCCACTCGTCATTTTCACTAGTCACAGTTTTGGTTTTGGGAAAATATATTTTATATGCATAAATTTGACTTTGGCATGCTAAAATGACTTGATTTAGATTGTGTGTTATGTCCACGTCTCCTCATTCGTTTCACATTTTTTGGCTTGTTTTAGACCTTTCTCAGTGAGCATGTGAAAACGGGTTGTGGTTTTATAGTGTCGCATTGCAATTAGTTTGTATTTCCCATGACTTTTCAGAGTTAAAAATTAAGGATTCACCAGATTTATCTCTGACCACACCAAAAATATATAAATAATTATTTTTTAGCCACAATTTTTAAATAACGTGTCAAAAAAATCTAAATATAGCTGTATACAGTTGAAGTCAAAACTATTAGCCCCCCTGAATTATTAGCCCCCTGTTTATTTTTTTTCCCCATTTTCTGTTTAACGGAGAGAAGATTTTTTTAACACATTTCTAATCATAAAAGTTTTAATAACTCATCTCTAATAAATGATTTATTTTATCTTTGCCATGATGACAGTAAATAACATTTGACTAGATATATTTTAAGACACTTCTACACAGCTTAAAGTGACATTTAAAGGCTTAACTAGGTTAATTAGGTTAACTAGGCAGGTTAGGGTAATTAGGCAAGTTATTGTATAACGATGGTTTGTTCTGTAGACTATCGGGAAAAAATTCGCTTAAAGGGGCTAATAATTTTGACCTTAAAATGGCTTTTAAAAAAATTAAAAACTGCTTTTATTCTAGCCGAAATAAAATTTTCTCCAGAAGAAAAAATATTATCAGACATACTGTGAAAATTTCCTTGCTCTGTTAAACATAATTTGGGAAATATTTAAAAAAGAAAAAAAAAATCAAAGGGGGGCTAATAATTCTGACTTCAACTGTATATGCACTTTTTATTCAACAATTTTCTTTCTTAAAAAAACAAACAATTGACATTTTAAAAAATAAATATTGCTATGTATCTAAATCTATGACTAGGTCTCTCAGATCACCAGTTAACTACACATAAATGGGGAGTTAATCTCTTACTAAAGTAATGCTATTGTAAAAAATGATAATAAAACCATACTAACAAAAATAACTAAGTAAAAGAAAGCAGGTAAAAAACATACCGTGTGTGATAAGGAACACATGATCACGTGCATATGGTTAACGTTAGGCCAATTAATAATCTGTTCAAAGAATGGGTAAAGCGAAAGTGGCAACTGCTGTTGGTTGCTAAAAGACATTTTTTTAAAACATCTGAAGCTCTTGAAAACAGCAGGACTGTGCGTGCACGAGCATCGCTCTGTCTATTTCAAAGAGACGATCGCAGCAGTTGCGTTTCCAGGCACGGTTGCTTCGCACCAGGAAACGGGAGCGTGCACACTTTTTAAACAGTTGCGCGCATCACATCACCTGTGCGCCCAAGTTATCCTCTCATTCGGTATTCACCTGTTTTCTTTTGCTCGCACGAACACTATTTTTGTCAGTCATGCTGCTTCTATATGCTAAGTTCACATTTGCGTGCCTATTGGGCCATGCTTATTGCCGAACCCTGCTTTTAGGAAACTATAACGAAAAATTATTTTCATCCAGCCAAAGTGGCTAGTAGGAGAGGCTGTCTAACCCGCCACAGCTGAAATCTACCCGCATTTGGCGGGTGTTATATAACTGGATATAACCATTCAATGCAACAAAAAAAAAATGTTAAAAATCAAATTATAGTGGCAATCCTGATAATCGTGCTAAAAGTTTTGTCTTGTTATAGTTGTTTTTTCTCTGCAAACAAATGGCATTTTAATGTTTAAAAAATTTTTTATCTTTTTTTTATGCTTAGAACTTTTTGTCTCTGACTCAGGTTGAATCTCATAAGTAATTCCATATTAAGGAAATTAAAGTGTATCTTTGAACATTACTGTACAATTGTCGCATCTCAATATAATAAATATAATTTCATAGATTTTGCTGCAAAGTTTTTCTGGTCTTAATTAGTTTGATCCATCTGTGAGATCAGAGAACGAGTTATAATAAATGAATCCTCCATTAATGTGTGTTTCTGCGTTTGGGTCTGTAGGAGGATCTTAAACCATCAGACATGGAGCAGATTATTGATGAGCTGAAGGCAGGCAGGGTTCCTCCTCCTGGACCCAGGTACACACACACACACACACACACTTCAGCTTTTAATATTACGTGATTTGTAAAGTGCTTTTTAATTGGGCATGAAGATTCAGATGGCATTAGATTCCCTCCTCGTCTCACAACTATAGTTCAGAAGCATTTCTAATTTAAGAGTGTGTTTTTAAGTGTCCTAATATTGCATTTCTGTCCCTTACAATGGGCATAATCCTTCTGAGGTCTGAAAACATTGTCATTTTCAAAATACGCACTCAATATTAGAATCATTTACAAAGATTTCATTGTGTTCATTTGAATTAATTCAGGGCTCAAGGGTTTGTTAGCTCCTCCCTTTCATTAGCCAACTCTGCTCTGGTTGGCAGCTAGCAGGCCAGGTCTTTTTTGATTGGTCTTTCCATATCTATTATCTGTCAGAAATGAAATGTACATTTCAGACTGTTGGTATTTCATGGACAGGTGGAGATTATGCTGATGTTACTACTGATATATATACAGTAGGGAAAATAAGTATTGGACACGTCATGTTTTTCCTGGGAATAATATTTCTAAAGGAGCTGTTGACATGGAATTGAAGCAGACTTTGGTAAAAACCCAAACAATGCAAACATAAACATAAAACAAAATCTGAAAAATGAGTTGTGTGTTATAACAATGAATAGACAGAAGGAGAAAGTGCTGAACTACTGAAGCATATTTAATACTTTATATAAAAGACTTTTTTGGTGCTGCAGTTTAAAGGCAGTTTCTCATATGGAGAATGAAGTCACATGCATTGCTCAGGTGTGAGTTTTTCACAGACTTCAGAGTTTCAAAATCTTGATGGTTCTGTGGGTCTCATCTATCAAATCTGAGCTTTAATTTGTATTTTCTATTGGATGCAAGTCAGGTGACTGGCTGGGCCATTCTACAGCTTGATTTTCTTTCTCTGAAAGCATTTGAGAGTTTCCTTGGCTGTGTTTTGGATCATTGTCTTGCTGAAATGTCCACCCTGGTTTCATCTTCATCCTCCTGCTAATGTAGATGTTGGACTGAAGCAGCTGATATTCATTTACACTGAGGAAGGGCAGAGGGTTGCTGAAGAACTACTGAGAGATTTCAGCTGCTGTCTGGGCTTTCACTGCTGAACTACACCTCCCTTTCTTCATGTGTTCAATACTTTTTCCCTGCGTCATTGCATTTTATTACACAACTTCATTTGAAAAGTAAGGCAAGGCAAGTTTACTTATATAGCACATTTCATACAGAATGGCAATTCAAAGTGCTTTACATAAACAGGAATAAAAAGACAAGTGTAAGAAAAAATAAAAGCAGATAATTAAAAACATTTAAAAATATGTTAAAACAGGTTGTAAAAGAATGAAAAGGAAGAGTAAAACATAACAGTGCGATCTGTCGGACGTAGCACAGTAATCATTCAGTTAAGGCACAGCTAAACAGATGTGTTTTCAGTCTTGATTTGAATGTGCCTAATGTTGGAGCACATCTGATCATTTCTGGGAGTTGATTCCAGCAGCGAGGGGCGTAGTAGCTGAAAGCCGATTCACCCTGCTTTGACTGAACTCTTGGAATTTCTAGTTTATTTGATCCTAGAGATCTGAGTGTTCTTCTAGGTTTGTATTCAGTGAGCATATCTGTAATGTAGTGAGGTCCTAGGCCATTTAGTGATTTATAGACAAGTAGTAATACTTTAAAATCTATTCTGAATGTAACTGGGAGCCAGTGTAAAGACCTGAGGACAGGTGTGATGTGCTCTGATTTCCTGGTTCTGGTCAGAATCCTGGCCGCAGCGTTCTGGATGAGCTGCAACTGTCTGACTGTCTTTTTGGGAAGGCCCGTGAGGAGGCCGTTACAGTAATCCACTCTCCTGCTGATAAAAGCATGAACAAGTTTCTCTAAGTCTTCACTGGAAACAAAGCATCTGATTCTTGCAATGTTTTTGAGATGATAGTATGCTGATTTACTAACTGCTTTGACGTGACTATTGAAACTCAGATCTGACTCCAGAGTCACACCAAGATTCTTGACCTTATTTTTTGTTGTTTGACCCTTAGAGCCAAGGTACGCATTCACCTTGAGAACCTCATCTCTGTTCCCAAACACAATGACTTCAGTTTTCTCTTTGTTTAACTGAAGAAAGTTTTGGCACATCCAACTGTTCATTTCATCAATGCATTGGCAGAGGGTGTAAATAGGGCTGTAGTCATTAGGCAGTAAGGCTAAGTAGATCTGAGTGTCATCAGCATAGCTGTGGTAGGAGATTTGGTTCTTTCTCATTATTTGGCTCAGAGGGATCATATAAAGGTTGAACAGGAGAGGTGCCAGAATCGAGCCTTGTGGGACTCCACATGTCATGGGTGTCCACCTTGACCTATGGTCACCTATACTGACATAGTAACCTCTCCCTTCAAGAGGAACCATTTGAGGACCGTCCCAGACAGCCCAAGCCAATTTTCCAGCCTATCCAGAAGTATGCTGTGATCGACAGATTTGTCTAATTTGAATTAGATTTGTTTTCTTTGCAGATATGGATTTCAATGGTTGTCACAGCACCTTTAGAAATATGCTTTCTGAGAAAAATGGTGACGTGTTCAATACTTATTTTCCCCGCTGTAAATAAATATAACAACTCATTAAGATTATTCAGAGCCGAATCTTTATTTACAATATCTTTATTTATTTATTAATTATTGAAAAGTGCATTTCATTGTTAATACATCTAATTTTTTAGGATTTTATTTTTATGTTTGTATTGTTTGGGTTTTTACCAAAATCTGCTTCAATTCCATGTCAACAGCTCCTTTAGAAATATTATTCCCAGGAAAAACATGACGTGTTCAATACTTATTTTCCCTACTGTATTTAGGAAAGGTCAGGAGGTGCTTCCCAAATCGCATTCTTATGCACTATTCTACGCCATTTTGTAGTATAAATAGTGTAAGTAGTGCGTTCACACTGAAAACTCTAAAAATAATAAGAGCACTTAAATTACCTGGATGATGCACTCATTCAACTGGTAAAAGGGAGTGTGTAATGATGGACACTTCACGCACTCAACGACCGCAGCATTGCTTACATAGCGGAAGGGCCGGAGCTATCGGGCGCACATGTTGGATAATTTTTTTTATTTTGGATTGTGAAAGCAAAATTCTCCTACGAGAGTGATTATAGCGCCTCCCGATGGTAAATGCAGTTATACTCATGCAGGTATTATTTAATACTTTGGTCATTTATTTCACTGATTTGGCAACCGTCAAACGTCATCGGGGAAACGGTTTGAATTTCTGCTTAATAGAAAAAACATTAGTGTTCCATTTGGGATGACACTACATACATATACTATACTGTTGAGTGTATAAGTGCATAGTGTGCCATTTGGGACGCAGCTAGGGTATTTTAGATATGTGGGTTATACTTTAACAAAGCTATTAAATGACACCCTTTGTAGCTGTAGTGTTTAAATTGATTGTAATAATGTGGTTTGCATCAGGAACGGCCGTTTCTCGTGTGAGCCCGCTGGAGGATTAACCTC
>LR812520.1:64791372-64820416 GCA_903798195.1 Danio kyathit
TTAGGAAAGTTATTGTATAATGATGGTTTGTTCTGTAGACTATCGGGAAAATATATAGCTTAAAGGGGCTAATAATTTTGACCTTAAAGTTTTAAAAAAAAATTAAAAACTGCTTTTATTCTAGCCGAAATAAAACAAATAAGACTTTCTCCAGAAGAGAAAATATTATCAGACATACTGTGAAAATTTCCTTGCTCTGGTAAACATCATTTGGGAAAAAAAAAAAAATCAAAGGGGGGGCGAATAATTCAGACTTCAACTGTGTGTGTGTGTATGTATATATATATATAGACAAATATTTTAAATGATATTGAGTATTTTATGGCCAAACTGATCCATAATCTTTTAGTATGGCATGGAAAGCGCAATAACTTTTGTGAAAATAAATAAAATGTCAAGATATGGGTGATTATAATGTTGCACAGTCATTCAACATCACAGATATATTGCAGAAAAATGTATCATATTTACCGCTGTATGCTTTAGAATGAAACTGAGCGTGATCATTTTATTTAAAATGTATTTTTATTATGATTTAAATTTTTAAAAACATCTAACTAATAAATGTGTAAAACCTAGTAGTTTGTTGGCAAATATTTTAAATCAGTATTTGGGGGGCAAACTGTGCAAAATTTTTGCATTTTAATAATTGATATTTAACGCCTGTATTTTTTTCAGGGTAAACTATTGTTAAATCATGGTAAAAATCTAAGATTGGGGTCATTTTAAATCAAACAGGACATGTATGGTAAGGAAGAAATAATTGTAAAAAAGAGTGTATTACATTTGTATTATTTTGCAGATATAAATCAATATTTCATTTCCATGCATATTTTCAGAAAAACTTCCTGAGAATATTAATTAACCATGCTAAATGCCTTACACCGATTTTTAGGAAATGTAATATTCATTGTTATGACATATAATTGAAAATATGACCAAATTCTAATGAATGTAAGAATAATTTCTGCATGAAAACATGGTCATGGTGAGGGCTTAAATCCAGCATATTCTTTTGCAATAAAAAGACATAACATAAGCACATAGGTTATGCTTTTCCATTACATTGCATTTATTACAAACAAAACAATGCTTTAAAAGGACATATCATTTCCCAAATAATTCCTCATATTGGAACTACTGGCACAAAACTACAGTACAAGATGTATAAATAAATAAGCCACGTCAAAAAAAACAAGCATTTTTGAAGCTCTTCCACATGCAGGTTTCCCACATATAACCTGTCAAGCGTTTACTATAGTAATGTGAAATATACACTCACCGGCCACTTTATTAGGTACACCGTCCAACTGCTTTTTAATGCAAATTTCTAATCAGTCAATCACATGGCAGCAACTCAATGCATTTAGGCATGTAGACATGGTCAAGACGATCTGTTGCAGTTCAAACTGAGCATCAGAATGGGAAAGAACGGGGATTTAAGTGACTTTGAACGTGGCATGGTTGTTGGTGCCAGACGGGCTGGTCTGAGTGTTTCAGAAACTGCTGATCCACTGGGATTTTCACGCACAGCCATCTCCAGGGTTTACAGAGAATGGTCTGAAAAATAAAATATCCAGTGAGCAGCAGTTCTGTGGGCGCAAATGCCTTGTTGATGCCAGACTGGTTTGACCTAATAGAAAGGCAACAGTAACTCAAATAACCACTCATTACAACCAAGGTATGCCAAAGAGCATCTCTGAATGGACAACACGTCCAACCTTGAGGTGCCACAGCCTAATTGAGTATTGTCACTGACCATGTCCATCTCTTTATGACCACAGTGTACCCATCTTCTGATGGCTACTTCCAGCAGGATACCGCACCATGTCATAAAGCGTGAATCATCTCAGACTGGTTTCTTGAACATGACAATGAGTTCACTGTACTCAAATGGCCTCCACAGTCACCAGTTCTCAATCCAATAGAGCACCTTTGGGATGTGGTGGAACGGGAGATTTGCATCATAGATGTGCAGCCGACAAATCTGCTGCAACTGTGTGTTGCTATCATGTCAATATGGAGCAAAATGTCTGAGGAATATTTCCAGTACCTTGTTGAATCTATGCCATGAAGGATTAAGGCAGTTCTGAAGGCAAAGGGGGTCTAACCCAGTACTAGTAAGGTGTACCTAATAAGGTGGCCGGTGAGTGTACTACATTACATGACTGCCAAAACCATGAACTATGGGATTTACAATAGTACTGTCAATCGATTAATCGTTTCCAAGATAAAAGTTTATTTACATAACATGCATGTGTGTGTGTATATATATATATATATATATATATATATATATATATATATATATATATATATATATATATATATATATATATATATATATATTTTATACAGTATAGTCATGCATATATTTATATACACAAGATTATTGACAATAAGCACAAATATATTTAGTAAATATGAACTTTTATTTTGGATGAGATTATTCGCGATTAATTGTTTGACAGCACTTCTAAATATCTAGATGACAGTGCATGTGCTCAATTTATTGCTCGATTAACTGATGTATGATTTAATAACAGTAAATTAGATGAACAATATTAGGCCTGTCACATTTTCTGATTGTAGTTTTTTGATCTAATCCAAATTTATTTAAGATGACAGTCCATACACAGATGCTAATAAATGAATGATATCTATAATGGCCAATTAATGCTTCAGTTTTATTGCAATAATTCATCTTGTGCCAAAACTGCTTAGTACAGTCAGTATTATATACAAAATTATATTTTGTTAATATAAATATTATTAATGTAAAATAAAAAATGAATATTATTTTTGTAAAGCTGCTTTGGAATGTTAATTATTGTGAAAAGCGCTATGCAAATAAACTTGAATATAATGCTATAGTCAGGGTTTCTCCAATGTGAATCTAAAAAAAGGTTAATTTTTAACTAAAAGAGAGATATTCATATAGAATTAATCACATAGACGTATTTAATTTTAAACTATAATATAAAATATATTTTTTTTTTTAACTTGTGATTTTTTTTGACAACTAATTGTTTGCACATAATTCATGATTGTGCCAGGCCTACACAAATATGGCTGCAATTCTACATATGATTTGACGGTTTTTCTGTTATTTGGCCATTAGTTATTGTCCATGCCTATAAATCAAATATTCATAATCATCAAATATTGCCGTCCTAATAAATTCATATGTAGGCTACACCAAGTAGTTTAATCACCACTACATTTCTATTCACAACCAGAAGAGGACACTGTTTTGAGTAAATAAAACATCACATATGCATTATAATAAAACTAAGTATTACATAAAACATATATATATATATATATATATGTTCATTAAAATAAAACATGCAGCTTCCAAAACAGTTTTGCAATCATACAAATGGTGCAATACTGCTACTACTTTGGTGAAGGGTAAAACTATAACCCATTTCTACAAATAAACAACGTATTTTACATCATTCACGCATATTTCTTTATGTTATGAACGTTTCTTTTGACCGCATCATAGTCGCATATCATGCAAAAAACTGAGTGTAGCTGTGTCTAGCCAGCGCCCCATCCCCCTACACACACACACACACCAAGTTCTCCCTTGTGATTCGAGCTCGTTCTGCAACATAATACCAGCTCATCGTCTGCGCATGCGCAAGCTCCCCTTTTCCTACATCACGTAAATAACGAACTGCGCCACAACAATAATACGCGACTTAAGCGCGACAACGGCGTTGTAATCAAACGAAACTAACGCATTTTGTGCGCTCGTTAAAGCTGAATGAATGTCGCCACATTGTGTCGCGCTCGTCAAATACCTTCTCGTGTTTCTCCGACATGCGCGTTCCAGAACATTCGCGCGCGCTCGCTCTCGCTGCGGCGTCGACGGAGAGGGTGACGTCACGGTGCACAGCGTCAGCCCCCCTTTTTCATCCTGAAGAGTACAAGAAATCTGTATTAAACATTCGTACAAAAAATACTGTAGAAATAATGTAGAAATAATACCGATGACGAAGGTAAGGAGCATTAATTTATTTAAAATAAAAAAGTGGATGTTTTTTATTAATGTTATGGTCTCAAAGCAACACAATTATAATTGTATTAAGATTAAAAATAATCTAATTACTATAAATGACAAGGTCATAAAAAATACATCACTATGTATTATTTGCATATATTTTCCCAATATGTTCTGTGCACATGCTGATATTTACACACAATGTGAGATTACTCTCGCTTAAACATTGAGTATTTAATGTACATGCAAGTTATCATTATTTTGCATGTACATTTAAATAAATTAAGTGTTTAAATAAAATAATTACAGCCAAAATATATTTATTAATACAATTTAAAAAATAAAATAAAAAGAAAATAAACAATCACAACATATTGATAACGCAAAATATTAAAGCATTATCATCATTAACATATTAAATTGTGAATAATACAGTGTGGTATATTTATTGGATGTATCAAATATTAAAATAAGCATTTAAATATTAACAAAGGCGAAGAGAAATGTTGGGGGGGAAAAATAAATACTGAAAAAAATAAAACAGCCTGGCAGCAGAGCGAGTACGAGCACGCGCAAAAAACGTTTGTGCGTCACGTGGCATCACGTCCACCAATGAGCGTCCTAGCTGCGCGTGTTTTTTTCGCTGGGGCTTTTCTTAGAGACGGACTGACGGCGATGTTTTCAAAAGCAGCACTGAGAGACGTCACACAGCCGTAGGGTTAATGTTCAGTTTTTACCCTCCGATACACACCTTTCTTTTTCTTAAAATCGTCGAGCTTTCGTCCTCTGCTCGCGGGTGAATGACGAAGAGGAAGACGAAGACCGCCGCGACGGTGAGTGGAAAGTTTCAGTTGTTTTTTGTCGCGGTTTACGACTGTTGAAACGAGGAAAACGCGTTGAGTTGTTTTTTGCAACGGAGAGCTAAAGCAGCCAATTTGAGCGCAAGAACAAGAGTAATGCAGTATGTGAAAGATTTGTGTACGGATATCATAGATATGTGCGAATATTAGCAGCAGGTTTGTGTTGCTAGTTGCTAGTTTGCGGTGCGTCAGTGACAGGCGCGTTCGCTACGCGTTTTTAGACGCGGCTGTAGAGGAGCTGGAGGGGCCCTCATGTCTCATAAACCCACTGCGGGCTCATTGTCTGAGGGGTGGCGCAGACCGCAACGTGATACTGTATGATGTAGGTTTTCATAATAAACCCCTTCTTTATGTCAGGCAGTCAGTCAGCGACTTGCATTTATTGTGATTTGCATTATTTTCCACCACCCATTTTCACGCTACTGCATCACGCCTGACATAAATGCATGTAAATATATTTGTATACTTATATTTCTAGGTGCATATAATATAAAGCGTGGCTGCAGCTGCGACGTGCATGAAATATTGTATTCATGCGTGCAGCTCTGGTGTGTGTGTGTGGTTTGCACAAAGCTTTATTTGGTGACCGTCCTTCGCGCAGAAACCTTTTGTCTAAAGGACGTACCGAGGCGTCTTCAGCTGTGCAGCGACAGAAAATGCAGTTTCCTTGTGTCTTTCATACTGATTTTTTTTTGTGATGACATAACGTGTTACTACATTGTTTACTACTAGCACAATCTAATTGACACGATTCAGGCTTTTACTGGGAGGTACCAACTCTCACTCACTGGCTTGTGTTAATATGTTGTGTATACATACAATTTAATAACACAATTATGGAAATATCATTAATAACAATATAATAATGCATGATAAAAACTGGCTTTCGTATTGAGAGATAAGCTGGTGTTTTGAAAAGGAGTGTGTTGATGTGGACAATAATTTCTGCACACTGTTAAAATGCAATTATTCAACTACTGCAATTCCTGCTTTTTTTTTTTTTTGCTATTAAAAATATTGCAATGTACAATTTAGTGTAGGCAAGGCTATGTGGAAGATGTTTATGTACATAATGTATTAAAAAATAAAGGAAGAAATGGCCTACTATTACTGTTGCTATTTATTTTCATTATATACACTAGACTGTTTATGGTCACGAGATATATCACTTTATTTGGCTTCCATATTGATAATACAGGCCTATTTTAGTACAGCTTGGGGAATTATTTGTGAATAATAATAGTTCATTCATGTAATTCTGACTTTTTCGGTATTTATCATTTCAAATTATAGAAAATTATAAACGTATGTCCGTATTGTATGATATATTTATATAAATTTATTGTTATCTTGAAATGTTAACATAGTTTGGTCTTTCAATGACAATTAAAGAAAAAGGATGAAATGGCGTTCTAATATAGCGTTTTAACCATGGTTATTATTATTTGTTTTCCTCATATTTTCTTTATTTTACATTAGAGAGTTTATCATCATCATAGGTTGTTATTTTATTTATCTTTCGTATTGAGAAGCTAAATAATATATTATTATTATTAATACTATGTGATGTTATTTAATTTTTATTAAAAATTTAATTTAATGTTAATTACAAAATACAGTTGAAAAGCTAAATATAATTTTTAATCATGTTATATTTTATTTTTATTTAGCTGTCATTGAGAAACTAAAAACATTTGTTAATTAGATTAGAAGGTAAATAATGATATTAATAACATGTAACATTATTTAATTTTTATTTAGCTGTTATATTGAACAATGGATAATTACATGAGAAGCTAAATAATAATATTAATGACGTGATATTTAATTTGTATTTAGCTGTCATATTGAGAAGCTAAATACAATAGATAATTACATGTAAAGCTAAATAATAATAGCAATGACGTGATTTTTATTATGGTTAGGGTTACTATACCTAATAAAAATTATGTAAATGTAGGGGTTTTCCAATAATAAATAACTATACAACATGTCTCAAGCTATGAAGTTGATAAAACTAAATAATATGACCCTAAAAAAGCTAAATAATATTATTGACGTGATATTATTTAACTTTTATTTAGCTGTCATATTGAGAAGCTAAATACAGTAGATATTGCATAATAATGATGTGATGATATTTAGTTTTTATTTAGCTGTCATTGAGAAACTAAAAACAATTGTTAATTAGATGAGAAGGTAAATAATGATATTAATGACATGTAACATTATTAAATTTTTATTTAGCTGTTATATTGAACAATGGATAATTACATGAGAAGCTAAATAATAATATTAATGACATAAGATATTATTACATTTTTATTTAGCTGTCAAATCGAGAAGCTAAATACAATAGATATTACATGAGAAGCTAAATAATAATATTAATGAGATATGATATTTAATTTGTATTTAGCTGTCATATTATGAAGCTAAGTATAATAGATATTACATGAGAAGTTAAATAAAAATATTAATGACGTGATATTATTAGGGTTAGGGTTACTATGCCTAATATAAATTATGGAAATGTAGGTTTTTTTCAAAAGTAAATAACTATCTATAACAATTATAACTAATAATATAATATAATAATAACTATTATAACTAAATAACACATCTCAAGCTATGAAGTTGGTAAAACTAAGTAATATAACCCTAAAAAAAGCTAAATAATATTAATGACGTGATAATATTTAATGTTTATTTAGCTGTCATATTGAGAAGCTAAATACAGTAGATATTGCATATTAATGGCATGAAATTATTACATTTTTATTTAGTTTTTATATTGTGAAGCTAAATACAATAGATAATTACATGAGAAGCTAAATAATGATATTAATGACCTGTGATATTATTTAATGTTTATTTAGCGGTCATATTGTGAAGCTAAATACAGTAGATATTACATGAGAAGCTAAATAATGATATTAGTGACCTGTGATATTATTTAATGTTTATTTAGCGGTCATATTGTGAAGCTAAATACAATAGATATTACATGAGAAGCTAAATAATGATATTAATGACCTGTGATATTATTTAATGTTTATTTAGCGGTCATATTGTGAAGCTAAATACAATAGATATTACATGAGAAGCTAAATAATGATATTAATGACCTGTGATATTATTTAATGTTTATTTAGCGGTCATATTGTGAAGCTAAATACAATAGATATTACATGAGAAGCTAAATAATGATATTAATGACCTGTGATATTATTTAATGTTTATTTAGCGGTCATATTGTGAAGCTAAATACAGTAGATAATTACATTAGAAGCTAAATAATGATATTAATGACCTGTGATATTATTTAATGTTTATTTAGCGGTCATATTGAGAAGCTAAATACAATAGATAATTACATGAGAAGCTAAATAATGATATTAATGACCTGTGATAATATTTAATTTTTATTTAGCGGTCATATTGAGAAGCTAAATACAATAGATATTACATGAGAAGCTAAATAATGATATTAATGACCTGTGATATTATTTAATGTTTATTTAGCGGTCATATTGAGAAGCTAAATACAATAGATATTACATGAGAAGCTAAATAATGATATTAATGACCTGTGATAATATTTAATTTTTATTTAGCGGTCATATTGTGAAGCTAAATACAATAGATAATTACAGGAGAAGTAATAATATTAATGACCTGTGATATTATTTAATTTTTATTTAGCGGTCATATTGTGAAGCTAAATACAAAAGATAATTACATGAGAAGCTAAATAATGATATTAATGACCTGTGATATTATTTAATGTTTATTTAGCCGTCATATTGAGAAGCTAAATACAGTAGATATTGCATATTAATGGCATGAAATTATTACATTTTTATTTAGTTTTTATGTTGAGAAGCTAAATACAATAGATAATTACATTAGAAGCTAAATAATGATATTAATGACCTGTGATGTTATTTAATTTTTATTTAGCGGTCCTATTGTGAAGCTAAATACAGTAGATATTACATGAGAAGCTAAATAATGATATTAATGACCTGTGATGTTATTTAATGTTTATTTAGCGGTCATATTGCAAAGCTAAATACAATAGATATTACATGAGAAGCTAAATAATGATATTAATGACCTGTGATGTTATTTAATGTTTATTTAGCGGTCATATTGTGAAGCTAAATACAATAGATTTTAACTGAAAAGCTAAATAATAATATTAATGACCTGTGATATTATTTAATTTTTATTTAGCGGTCATATTGAGAAGCTAAATACAATAGATATTACATGAGAAGCTAAATACAGTTGTCAATTGCATGAAAAGCTTAATAATAATATTAATGATGTGGTATTTAATTTTTTATTTAGCTTTCATATTGAGAAGCTAAATACAATAGATATTAAATAAGAAGCTAAACACAATTTTTAATGACATGCTATATTATTTTATTTTTATTTTGCGGTCATTGAGAAGCTAAATAGAGTAGCTATTGCAAAAAAATTACGTGGTATTTAATTTTTATTTAGCTGTCATGGTGAAAAGCTAAATACAATAGATAATTACAGGAGAAGCAAAATATTAAAATTAAGGACTTGATATTATTTAACTTTTATTTAGCTGTCATATTGAGAAGCTAAATACAATTTTTAATAACATGCATTCATTTATTAATAATTTGAATAATGATTCTGAATATTGTTTATAATGTAAATAATACATTATTGCTTAATATCTTTAGGTCTTGAGAATTATCTACAAGTTTGCCATCTGGTATATGGTATTTAATCTTGCTGTTTGTTTGGTCATTTCTAAATATTTACTGAAAACTGAGAATAAGTTACTGATGTATTATTACATTTAACATATTTTTATTATAATAAATAATAATACTAATGACGTGGTATTATTTAATGTTTGTTTAGCTGTCATATTGAGAAGCTAAATACAATATATATTGCATATTAATGACGTGATATTATTTAATTTTTATTTGGCTTCCATATTGAGAAGTGAAATACAATTGTTAATTGCATGAGAAGCTAAATATAATTTTAATGAGGTGCTATGTTGTAATATTTTTATTTAGCGGTCATATTGAGAAGCTAAATACAGTAGATATTACATGAGAAGCTAAGTAGTAATATTACTGACGTGATATTATTTAATTTGTATTTAGCGGTCATATTAAGAAGCTAAATACAATTGTTGATTACATGAAAAGCTAAATAATATTAATGACGTGATGTATTTTTTATTTAGCGGTCATATTGAGAAGCTAAATACAATAGATAATACATGAGAAGCTAAATACAATTTTTAATGACATGCTATATTATTTTATTTTTGTTTAGCTGTTATATTAAGAGCTAAATACAGTAGATATTGCATATGAATGACATATTAAATTTTTATTTAGCTGTCATATTGAGAAGCTATATTATAGATATTGCATATTAATGATGTGATATTATTTAATTTTTATTTAGCTGTCATATTGAGAAGCTAAATACAATTTTTAATTACATGCATTCACTTTTGAATAATTTGAATAATGATTCTGAATATCGTTTATATTGTAAAAAATACATTATTGCTTAATATCTTTAGGTCTTCAGAATTATCTACAAGTTTGACATCTGGTATATGGTATTTATTTTCTTGCAGGTTGTTTGGTCATCTCTAAATTTTTACTGAAAACAGAGATAATAACTTATAAGTTTATATATATTATTACATTTAACATAATTATAATAAAAATATCATAACTAATGTTGTTGTTTATTTTCCCCAAATCTTCCTCATTTAAAACTAGACCGGTTGTGGTCATTGGTTATATAATAATTTAAGCATTCATTTGGCTACAGTGTCAAGTTTTTGATTTAGCTATTATTTATTTTTTTTTGGGGAGGGCAGATGTGACATTCGGTTGAGTATGGAATCTAGATCAGATGTTTACACCCACTCACTTAGTCTTGTTTTGCGGTCGCACACTTTCAGAATGACTTATTAGGGATTATTATTGAAAGATCCCAGTTTTCCACATCTGGGCCACCGTCCAAGGAGCGCCTGTGGTTCCTGCTGTTTTTCCATTGACCCTTTTTAAAGTCACAGGGCCACATGCACGAAAAGGCCCCTGTGTGAGAATCTGAACGGTGTTATTATGAGGAATAATAACCGGCTCGCTTCTGTCTCGCTTGTTTCAGGGCTGCTTAGCTCCCCAAAAAGGCTTCTTTTATAGTTCTATGGTGTGTTTACGTTAGATAAAGGATCCGTGCTGGTGCTGATGCGGTGGGAATTTGCAGCGACTGTCAAGGCAACACTCGCACGTATCTCAGCAAAATAACACACTGCAGTTGGCAGACGGAGAGCCGCACGGATTGAGCCAAAATAAAGATCGATTGATGATGAAATTGAGCTTTAAAGTTTGAAATAATAAGCATCTAATGAGATGGATTTTGTTTTTCCTGTTTAAGAACATGTACACATTTGTTTTTCTCGTTTGGGCCTGTAAGGGAAGTTTGCTGTTATATCACAGGATTCATGATGCTTCCTTCTTAATACAATTTCAATGTTTAATGTTTTAGTTTTATAATCACAGTTTATTTTAATAGGGTATCTCTCAAAATAAGTTTAAGGATTTTTTTTAGGTGTTTATATCTCAACATTATTCCTTAAACTAATTTATAGCATAGTTAGAAGACAAAATATGTTTGTTAAGCAGTAATATTTGCTTTGAGTGTTTATTTTGGTGATTAAAGGGCGCATATTATGCAAAATTTACATTTATAAGTGGTTTAAATACAGTTAAGTGGGAGCAGTCTGTAAATATAACCAGCTCATAGTCATAAACATTTGTTAATTCTATTTTTTTTTATAGGCAGACTTGATGAAAACAGTCTGCAGAAACACTTTGATTGACATTCTCCCTTTGTACGTGTCATCAGAAGGAGAAAACCCCACCCACTAGTGGCAATCTCTCCCTCATTAACGTAAACAGCCCTGAGTGAGAAGCAGTTGTCTGCCATTAGAGTTTTGAATCTGTCACTATGCTGACACACAGGCATTTGTAGCTCCACCCTCTTTTAAAAAGAGCACAATCTCATTTGAGTTTAAAGAAACAGTCACCAAAACAGCACTATTTGAATCAAAGCTTAAAAGGAGCAGTTTCAGAGAGTTATAAACATTATTTGTGTGGTATTTTGAGCTGAAACTTCACGTACACACTCTAGGGATATCAGAGACTTATTTCACATCTTGTAAAAAGGGGCATAATAGGTCTCCTTTAAGCCAGATCACTAAAATATCCAATCATTCCCCATTTTGAGATGTTTTTCATTGACAGATAATATATGTCTGGCTGATTATTTGTTCATTGTCAGTTTCAGATGTTGATGACAGCCTTGTTAACAAATATCCTTTTCGACACAAAAATGCTAATAATAAACTTAAATATATATATATATATATATATATATATATATATATATATATATATATATATATATATATATATATATATATATATATATATATATATATATATATATATATATACTGAATGTTGATGAGTGAATAGATGTAGTAATTTCTGTCATTTTATGCAGGTCTCTTTTGACATATCAGCCATATTTCGTTGTTGATGTAGGAATTATTGTACATTACAAAATCCGTATTGGACAAACCTGACGTATAAATCTATATTTTGTTGTAAGCATATTCCAATAATAACCTCTTTTTAACTGAATTGTGAGTGAATAATTGTGTAATTTCAGCAATATTATAAATAGGGCTGTTTGTCTGTCAGGACTATATATTAGCTTCCTTTCACTGTGGATATTGAAATTATTATGGCTATTTAAAGAATGCAGATTGGTGCAGAATGTAATTTTTTTAAATTATATATATTTTCATGAAAATATCCAATAATTCGCTATTTTGGGATGGTTTTCATTGACAGATATTATATGTCTGGCTGATTATTATTTGTCCATTGTCAGTTTTAGAGGTTGATGACAGACTTGTTAACAAATATCCGTTTCAACACAAAAATGGTAATAATTTAAATATATTAGCATTATAGCAGCCATGTTGCGTTGTTGATGTAGGAATTATTGTACATTACAAAATCCATATTAGACAAACCTGACGTATAAATCTATATTTTGTTGTAAGCATATTCCAATAATAACCTTTTTTTTAAGTGAATAGTGTGAAAACGTTCATCTAATTTTAGCAATATTATAAATAGGACTGTTTATCTGTCAGGACTATATATTAGCTACCTTTCACTGTGGATATTGACATTATTATGGCCATTTAAAGAATGCAGATTGGTGCAGAATGTAAAAATTCTTTATTATATATATTTTCACTAAAATATCCAATCATTCCCCATTTTGAGATGGTTTTCATTGACAGATAATATAAAGCTGGCTGATTATTTGTTCATTGTCAGTTTCAGATGTTGATGACAGCCTTGTTAACAAATATCCTTTTCGACACAAAAATGCTAATAATAAACTAAAAAAATATATATGTATTTATACTGAATGTTGATGAGTGAATAGATGTAGTAATTTCTGTCATTTTATGCAGGTCTCTTTTGACATATCAGCCATATTTCGTTGTTGATGTAGGAATTATTGTACATTACAAAATCCATATTGGACAAACCTGACGTATAAATCTGTATTTTGTTGTAAGCATATTCCAATAATAACCTCTTTTTAACTGATTTGTGAGTGAATAATTGTGTATTTTCAGCAATATTATAAATAGGGCTGTTTGTCTGTCAGGACTATATATTAGCTTCCTTTCACTGTGGATATTGAAATTATTATGGCTATTTAAAGAATGCAGATTGGTGCAGAATGTAATTTTTTAAAATTATATATATTTTCATGAAAATATCCAATAATTCGCTATTTTGGGATGGTTTTCATTGACAGATATTATATGTCTGGCTGATTATTATTTGTCCATTGTCAGTTTTAGAGGTTGATGACAGCCTTGTTAACAAATATCCGTTTCAACACAAAAATGGTAATAATTTAAATATATTAGCATTATAGCAGCCATGTTGCGTTGTTGATGTAGGAATTATTGTACATTACAAAATCCATATTAGACAAACCTGACGTATAAATCTATATTTTGTTGTAAGCATATTCCAATAATAACCTTTTTTTTAAGTGAATAGTGTGAAAACGTTCATCTAATTTTAGCAATATTATAAATAGGACTGTTTATCTGTCAGGACTATATATTAGCTACCTTTCACTGTGGATATTGACATTATTATGGCCATTTAAAGAATGCAGATTGGTGCAGAATGTAAAAATTCTTTATTATATATATTTTCACTAAAATATCCAATCATTCCCCATTTTGAGATGGTTTTCATTGACAGATAATATAAAGCTGGCTGATTATTTGTTCATTGTCAGTTTCAGATGTTGATGACAGCCTTGTTAACAAATATCCTTTTCGACACAAAAATGCTAATAATAAACTAAAAAAATATATATGTATTTATACTGAATGTTGATGAGTGAATAGATGTAGTAATTTCTGTCATTTTATGCAGGTCTCTTTTGACATATCAGCCATATTTCGTTGTTGATGTAGGAATTATTGTACATTACAAAATCCATATTGGACAAACCTGACGTATAAATCTGTATTTTGTTGTAAGCATATTCCAATAATAACCTCTTTTTAACTGATTTGTGAGTGAATAATTGTGTATTTTCAGCAATATTATAAATAGGGCTGTTTGTCTGTCAGGACTATATATTAGCTTCCTTTCACTGTGGATATTGAAATTATTATGGCTATTTAAAGAATGCAGATTGGTGCAGAATGTAATTTTTTAAAATTATATATATTTTCATGAAAATATCCAATAATTCGCTATTTTGGGATGGTTTTCATTGACAGATATTATATGTCTGGCTGATTATTATTTGTCCATTGTCAGTTTTAGAGGTTGATGACAGCCTTGTTAACAAATATCCGTTTCAACACAAAAATGGTAATAATTTAAATATATTAGCATTATAGCAGCCATGTTGCGTTGTTGATGTAGGAATTATTGTAGATTACAAAACCCATATTGGACAAACCTGACATATAAATGTAAAGTTTGTTGTAAGCATATTCCAATAATAATAACCTCTTTTTAAGGGAATAGTGTGAAAACGTTCATCTAATTTTAGCAATATTATAAATAGGACTGTTTGTCTGTCAGGACTATATATTAGCTACCTTTCACTATGGATATTGACATTATTATGGCCATTTAAAGAATGCAGATTGGTGCAGAATGTAATTTTTTTTTTTTATTATATATATTTTCACTAAAATATCCAATAATTCGATATTTTGGGATGGTTTTCGTTGACAGATATATAAAGCTGGCTGATTATTTGTTCATTGTCAGTTTCAGATGTTGATGACAGCCTTGTTAACAAATATCCTTTTCGACACAAAAATGCTAATAATAAACTTAAAAAAAAAAAAATATATATATATATATATATATATATATATATATATATATATTTATACTGAATGTTGATGAGTGAATAGATGTAGTAATTTCTGTCATTTTATGCAGGTCTCTTTTGACATATCAGCCATATTTCGTTGTTGATGTAGGAATTATTGTACATTACAAAATCCGTATTGGACAAACCTGACGTATAAATCTATATTTTGTTGTAAGCATATTCCAATAATAACCTCTTTTTAACTGAATTGTGAGTGAATAATTGTGTAATTTCAGCAATATTATAAATAGGGCTGTTTGTCTGTCAGGACTATATATTAGCTTCCTTTCACTGTGGATATTGAAATTATTATGGCTATTTAAAGAATGCAGATTGGTGCAGAATGTAATTTTTTTAAATTATATATATTTTCATGAAAATATCCAATAATTCGCTATTTTGGGATGGTTTTCATTGACAGATATTATATGTCTGGCTGATTATTATTTGTCCATTGTCAGTTTTAGAGGTTGATGACAGACTTGTTAACAAATATCCGTTTCAACACAAAAATGGTAATAATTTAAATATATTAGCATTATAGCAGCCATGTTGCGTTGTTGATGTAGGAATTATTGTACATTACAAAATCCATATTAGACAAACCTGACGTATAAATCTATATTTTGTTGTAAGCATATTCCAATAATAATAACCTATTTTTAAGTGAATAGTGTGAAAACGTTCATCTAATTTTAGCAATATTATAAATAGGACTGCCTTGTTAACAGATATCCTTTTCAACATAAAAATGCTAATATTAAACTTAAAAATATATATATTTATACTGAATGTTTATGAGTAAAGTAGATGTAGTAATTTCTGACATTTTATGTGTAGCTGACTCTAATCGGTCAGCTTGTATTTTATGTTTCTTATTTTTTGTATTTCATTATTTGAAAGCATATTGGTTTGTTTATTTTATAAATTTTCTTGTTTCCTGTTGGCTTGAGTCAGAGGTCACACGATCCTTCTTGATTGATTTAACCTGCGAGAGTTGGTATGGACAGCATAGTGAGATCTCAATGCAGACACGCGTTGAATGCTCCTGATTATTCTACTGCTGGTTATCAGGCCAACACGGTAAACGAAACACTGTTTGTATATTATTTGTGTATTTTGATGTCCTTTTGATTGTGTTTGTGTGAAACATATGGTTTGTTTGTTTATCTTTTTAGTTTTCACAGTTGTTCAATAAATAAAACGCATGGACATCAGTATTTGGGAAGCGTGGACTGTTTAATAACCGGCGGGTAGCTACATTATGTATGTCTTATTTGACATAAATGACAGTATTTATAATATATCAGCATTATAGCAGCCATATTGCATTGTTGTAGGACTTTGTTGTACATTACAAAATCCATATTGGACAAACTTGACATACATGTATATTTTGTTGTTAGCATATTCCAATAATAGGCTATTTTTAACTGAATTGTGAGTGAATAATGTAATGTAATGTAAAGTTGTTTGTGTAATTTCAGCAATATAGGACTGTTTATCTATCAGGACTATATATTAGCTACTTTTCACTGTGGATATTGAAATTATTATGGCCATTTAAAGAATGCAGATTGGTGCAGAATGTAATTTTGTTTTATAATATACAGTTGAAGTCAGAATTATTAGTCCCCCTTTGATTTTTAATTTTTTTTTTATATATTTCTCAAATGATGTTTAACAGAGCAAGGAAATTTTCACAGTATGTCTGATAATATTTTCTCTTCTGGAGAAAGTCTTATTTGTTTCATTTCGGCTAGAGTAAAAGCAGTTTGTTTATTGTCAGTTTCAGATGTTGATGATGGCTTTGTTAACAAATATACTTTTCAACACAAAAATGCTAATAATAAACTTAAACTTAATGTTGATGAGTAAAGTAGATGTAGCGATTTCTGCCATTTTATGCATGTCTCTTTTGACATAAATGACAGTATTTATAATATATCAGCATTATAGCAGCCATAACACACGCATATTTATTGAAAGGAGAAGAAAAACCTATTTGTGACTTGTGTAAGAAAATTATGACGATAAAACATATTTTAATAGAATGTTTATTTTTAAATGATATTAAAAAACGTTTTTATACGGGAAATATTTTAAGTGAAATGTTTGAAAAGGTGTCTTCTGGAGCAATTTTAGAATTTTTATCCTTAACCAAACTAAAAGATTGTATATGACTCTTTTTAGTGTTGTTGCTAATTGTATACTTTTTGTTGTTTGTTACAGTGTATGCATGTTAAGAAAATGATTTGATTATATGATTATATTGTATATTTATTTATCTATCCGTATATGTTTTTGCCATGAATATAGCCAATGATGCTGATATGGCATTAAAACCTAAATAAATAATAATTATAGCAGCCATTTTGCATTGTTGATGTAGGAATTATTGTACATTACAAAATCAATATTGGACAAACCTGACGTTCAAATTTATAGTTTGTTGTAAGCATATTCCAATAATAAGCTATTTTTAACCAAATTGTGCATGAATAGTGTGAAAACTAGGCATGGGACGATAACCGTTTTCAAGGTATATCGCGGTTTGGAAAAGTCAAGGTTATCATACTGCCAAAATTTTCTCTAACACCGTTTCTAAGGTATGTGTAAGATTTTTTTTTTTACATTTTTTTTAACAACAGCATCTCCAACAGAAAACATATCCAAAGATGCCATTTTTAAATTTGTGTTTTTGAAACTAATGAAGACAGCAGAAGTCAATGATTCATTTTCATTATTTAGCCTGGCACGTTTACTGCTCCAAAATATTATAAATGTTTCTCAAAATAAAATATATTGTGTTCAAAGGGGAAAAACTTTTAGTTTTTTACCCAGACATTTACAAAGAATATATTTTAGAGCAGTAATCACAATACCGTGAAACCGTGATATTTTTATCCAAGGTTATCATACCGTCAGAATCTTATACCGGCCCATGCCTAGTGAAAACGTTTGTCTAATTTCAGCAATATAAATAAGACTGTCTCTCTGTCTGTCAGGACTATATTAGCTACCTTTCACTGTGGATATTGAAATCATTATGGCCATTTAAAAGAATGCAGATGTAAAAAAATAAAAAAATTATATATATTTTAATCATTTGAAAAAAAATTGATCAAATGGTTTATGAAATGATTGTTTGTTCAATTTTTTTTTAACATAAATGTTTTTGCCAACATATTCAATGTATACTGAAAAAAAAGATTTCTGCACAATTGCTGCAAACAATTTAAATGGATTGAATTTAAACAAATTAAATTTAGTAACGTTCAGCTTTATTTGTTTGTTTAAATTCAGCCCAAATAAATAGTTTACAACCACTTATCTTTAAAAAAAATTATATCCAAGGAATCATCTTTGAATCATTTTGTTTACTGTAAAAACAAGATCTTTTTAAATAATATTATGAAAAAAATCTTACTGAATTGTGTGTGAAATGAGTGATTAACAGCAGTTGTGTATATCCTTTACCACAATTTAATTGTGTTTTTAAAATGTACTTCACCAGTATTTTCAGCTGCCTTCATTATTGTGTATTACAATCAATATTAATCAAACAAGTAGTTATATAACATATTTAAAACATAGCTTTTTTTATTAGTACATGCATATTTTAAGAAATGCATTTTTTGACACTGCAATGCAATAATTTAAAACACAAAAGCACAATTTATTATTTGAAAATAATAAAGACTATTGTCAAATTTGTATTTTTATCTCAAATTAAACCTGCATTTGATATGAAATGCTTGGAAAGCTGTGGATATAGGCAAGTTTATTTATATAGCACATTTCATACACAATGGTTCAAAGTGTTTTACATAAACAAGAATAAAAGAAACAAGATTAAAAATGATTAAAATGTGTTAAAACGGGTTATAAAAGATTGAAAAAGAAAATATACAATATCACATTGTGTTGTGCTGAAATTATTGTAAATAGCATTTTGCTAATTATTTACTTGCTAATAATACATGTGTAAACATTTATCTTTGTACTAAGATTTTCATTCTAAAAAAGGGATCATGCATCAGCAACCCAGCAGCACGTCTGTCTGTCTGCAAGAAATCCGAAGTGCACCAACTGGCGCTGCACATTTGACTGCTCTGTTTACAGTCGTGTCCTAGTTTTGCTTTCATTTGCACAGATGACACCGGTACGCTGCAGCGTTCCTGTCGAGTTCATTCAGCGCGCGCCGGACGCTTGGAGCAGACGATAGAGCTCGTGCGAGCGGGAGCTGCTTGCACGAGAGGGAGGGAGGAAAAAGGGTAAAAGCGAGAGACAGAAACAGGCGTGTGACTCACTCTCCTACCCATTAGACGTTGGCCTTTGTGATCCCAACCATTCCCGTGAGAGACCTCTCTCCCTGCTTCACGTTCAAACTGGATGCCATTTTTATTTTGCACAGCTCCTTTTTTTCTTTCTTTCTTTTTTCTCCCGCACAGATGCAGGGCTTTGAAGTACGTGGTTTTTAACGCTGACAAAAAAAACAGAGGCTTTGTGTCTGCTCTTGATGGTGACAGAATCTGCTGCGTTTTAGATTTCTGTATTCGGTGCTAAATGAAGTCAGCTGATTGTCTAATTAAAGTGGTGTGGTTTGAAATAGGCTGTGATTTCTTCTTTTTTTTTTTTTAAAGAGAGAGAGAGAGAGAGCTTTTTGTACAGCTTTCGGTTTCACTGACCCCTGGATCCATTTTGTAAAATAAACACAAGCGCTCCTCTTGAATTCTGCTCTGGATAAATGCAACAGCCGTAATGTTTGTCGTCTGATCAGCAGATCCAGGCTAAATCTGTAGACATAGTTTTTAACCTCTTTAATGCTTGTTGTTCAATATTTCTGCTATGGTTGGGCTGAAAGACAATGCCATCGTCCATCGCCGATGGCCGATAAACTTCACGATGCTGAGCCGACATCGCGATCCATCGCCCCGCCCGAAATTTATATTGATATATAACTTATTATTTGCATTTAATCTTAATATCAATAACGGTCTCTTTATGAGCTGTGTTAAATTGTACATATTTTAAATTTTACGGCTGACAGCATTGTGAGGATTAAATGAAGGATTATACAGCACATCTCATGCTTAAAATGTGTAGATTCAGTGGCAAACGCTGTTACCTGCAAACCCCGTCTCACAGACTTTACAGTGAATGGCTTTAGTTATTTTCATAGCGGACTTGAACCCACTGGAAGTCTTTTATCCACTGTTGGAAAAGTGTAAATGGTGGATTAACATTCAGCACATGATCACTAATAAGATGTGCCATTATTAGTAACTTTAGGTGGTTTCTAAAACTAAATCTGTCAGTGTTATTTTCATTCTCTCATCTTCAGCGCGTCACATTTTCGCGGTTGTAGCTCGCTGTCATGTGAAGGCGGAAGGCATTGACTGAGTGATTGACAGCTGATATTAACCAATCCGTTCGCGTTCAGTTCTAGAGTAGTGGGCCAATAAGAAGAGCACAAAGGCGGGGCGAGCTTTGCGGGCTTTTTTTTTTACTTCAGCAAGTTCACATGTTTTAATCTGTTCCTGAGCGCTGCGTTTGGCGTCTTTAGGTGCAAAGATGCATTCTGCATAAATGTCTCATAAATCCGCGTACGCGGTGAGGATTTTACAGTGAAAACAGGTCGCACGGCAACAATTTATGCACTAGCACAAATGCTTTCAAATATATTTTTAGGTCGCATAAATTTACGGGCGCATATGCGACCAAAACGGTCGAGCCCTAGCATCATTACTTGTTATTATTTCCTCATAATAATAGTAATAAAATAAGGAAGTTATCATTAATCACAATACAAATTACAGTGAACTCCAAACGAACTCTCGTCTCCTCCACCAGCTGTGGGGAAAAAGCCATTATAACGACACAGATCACTCCGCCTATTCATGCCAGAGTCCCACGGAAACAAGTGATTGACAGGTGGTAATCTGTGTATAATTTTATTTATTTATGGTTTGGTTATGGGTAAAGCAAAGACCATGTGGGTCAGGTAGTTAAAACGGTAGGCTACAATTAATACATTTGTTATGAATTAATTTATATTCAACAACAACCACCCCTACGACGACAATGCCATCATCCATCGCGATGTTTCACATTAGACATCGTACTATGCCAAATTGGTCAACATCGCCCAACCCTAATTTTTGCTATTGTTCTTACTGTTGACCAGTATAGGTTTTGAAGTGTTTGGTCATGTTGTTTACCCACATCTAGAGATTGTACACTAATGTTCATATTTTTGTGGCTAGTTAGTATTTTACAGCTGTTTTGAAAGTCTGGTACGCTTGCTAATAGGGCTGCACAATATATGATTTCAGCATCGATATTGCAATGTGCGCATACGTAATAGTCCGATTGCAGGATCTGCAATGTTGAATCTGCATTATTATTATTGTTTTTTTTTATTATTTTTTAGGGGTTTTCATCTTTATTGTATTGGACAGTAGAGAGTATTAGCAGGGGAGCAGAGAGAAGGGAAGGATCGGCATAGGACCATGAGGTGGCATGTGTCGACGCACTAACCACTACACCACTGTCGGAGACAATCGGTATTATTATTAACCAGAATTTGAAAACACTAGAAAACATTAGAGCTACACATAGGGCTGATATTATTATTGTTGTTTTACCATATGTCTGAGAATTGACAACAATAATAACCTACTCATATTAACCTTTAGTTTACATCTACAGAATCGTGAGAAAAATCGTGATCTTGATTTTAAGCAAAAAAAAAAAAAACATGATTCTCATGATAGCCAGAATCGTGCAGCTCTAGTAGATGCACTCCTATACGAAATCAGCCCAATGTATCAAAAATTGTGAATTCTTTCCAAATAGACCTATTCGTTTGATCTGGTGAAATTATATATTCAATATCACAATATATATGTCGTAGAACAATAAAATATTGTAATGTCAGTTTTTTCAATATCATGCAGACCTACTTGCTAAGGTTACATTTATTTCAAACATACAGTAAAAGCTGTAATTTTGTCAAATTCTAATCGTTTTATATTTGAATATGTTTTCAATTCAATTCATCTTTATTTGTATAGCGCTTATACAATGTAGATTGTCTCAAAGCAGCTTCACATGGAAGATTATAGTGAATTGAAACAGTGTCAGTTCAGTTTTCAGAGATTAAGTTCAGTTCAGTGTGGGTTAATAATCACTACTGAGAGTCCAAACACTGAAGAGCAAATCCATCGATGCGCAGCTCTACAGATCCCGAACCATGTAAGCCAGTGGCGACAGCGGCGAGGAAAAAACTTCACCAATTGGCGAAAGCGAAGATTTAAAAAACCTCGAGAGAAACCAGGCTCAGTTGGGCACGACCATTTCCCCTATGGCCAAACGTCTTGTGCAGAGCTGCAGTCTAGGCGCAGGAAGCTGGACCTCAGCGAAGACTCGTCTGTCCTTGGAGCATCACAGGAGTCAGACTCATGCTCTCACTCCACGATGACAGTTTTAACAATTATTACTAGAATTGTGCAAGATGATAAGCTATTTGCGGGTGGCGCAGTGGGTAGCGCTGTCGCCTCACAGCAAGAAGGTCACTGGTTCGAGCCTTGGCTGGGGCAGTTGGCATTTCTGTGTGGAGTTTGCATGTTCTCCCTGTGTTGGCGGGGGTTTCCTCTGGGTGCTCCGGTTTCCCCCACAAGTCCAAACACATGTGCTATAGGTGAATTGGGCTAAATTGTCCGTAGTGTATGTGTGGGAATAAGTGTATGGGTGTTTCCCAGTGATGGGTTGCAGCTGGAAGGGCATCTGCTGTGTAAAACATATGCTGGATAATTTGGTGGTTTGTTCCGCTGTGGCGACACCTGATTTATAAAGGGACTAAACCGAAAAGAAAATGAATGAATGATGAGGTATATTGTATGGGCAAAATCAAAAGTATTGTTTCATATGCCGTTTCATTTTTATTGTGGTATTACAAAATACATTGTTTAACATAATACTTTAGGGCTGCTCAATATATCGTTTCAGCATCGACATAGCAATGGGAGCATCCGCAATAGTCACATTACAGGATATGCAATGTTGATTCTTGATTATAATTCATAATTTGCATACATTTTTGAGGCCTATGACTGTATGAGGATTTTAAAAGCATTCAAGCATAAGAAATTGTACCAATTGTACAAATTTTTAACCTAATTTTTTTATCTATTTATACAACAAAGACTATGCAGTATTATTTTACATTGATTATTCAATTACTGTATTCTGGCGACGCAGTGGCGCAGTAGGTGCTTTCGCCTCACAGCAAGAAGATCGCTGGTTCGAGCCTCGGCTGGGTCAGTTGGCATTTCAGTGTGGAGTTTGCATGTTCTCCCTGCGTTCGCGTGGGTTTCCTCCGGGTGCTGCGGTTTCTCCTACAGTCCAAAGACATGCGGTACAGGTGAATTGGGTCAGCTAAATTGTCCGTAGTGTATGAGTGTGTGTGGTTGTTTCCCAGAAATGGGTTGCAGCTGGAAGGGCATCCTCTGGGAAAAACATGTGCTGGATAAGTTGGCGATTAATTCCGCTGTGGCGGATTAATAACGGATTAATTAAGGGACTAAGCTGAAAAGAAAATGAATGAATTACTGTATTCCTGAATATTATTAGACTCGGAAAACGATAAATAACAGTTTATTTCATTGCTATCTTTTTCTTTATTGTATTTTTGTGGATTATTATGCTTGTATAGATTGTTTATTAGGTTTTATGCAGATGCACCTACAGAATTATCCCAATTAATCAACTAAAATAATCAATTCTTTCCAAATAGAATAGTTTCAGTCATCTGGTGAAGTTGTATTCATATCGCAATATATAATGGCAGAATAACAAAGTATCGCAATGTTAGATTTTTCCAATATCGTGCAGCCCTATAATACTTTTTCATAATTCATACAAGTGCAATATTACACTGCATTATGGGAATGCAGATAGAAACATGAGCCACGTGTATGTTTAACGCAGCGGATGCCCTTCCAGCTGCAACCCAGTACTGGGAAACACCCATACACTCACATTCACACGTACACACACTCATACACTACAGCCAATTTAGTTTATTCAATTCACCTATAGCGCATGTGTTTGGACTGTTGCGGAAACCGGACCACCTGGAGGAAACCCACGCCAACACGGGGAGAACATGCAAACTCCACACAGAAATGCCATCTGGTCCAGTCGGAACTCGAACCAGTGACCTTCTTGCTGTGAGGCGATAGTGCTAACCACTGAGCCACCTTGAAAAATGCATTTTAATAGCAGGGATGAACAGGGCCTTAGGCTAGACATGCATTCTTGCGCCGTCATCTTGATGTGCATCAGATTTGTTTGAAGTTTGTGCTTCAGATCAGTGAACGTGCCCTTTTACAGCTGCACGTCATCTGTTTCGAACATTTTCCCCTTTCTAGCGTTTTCTCTTCAAAATCACTCACAAATCCTCAGAATTTCCTCTTTTTACGAGTCCCTTATAGAAAGCAATCGCGTTGGGGAAACCCCCTGTGAAAGTTTCATCCCTCACCCTACAAAGGTCAGGCTTTGAAAGTCTCCAGTGGGGCGTCTGTGTAACGCGTGGCTCTCTCAGCTGATGTGGTGACTCCAGTCTTTCCTCCTGCTGCTGTTTCCACTACAATGGAAATTCAGACACTTGAAGTATGCGCTCTTCATTTGCATCATCTCCAGATCACAGAGGAAGCCTCGTCTTAACCCTACAGTTGCTTTGTGATTCTTTGGAGATTTAAAACGTTCTTGATGCTTTATGATTTGCTTTGGTAATTCCCGAATGAAGATCCTGAGCATCTCTGTAAGAACACTTTAGATTTGTTCCAGTTGTAAATAATGGTAATAACTGTCCTATTATGTTGATTCAGGTCATAATAGAAGCTAGAGCAGTGGTGGGCAAACTTTTTAGACCCGAGGGCCACATCAAGTTTTGCAAACCAAGTGAAGGGCCACATGTTAAATGCTTCAAAAAAGTCTTTAAAAACAGCAATACTTTCTTGGCATATTAGACATACCGCTTTCTGTCCGATATTGGTGAAGAAGTATTTTGTTGTCCATTTGTTGTCAGTCAATTTTTCTTTTTTTTGCCTGACTAATTTTCAGTCGAGTGCTTTTTTTATATCTGAGAGTGTGTTCTAATTTTACTGGTTGCGCTAACTGTACCGTGTGCAATACTGCCATCAAATGCTGTTCACTTGTATTACATCATTAATTTACAAATTCTTAAACCAAACCATTGCTCAGAAGCAGCATTTTAAAAACTCCCTCGCGGGCCGGATAAAAGAGTTTGGAGGGCCGCATATGGCCCACGGGCCGTAGTTTGCCCACCTCTGAGCTAGAGTTTCACAATATACCGTAAAATATTCATTTTGGAAATAAAAAAGAAAAGTTAAAAAACAAATCATTATTTGAAAATGGCTGTTACCATGATTTACAGATGACATGCACCTAATGGCTTGTTTCTACTGAGTGGTACAGTACGGGTCACCTTTATCAGGCTTGCGTTTTCACTGCTAAAAGGGTACCAATGGTACTGTTTTGGTGGGAGTTGTGTACGACAGAAAGTTTCAGACGACGTCATTTTCGCTTGAGGAAATGTCTACAGTAAAGCTGTACGGGTCATTCACATGTCATATGAGAAGCACTTCTCTTTATACACATAAATTCTTGTTTATAAATGTTCATTACTAACTTTTCTATGAACATGATTTGATTATAACTGCAGATCAATGACAGTGCGAAATAGCCTACTGTAACGTCTGCAATTATATAAAATAAATAAATAAATGCAACATATATGAACACATACAGACCCTTACAGTCTCCGCTATGTTACCACTTACAGAAAAACTCACACAGCATACATTTAGTCCTTATTTAGGTTCAAAACAACACGAAATATAGCCCACAGTCAGTGCAAACCTTTCATATGTGTCTTTAATCTTCAACAGCACATGTAGCCTGTTGTTAGAAAGGCTCGTTATTCCGAGTTCATAATAGTCCAAAAGGTGATGATAATAGTTAAACATGGCAGTTTGTTCATGTTTTAGGCTGCAGACGCATCATTTGCGCGGCACTCTCGGGTTTGTTACTTTCTGACAGGATCGGATATCAAAGCGCTTCAATGATCACGAGCACGTTATTAATATGAGCTCAAAAAGTTCGTTATTTCAAACATAGATGAGATCGCGAGCTCTCTGGACAAAGTGAAACCGCTCGCACTTTTAGACGGGCTCGTAAAACAACAACAGGGCACAGCAGATTTTGCTCTTGGCTTTGTGGCTGTTCATCAAGATGACGACAAGGTTTGTTTGAGCTGGGGTTGACCATGGCTCGTTATTATTTGTTTATATTATTACGGTGTAAAATCTCGGCTGTGTATTTAAAACATGGCAGTTCCTTTGTTTTTATTCTGGCTTGTTGTGCAAGCGAATAAAGGATCTCTGTAAACCAATAGCATTCAGCTGCGCGTCTAGCTCCGCCTTTTGGTACCCTTTGCAAATGGTGCTGAAAAACCTACTTTGGGCACCTCTGATTTTCATGAATGCATTTGTTGTACTTGATGACAATGTAATATTTCACCCTAACACATGTCACTTTTGTGGAACTGAGTTTATAATGTCTTTGACCCAAATGTTTAGAGTCGGGTTTCTTTGCTTAAACTAACATACGATCTAATAACTCTAAATATATAGCATGTCTCTTGTTATTAGTTTCATTTTTTAATAAGCAATACTGCAACATTTATTTGCAAAACGTGAACAACTTGCTTAAAAACCAATTCGCAGTGTAACGATAAATTCTTCCATCTAAGAAGACTATTTAAGTTATACTGATCATAGACATTTCCAATTTATTTCTATGGAACATTCTGTAAAGCTTGTCAGACTTGGCAACAGTAAGCGGGGGAGGAACTTAGTGAAAGATCAATCGAGTCTTTTACTTTTCAATGTCTAGCAGCTTTGACTGGCGGTTTGTTTGTCTTAAAATGTCCAGTTCGTGCTGCTGAATGCAGTTGATTGGTTTCTCGAAGGCCTTCAGTCAACGGGGTCTGTGTTTGCTGGTCTGTACACACGTCCTGTCAGGAAGTAGAGTGACTTTCTCCTCACGCTCAAGACACAGACAGCACGCATACCCTTCGGGCCGACATTATTTGTTTTTGAAACCACAGTCGTATTTTCCTGCAAAGCCCTTGCAGGATGTGATGTAATTGCCCATGTTTTATTTACATACGGGTATGGCATGCTTATGATTCATCTAAAATATACAGTGATTGACTGAAATTGTTTTCTTTTTCCATTATTATTATTCAAGTATGCTATGATGCCAGTTTTATATTTTTCTTAAATTCTGTTTTCCATTTTCCAGATGGTTAATAGTAAATACAAAGCGAGTCAGTGAGTCAATTGATAATTGTTTTTATTAGATCATAATATTGACTTATTAATGTTTATTTATTTTAGAAATTCAGTGTTGTTTGACTGTAGATTCAATGCTAATTAACCATAGTAATCAAGTATATGTATAAAAGTTAAAGTATCTTGTAAAATAGGAACAATTCTATATTTTTGGCAAGCAAACTTTTGCAGAATAGAAGTTGTACAATTTTTAAAAAAATATGTTTTAAATGGTGTGATTTTAAATGGTTTTAATACACTGTATTGTATTTGCATTGTGAACATAAAAAAGTCTGGTCAACTTCATTTCATTTGTAAATATACATCCTTTTATGTCATCCAGACCTGCAACACATTTAAAAAAAAAGTTGGCATAGGAGGGCTAGTAATAAGGTAAATTGGTTAAATAATGATGTGGTTTGAAACAGGTGATGTCAACAGGCGATTGTAATTATGATTTGGTTCAAAAGCAGCATTCAAGAAAGGTCTAGTCCTTTAGGAGCTAAGGGTGCTTTCACACCTGCCTTATTTAGTTCGGTTGAATCGCACTAGAGATCGTTTTCCCTCTTGGTGCGGTTCGTTTGGGCAGGTGAGAACGTAGCAATCGCACTCTGGTGCGCACCAAAAAAGCGTACCGAGACCTGCTTGAAGAGGTGGTCTCGGTACGCTTTCAAACGAACCCTGGAGCGGTTCGTTTGTGGTGAGAACGTGATCCAAACTAAAACAGACCCAACCGTACCCAAAAGTACTGCGCCTTTTTGGACTAATCCAGCTGCCATAGTGCGATGCGCTGGCTATCTTATGGGGTTTGGAGGAAAAATATTTGTTGACAGCGCTTTACCAACAGTTTTAAACAGAGGGAGGGAGGGAGAAACATTACCTGATGGATCATTGGTGATATTTCCGAAAGATGACCATGTCGCAGTTTAGCTAAATTATTTCACGCCTTCTCCTAATGCTTTCGCCGATTGCAATGCATTAAAACATTGTTTTCCAGCCCCAGCCGCCCTTCATTCTCGAAATGTATAGTTTGTCTAAAGTGATGCATACAAACTACATAGTATACTATGACCAGGGATACTGCGTCAGCCAGCGCAGCGACATTGTGTGTCTGCCGGTTTGTTTATTTGCGGTAGTTCCACGTGAATTCTGACCAATTGAAAAGCAGTTTAGGAAATGCGTTCAATAACATCTGGCCAGTGAGTGAT
>LR812520.1:64827149-64992149 GCA_903798195.1 Danio kyathit
AGGGGAGAGGAAGGGGGGAGAAAAACATGTACTGATGGATCATTGGTGATATTTCCGAAGATGACCATGTCGCAGTTTAGCTTAATTATTTCACCCTTCTCCTAATGCTTTCGCCGATTGCAATGCATTAAAACATTGTTTTCCAGCCCCAGCCGCCTTCATTCTCGAAATGTATAGTTTGTCTAAAGTGATGCATACAAACTACATAGTATACTATGAGCAGGGATACTGCGTCAGCCAGCGCAGCGACATTGTGTGTCTGCCGGTTTGTTTATTTGTGGTAGTTCCACGTGAATTCTGACCAATTGAAAAGCAGTTTAGGAAATGCGTTCAATAACATCTGGCCAGTGAGTGATGTAGATTTTGTCAAATGACTGCATTTTGGTTCGTTTCAACTGGTTCGGACCAAAGCAATCAGTGTGGTGTGAAAGGGAACCAAAACGGCAGAAAAATGCTACAATGTATCATTTGTTGCCTTTGGTCCGGACCAAATGAACCGAAACACATATGTGAAAGCACCCTAAGATGGGTCGAGGATCGCCAGATTGCCAACAAAAATGTTTAAAAACAATGTTCCTCAAATAAAACATAGGAAGACATTTGGATAGTTCACCTTCAACAGTGCAGAACATCATTAAAAGATTTAAGGAATCTTGAGAAATTTCAGTGTGTTAAGGACAAGGGCTCAAGCCTAAGCTGAACAACCGTGATCTCTGATCCCTCAGGCGGCACTACATCAAGAATCCTCATTCATCTATAAGCCATATCATCACATGGGCTCAGGACTACTTTGGCAAACCTTTGTCAAGTACCACAATACGTAGTTACATCCACAAATGCCAGTTAAAACTGTACTGTGCCAAAAGGAAGCCCTGTGTTAACAGTGTCCAGAAGCGACATCGACTTCTCTGGGCTCGGAGGCATCTTAGATGGACCATAACACAGTGGAAACATGTATTGTGGTCAATAGGTATGCAACGGTTTTCTGTAAAAAAACATATCCGCCCATTGTTCTCCCACGGTTCGGTGCATCCAGTGATCTGCAGTTCAGAATATGCATTATTCATATTGGTTTGGTAATAAAAACAACTGCAACAAAGCAGTTCCGCCTTTGTAGTTTCTGTGTGTTTTAGCATGGCAAGTGAAGAAGATAAAGCACAATGTGGCAGGTGAGGCCAAATCACAGCGCATTGCTATCAGTGTGTTAACAGACACTCAATATAAATTCAGACAGACACAAAAACATAACGAAGGCCGTTTTTTGTTGTTGTTGCGTAGAAAGCCTAGATCAGTGGTCACTAACAGGCGGATCAAGGTCTGTGTCCAGACCCAGAAGCGTCCCATACGGACGCGGACATACAGCAGGTCTGTTACTTCAGTCCTGCTCCTTCGGGGTGTTCTTCCGCACCCGATCGCTCCCGCTATTCACTAGGTTTACTGTTTAGTCTGCTAAGAACAGTTTTCTTCTCGACTGACTGTTCCCTACTTAAGTTTCATTCACTAAGATGGTGCTAAGTGAAACGGAGCTCTCTGGAATCATAATAAAATCATAAATAAAATGCAATGTTGCCTTGGTAATGCAAGCATAATGTAAACGGAAGTAATCAATACTTTAAAAGTGCTCAATTATTAAGATGTGTTGACATAATTATTATCTGCATAATTGGTTGAGACTGTTGAATCGAGATGTATAATAGAAAACGGGGAAATTTAAGCTTATTTTCTTTAATTTATTTGAACATACAATTTTTTGAACTGACACTGTTTCAATTCACTATAATCTTCCATGTGAAGCTGCTTTGACACAATCTACATTGTATAAGCGCTATACAAATAAAGATGAATTGAATTGAATTTTCAAAATGCCCTACATTTATTTAATGCGAGAACATGCAAATCGGCAGTCATATGTGTGAAGCTGTTGCATTGTCAGGTGTTTGTTACTCAATAAATATGTTTATTGTTCTTTGAATTGTTCTGTAGCTATTGTTTTTCCTAAGCATAGCACAAACCGTACCGAAACCGTGACCCTAAAAGCGTGATACATACCGAACCGTGAGTAGATTGAACTGTTGCACCCCTTGTGGTCAGATGAATCAGTATTTCAGGTATTTTATGGTAGAAATGGACGCCGTGGGCTCCGGACCTAAGAAGAAAAGGATCATTCAGACTGTTATCAGCAACAAAAGTATACACAAAGTGGTAAAGGCTTTACTGTTGCAACTTTTTTGAGATGTGTTGCAAGAACCAAAATTAGATTAGATTAAAATCATGAGGAACACATTAAATCATGTGCTGTTGTATTGTCCGCAATAAAGTACAAGTCAAAGTAAATTTAGAAATCACTTCCTTCTTTTATCATTTGCGTTTTTCATACTGTCCCAACCTTTTGGAAATGATGTTAAAAACAAAATGTCCCTTGCACTTGCGTTATTTCACCTAACTGACTATTCATTATTCAAGGTGTACATTTTCATCCACATGGTGGTTTACTGTGTGCTTGTTGCAGTATGTTGCTAAAATATTCCCTGTAAGATGTTCCACTCACATTATTTATGCTTCAGAAAAGTGAATCAATGCTGTTTTAATCTGCTTTTAACATGTGTCTGTTATTGTTGTTCTCCAAATTGTCATGCTGGCAGTATATAGCAAATGTAGTAGAATCAAGTTGGTGAAATCGATCGCTTTGGTTGAATGTAGGGTTTCCTCAACCTTTGTGAAGGAGCTTTCAAACAATGGTCAGGGTATCTCGCAGTGTCATGTCTGCGACACTTGAGATGAGATGGTCTGCATCGTCGTGCTCTTCACTAGATTGTCTGGAGAATTTGAGACGTTTTTGTGTTCTCCATTGTTCTGTAACATACATCACCTTACCCACTCGTCCATTCAAACCCTTGCTCTGCTGACACCATCCTGAATCCCATTACAGCACACAGCAGTGCTTTAGTTTACACCATCACAACACAACTAGAGTCCTATCTCAACTAGACTTAATTATGTTACAATCATCTGTCATCTTTCAGTTTGTTCCTGTTGATTATGATATTGTATTGGGTGAGGTAGGGCTGTTAAGTTTTAATTTCGATTTTGTCCTTCAATTCATGTTTATTTCTATAACGCTATTACAATGTAGATTGTGTCAAAGCAGCTCAACATAGAGGTTCTAGTAAATTGAAACTGTGTCAGTCCAGTTTTCAGAGTTTAGTTTAGTTCAGTGTGGTTTAAATTTCACTGCTGGAAGTCCAAACACTGAAGAGCAAATCCATCGATGCGCAGCTCCACAAGTCCCTCTAATGCAGAGGTGGGTGAACGACGGCCCGTGGGCCATGTGCGGCCCGCTAAACTCTTTCGTCCGGCCCGCGAGGGAGTTTTTAAAATGCTGCTTCTGAGTAACGGTTTGGTTTCAGAATTAGTAAATTAATGATGCAATAAAAGTGAACGCCATTTGATGGCAGTATTGCACGCGGGACACCTTCACCAATATTGGACAGAAAGCGGTATGTCTAATTTGCCAAGAAAGCATTGCTCTTTTTTTTAAAGACTACAACCTAAGTCGGCATTTTTTTACGCAAACATTCAAATTATTTTCAATGTGTTAATATGAGATTTTTTCTATCAGACAATATCTTTTCTATTCTCCACTGTAAAAATGATTACATTATTATTATTATTATTATTTTATAAGGGATTATTTTATTGTTTTATGATGATTGATAAGTAAATATAAATAGCAGTGCAAATTAATTTGACTTGTAAATATGACTCAATAATAACCATTAAAAACATGTGTGTTAATGTGACACGTTTCTGTCCGATATTACATGTTCCATGCATACTGCCACTATAAATAGAAGTTATTTTTTGAAGGATTTGACATGTGGCCCTTCACTTGGTTTGCAAAGCTTGATGTGGCCCTCGGTCTAAAAGGTTTGCCCATCACTGCTTTAATGATAATGAAAAAAACAACAATTGATTCTAGATCATTTACTTTTGCTTCATATACTGCCCCCATTCCAGCAGTTTGTATCCTTTTTTTTTTTCTTTTTTGATTTTCCAGAATTTGTCCCATACATGAGCTTATTTGTCCTATTTTGACTGCCATGCCATCATAAATAGTGAAAATATCCCATCAAAAAAGACTTTAAGACCAAGCAGAATCTTCTGTTGGCTGACGCTTCTGTGGGACTTCAGCTGATCCGTTTTGGTCAATGCTAACAAATATTTTCATTTTACAATCTGACTTGAAGGAAGTCATCTTTTGCTACTGTATTGTTTTTAAATAGAGGAAACATTTTACAGGTAACTTTTATTCTAAATCTTGGACCTATTCTTGAAATCAAAATGACCAATAAAAAGGCATAAAGCACCAAAAGTGGACCCATATTAAAATTAGTTTGAATACTAATTTGGCTGTTGTTGTTATCCATGAATTTTCCATGAAAATGTTTTAATTTTTTTTGCAAGACAGGCTAGAGAAATTGTGAAGCGCTACATTATTATTATTATTATTATTAATAATATTTTTATTATGTTTTGATTATTTAAAATTTTTCTTTCCAAATGAACAAATTCTGACTGAGGAAAGTTGAATGTTCTGGCCAGTTGTTTTTACAGGGTGTCCGCAGGGTCTTAAAGTAATAAAAGTTGATAAATCAATTATGAGAAAATTAAGGCCCTTAAAAGGTATTAAAAAGTCTTAATCACGTTTTTACAAGGTCTTAAAGTTTGTTCAAGCGTTGTCTCTCGAAAAGCATAAATATGTCAGCGCCAATAGCCTAGTGGTATACTATGCGCTGACATATAGCACAGACGTGCTCACGGTGACCCGAGTTCGATTCCCGGCTCGAGGTCCTTTGCCGATCCTTCCCCTCTCTCTGCTCCCAATGCTTCCCTGTCTGAAATCTCTACTGTCCTATCATAATAAAGGTAAAAACCCCTGAAAAAAGCATAAATATATTTATTTTTCTCCTAATATTAACAACGCGATTAGTTCGGGCTGGGATGCGTCCGGCCAAGCTCCTCCGTCCGAGTGATGTCACGTAATTTGTGACAAATGCAGAAAGGTAATGTGACGCTCTCCACATTTAGCAAAACTAAAGAGCAAAACAGACGGCAAATAGGACGATCAAGTTTGAGTACTCCTGTTTGGAGAATGACGAGTTTAAACAGTGGCTGAAGCCTGTCGCTGAAAACAACCACGTAATTTATTCTTTCAAGCTTTGTTTCTTCTGACCTTATCTGAGTTCTGTTGCATGGTTGTGCTCCATTGATTTATTTAACGACAACTGTTTATTAACAACTGTTAAGTTAAAGGTTAAGGGGGTGGGAGGTTCGTAGGTTGCTGGGCGACCATCAACCATTTTCTCAGAGGATGACAAGCTGTCACTCTGATACAAGTTTTATAGAGAAAATTACAAAGCACTGCAGTGTTTGGGTGTTCTGTGTTTGTCTGAGATAATTAGTCTACCGAAATGTGTATATTCCATACAAGCTGAACAGTCAGTTCTTGTCACACCTCCGTTGGATATAACAAACTTGCTCAAACGAAAGACGCTATATGTCAGGGATGTCCACGCTCGGTCCTGGAGGGCCGGTGTCCTGGAGAGTTTATCTCCAACTTGCTTCAACACAGCTGCCAGGAAGTTTCTAGTATATCTAGTAAGTGCTTGATTAGCTGTTCAGGTGTGTTTGATTAGAGTTGGAGCTAAACTCTCCTGGACACCGGCCCTCCAGGACCGAGTTTGGACACCCTGGTATATGTGAATGGCCCCTAAAGGCCGCCGTCATTTGCGATCTCCAGCAGTTGATCTTCTTGCACAGACATGGTAGATTCACCTGATTTGTTGACAAATGGGTTGCGGATCCATTCCTTGGCAGTTTGTGGGTCCCATACTGGGCCTTTTCCCCTATCACAAAGAAACTTTCCAAAGATGTCTGTTTCTTACCCGTTTTACTGCTTGTGGGTTATATTTGGGCGCCATGCATACGCGTGCACAGAAGTAAAAATCATCCTTTAAGTGTTAACATTAAAAAATTTAAAAACAAGATCCTTGTGCTGTGAATTGGTTGTTATGGATATTAAAGGTTTTTATTGAAACTAGGGATGTGCACGATCATTCGATTAATCGATTAATCGAACGCAACAGCGACGATCGAGCATGAAAACGATGATCGATTGGCTCTAAAATTAAATTACTTTAAATCTTTCTGATTGGTTATGCTGGTTTTTGGGCGGTAGTTTGATATTTGATTGGTTATGGCTGCAGGGAGTTGCGGTCCAGAGAGACCTGAGCGCAGATGGAGTATAGGGTCATACACCAGAAGCGCCGCGCCGCGTCACGCAGCGCATTTCAGAATTCTAAACTAGGTTTCAGGGTACACAGCGGTGCCCAGCACGAATCAGGACATTTCATATTTCTGCCGCGCCACAGAGCGCCATCTGAATAGTTTCATTTTAAATACCATGCGAATGTGCGCGTCTGGTGTGTGATGCTTTCAGCTGTCATGTGCGCGCCGTGTCAGACAATCTTTTCGGCGAGGACTAGCCTATGGCACACGAGTGATGATGTTTCACCGGATGACACCAAAATCGAAAGCTACTTCATGGAGCCATGCATCTCTCTAAACCCGGAATCCTTTATTGTGGTGCAAGTAAATGAGTCTCGATCTGCAAGGCTAAGCACCTTTGCCCAGTGGTACCTGGCTGTTCCTGCAACTTCTCTGCCTTCTGAGCGCCTTTTTTCCACCGCCGTCTAATTGAAAATAAACTTCGCACTCGGCTTTCATCGGAGCATGTAGACCGACTGATCTTTTGAATAAAAACATGTAGTCCTTCCTTGTGTTAAGTTTTATTAGCCATGCATGATAAAATATTCAGGCTGTTTTTGTTTTAAGTAAGCAGCATAGTTAAATTAGTCCGGCTTTATTTTATTTACCTCCACTGACTGATCACTTTGAAATAAATGTTATTTACCCAATTTTTAAGTTTTATAGATGTGGTAAAAAATATTCAGGCTATTTTTATTTTAAGTTTACGCAGCCAAATTATGCTAGCTTCTAATTTTAGTTAGGCTATGTGCTAGAGATGCGCGGATCAGCTGAAATGTCAGCCGAATCCGCTCCTTCATTCTAATCATCCGCTCGCCTCCCGCCCACACATTTTATTTTATTTTATATTTGGATATATATATCCACTCCCGAGCCCGCACCCGATCGACATAATAATTCTAATTCTTTGTTTTAAGCATGATGATAGGTTACTGTGGATCGTTCGTTATTAACAGCAGATTCAGCTTTTACATATGGAAAAAGATAACAAAAACGGTGTCACTTCAGCCTAAACAGCAGCTATGTTATGTTATGTTTATAGGCTATGTTATGTTTACTTGGTCTTTTTCTTTGCACTGTGCTTGGGCGTCTCATCTTCACATTCTGCGAAGTCCACTCTCTGTTTTTTTTGCTGGTCAACTGCTATGACCCACCCACAATTAATCATAATGTATTTTTTTATTACCCGACCCGCGGATTACTTGCAGCGCCCGCGGATAGCCTATACCGCCATCCGCGCATCACTGTGCTACTTAACAGCCGTTTGGTTAAGTTTTGGTGAAACTTTATTTTTGCAAACCTTTTACAAAAAAAAAAACCTTTTGATCCACATCTGTTGTGATGCTGCTGAAGTAAAATATTGTTTTGGTAAAAATGTCAGTTGAATAAAATAACTGAAATGCAGAGTATCATGTGTTTTTATTGTTGTTGTCAACAATATAGAAAAAGGTAGATTATAGTTTTAAAAACGAATCCAATATTTATAGTAATAATAAGACACATGTTGAAGGGGATAATACTGTAAAATAACTTTGGTTTCTTTTTTCTGCGCGGCTTCAGTTGAGAACCGCATCCACTTTCTGGTTGGCATGTAGTTCAAGCTCACATGCATTTTGTGTAGATAAACACAATTTGTAATATAATATTTTCATATTGTGTCTCTAGGCTTTATGATTAATTTTATTTACAATGCCTCATGTAGAAAACCTACATGCTTCACGGCGATTCGAATGGCACCCTGGGCGAACCACCTGCTTTTAGAAATGTACTTAGAAATAAAATTATTATTATTATTATTATTATTGTACAATTATTATTCTAAATAAATAACAGAAATCAATCCAAAATGTAACTGGAAAAAATGTAGACACAGCTGGAGTGATAAGCTAAGAAGCTAAGATCGCAAAAAATCTTTTGCTTGAATATTAAAGTAAATTCTATAGAATACAAAGAATATATATTTTATGTAATTATCTGTAGTCTTAGACCCGACTCAGGCCTGAGAATTAATGTTATTAAGTCTTACCTCCCTGATTCATCATCTCTGCTTTCTGCTTCATAGCCATATAGTCAAAATAAGATCATCATCATATAATAACTTTAGTTTTGTCGACTTGCAAAGCTCGCTGCGCGCCGACACCTCTGCATTAAAGTTACTCCGGTTTCACAGTACATAAGCGGCGTGTATTTTACCGGCGTGCATGTAGCCTAAACAACCGGTAGGCCTATTCACACCGGGTGCAGAGCAGCGCGTGAGGCGCGCGGGAATGGTTTTCTGCAAGCATGCATGCATCAGTTTGCTTTCACCACCTTTGTTTCGGTTGCACATAGACAATAACAACTTGCACATGCAAAATACGCCAAATGTGAATGGCCTCTAACGTCTTTATTCTGGGATTACTACTTTAAATTAATACACTTGCATAAAGTAAATCGTAACTCAAAGCTTGTACTGGGGCTCGTTTTTTTCGCACCGTCTCCCCGTGCCACCCAAATGCCGCTATGGGCATCGACCATATTGCCCATGCCTAAATACGCCACTTGTTACACTTCTTTAAATGTTTACTGTGTTAACCAATATTGATGGTGATTTTTAATAACCCAACAGCGTTGATTTAATTGTTTTCTGAATCCTGTCATAGTTTTATCAACAACATTTTTAACAGGGCTTTATATATATATATATATATATATATATATATATTATTATTTTTTTATTATTATTGAATGTTATTTAATTGTCGCTATGACGCACACACGCCCCGCCTCTTGATTAAGCCCCGCCCCTATGACGCGCACACGCCCCGCCTCTTGATTAAGCCCCGCCCCGATTAATCGAGTACTCGTTTGTCAAACCTGTGCATTAATCGAAATGAAGAATGGTCAGAAATGCCCATCCCTAATTGAAACCATTAATGCCTTTGTTTTAAAGAGTGTAAATCTATCTGCCTCTTGTCCAATGAATATTCTGCTGTTTTTGTTTAATAGAGCACAATTATTATTGTGAGACTATATGGGCTGCTTCAAAGCAAACAGGTTATGCTCTTTTAATTTCACTAAGGCTAGTCAAACCTTTATTGGATTTCTTACTGTTGACATTTAAATGAGTAACGGGGGATTTGGTTCTTTTAGGCTAACATTTAATTAAATATTCTGAGCTATTTTCAGCATTAAACCTATGAACCACGTCTGTAGTGTTCCACTGATCACCACTGACAGAAATTGAACTTTTTTTTTTTTTTTTTACATTTTAACATAATAACGATAATCAAGCAGTAGGTGGCATGGTGGCTCAGTGGTTAGCACTGTCGCCTCACAGCAAGAAGGTCGCTGGTTCAAGTCCTGGCTGGGCCAGTTGGCATTTCTGTGTGGAGTTTGCATGTTCTCCCCGTGTTGGCGTGGGTTTCCTCCGGGTGCTCCGGTTTCACCCACAGTCCAACAGGGTGTCCTCAGGGTCTTAAAAAGTATTAAAAGTTGATAAATCAATTATGAGAAAATTAAGGCCTTTAAAAGATATTTAAAAGTCTTACAAGGTCTTAAATTTTGTTTAAGCGTTGTCCAAAGTGTTTGACTCCAAAAAACAAAAATATATATTTTTTCGATCAACGCAATTGGTTCGAGCCGGGCACGTCCGGCCAAACTCCTCCCTCTGGGTGATGTCACATAATTTGCGACAAACGCAGGAAAGTGATGTGATGCTCTACACATTTAGCGAAACCATCGAGCGAAACAGACGGCAAAATGTAAGTTTGCGTACTCCTGGTTGGAGAAAGACGAGTTTAAAACAGTGGCTGAAGCCTGTCGCTGAAAACAACCACGTAATTTATTCTTTCAAGCTTTGTTTCTTCCAAACTTATCTGAGTTCTGTTGCATAGTTGTGCTCCATTGATTTATTTAATTACAACCTTTTGTTAAGTTAAAGGTTTGATACCGATTAGAACTTGAAGTGGCGATGAGGTCTTAAAATATTCTGAGACGGTCTTTAAAAAGTCTGAAAGGTATTGAAATTACCTTTAGGATTCCTGCATATATCCTGTCCAAACACCTGCGTGAATTGAATAATTGTCAGAATCTAAATTGTCAGAATCAGTTTTATTGCCAAGTGTGCTTCACACACACAAGGAATTTGTTTTGGCTACAGAAGCTTCCAGTGTACATAAAGTGACAAGTGACAACACAAAATTAAATATGAGAAAAGAAAAAGGCGATAAACATTAGACATTAAACAGAGATGCAGTAAGTAAAAACTATCTGAATGTTGAATTGTATGTACAGATATGTTGTAAATATACAGGTTATAAGGTGCGGTGTACCAATGCGAATGGAGAAAGTATTGCACGTTTATTATATTGGAGGGGTCTTTTGCGGTGCAGTCGTTGGTGTACAGGGAGAAGAGCAGCGGGGAGAGAACACATCCCTGGGGGGCACCAGTGCTGATGGTGCGGCTGTCGGATGTGATTTTGCCCATTCTGACTAGCTGTTGTCTATCTGTCAGAAAGCTGGTGATCCATTGACAGACAGAGCTGGGGACAGACAGCTGGGTCAGTTTGTTCTCGAGCAGTGATGGGACGATGGTGTTAAAGGCAGAACTGAAGTCCACAAACAGTATCCTTGTGTAGTTCCCTGGTTTGTCCAGATGTTGTAGGGTATAATGCAGTCCCATGTTGACTGCATCATCCACAGACCGGTTTGCTCTATAGGCAAACTGCAGGGGGTCCAGCAAAGGTCCAGTGATGTCCTTCAGATAAGCTAGCACCAGTCTTTCGAATGACTTCATGGTCACAGATGTTATGGCAACAGGTCTGTAGTCATTGAGTCCTGTGATCATTGGTTTCTTTGCTATTGGGATGATGGTGGAGCATTTGAAGCAGGATGAAACTTTGCGCTGTTCCAGTGATCTGTTGAAGATCTGTGTGAAAATAGGAGCCAGCTGGTCGGCGCAGGTTTTCAGACAGGCTGGTGAAACACCGTCTGGACCTGATGCTTTCCGTCTCTTCTGCTTACCGAAGATCTGACGCACATTATCCTCACTGATCTGAAGTGCAGGGGGGGAGAGGGAGATGGCTGGAGGTGTTGATGGCTGTGTAGGGAGATGGTCCGGGCGGGTGTGAGGTGTCTGGTCAGAGGTGTCAAATCTACAGTAGAACGTGTTCAGCCAGGTTTCTGTGAAACACAGCGCAGCAGAGTTGTTAAAGTTCTTGTTTTTGCGTGTGAGCAGAAGTAGTTCGTTCATTTTGTTAGGAAGTGAGCGGAGATTCGCCAGATGGATGCTAGGCAGCGCCGTTCTGAAGCCGCGCTGTCTCAGCCTGACGAGCGCACCAGCTCGCTTCCCACGCTTGCGAGTCTTGTAGAGTTTCAACAAAGCAGCTGCTCCGCCGACGACAATGTTCTGCAAAACGCCAGAGAAATCAAAATCCAGTTGGTGATTAGTTGGTGTGCACTGCCGAATGTTCAGCAGCTCGTCCCTGGTATAACTGATCGTGTTAGATAAACATAAAACAGGACAGACTAACAAAAACAGTGCAAACACTGGACAGCTCCACACTGAGGCGGCCATCCGCGGCGCCATCTTGAGAAGGTCAAAATAACTTTGTATAAAGTGTGTTTTTGATATTGTGATATAGGTCTTAAATTTAATACTTAATGCTCTTAAAGTCTTAAATTTGACATTATGATATCTGCAGAAAACCTGTATGTATGTTTTAGAGACAGGCCTTTGGTAAAGATCTAAATGTTTTTCTTTTGATATAGGTTTCAGATTCACACTGTAAACACAGATTCAGTCTGTCTAAGACAAAATTGTGATTAAAACAGAAATCGCAATATTGTTCAAGAAATTGTGATGTGTTTCTTTTGCCCATATCGCACAGCCCTAGTCAGGTCTCTAAAATTATAAATCTGACTCCACTGTTCATGCAATGCTGGCATAATGAAGGCTTGTGTGAAACGCGTACATGAAAAACTAGTTTGGTCACTTTGGTAAGCTTATGTCTGCCTTTTCAAACGTTGCCGAAGCCTGAGATTTTGATTTTGGCAGCATTTTGATTGTAATTTGGGAAATGTGTTGCCTGGTCCTGTCTTTTTTTAAGCATGACTGTACTTTCGAAAGGGATGCCAAAGTTTAGTGTTTGCTCTGTTGAGTGAGGGTTGGATTATGCCGGATTCATGTGAAGTGAAACCAACCTACCAAATACAGGAACAAGAAAGCTACTCTGACATCAGCGCGTGCATTAGCTTTTGTGTTTGTGCCAAAAGAAGGCAGAGCTTTCGGTTTGCACAACGTGTGCTCGACTGGTGTGTCAAACGGCCTGTGCTGTTGTGGGATTCTTTATATGAGCACAGTTGGTAATGTTGAGATGGTTGATGGTCGCATGTTTGTTTAGCACAGGTTGTAGTATTTCATGCTTCACAACAGCCTGTCTTACAAATCATTACAAAATGTTAGCTTGAGTTTGTTTTTGAAGGTTCAGATAAAATAACATAATAATAATATAAAATAATAACAAGTCAACCTGCTCATTTTTTATTATTACTATATGTTTTATATTAATGCTACAGTGCATCCGGAAAGTATTCATAGCGCTTTACTTTTTCCACATGTTTTTATGTTACAGCCTTATTCCAAAATGGATTAAATTCATTTATTTTCTCAACATTCTACACACAATCCTCCATTATGACAACGTGAAAAAAGAGTTTTTGAAATTATTGCAAATTTATTAAAAATAAAAAAGCTGGAAAATCACATGTACATCAGTGTTCACAGCCTTTGCTCAATACTATGTTGATGCACCTTTGGCAGCAATTACAGCCTCAAGTCTTTTTGAATATGATGCCACAAACTTGGCACACCTGTCTATGAATTTTTGCCCATTCCTCTTTGCAGTACCTCTCAAGTTCTATCAGGTTGGATGGGAAGCGACGGTGTACAGCCATTTTCAGATCTCTCCAGAGATGTTCAATAGGATTTAGGTCTGGGCTCTGGCTGGGCCACTCAAGGACATTCACCAAGTTGTTGTGAAGCCACTCCATTGATATTTTGGCGGTGTGCTTTGGGTCATTGTCCTGCTGGAAGATGAACCGTCGCCCCAGTCTGAGGTCAAGAGCAGTCTGAAGCAGGTTTTCTTTCAGGATGTCTCTGTACATTGCTGCATTCATTTTTCCCTCTATCCTGACTAGTCTTCCAGTTCCTGCTGCTGAAAAACATCCCCACAGCACGATGCTGCCACCACCATGCTTCACTGTAGGGATGGTATTAGCCTGGTGATGAGCGCTGCCTGGTTTTCTCCAAACCTATCCAATCCTGTCTCGGAGGTCTACAGACAATTCCTTTGTCTTCATGCTTGGTTTGTGCTTTAACATGCACTGTCAACCCTGGGACCTTATATAGACAGGTGTATGCCTTTTCAAATCATGTCCAATCAACTGAATTTACCACAGGTGAACTCCAATTAAGCTGCTGAAACATCTCAAGAATGATCAGTGGAAACAGAATGTAGCTGAGCTCAATTTAGAGCTACACGGCAAAGGCCTGTGAATACTGATGTACATGTGATATTTCAGCTTTTTTATTTGTAAATTTGCAACAATTTCAATAACTCTTTTTTTTTTTTTTTTCACATTGTCATTATGGGGGATTGTGTGTAGAATGTTGAGGAAATAAATGAATTTAATCCATTTTGGAATAAGGCTGTAACAAAAAATGTGGAAAAAGTGAAGCGCTATGAATACTTTCCGGATGCACTGTATATCATGATGACTCTTCAAAGCATTTATTTTTTGCTTTACTTTGTATGAATTATCATTATCATCATCATCATTATTCTTCTTCTTATTATTATTAGGGGTTCAAGCGCGAAGCGCTGAAACCCTATTGTTTTTGTTAAGATTTTTATTAGGGGTTCAAGCGCGAAGCGCTGAAACCCTATTGTAATTGTAAGGATTTTATTATTATTATTATTATTATTATTATTATTATTATTATTATTATTATTATTATGTTTCTGCCTTAAAGTGACTCGTGCAGCCTAAACCGTAAGGCCTAGAAATCTCAAACTTGGCCAGATGCTCCAGAATGCGCACCGCTACTCAGATACCATAAACCGTCCAAATCGGCCCATAGGTGGCGCTATGGCGCCAAAAACTAAGATTTCACACATTTTTGGCCACCATTCGTACACCGTTTGTCCTAAACTCAAAAACTCTACATTTTTTGAATCCTTGGGTCAGCCCGAACAAAAGTGCACAGGCGGTCTTTGGCCTCTACGACGCACCGTTTTTTCACTACGGCGCGATTTGTCCAAAACCTACTTTTGCGAACTAGTCCTAGGTTTTTCACCCAATCTGAACCAAACAAGTGCATAAATGTTCTCTGGACACTCAATATCAATAATTATCAAAAAAAAGTTGAAATTTTAATTCTCACGCAAAACAATACGCAAAAATGTTCAACGCTAATTGAAGCTAAATGCTAATTGTAGCTATAACTTTTGAACCACATAACATATCATCACCAAACTTGGTACACACATGTATAAGGTCAATATGAGGTCGCAGTGCAAAACCCGCAGACTTTGGCCACAAGGTGGCGCTATAAAGTTCAAAAACTATAAAAAAAGACCCAACCATACAACCATTAGTCCAATCAGCTTGAAATTTGGCATGCAGTGTCTTTGTCCAAGTTGTCATGACATATTATAAAGACACTGGCATATCTCAAAAAACATGTCCGCCATTAGCCAATTAAGATTAAGCATCCATTAAACAAGGTTTACGTTGGCCAATCAAAACGAAACTCATTAAGCATGTTCGACTCATGGTCCTACATGTCTGTAAAATTTTTGAAAGAAATTGGCCACTAGGGGGCGATATTCAGTTTTTTTAGGTTCTAACTGATTGTCTATTACACACAGTTTTGCACAACCACACAAAATACATATCATATGATAGGCCTGCTCACACTGAACACTTTGACACCAAAACCGCTGCTGTCACTCAAACCGTTCGTTAAAAAGTCATTAATATATAAAAAACCTACTTTTACGAACTAGTCCTAGGTTTTTCACCCAATCTGAACCAAACCAGGTCAGTAATGTTCTCTGGACACTGAATATCAATAATTATCAAAAAAATGTTGAAATTTTGATTTTCACGTGAAACCGTATGCCAAAACGTTTCATGCTAATTGAAGCTAAATGCTAATTGTAGGTATAACTTTTGAACGGATTGGAATATCATTACCAAACTTGGCACACACGTGTATAAGGTCAAGTTGAGGTAGCAGTGCAAAGCGCACAGACATTAACCACAAGGTGGCGCTATAAAGGCGATTTTATGTTTTTTGAGGTTGTAATTGATTGTTTATTACACAAAGCTTTGCACAGGCACACAAAATACATATCATAAGATAGAGTTGCTCACACTGAACACTTTGAGACTAAAACCACAGCTGTCAATCACATTGTTCATTAAAAAATCATAAATATATGAAAAACATACTTTTGCGAACTAGTCTCTGGTTTTTAGCTCAATCACAACGAAACCAGTGTTGTTAGAATCTCTGGACTGAGTAGATCAATAATTATCCAAAAAAAGTTGAACTTTCCACTTTGAATAGCTGTAACAGGCTCATTTACAAAAGGGGCGTGTCCACATAAACCTACATGCCTGTAAACCCATAAGGAAAACTCAAAACATCACAGAAATTGTAGAGCACATGTGGCACATGAATGTAAACCAGCATGCAAAATTTTGTGGAGATCGAGCAATAGGTGGCGCTATAATAGTAGAAAAGGTCTCAAAAACATGGTGTTATAATGTCTGTTAATGCTCAATACAGTGTTTCAATTACCATTTTAGCCACTAGATGGATCAGCTTGAAGTTTTGCATGCAGTGTATTTGCCCAAAATGGACTGACATGCTATAAAAATATGGCCGCCTTTAGTGAATTAACTTTAAGCACCCATTAAACACAGTTAACGATGGCCGATCAGAATGTGACTCAATGGGCATGTTGGACTCATGGGCCTAGAGGTCTGTAGACATTTTGAAAGAAATCATCCACTAGAGGGCGAGTTTGAGTGCTTTAGAGTGTGTAATTAAACATTTAACTCAATCTATAAACTCTAATACTCTAATCATTTATTTCATTGTCGAATAAACTACTTACCGGCCTCCTAACTGATAAACCTTAAACTTCTAAAACGCTTGAACCCCGTTAATTGCTGCTTGCAGCTATATTTATTAGGGGTTCAAGCGCGAAGCGCTGAAACCCTATTGTAATTGTAAGGATTTTTATTATTATTATTATTAGGGGTTCAAGCGCGAAGCGCTGAAACCCTATTGTAATTGTAAGGATTTTTATTATTATTAGGGGTTCAAGCGCGAAGCGCTGAAACCCTATTGTAATTGTAAGGATTTTTATTATTATTATTATTATTATTATTATTATTATTATGTTTCTGCCTTAAAGTGACTCGTGCAGCCTAAACCGTAAGGCCTAGAAATCTCAAACTTGGCCAGATGGTCCAGAATGCGCACCGCTACTCAGATACCATAAACCGTCCAAATCGGCCCATAGGTGGCGCTATGGCGTCAAAAACTAAAATTTCAGACATTTTTGGCCACCATTCATACACCATTTGTCCTAAACTCAAAAACTCTACATTTTCTGAATCCTTGGGTCAGCCCGAACAAAAGTGCACAGGCGGTCTTTGGGCTCTACGACGCACCGTTTTTTCGTTACGTCGCGATTTGTCCAAAACCTACTTTTGCGAACTAGTCCTAGGTTTTTCACCCAATCTGAACCAAACCAGTGCATAAATGTTCTCTTGACACTCAATATCAATAATTATCCAAAACAAGTTAAAATTTTAATTCTCACGCAAAACAATACGCAAAAATGTTCAACGTTAATTGAAGCTAAATGCTAATTGTAGCTATAACTTTTGAACCACATAACATATCATCACCAAACTTGGTACACACATGTATAAGGTCAATATGAGGTCGCAGTGCAAAACCCGCAGACTTTGGCCACAAGGTGGCGCTATAAAGTTCAAAAACTATAAAAAAAGCCCCAACCATAAAACCATTAGTCCAATCAGCTTGAAATTTGACATGCAGTGTCTTTGTCCAAGTTGTCATAACATATTATAAGGACACTGGCATATCTCAAAAAACATGGCCGCCATTAGCCAATTAAGATTAAGCATCCATTAAACAAGGTTAACGTTGGCCAATCAAAACGAAACTCATTAAGCATGTTCGACTCATGGTCCTACATGTCTGTAAGAATTTTGAAAGAAATCGACCACTAGGGGGCGATATTGAGTTTTTTAGGTTCTAACTGATTGTCTATTACACATGGTTTTGCAAAACCACACAAAATACATAACACATAATAGGCCTGCTCACACAGAACACTTTGACACTAAAACCGCTGCTGTCACTGAAACCGTTTGTTAAAAAGTCATCAATATAAAAAAAACCTACTTTTGCAAACTAGTCCTAGGTTTTTCACCCAATCTGAACCAAACCAGCTCAGTAATGTTCTCTGGACACTGAATTTCAATAATTATCCAAAAAAAGTTGAAATTTTGATTTTCATGTGAAACAGTATACCAAAACGTTTCATGCTAATTGAAGCTAAATGCTAATTGTAGCTATAACTTTTGAACGGATTGAAATATCATCACCAAACTTGGCACAAACATGTATAAGGTCAAGTTGAGGTAGCAGTGCAAAACGCACAGACATTAACCACAAGGTGGCGCTATAAAGGCGATTTTGTGTTTTTTGAGGTTGTAATTGATTGGTTATTACACAAAGCTTTGCACAGGCACACAAAATACATATCATAAGATAGGGTTGCTCACACTGAACACTTTGAGACTAAAACCACAGCTGTCAATCATATCGTTCATTAAAAAATCATAAATATATGAAAAACCTACTTTTGCGAACTAGTCTCTGGTTTTTAGCTCAATCACAACGAAACCAGTGTTGTTAGAATCTCTGGACTGAGTAGATCAATAATTATCCAAAAAAAGTTGAACTTTCCACTTTGAATAGCTGTAACAGGCTCATTTACAAAAGGGGCGTGTCCACATAAACCTACATGCCTGTAAACCCATAAGGAAAACTCAAAACATCACAGAAATTGGTGAGCACATGTGGCACATGAATGTAAACCAGCATGCAAAATTTTGTGGAGATCGGGCAATAGGTGGCGCTATAATAGTAGAAAAGGTCTCAAAAACATAGTGTTTCAATGTCTGTTGATGCTCAATACAGTGTTTCAATTAACATTTTAGCCACTAGATGGATCAGCTTGAAGTTTTGCATGCAGTGTATTTGCCCAAAATGGACTGACATGCTATAAAAATATGGCCGCCATTAGTGAATTAACTTTACGCACCCATTAAACACAGTTAACGATGGCCGATCAGAATGTAACTCAATGGGCATGTTGGACTCATGGGCCTAGAAGTCTGTAGACATTTTGAAAGAAATCATCCACTAAAGGGCGAGTTTGAGTGCTTTAGAGTGTCTAATTAAACATTTAACTCAATCTATAAACTCTAATACTCTAATCATTTATTTCATTGTCGAACTAATTAATTACCGGCCTCCTAACTGATAAACCTTAAACTTCTAAAACGCTTGAACCCCGTTAATTGCTGCTTGCAGCTATATTTAGGGGTTCAAGCGCGAAGCGCTGAAACCCTATTGTAATTGTAAGGATTTTTAGGGGTTCAAGCGCGAAGCGCTGAAACCCTATTGTTTTTGTTAAGATTTTTATTATTATTAGGGGTTCAAGCGCGAAGCGCTGAAACCCTATTGTATTTGTAAGGATTTTTATTATTATTATTATTATTATTATTATTATTATTATTATTTTTCTGCCTTAATGTAACTCGTGCAGCCTAAACCGTAAGGCCTAGAAATCTCAAACTTAGACAGATTGTCCAGAATGCGCACCGCTACTCAGATACCATAAACCGTCCAAATCGGCCCATAGGTGGCGCTATGGCGCCAAAAACTAAGATTTCAGACATTTTTGGCCACCATTCGTACACCGTTTGTCCTAAACTCAAAAACTCTACATTTTCTGAATCCTTGGGTCAGCCCGAACAAAAGTGCACAGGCGGTCTTTGGCCTCTAAGACGTACCGTTTTTCCGCTACGTCGCAATTTGTCCAAAACCTACTTTTGCGAACTAGTCCTAGGTTTTTCATCCAATCTAAACCAAACCAGTTCATAAATGTTCTCTGGACACTCAATATCAATAATTATCAAAAAAAAGTTGAAATTTTAATTCTCACGCAAAACAATACGCAAAAATGTTCAACGTTAATTGAAGCTAAATGCTAATTTTAACCATAACTTTTGAACCACATAACATATCATCACCAAACTTGGTACACACATGTATAAGGTCAATATGAGGTCGCAGTGCAAAACCCGCAGACTTTGGCCACAAGGTGGCGCTATAAAGTTCAAAAACTATAAAAAAAGCCCCAACCATAAAACCATTAGTCCAATCAGCTTGAAATTTGACATGCAGTGTCTTTGTCCAAGTTGTCATGACATATTATAAGGACACTGGCATATCTCAAAAAACATGGCCGCCATTAGCCAATTAAGATTAAGCATCCATTAAACAAGGTTAACGTTGGCCAATCAAAACGAAACTCATTAAGCATGTTCGACTCATGGTCCTACATGTCTGTAAGAATTTTGAAAGAAATCGACCACTAGGGGGCGATATTGAGTTTTTTTAGGTTCTAACTGATTGTCTATTACACACAGTTTTGCAAAACCACACAAAATACATATCATATGATAGGCCTGCTCACACTGAACACTTTAACACTAAAACCGCTGCTGTCACTCAAACCGTTCGTTAAAAAGTCATCAATATATAAAAAACCTACTTTTGCGAACTAGTCCTAGGTTTTTCACCCAATCTGAACCAAACCAGGTCAGTAATGTTCTCTGGACACTGAATTACAATAATTATCCAAAAAAAAGTTGAAATTTTGATTTTCATGTGAAACAGTATACCAAAACGTTTCATGCTAATTGAAGCTAAATGCTAATTGTAGCTATAACTTTTGAACGGATTGAAATATCATCACCAAACTTAGCACAAACATGTATAAGGTCAAGTTGAGGTAGCAGTGCAAAACGCACAGACATTAACCATAAGGTGGCGCTATAAAGGCGGTTTTGTGTTTTTTGAGGTTGTAATTGATTGGTTATTACACAAAGCTTTGCACAGGCACACAAAATACATATCATAAGATAGGGCTGCTCATACTGAACACTTTGAGACTAAAACCACAGCTGTCAATCATATCGTTCATTAAAAAATCATAAATATATGAAAAACCTACTTTTGCGAACTAGTCTCTGGTTTTTAGCTCAATCACAAAGAAACCAGTGTTGTTAGAATCTCTGGACTGAGTAGATCAATAATTATCCAAAAAAAGTTTAACTTTCCACTTTGAATAGCTGTAACAGGCTCATTTACAAAAGGGGCGTGTCCACATAAACCTACATGCCTGTAAACCCATAAGGAAAACTCAAAACATCACAGAAATTGGTGAGCACATGTGGCACATGAATGTAAACCAGCATGCAAAATTTTGTGGAGATCGGGCAATAGGTGGCGCTATAATATTAGAAAAGGTCTCAAAAACATTGTGTTTCAATGTCTGTTGATGCTCAATACAGTGTTTCAATTAACATTTTAGCCACTAGATGGATCAGCTAGAAGTTTTGCATGCAGTGTATTTGCCCAAAATGGACTGACATGCTATAAAAATATGGCCGCTATTAGTGAATTAACTTTAAGCACCCATTAAACACAGTTAACGGTGGCTGATCAGAATGTAACTCAATGGGCATGTTGGACTCATGGGCCTAGAAGTCTGTAGACATTTTGAAAGAAATCATCCACTAAAGGGCGAGTTTGAGTGCTTTAGAGTGTCTAATTAAACATTTAACTCAATCTATAAACTCTAATACTCTAATCATTTATTTCATTGTCGAATAAACTACTTACAGGCCTCCTAACTGATAAACCTTAAACTTCTAAAACGCTTGAACCCCGTTAATTGCTGCTTGCAGCTATATTATCTATTTGTTTTTGTTAAGTTTAGCAATTATTATTATGTTTCTTTTTTCCAAAGTTGCTATTGCTCAGACCAAACCGTAAGGCCTAGAGAGCTGAAACTTGGTCATATGGTAGTACTCCGGTACACTACATCCTGGCCAAAGATCAGCCTAATTGGACCATAGGTGGCGCTATGGCGCCAAAAACAAACTTTTTTGACATTTTTGGCCGCCATTTGTACACCGTTTGTCCTAGACTCAAAAAAATTACATATTTGGAATCCTTGGGTCAGCACGAACAAAAGTGGAGGCACTCAGATTTTCTCTAGGACGCACCGTTTTACCGCCACATTGCGATTTGTCCGAAACCTACTTTTGCGAACTAGTCCTAGGTTTTTCACTCAATCAGAACCAAACCAGTGTAGAAATATTTCCTGGACACTGAATATCAATAATTATCAAAAAAAAAGTTGACATTTTTATTCTCACACAAAACAATACGCAAAAATGTTCAATGCTAAATGAAGCTAAATGCTAATTGTAAGTATAATTTTTAAACCGAATGAGGTATCATCACCAAACTTGGCAAACACATGTATAAGGTAACATTGAGGTCACAGTTCAAAACCCGCAGACTTTCGCCACAAGGTGGCGCTTTAAAGTTCAAAATTCATGAAAAAGACTCAACCTCACAATCATTAGTCCAAACAGCTTGAAATTTGGCATGCAGTGTCTTTGTTCAAGTTGTCATGACATACTATAAGGACACTGGCATATCTCAAAAAACATGGCCGCCATTAGCCAATTAAGATTAAGCAGCCATTAAACAAGGTTTACGTTGGCCAATCAAAACGAAACTCATTAGGCTTGTTCGACTCATGGTCCTAAACGGCTGTAAAAATTTTGAAAGAAATCTGCCACTAGGGGGCGATTTTGATTTTTTTGAAGCTCTAATTGATTGTATATTACACACATTTTAGCACAGCTACCCAAAATACATATCATAAGATAGGGCTGTTCATACTGAACACTTTGAGACTAAAACCACAGCTGTCACTCATATCGTTCATTAAAAAATCATCAACATATGAAAAACCTACTTTTGCAAACTAGTCCCTGGTTTTTAGCTCAATCACAATGAAACCAGTGTTGTTAGAATCTCTGGACTGAGTAGATCAATAATTATCCAAAAAAAGTTGAACTTTCCACTTTGAATAGCTGTAACAGGCTCATTTACAAAAGGGGCATGTCCACATAAACCTACATGCCTGTAAACCCATAAGGAAAACTCAAAACATCACAGAAATTTTAGAGCACATGTGGCACTTGAATGTAAACCAGCATGCAAAATTTTGTGGAGATCGGGCAATAGGTGGCGCTATAATAGTAGAAAAGGTAGTGTTTCAATGTCTGTTGATGCTCAATACAGTGTTTCAATTACCATTTTAGCCACTAGATGGATCAGCTTGAAGATTTACATGCAGTGTATTTGCCCAAAGTGGACTGACATACTATAAAAATATGGCCGCCTTTAGTGAATTAACTTTAAGCACCCATTAAACACAGGTAATGATGGCCGATCAGAATGTAACTCAGTGGGCATGTTGGACTCATGGGCCTAGAGGTCTGTAGACATTTTGAAAGAAATCATCCACTAGAGGGCGAGTTTGAGTGTTTTAGAGTGTGTAATTAAACATTTAACTCAATCTATAAATTCTAATACTCTAATCATTTATTTCATTGTCGAATAAACTACTTACAGGCCTCCTAACTGATCAACCTTAAACTTCTAAAACGCTTGAACCCCGTTAATTGCTGCTTGCAGCTATATTTATTATTATTATTATTATTTTTCTGCCGAAGTTGCTATCAGGCCGACCAAACCGTAAGTCCGAGAGAGCTGAAACTTGGCCAGATTGTAGTACTCCCGTACACTAGAGGCTGGCCAAAGATGGGCCAAATCGGACCATAGGTGGCGCTATGGCGCCAAAAACCAACATTTTTGCCATTTTGGGCCGCCATTTGTACACCGTTTGTCCTAGACTCAAAAAATTTACATATTTGGATTCCTTGGGTCAGCCCGAACAAAAGTGGAGGCACTCAGATTTTCTCTACGACGCACCGTTTTTCCGCTACATCGCGATTTGTCCGAAACCTACTTTTGCAAACTAGTCCTAGGTTTTTCATCCAATCGTAACCAAACCAGTGTAGAAATGTTCTCTGGACCCTGAATATCAATAGTTATTGAAAAAAAATTTAAATTTTGATTTTCACGCGAAACAGTAGACCAAAAGTTCCATGCTAATTGTAAGCTAATTGCTAATTGTAGTTATAACTTTTGAATGGATTGAGATATCATCACCAAACTTGGTACAGACATTTATAAGGTCAATTTGAGGTCACAGTGCAAAACCCGCGGACTTTGGCCACATGGTGGCGCTATAAAGCTTAAAAATCATAAAAAAGACTCTAACCTTACAACCATTAGTCCAATCAACTTGAAATTTGGCATGCTGTGTCTTTGTCCAACTTGTCATGACATATTATAAGGACACTGGCAAATCTCAAAAAACATGGCCGCCATTAGCTAATTAAGATTGAGCAGCCATTAAACTAGGTTAACAATGAGTGATCGGATCGAAACTCGGTGGGCATGTTCGACTCATGGTCCTAAAGGTCTGTAAGAATTTTGAAAGAAATCGGCCACTAGGGGGCGATTTTGTGTTTTTTGAGGTTGTAATTGATTGGTTATTACACACAGTTTTGCACAGCCACACAAAATACATATCATATGAAAGGCCTGCTCATACCGAACACTGTGACACAAACATCACTGCTGTCAGTCGTACTGTTCATTTAATAATAATTAATATAAGGAAAACCTACTTTTGCAAACTAGTCCCTGGTTTTTAGCTCAATCGCCACGAAACCAGTGTTGTCTGAATCTCTGGACTGCCTAGATCAATAATTATTGAAAAAAAGTTCAACTTTCAACTTTAGCTAGCTATAAATGGCTCATTTGCATAAAAGGGCGTGCCTTTATTCACCTACATGCCAGTAAATGCATGAGGGAAACTCAAAACTTCATGAAATCAGAGACGCACATTTGAGAGGGGATTCTTAACAAGCATGGAAAATTTTGTGAAGATAGGTCAATAGGTGGCGCTATAACAGTAAAAAAGGTCTCAAAAACACTGATTTTCACTGCTATTTGACCATAAATTGCAGAATATGTGTTTAATTTAGACAGCTTTCACAAATATACTTAATCTTGCATATTTTATGATAGGCCTGCTTATTCTGATCACTTCGACACAAACTTCACTGCTGTCAGTCATACTGTTTATTAAATAGTAATTAATATATGAAAAACCTACTTTTGCGAACTAGTCCCTGTTTTTTTAGCTCAATCACAACGAAACCAGTGTTGTTAGAATCTCTGGACTGAGTAGATCAATAATTATCCAAAAAAAGTTGAACTTTCCACTTTGAATAGCTGTAACAGGCTCATTTACATAAGGGGCGTGTCCACATAAACCTACATGCCTGTAAACCCATAAGGAAAACTCAAAACATCACAGAAATTGTAGAGCACATGTGGCACATGAATGTAAACCAGCATGCAAAATTTTGTGAAGATCGGGCAATAGGTGGCGCTATAATAGTAGAAAAGGTCTCAAAAACATAGTGTTTCAATGTCTGTTGATGCTCAATACAGTGTTTCAATTACCATTTTAGCCACTAGATGGATCAGCTTTAAGTTTTGCATGCAGTGTATTTGCCCAAAGTGGACTGACATAATATAAAAATAAGACCGCCATTAGTGAATTAACTTTAAGCACCCATTAAACACAGTTAACTATGGCCGATCAGAATGTAACTCAATGGGCATGTTGGACTCATGGGCCTAGAGGTCTGTAGACAATTTGAAAGAAATCATCCACCTCCGCGAGTTTAAGTGTTTTAGAGTGTGTAATTAAACATTTAACTCGATCTATAAACTCTAATACTCTAATCATTTATTTCATTGTCGAATAAACTACTTACAGGCCTCCTAACTGATAAACCTTATGCTGCTAAAACGCTTGAACCCCGTTAATTGCTGCTTGCAGCTATATTTAGGGGTTCAAGCGCGAAGCGCTGAAACCCTATTGTATTTGTTAAGATTTTTATTAGGGGTTCAAGCGCGAAGCGCTGAAACCCTATTGTTTTTGTTAAGATTTTATTATTATTATTATTATTATTATTATTATTATTATTATTTTTCTGCCGAAGTTGCTATCAGGCCGACCAAACCGTAAGTCCGAGAGAGCTGAAACTTGGCCAGATTGTAGTACTCCGGTACACTAGAGGTTGGCCAAAGATGGGCCAAATCGGACCATAGGTGGCGCTATGGCGCCAAAAACCAACATTTTTGCCATTTTTGGCCGCCATTTCGTACACCGTTTGTCGTAGAGTCAAAAACATTACATTTTTTGAATCCTTGGGTTTGCCCGAACAAAAGTGCAAGCGTCAACTTTTTTCTCTAGGACGCTCCGTTTTTCCGATACGTCGCAATTTGTCCAAAACCTACTTTTGCGAACTAGTCCTAGGTTTTTCATCCAATCGTAACCAAACCAGTGTAGAAATGTTCTCTGGACCCTGAATATCAATAGTTATTGAAAAAAAATTGAAATTTTGATTTTCACGCGAAACAGTAGACCAAAAGTTCCATGCTAATTGTAAGCTAATTGCTAATTGTAGCTATAACTTTTGAATGGATTGAGATATCATCACCAAACTTGGTACAGGCATGTATAAGGTCACTTTGAGGCCACAGTGCAAAACCCGCGGATTTTGGCCACATGGCGGCGCTATACAGCTTAAAATTCATAAAAAAGACTCTAACCTTACAACCATTAGTCCAATCAACTTGAAATTTGGCATGCTGTGTCTTTGTCCAACTTGTCATGACATATTGTAAGGACACTGGCATATCTCAAAAAACATGGCCGCCATTAGCTAATTAAGATTGAGCAGCCATTAAACTAGGTTAACAATGAGTGATCGGATTGAAACTCGGTGGGCATGTTCGACTCATGGTCCTAAAGGTCTGTAAGAATTTTGAAAGAAATCGGCCACTAGGGGGCGATTTTGTGTTTTTTGAGGTTGTAATTGATTGGTTATTACACACAGTTTTGCACAGCCACATAAAATACATATCATATGAAAGGCCTGCTCATACCGAACACTGTGACACAAACATCACTGCTGTCAGTCGTACTGTTCATTTAATAATAATTAATATAAGGAAAACCTACTTTTGCGAACTAGTCCCTGGTTTTTAGCTCAATCGCCACGAAACCAGTGTTGTCTGAATCTCTGGACTGCCTAGATCAATAATTATTGAAAAAAAGTTCAACTTTCAACTTTAGCTAGCTATAAATGGCTCATTTGCATAAAAGGGCGTGCCTTTATTCACCTACATGCCAGTAAATGCATGAGGGAAACTCAAAACTTCATGAAATCAGAGACGCACATTTGAGAGGGTATTCTTAACAAGCATGGAAAATTTTGTGAAGATAGGTCAATAGGTGGCGCTATAACAGTAAAAAAGGTCTCAAAAACACTGATTTTCACTGCTATTTGACCATAAATTGCAGAATATGTGTTTAATTTAGACAGCTTTCACAAATATACTTAATCTGGCATATCTTATGATAGGCCTGCTTATTCTGATCACTTTGACACAAACTTCACTGCTGTCAGTCATACTGTTTATTATATAGTAATTAATATAAGAAAAACCTACTTTTGCGAACTAGTCCCTGGTTTTTAGCTCAATCACAACGAAACCAGTGTTGTTAGAATCTCTGGACTGAGTAGATCAATAATTATCCAAAAAAAGTTGAACTTTCCACTTTGATCAGCTGTAACAGGCACATTTACAAAAGGGGCGTGTCCACATAAACCTACATGCCTGTAAACCCATAAGGAAAACTCAAAACATCACAGAAATTGGTGAGCACATGTGGAATATCAATGTGAAAAAACATGCTAAATTTTGTGGATATCGGGCCATAGGTGGCGCTATAATAGTAAAAATGGTCTTAAAAAACATGCTAAATAGCTAAAAAATGCAGTAAATGTGCTTCATTTACACACTATTTCACAAATAAACTTAATCTACATATCTTATCATAGGCCTGCTTATCCCGAACACTTTGACACTAAAACCACTGCTGTCACTCTTACCGTTCTTTAAAAAACCATCAATATGTAAAAAACCTTCTTTTGCAAACTAGTCCCTGGTTTTAAGCTCAATCGCAACGAAACCAGTGTTCTTAGAATCTCTGGACTGAGTAGATCAATAATTATCAAAAAAAAGTTGAACTTTCTACTTTAGATAGCCGTAATAGGCTCATTTACAAAAGGGGCGTGTCTACACGAACCTACATGCATATAAACCCATAAGGAAAACTTAAAACATTACAGAATTTTGTGAGCTCATGTGGCATATTAATGTAAACAAGCATGCAAAATTTTGTGTAAGTCGGGCAATAGGTGGCGCTATAATAGTAGAAAAGGCCTCAATAACACAGTGTTTCAATGTCTGTACAAGCTCAATAGTGTTTCAATTACCATTTTCGCCACTAGATGGATCAACTTGAAATTTGTTATGCACTGTATTTGCTCAAAGTGGAATGACATACTATAAAAAATGGCGGCCATTAGCCAATTAAATTTGAGCACCCTATAAACACAGTTAACGATGGTAAATAAACCTTTGTTACCTTAATTTAACACTCTAATCGTATATTTCATTGTAGAATAAACTATTTACAGGATTCCTAACTGCTAAATAACCTTACGCTGCTAAAATGCTTGAACCCCGTTAATTGCTGCTTGCAGCTATATTTAGGGGTTCAAGCGCGAAGCGCTGAAACCCTATTGTAATTGTAAGGATTTTTATTATTATTATTATTATTATTATTATTATTATGTTTCTGCCTTAATGTGACTCGTGCAGCCTAAACCGTAAGGCCTAGAAATCTCAAACTTGGCCAGATGGTCCAGAATGCGCACCGCTACTCAGATACCATAAACCGTCCAAATCGGCCCATAGGTGGCGCTATGGCGCCAAAAACTAAGATTTCAGACATTTTTGGCCACCATTCGTACACCGTTTGTCCTAAACTCAAAAACTCTACATTTTTTAAATCCTTGGGTCAGCCCGAACAAAAGTGCACAAGCGGTCTTTGGCCTCTACGACGTACCGTTTTTCCGCTACGTCGCAATTTGTCCAAAACCTACTTTTGCGAACTAGTCCTAGGTTTTTCACCCAATCTAAACCAAACCAGTGCATAAATGTTCTCTGGACACTCAATATCAATAATTATCAAAAAAAAGTTGAAATTTTAATTCTCACGCAAAACAATACGCAAAAATGTTCAACGTTAATTGAAGCTAAATGCTAATTGTAGCTATAACTTTTGAACCACATAACATATCATTACCAAACTTGGTACACACATTTATAAGTTCAATATGAGGTCGCAGTGCAAAACCCGCAGACTTTGGCCACAAGGTGGCGCTATAAAGTTCAAAAACTATAAAAAAAAGCCCCAACCATACAACCATTAGTCCAATCAGCTTGAAATTTGGCATGCAGTGTCTTTGTCCAAGTTGTCATGACATATTATAAGGACACTGGCATATCTCAAAAAACATGGCCGCCATTAGCCAATTAAGATTAAGCATCCATTAAACAAGGTTAACGTTGGCCAATCAAAATGAAACTCATTAAGCATGTTCGACTCATGGTCCTACATGTCTGTAAGAATTTTGAAAGAAATCGGCCACTAGGGGGCGATATTCAGTTTTTTTAGGTTCTAACTGATTGTCTATTACACACGGTTTTGCACAACCACACAAAATACATATCATATGATAGGCCTGCTCACACTGAACACTTTGACACTAAAACCGCTCCTGTCACTCTAACCGTTCGTTAAAAAGTCGTCAATATATAAAAAACCTACTTTTGCGAACTAGTCCTAGGTTTTTCACCCAATCTGAACCAAACTAGGTCAGTAATGTTCTCTGGACACTGAATATCAATAATTATCCAAAAAAAGTTGAAATTTTGATTCTCACGCGAAACAACACACAAAAATGTTCTATGCTTATTGAAGCTAAATGCTAATTGTAGCTATAACTTTTGAACATAACGAGACATCATCACCAAACTTGGCACACACATGTATAATGTCAAGTTGAGGTCACAGTACGAAAGCCATGTACTTTGGCCACAAGGTGGCGCTATAAAGCTTGAAAAACTTAACAATTACTCTAACCTTACAACCATTAGTCCAATCAGCTTAAAGTTTGACATGCTGTGCCTTTGACCAAGTTGTCATGACAAAGTATAAGGACATTGGTACATCCCAAAAAACATGGCTGCCATTAGGTAATTAAGATTGAGCAGCCATTAAACTAGGTTAACGATGGCCGATCAGAATGTAACTCAGTGGGCATGTTGGATTCATGGGCCTAGAGATCTGTAGACATTTTGAAAGAAGTCATCCACTAGGGGGCGATTTTGAGTTTTTTGAAGTGTGTAATTAAACATTTGTTAACTCAATCTATAAACTCTAATACTCTATTCATTTATTTCATTGTCGAATTAACTACTTACAGGTCTCCTAACTGATAAACCTTAAACTTCTAAAACGCTTGAACCCCGTTAATTGCTGCCTGCAGCTATATTTATTATTATTAGGGGTTCAAGCGCGAAGCGCTGAAACCCTATTGTAATTGTAAGGATTTTTATTATTATTATTATTATTATTATTATTATTATTATTATTATTATGTTTCTGCCTTAATGTGACTCGTGCAGCCTAAACCGTAAGGCCTAGAAATCTCAAACTTGGCCAGATGCTCCAGAATGCGCACCGCTACTCAGATACCATAAACCGTCCAAATCGGCCCATAGGTGGCGCTATGGCGTCAAAAACTAAAATTTCAGACATTTTTGGCCACCATTCGTACACCATTTGTCCTAAACTCAAAAACTCTACATTTTCTGAATCCTTGGGTCAGCCCGAACAAAAGTGCACAGGCGGTCTTTGGCCTCTAAGACGCACCGTTTTTTCGTTACGTCGCGATTTGTCCAAAACCTACTTTTGCGAACTAGTCCTAGGTTTTGCATCCAATCTAAACCAAACCAGTGCATAAATGTTCTCTGGACACTCAATATCAATAATTATCCAAAAAAAGTTGAAATTTTAATTCTCACGCAAAACAATACGCAAAAATGTTCAACGTTAATTGAAGCTAAATGCTAATTTTAACCATAACTTTTGAACCACATAACATATCATCACCAAACTTGGTACACACATGTATAAGGTCAATATGAGGTCGCAGTGCAAAACCCGCAGACTTTGGCCACAAGGTGGCGCTATAAAGTTCAAAAACTATAAAAAAAGCCCCAACCATAAAACCATTAGTCCAATCAGCTTGAAATTTGACATGCAGTGTCTTTGTCCAAGTTGTCATGACATATTATAAGGACACTGGCATATCTCAAAAAACATGGCCGCCATTAGCCAATTAAGATTAAGCATCCATTAAACAAGGTTAACGTTGGCCAATCAAAACGAAACTCATTAAGCATGTTCGACTCATGGTCCTACATGTCTGTAAGAGTTTTGAAAGAAATCGACCACTAGGGGGCGATATTGAGTTTGTTTAGGTTCTAACTGATTGTCTATTACACACGGTTTTGCAAAACCACACAAAATACATATCATATGATAGGCCTGCTCACACTGAACACTTTGACACTAAAACCGCTGCTGTCACTCAAACCGTTCGTTAAAAAGTCATCAATATATAAAAAACCTACTTTTGCGAACTAGTCCTAGGTTTTTCACCCAATCTGAACCAAACCAGGTCAGTAATGTTCTCTGGACACTGAATTACAATAATTATCCAAAAAAAGTTGAAATTTTGATTTTCATGTGAAACAGTATACCAAAACGTTTCATGCTAATTGAAGCTAAATGCTAATTGTAGCTATAACTTTTGAACGGATTGAAATATCATCACCAAACTTGGCACAAACATGTATAAGGTCAAGTTGAGGTAGCAGTGCAAAACGCACAGACATTAACCACAAGGTGGCGCTATAAAGGCGATTTTGTGTTTTTTGAGGTTGTAATTGATTGGTTATTACACAAAGCTTTGCACAGGCACACAAAATACATATCATAAGATAGGGCTGCTCATACTGAACACTTTGAGACTAAAACCACAGCTGTCAATCATATCGTTCATTAAAAAATCATAAATATATGAAAAACATACTTTTGCGAACTAGTCTCTGGTTTTTAGCTCAATCACAACGAAACCAGTGTTGTTAGAATCTCTGGACTGAGTAGATCAATAATTATCCAAAAAAAGTTGAACTTTCCACTTTGAATAGCTGTAACAGGCTCATTTACAAAAGGGGCGTGTCCACATAAACCTACATGCCTGTAAACCCATAAGGAAAACTCAAAACATCACAGAAATTGGTGAGCACATGTGGCACATGAATGTAAACCAGCATGCAAAATTTTGTGGAGATCAGGCAATAGGTGGCGCTATAATATTAGAAAAGGTCTCAAAAACATTGTGTTTCAATGTCTGTTGATGCTCAATACAGTGTTTCAATTAACATTTTAGCCACTAGATGGATCAGCTAGAAGTTTTGCATGCAGTGTATTTGCCCAAAATGGACTGACATGCTATAAAAATATGGCCGCTATTAGTGAATTAACTTTAAGCACCCATTAAACACAGTTAACGGTGGCTGATCAGAATGTAACTCAATGGGCATGTTGGACTCATGGGCCTAGAAGTCTGTAGACATTTTGAAAGAAATCATCCACTAAAGGGCGAGTTTGAGTGCTTTAGAGTGTCTAATTAAACATTTAACTCAATCTATAAACTCTAATACTCTAATCATTTATTTCATTGTCGAATAAACTACTTACAGGCCTCCTAACTGATAAACCTTAAACTTCTAAAACGCTTGAACCCCGTTAATTGCTGCTTGCAGCTATATTTATTATTATTATTATTATTATGTTTCTGCCTTAAAGTGACTCGTGCAGCCTAAACCGTAAGGCCTAGAAATCTCAAACTTGGCCAGATGCTCCAGAATGCGCACCGCTACTCAGATACCATAAACCGTCCAAATCGGCCCATAGGTGGCGCTATGGCGCCAAAAACTAAGATTTCACACATTTTTGGCCACCATTCGTACACCATTTGTCCTAGACTCAAAAACTCTACATTTTATGAATCCTTGGGTCAGCCCGAACAAAAGTGCACAGGCGGTCTTTGGGCTCTACGACGCACCGTTTTTTCGCTACGGCGCGATTTGTCCAAAACCTACTTTTGCGAACTAGTCCTAGGTTTTTCACCCAATCTGAACCAAACCAGTGCATAAATGTTCTCTGGACACTCAATATCAATAATTATCCAAAAAAAGTTGAAATTTTAATTCTCACGCAAAACAATACGCAAAAATGTTCAACGTTAATTGAAGCTAAATGCTAATTGTAGCTATAACTTTTGAACCACATAACATATCATCACCAAACTTGGTACACACATGTATAAGGTCAATATGAGGTCGCAGTGCAAAACCCGCAGACTTTGGCCACAAGGTGGCGCTATAAAGTTCAAAAACTATAAAAAAAGACCCAACCATACAACCATTAGTCCAATCAGCTTGAAATTTGACATGCAGTGTCTTTGTCCAAGTTGTCATGACATACTATAAGGACACTGGCATATCTCAAAAAACATGGCCGCCATTAGCCAATTAAGATTAAGCATCCATTAAACAAGGTTTACGTTGGCCAATCAAAACGAAACTCATTAAGCATGTTCGACTCATGGTCTTACATGTCTGTAAGAATTTTGAAAGAAATCGGCCACTAGGGGGCGATATTCAGTTTTTTTAGGTTCTAACTGATTGTCTATTGCACACAGTTTTGCACAACCACACAAAATACATATCATATGATAGGCCTTCTCACACTGAACACTTTGACTCTAAAACCGCTGCTGTCACTCAAACTGTTCGTTAAAAAGTCATCAATATATAAAAAACCTACTTTTGCGAACTAGTTCTAGGTTTTTCACCCAATCTGAACCAAACTAGTTCTGAAATGTTCTCTGGACACTGAATATCAATAATTATCCAAAAAAAATTGAAATTTTGATTTTCACGTGAAACAGTATCCCAAAACGTTTCATGCTAATTGAAGCTAAATGCTAATTGTAGCTATAACTTTTGATCGGACTGAAATATCATCACCAAACTTGGCACACACATGTATAAGGTCAAGTTGAGGTAGCAGTGCAAAACGCACAGACATTAACCACAAGGTGGCGCTATAAAGGCGATTTTGTGTTTTTTGAGGTTGTAATTGATTGTTTATTACACAAAGCTTTGCACAGGCACACAAAATACATATCGTAAGATAGGGCTGCTCATACTGAACACTTTGAGACTAAAACCACAGCTGTCAATCATATCATTCATAAAAAAATAATAAATATATGAAAAACCTACTTTTGCGAACTAGTCTCTGGTTTTTAGGTCAATCACAACGAAACCAGTGTTGTTAGAATCTCTGGACTGAGTAGATCAATAATTATCCAAAAAAAGTTGAACTTTCCACTTTGAATAGCTGTAACAGGCTCATTTACAAAAGGGCCGTGTCCACATAAACCTACATGCCTGTAAACCCATAAGGAAAACTCAAAACATTACAGAAATTGGTGAGAACATGTGGCACATAAATGTAAACCAGCATGCAAAATTTTGTGGAGATCGGGCAATAGGTGGCGCTATAATAGTAGAAAAGGTCTCAAAAACATAGTGTTTCAATGTCTGTTGATGCTCAATACAGTGTTTCAATTAACATTTTAGCCACTAGATGGATCAACTTGAAGTTTTGCATGCAGTGTATTTGCCCAAAATGGACTGACATGCTATAAAAATATGGCCGCCATTAGTGAATTAACTTTAAGCACCCATTAAACACAGTTAACGATGGCCGATCAGAACGTAACTCAATAGGCATGTTGGACTCATGGGCCTAGACGTCTGTAGACATTTTGAAAGAAATCATCCACTAGAGGGCGAGTTTGAGTGTTTTAGAGTGTGTAATTAAACATTTAACTCAATCTATAAACTCTAATACTCTAAACATTTATTTCATTGTCGAAGTAACTACTTACCGGCCTCCTAACTGATAAACCTTAAACTTCTAAAACGCTTGAACCCCGTTAATTGCTGCTTGCAGCTATATTTATTATTATTATTATTATTATTATTTTTCTGCCGAAGTTGCTATCAGGCCGACCAAACCGTAAGTCCGAGAGAGCTGAAACTTGGCCAGATTGTAGTACTCCGGTACACTAGAGGCTGGCCAAAGATGGGCCAAATCGGACCATAGGTGGCGCTATAGCGCCAAAAACCAACATTTTTGACATTTTTGGCCGCCATTCGTACACCGTTTGTCGTAGACTCAAAAACATTACATTTTTTGAATCCTTGGGTTTGCCCGAACAAAAGTGCAAGCGTCGACTTTTTTCTCTAGGACGCTCCGTTTTTCCGCTACGTCGCGATTTGTCCAAAACCTACTTTTGCGAACTAGTCCTTGGTTTTTCACCCAATCTGAACCAAACCAGTTCTGTAATATTCTCTGGACACTGAACATCAATAATTATCAAAAAAAAGTTGAAATTTTTATTCCCGCGCGAAACTGTACACAAAAATGTTCAATGCTAATTGAAGCTAAATGCTAATTGTAGCTATAACTTTTGAACGGAAAGAGCTATCATCACCAAACTTGGCACACATATGTATAAGGTCAAATTGAGGTCACATACCAAAACTTGCCGGTTTTTGCCACGAGGTGGCGCTATTAGCTTAAAAAATAGAAAAATACACATAACTAAGCGACCGTTCATCCGATTAACGTCAAATTTGGTACGCAGTGCCTTTGTCCAAGGCCACATCAGAAAATGGCCGCCATTAGCCAATCAAAATTTGACCACCCTATAAACAAGGTTAACGATGGCCGATCAAAACGAAACTTGGTGAGCATGTTCGACACATAGTCCTAGACGTCTGTACCAGTTTTGAAAAAAATCGGCCACTAGGGGGCGATTTTACGCATGTTTAAAGTGTAAAGAGTTGTGTATCACACAACCTTATGCAAAGGCACACAAAATACATATCATTTGATAGGCCTGCTCATACCGAACAGTTTGACACTAAAACCACTGCTGTCACTAAAACCGTTCGTTAAAAAATCATCAATATATGAAAAACCTACTTTTGCGAACTAGTCCCTGGTTTTTAGCTCAATCGCAACGAAACCAGTGTTGTTAGAATCTCTGGACTGAGTACATCATTTATTATCAAAAAAAAATTGAACTTTTCATTTTGCATAGCTGTAATAGGCTCATTTACAAAAGGGGCGTGTCTACACATACCTACATGCCTGTAAACCCATAAGGAAAACTCAAAACATTACAGAAATTGGTGAGCACATGTAACATATCAATGTGAAGAAACATGCAAAATTTTGTAGAGATCGGGCTATAGGTGGCGCTATAATAGTAAAAAAAGTCCTAAAAACATGCTAAATGGCTTAAAATGCAGTAATTGTGCTTCATTTAAACACTTTTTCCACAAACACACTTAATCTACATATCATATGATAGTCCTGCTCATACCGAACAGTTTGACACTAAAACAATTGCTGTCACTCAAACCGTTCGTTAAAAATTCATCAATATATGATAAACTTGTTTTTGCGAACTAGTCCCTGGTTTTTAGCTCAATTGCAACAAAAACAGTGTTGTTAGAATCTCTGGACTGAGGAGATCAATAATTATCAAAAAAAAGTTGAAATTTCTACTTTTAACCGCTGTAACAGGCTTATTTACAAAAGGGGCGTGTCTACTTGAACCTACATGCCTGTACACCAATAAGGAAAACTCAAAACCTCACAGAAATTGGTCAACACATATGTCATATCAATATAAAGAACCATGCAAATTTTTGTGGAGATCGGGCTATAGGTGGCGCTATAATAGTAAAAATGGTCTTAAAAACATGCTAAATGGCTTAAAAATGCAGTAAATGTGCTTCATTTACACACTTTTTCCACAAACACACTTAATTTACATATCATATCATGGGCCTGCTCATTTCAAATGCTTTGGCACAAAACCCACCGCTGTCACTCAAACCTTTCATTAATTATTCACCATTATTTCAAAAACTACATCTGGGAACTAGTCCCTGTTTTTCTTAATAAAACGAGTGTTGTACAAATGTCTGGACTGCCTAGATCAATAATTATGAAAAATAAACTTACTTTTTTTAAATAGTAACTTTATGTACACACACAGCATGTATTTATGCATCTTCAAATGGTCTAAAAATTGTATTACTGTTTGTAGCCACTAGATGACAGCAGAAGACCACTTATTGTTGGTTCAAAGTCATTGAAGTAGCAGTTAGGATCACTCTGAATCACATGTTTACATGGTATTAACACTGGTTTTGCATTTTAAACAAGCTTAGTACAAACTTATCACTTAAATTATTTACATGTTATATTTTTTGTCCATCTTGGAAGTTTTAAAGGTCTCAAAAACACATATTTTTAATATTCTATAATTTTTGCCACTATAAACAGACTTTTAGTTGTCACCTACCATTTTTAACCACTAGATGTCAGCACAAGACCACTTATTATTTGTTCATAACATTTGCATACCTTTGTTTTTTTTTACATTTTTAGAGTTTAAAGTCATGGAAATTGCATTTAGGATCACTCTGAATGACATTTTGACATGATGTAAACACTGTTATGCATTAAAAAACAAATTTTGTCCCAGTTTAAATCTTCATAATAATTCTAATAGGCAAAACTGAATCTATAATTAAAGACCTTGCTCTAAAACAGGGGTGCTGTCCTGCAGTTTTCAGTTGCAGCCCTTATCAAACACACCTGCCTGTAATTATCAAGTGCTCCTCACGTTCTAAATAGTTGGTTCAGGTGTGTTTGATCAGGGTTGGAGCTGAAATCCGCTGGAAGGTCGATCGCCAGAAACAGGGTTGAGCACCCTTGCTCTAAAACATATGAAAAAAAATCACAACTGTGGCGACTAGATGGCAGTGACAGACCACTTATAGTTTATTTTACTGCTCTGTAGCAAAGAATGCATTCTGAATCCCAAACTGACATGGCATAAACACGATTAATGCATTTACTGTCACTCAAAATGTTCATTAAAGATTTGTCAATATGCAAAAACCGAAGTTGCTGTTTTGGAGTGTGTAATCAAACATTTGTTAGCTCAATCTATAAACTCTAACACTCTATTTATTATATATTTCATTGTCGAATAAACTATTTACAAGCTTCCTAACTGCCAAATAACCTTACGCTGCTAAAATGCTTGAACCCCGGTAATTGCTGCTTGCAGCTATATTTATTATTATTATTGTTGTAATTTTTATTGTTATTATTATTTAGATTTAATTGAATTAAAATATTAATCATAAAAGTTCACTAAAAATAACTCATAATAATAAAAATAAATAAATTCTACCACTTTTAATAATAATAAAAATATTACTACTACTACTACTACTAATAATAATAATTATTATTATTATTATTATTAGCAGTAGCAGTATTGGTATTGTTTTTATTATTAATAGCAGTGGTAGTATTGGTATTATTATTCATTCATTCATTTTCTTTTCGGCTTCTAAAGAGGCTTTTCGGTCTCTTTATTAATCTGGGGTCGCCACAGCAGGATGAACCGCCAACTTATCCAGCATATGTTTTACGCAGCGAATGCCCTTCCAGCTGCAACCCAGTACTGGGAAACACCCATACACTCCCATTCATAAAACCCATGCGAACATGGTGAGAACATGCAAACTCCACACAGAAATGCCAACTGACCCAGCCGAGGCTCGAACCAGCGACCTGAGGCAACAGCGCTACCCACTGCACCACCGCACCGCCAGTATTATTATTATTATTATTATTATTATTATTATTATTAATTTCGAAATGACATAAATGCGAAAAATGCTTGGCTTTATACTTTTTAATATGGCTAGAAACAAGAATATAATATTGAGATATAATATGAAAATGATATGATATTATATGATATATGATGTGATGAGATATGGTATTAAATTACAGATTGTAAATGGAAAAAACAATTATTTCAGCCAATATTGCTTAACAACAACAACAATTGTTGATGTTTTTGTTATTATTAATATTATTAATTAATTAATAATTATTATTATTAATTACTATTGCTACTAGTATTGCTGTTGTTTTTGTTTACATGTGTATAGAAATTCAAGTTGACATGTAGATGTGCCTAGAAATTAATTATTATTTATAAAGTAATAAAGAGTGGACGACAAAATCATATAATCATAAAATCCTATAAATATAAAAATATTGATGCACATTTAGATAGGTTTGTATGCTTTGTTTTTAATTTTCAGTTAAAACGTCAATTCAGAAAGCGCTAGGATTTATCGTCAGGCCCTGAATGGAAAACCCATTCAGCCTATCGAATCCTTCAGGGCTCCAAGTGTTCTAGAATTTGAACAGCGTTTGGCTCGATATCAGAGCTGGGTGACGTTCACTCATTCGCTCTCAGTGCCAAGGAAATGAATGCGATTGGATATGTGGATGAAAAGGGACCGGGGACGGAGGCAGATGTGGATTTCTAACGTCCTTTTACCCATGATCCTGTTCTTAGTGTGGCAGAAATATGGGATTACTGTTTTAACTGAAGCTCAGGGGGAAGAGGAATAAAAGATTTGTCGCATTTGACGGACGGGTTTAAGTCAGACTGAAAAAGCTGGAAAAGTGAACGCAGCAGAAGAAACGGGCGACCTCGAGACAATCCCAGAGGCCTGTGCTGTCAGGAATGCCGTCTGTTTTGCTCATATTTAGGGACGAGATTGTTTGATGTGGTGCTTGTGTATGGTCGTTTTTATATTTTGCTTTATTTTAATTGCTAGAGAAATGGGAAGAGCGCCAGTTTCTTCTGTCAAAACACCATTTTTCTATTTTTTTCTGTGTAAAATTCCCCTCGGGTTCATCTAAATGCTACAGCTAGTTTCTTCTTTTTTTACACATACAGTTTGAAGTCAGATATTTTAAGGGAAATGTTTAAAATCCCTTCAGAAAGACACCTTTTTAGAGTAATTATCATTGATCAAATTGAAACAACTTATATGACTTTCATTAGTGTTGTTGTTATTTGTATATGTATATATAGTTAAAGGCAGAATTATTAGCCCCGTTAATTTTTTTCCTCAATTGACCCTTCGCTAAGCCACACCCAAAATCCGCCACCCACCAATCCTGGCTTAGCAACCGGAGCTATGCGCAGGGGCTTTGTCAAGCTTTCGAGCGAGGGAAACAAGCCAAAGCGTTGTGCATATGGATTGTGCAAATCTGATACCAGGTATCCTTAAAGTTTGGACAGAATGGTGGAATTTTTTTTCCCTTTTCAAAACCTAAAACCCAAGGCAAGAAATGCCAGCGTGGATCAAGCTCTGTGTTGGGCGCTAAATGAGTGGAGTTAAGTTGGTTTTGTTTTGATATTCCTGACACATTCAGTGATGGACCGACGGCAATAACTCGCACACATCTTACCCTAAAAAGATCTAAACTGTGTTTCCTACAAAAATACAAAGCAGGTTATGTTTCCCAGCTCTCTTTTTCTTTATTTCGCTTGATATTAAGAGCACTGCTCCGTTTAACTGTACGTTCACACCGAAAGCGGCGAGAGCGTCAAAGTAGCCGGAAGTCATTCATTTGCAGTGGAAGCCGGCGGCGATAAGCGGCGAGGAGCAGCGCGGCGCGTCTTCGCCAGGGTGAGCGTCGAGGAGAGTTGAGATCAAGTCAACTTTATGGTAATGAGCTATGATGCGGTTTGGCGGCAAGCAATCGGAATGTAGAAGTCCACCGCTTGAGAGGAGTCAGAGAACACAGTCACTGTGAACTTTGGTTCCGACCACAGTTGTTCCCAAGGGTTTTATTATTGCGGTCGCTGGATTTCCAATTATTTGCAATGTTTTCCTTACTGGAACGTAGATTTAAAAAGTTACTGGCGAGTTACTGATGTGCATCAATGTTATGTATATATATATTTCTTTAAAAAAAGCGGGAATTTCATGCGACAATACAAAACAGTATTGCTGCTTCAGAATATTTCAGGCATATGGACACATCGTGGAGCAAAGCCACACCACATGCAACTAGATCTTCCGTAGTTAAGTGAATTTGATAATAAGTGTGCAACACCTTCACGCTAGAAAGCATGTTTTATGCGGGAGTGTAAGTGGTATGATATGCTGCAACGGCTCCTTTAAATACGCGATCAATGTGTAGCGAATTTTGACGCTCTCGCCGCCGGAGCTCAAGGCAGACAGCGTTGTCGCCAGGGCGGCCAGAGCGACCTTTGACGCTCTCGCTGCTTTCGGTGTAAACGTACAGTAAGCCTTCGCCATAGTAGTCATACTAATAGCAGTCATATTTCCATCTGTTTCAAGCTACGAATATTTGAAACTACAAGTCAACAGAACAACAGAGATGTGATCACAAACTGAGCACTTGCGATCAATATATTTTACCCGCAGCTGTTTTTCAGTCATTTATAAAGAGCACACAAACATACTGACAGTTATAGGTAACTTACTGTACGCTGTAATCGGTCAATGATGCTAATATTTGGTACAAATCCATCCATTTCCCCTTTCTGGCTGTTCTTTCTGTAAATGAATTATGTAGAAGCACTGTCTATGCGTGTTTCCTCGTCAGTTAGTAACGCTATATTTCATTGCACAACAATTAATCTATCAGGCTTTTTGGCTAAAATAGAGAAATCACGGTTTAATTTGTTATTGTTAGATTATTTTTCAATTTCACCTATCCTGGTGTGCATGAACTAAGCTGTTGAATGGTCTGAGCGTATGAGGTGGCTAGGCTAACCTAGCTTCAATTTTGATTTAATTATTTTCTAATCGGTTGCCTATTATGTCGTGAATATACCCCTGTAATGCATACTGCAGTCCTTTTTTGTTGGGCTTTCTCGGATATCTCACATGTTCGCCAAAAATGGCTAATTATATCCCTGGGAATGTCTGACACCAGCGCATACACATTGTAATAGACTTGCCAGGTACGAAAGCTTGACAGGCGTAGCAACCCTAACTAAGGTGGGCGGGGCTTATCGTAGGGTCAATTTCTGTTTAACGGAGAGAAGATTTTTTTTCAGCACATTACTAATCATAATAGTTTTAATAACTCATCTCTAATAACTGATTTATTTTATCTTTGTCATGATGACAGTAAATAATATTTTTCTAGATATTTTTCAAGACACTTCTATACAGCTTAAAGTGACATTTAAAGGCTTAACTAGGGTAATTAGGTGAACTAGGCAGGTTAGAGTAATTAGGCAAGTTATTGTATAACGATGGTTTGTTCAGAAGACTATCCAAAAAAATTAGCTTAAAGAGGCTAATAATATTGACCTTAAAATGGTATTTAAAAAATTAAAAACTGCTTTTATTCTACCCGAAATAAAACAAATAAGACTTTCTCCAGAAGAAAAAATATTATCAGACATACTGCGAAAATATTAAACATTATTATCTGTTAAACACCATTTGAGAAATATTTAAAAAAGAGAAAAAAATCAAAGGGGGGTTAAGTAATTCTGACTTCTGTGTATATACAGTGTTTCCTCTAGGATTTTTTTCCAGCTGTGGTGGCAGGCCTTGGACAGAGATCTTCCAACTACCTATGTTATTATTTCAATGACAAACGCCGAGTGCGCATATGTTTGCTTGTATGCCGATTTCCTCTGTTCGTGCACAAAACTTCTTGCACTGCCTCAGATATAGGCTGCTCAATTCGATTTTGTGCGTTTATGTAACAAGTATGTCTCCAACATTTATTAGATTTGCTAGGAATATTTATGAATGTCTCCAATAGACCTATAGAATGGCATTGATGTGTATTCAGGTAAAGTGAAACGGCAATAAACTCCTGCAAGATAAAGTCATTACATGCAGAACCATAGACCTTTATCTATAAAAAAGTATAGTTATGGAAACTGAAAGCTACGTCATGTTTGCTGGCCTCACGCATCGCGCAGCCCTGTCAGTCAGCAAGTAACCTTAAAGGGTTAAAGAAATAACGCATAGCACTACTACGATTACAGAAAAGTTCACTCTGTTATAATTTACTTACATTTTTATACATTTTGGTGCCACTAAAAAAAAAACCTAGCAACAACTGAAGGTTTTGAATGAGAAGCTGTAATGTAGCCATGGTGGGAATGAATTTTGGTGTGGCGCCCCGCCATGGAAGAATGAATATAGCGGAAACCATGATACTGCGTTGAATTGAATGTTTGCTATGCTAAGTGTTTGATTTGCCTTATTGGGAACTCGACTTTTAGGCAGTGTTGAATCTTTAACAGCTGAACCCTTCATTGGCCTGTTTATTGTTTAATTTTTTATCATTGTCTGACCCTTTGACCTCTCTGACCCTGTCTAGACGTCTTCTGACAGCAGCTGTCAGTGCAGTAATGATGCTGGCTCTCATTGTATGTGCTTGAATAGCTTGTGCTCTTGTTGCCTTTTCAGGCCGCCATTGAAAGCCTTTACAAATGCATTTACAGCCTGTGGTTGAACAATTAAAACATATTCCAATTAAGTTATTATCGAATTCTCGTCCCGGCTGTTGTATTCTCAGTGGTCGAGCGCTTGCTGCAATCCGGGTCATTCCCTTGAGGCTGGTTAATGCGGGATATCATCTCAGGACAAGTCTATTAAAGCGTCTGTGACTCACCCAAACTTCACCCCTGCCTTCAGCTGAGTCATTGGCTCGCTTTTTAAGCCTGTGTGAGAGTACGTTTGCATTTCTGAATAGATATATACACTAGGGCTGCACGATATTGGAAAAATCTGACATTTTGTTTTACTGCGATTATGAATCTAATTTCACTACATGACTTGAAAAGCTCTATTTGGAAAGATTTTGTTAATTTAGATGGACTGGGATGATCAAGTCTTTTTCTATGCAGTGCATCTACATAAATTATAATAAATTACAAGTAAAAGTAAATAAATAAGCAGTGCTTTTTTTTTAGGGGGAGTCTATCAGTACTCATGTACATAAATTAATTGATCAAATGTAAAAAAAAAACATGGTCCTCATTGTATGATTAAAAAAAAAAAAATAAAAATAAAATGTAATGTCTTTATCTTTTAATCTTTAATAAATAATCTAATCCTGCAATGTGACTATTGTAGATACACTCAGTGATATCGATGCTCAAACGATATATTGTTCAGCCATACGCATTTATTTTCAGTGTCTTTTTATGAAACCCATTGCAACATTGATGCATTTGCTCTCAAATTATTTATTAGTCCGTTTTGTCCAGCTAGAGGAGTCTAAGGGTGCTTTCACACCTAGACTTTTGTTCCGGAACGTGGCGCCTTTGCCCAGTTAGCGCGGTTCGTTTGGCATATGTGAACAGGGCAATCGCGCTCGGAATCACGTCAAAGCAATCGCTCCGAGACCGCCTGAATGAGGTGGTCTCGGCTCGATTGAAACGAACCCTGGAGCGGATCGATTGTAGTGAGAAAGCGATACGATCCGAGCCCGGTTATATCACAGTGTTTTATGGATATGTAATAGGCATATGACTATATGAAGAGAGAATTATGAGTAGATTATATGAGTCATTCCAGACATCCCAAGTCTCCCGGAAGTTCCGGGAGTATCCCGCAAATGCACAGAGACTCCCAGATGCCCGCAAACAAGTGATAATCTCCCGGAAATCGCGCGTCTTCCTCCCGGTCCTCAAAATACGTCGCGCACCCTTCTCATCACCCCTCCCCTCCTCGCTCTTCAGACATGTCGCGCGCACGCTGTCAAACACCACCAAACCACCCCCGACAGCTGAGCGGGACTCTGCTAAATAAACCGTGAAACTCTGACCAATGTGAGGAGAGTTTACTCACACGTGACTTGTTTTAGCTCTTTTGGTCCGTTTAGAAACTTTGCAGTGTGAAAGCGAACTGCGCCAACAACAAAGAGCAACAATGTAACAATTTTAATCCCTGTTTCGGAACAACTGAATCGATTCACTGGTGTGAAAGCACCCTAAATTTCTTGCAAGAATTAAAATGCGGGTAAGATATAGAGTAAAACGGTGTGTTTTCTACTAAAAAAATATTTAACTTCGTAATTAAAATGGTAACACTTTACAATAATGGTCAATATTTACCTACATGAGCTAAGAATGAACAATCTTGCACAGCATTTATTAACCATAGTTTAGCATTTACTAATGCATTATTAAAATTAGGGCTGCACGATTAATCAAAAAAAGATCGCAATCCATATTGTCTTATGCATATTGTTTTATATACGTTGCTCGGCAACATGAACTCCTCTAAATGGTGTTGAAAGAGTCACATACTGTATTTATAAGGTATAATTCACCCAAAAATTTCATTTCTGTCTTAATGTAATGATGTATTCGCAGCCACGAAATCATGAGCTGACGCACTGTTTGTTTATTACTGAGAGGACGTACGCGTGCCCGCCGATGCAGTCTACTTTAGTGAACAGAACCTCCATAGGCTGGGACTAACAGATAATAAAGTTGTAAATAACGTTCAATTTGTTGCACAAAGTGATCATTTGGGAGCCACGCGGGAAGTATGATTTGCATGCATGCAAATGATCATATCGCATTTTAGAGTTATGATTACGACAAGCTTTTGAATGTTTCTTTCATAGCGAACACAAAGTGTTGTGAATGAAAATGAATGTTTTACAGTGTCAGTATAACTACTTTAGCCTATATAATTTTAAACTGCAAGAGGGAATCTGATAATGACAAATGTCTCATTTTACCAGTGAAAAAATGGTCTAATAATGTTGTCAATGACAAATGACAAGCATACAGTTGAAGTCAGAATTATTAGCCCCCCTGTTTATTTTTTCCCCAAATTTTTGTTTAGAGGAGAGAAGATTTTTTTCAACACATTTCTAAACATAATAGTTTTAATAACTCCTCTCTAATAACTGATTTATTTTATCTTTACCATGGTTTGTTCTGTAGACTATCAAAAAAAATAGCTTAAAGGGGCTAATAACTTTAACCTGAAAATGTTTTTTAAAAAATTAAAAACTGCTTTTATTCTAGCCGAAATAAAACAAATAAGACTTTCTCCAGAAGAAAAAATATTATCAGACATACTGTGAAAATTTCCTTGCTCTGTTAAACATCTTTTGGAAATGATTTTAAAAAGAAAAGAAAATTCAAAGGGGGGTTAATAATTCTGACTTCAACTGTATGTCTCAAACATAACAATTCAACTTTAAAGTTATGAATGGTTGTATTCTGATGTCATCACTTTACTGTCAATTAATGACCAGGACATATTTGAAGTCTAAACAAGTCCACCATTCGAAGTCTATACAAAATGTAGCAATTTACCAATAGTAGAGCCACACATACGCCTGATAATATTATTGTTGTTTAATTGTATGTTTGAGAATGAACAATAATAACAGCCTACTCATATTAACCTTTATTTTATATCTACAGAATCGTAAGAAAATCCTGATCGTGATTGCAAGCAAAAAAAAATTTTGATTCTCATTTTAGCCAGAATCGTGCAGCCCTAATTAAAATCCAAATTCATGCTTGTTAACATTAGTTAAAGGTGCTGTATGTAAGTTTTTGACTCTTCTAAAGCATAAAAATACCATAATATGTTTGCAGATATTTATAAAACATCCCAAGTGAACAGACTTGTTTAACTGAAAAACAATGCTGAAGTCAGATATTCTGCTTTAAAAATGGTTTTTCCGTGCCGGAACGCTGTCTTTGTTTAGGTAAAGTTAACCTGCAGAATGCCAGTTTAGCCAATTATATTTCAGCACTCCGGGTTGCCTTGTTGGAAAACAGCGTATTTCATTCATTCATTCAGAAAGGCTCTGAAAGCGTGACCGAAATGGACAGTATCAGACATCGAAATGAGACAGATTCAGTTCCACATGAGGTTATTAATTAGCAAATGATATAAATATTGCGAACGTAAACATAAGGTGAGCAGATTACACTGTAATCTTGTGTCCTAACAACACACAAACAGCAGTTTGGCTGTTTGCACCAGACGAAACACGACAGAAATTTAAATACAGCCTTTCAGAAGCACAGAACATGCACTCACTCACGAAACGGTAAGGTTTAGAATCCATTTAAACTCACAATGTTAGCATTTAGCATTGAATAAAACACACGAGGCTTACCTGAGGTGCACTGTCATAGGTTTCACATGTTCAGCTGTGAGAAATAGAAGCCGTTTCTAATATCTCAATTCGAGGTGATGGTTAGAACTAAAGCTCCTTTTAATATGAAAAATGTTCCTTCTACCGCGTGTCGTTGCTTTAATTTAGAACACGGTTTAAATCACTCGCTCCTGTACTCAATCTGGCATCCCACGCGTTTATTTTGATCTAGGAGTGCGATACCTAGTTCAACCACTGGGTGACAAACTTACATACTGCACCTTTAATTACTAACATGAACTAACAATGAACAACTTTATTTTCATTAACTAACATTAACAAAGATTAATAAATTAGCTAATGCACCAATAATTTGAAGTGTTGCCATTTAAACCAGGAAAATTCAAACTTTAACAGCATTTTTTTTTTTTTTAATCACTCGTGACCTTTAAAAATACAGAATCAGAAAGAGTTGCAGGTAAGTTCGAGGCATGCGACGAAAACCGTTTTTAAGGTATACCGCGGTTTGGAAAAGTCGAGGTTTTAAAAGCGCCAAAATTTTCTGTATTACCGTTCCTAAGGTATGTGTAAGATATTTTTATTTACATTTTTTTTTATTGTTTTCAAAGGGGAAAAAAGTTGTTGTTTTTTACCCAGACATTTAAAAAGAATATATTTTAGAGCAGTAATCACAATACTGTGAAACTGTGATATTTTTATCCAAGGTAATCATACCGTCAGAATCTTATACCGGCCCATGCCTAGTATGCTCACACATACGAGGATTTTGTTTTTGTGACAGAGCTTTTACAGTGCAACAGAAATACAGAGCCGGGACAAAACAAGATAATAAATTAATTTAAAAATATATACAAATTGACAAGTGTATGTACAGGTATATTACTATTAGGGATGCAACAATACAGTTAGCTTAGGGTTCAATACATACCTCGGTTTTTTAACACTGTTTTTGGTTCAGTTCTGATGGCTTAACACATAAGTGTTTTTTTTTTATTGTTATTTATGCTTAGGCAATAGGAACAGTAAGAAAGAGAAAAAAATAAAAACGATTTATTGCAAAACTCCTTTATTTTACTTCAAAGCCAAGAAAGGTACACTAGCTCCTAGTGTATTGTATAATAAAAAAATGAACACTGGAATCTCACAGCTGCTGGTAGCCCATGTACAAACTTGGAAACATAAACATGCATGTGAAGTTAATAAACATAAATTGACCATTTCAAATAAAGTGTCTTTTGGAACCAGTTGGATATGTTTGGTGGAAGGATTCAGTGAGGGATTGCTGTTTTTTGGAGTTTATTACCTTCTCTGCTATCCTGCATTCAGACAGTGATATTGCTGGGTGATGGCGCCGCAGATGTGCAGTCATGTTGGAAGTGTTTCCGTTCGATTAGTCTATACGTGTAACCGTAATGTTCCCACACCGCGGATTTGAAAGACGCCGGCGCTTCCTCGTACTGTTGCCTCACTTCACCGCAGCTCACCATGTTAAAGTGTGGAATGATGGTTGAGCGCCCCCAACTTTAGAGCATAGTGATTGAATATTTACTCACGGGGAGGAGTTTCCTCATCTCAGCTCGTAGACTTACAGGCACACACAAACAGTCAATTCAGAGAGAAACAAAACGCACATAAATTATTTAAACATAAAAGTGAAAAAAAACGCAATTCACAAGCACGTATTGAACCGTGGATGTCGTACCGAACGGTTCAATATTGTATTGAGAATTGTTGTATCTCTAATTACTATATACATCATTATGTGTGCAGCTGTTATGTGCAAATTGGCATGTAAAGTATTTTGTTAAATAAATAAGTGTATATGTGTATAAAAAGTAGTGATGTTTGTTTCACAATTACTATCATCAAGTGTTGATAAGATGGATTGCCTGAGGAAAGAAACTGTGTCGGGCTAATATTCAAAATTATGGGATATAAAAAGATTTTAAATGTAGAAGTAGAACTTATAGCTATAGAAAATAACAAATGTGAAATGTTGAAAACATTAGATATTATAAACTTTAACAAAATATAAACTGTATATATTAAAAAGCTTGGCTGTACAAACAAACATGCAAAACAGAAGTCTTTCTAACAAAGTGCCTGGTGCATAAAGAGAAGTATATATTTAAATAGCATTTTCTTATTTAAAAGTGTAGGATTTTTAGCAAATGCTATTTAGAACTGGATTAATTCAGACTTATAATAATAATAATAATAATAATAATAATAATAATAATAGTATAATATAATAATAATATAAATAGGGCAGATAATAAAGTAGGTACGATATTGGACAAAATGCACATTGTGATATTTTATTTTTCTGCGATACATATTGCGATTACATATTCCACCAGATGAAATATTATACATAGATTATACAAAAATACAATAATCAAAACATTATACATTCATGTATCTGCTTTAAACTGGCTTGAAATGTTTACACAGTCACAGACCTTAAAAACACATGCCGATGGTACAATTTCTGGTAAATCTGTGGAGTTGTTGCAAAGTTTAACTATTAGATGTTGTTTCAACTGTCAACAACAATAAAGCCCACATTTACTTTGGCCTAGTGCCACGTCGTGGACCTCCGCTGACTGAGAGCGAACCTCACGCAACGGACGAGGCTTTTATACTTGATGCATTCGCCATTGTGATATTCTTTAAAACAACAGGGGGCGGTGAAAAGAAACTGACCATAGAATCAGGCGGATAGAAAACAGACGAGTAGAAAATTTCCAGAACTACGTCATATCATTAATATTATTCAAGATTTTTAAACTAATTATTTTTATAAATTATTTAAATGATTATAAATATTTTTATAACCATTCAAGATTTTTTAAATTCAAACTTTTGATGCATCACTTGCTTTAGTTCTGTACTCGGACAGTTCCACCTTTTAAGTTCATTAAAATATTCATGACAACAGAACATGGGTTGCTCGACAAATATATATTTTTTATTATGGCAAGAAAAAAAAACTACACATACTAAAAATCAACAAGCTAAAGACTTTTTTATTTAACCCACTCAACAATTCACACATTACTGTCTGGCTAGTTTGTCCTCTACTTATGCTAAAAAGGCAATAATTGTCCAACATTACTGACCATTATCACCAGTAAAGGCCAGAAAAACAGGGCATCATTATATTGTAAACCGATAGAGCATTTACCAACCTACGTCACACATGACGTCACACAGGTTCAACTGCACATAGCGGTTGCAAAAAGAGACCGGTTGCAATAGCAAACATGTTGTGTTGTGCGGTAGAATGCCAAAACTTTACTGTACACCACACTGCTTTTAATGCCAGCTGCAGACGTCTTTGGCTAACAGCCATCGTAAAAGCTGAATGGAGTAAGGACCTAATAAAAAAGTTCTCACTTTATATCAGGTTAGTTCATGCTATGCTGAATCATACACATTACTCATTTTAGATTGCAGCAATGATTTCAGAAAAAGCAGTTCAATATGGTGAATTAAACTGCGGACACTGAATGCTTAGAATGAAATGTGAAAGTGTAAGTTCATACCCTGCCGTACTGGTGTAGTTCACTGTCAGAATGCAGTTGTTTTGCTTGTTGATGATTACACAGGCTTTGTACAGTTGTCTTCTTTCCTTGTCTTTGGCTCGGCAGAACCTCAGTTTTTAGCACTACATAGTTTTGAATCTGGTAATCATGGAGCATTATTTCTTGCACATGACCACACAGAACAAAACTGTTGGCATCCAAAGACTTGTAGGCCTTTAACTTCGCTCATGTGAAATCACTTGGAGCTTCAATGAGATTGTATATTTGGGGCTGGATGCTTGGCCATTTCGTCTTATCCAATATCCATTGGGAGGGTGCTATCGCAAATGGACCTGTCAGACGAACACCGCTCACTTTAACATTAATTTTGCTGAATAACTGTGCTTATCACTGGGTGACAAGCTGTTATAATACGCTGAAAGCATTATGTAAATAATATATATATAATATGTAATCAATATAACTTATCTCTAATACAACAACAAACACTATACCGCATCGGATGTCATTCCTTCGCTGTAAATGCTAGCACTCCTGGTTTTGTCCCTTTATTAATCAGGGGTTGCCACAGCGGAATGAAGCGCCAACTTATCCAGCATATGTTTTACGCAGCGGATGCCCTTCCAGCCTCAACCCAGCACTGGGAATGTTTACTTTTAGTTTAGTTTAATTTAATTCTAAATATTTGAATAACATTTCTATTTTAGATTTAGTATTATTCAGTAGTAATAATACAAATAATGACATTTTAGTACAGACTAAAAAATGGCGAAACAAGCAGAGCAATCCTGGATTGTATTCATTTAATTTTTATCTCAAAGGCCTACAGCACAATCATCAGGGTTTTTTTTCCCTCGTGAGTTTTTCTATCATTGTAAATCGTAAGTGGAGTCATTAAGGACCCACAATTGCAGACAAAATTGTTCAATTCCGATTCTCTTCCCTAATGCCGCTCGGCCATCTCTGTTTCTGTCCGTCTGATCCTCTCTGTACAGTTGGACATGTAATCAGCCTGAGCACTAGTAGGAAGCTGATTATAACCACACAACCACAGCAAGACCAACACACATCTACTGGCCTGTGCCCTAATCCCTCTCTCTCTCTCTCTCTCTCTCTCTCTCTATTGCTTTTTTCCCCCCGTCATTCCAGTTTCCACCTCCCTTCAGCTACCCCCCCCCCCCCCGCCCCCCCACCCCGCCGCTGTATAATCTGCAGTAAAAGGTGCATTGTTCTGTGTGGCGTGGGTATCTGTGGTCATTAACCTACATACTGAGCAGCAGGCTTCTTAAAGCTTTCTCAGATGCCCTGCGTTCAGGAAGTTCAGCGCTCCGCTTTCTGTGTGTTAACCCTTTCCTTCCCCTTTGGCAAACACTCGCTTTAAGTTATGAACTCATGGGAAAACTTGTAGTGGAATTATTTATTAATATTTATATTATATATTATATATTGTTGATAGCTATTTATTGCCAAAATATACATCAAGGGGTAGGACTGCACAATATATCGTTTCAGCATCGATATTGCAATAGTCACATCGCAGCATATGCAATGTTAAGTCTAAATTGATCTTTTGCATGTGTTTTTGGGGACTTTGATGATTTTAAAGGTGTCATTAATTGCTTTTAAATGTGCGTTTTTATTTGATGTTTGACGTAATCTCACGAAGAGAGGGTGGGATAAAGTGTAGCTCCTCCCCCTTTAAAAAAACAGCCAATAGCGTTTTGTTTTACCACCGCTCTGCCTGTGAGAGTGGTTGAGCTCAAGCTCATCAACTGAATAGCAAATGAGAAGCGTCTTGAAGGGGGCAGAGCATGTCAGACACTATAGAGCATTTGATTGGTCAGGAGATTTGATGAGAGACTGAAATATGAGGTGACGTGAATAAAACCGTTGCTTCATTTAGGAGGAAGTGACAAACTACAAGCTTTCCATGTTTATATCAGCTTAATATCTTCTAAATGTGAATTTTGTCACTGTTTTGGAGCACACTAGCTTATATATATCTTAAAAACGAACAATACTGATGTTACATCTAAAGAAAAAGGTGTTTTAATTACATTGGACCTTCAAAAGCGTTCAGGCGTAAGTAATTGTGTTGTTTGTAACTTTATAATATTTATAGATTTATTTAATGATTATTTTATTAGATTTACTTGCACATAGAAGACTATGCAGTTTTACTTTACATTTGATTATTCAATACTGTATACTCGAATACTGATAGAAAGCAATCAAACGTTTCATTATTGTATTTATCTGTGCTTGTAATTTTTATGTTTATTATATTTTTTTTTGCAGATATATTCTCCTAGAGAGTAATCCTAATCAGTCTAAAATTATAAATTCTTTCCAAATAGAGATATTCAAGTCATCTAATGAATTCAGATCGCAATATAGATTGCAGAATAAGAGTGTCTAATGACGCACTCAAGACATGATTCAATACGCTGTTGTTTTCGTGTTATGCAAAAGTATTTTGATTATATAAAAAATATTCCCATTGAATTTTTTTGGTATTTTTCTGGATTTTAAATATGAGTCAGGAACTTTGCCGTCTATGGAGGATGAGAGCGCTCTTGGATTTCACCAAAAATATCTTCATTTGTGTTCTGAAGGTAAACAAAGGAGATGAACATGAGGAAGAGTAATTAATAACATAATTTGTATTTTTTGGTGTACTAAACCCTAACCCTAAATCTAACATTGCTATATATTTTTTAATTTTGCGATTTATATATTGCGATATAAATACACTTTCACCGGATGACTTAAGAATTTTTAATGTTAGATCAATTGGGATGATTTTGCGATGGCAATGCATCTCCATAAAATCTAATAAACAATAACGTTTTTAGTGTACGCCGATACATTTTGGTTGTTGTCTGTGCTGCTTGCAGTGCATTTTTGTATTTGCATGTGTTGTGAGTATTTTAATGCACGTGTTTAGTCAGAGATTGATGAATTAATGTTTACTATTTGCGTCTCCATAAAATCTAATAAACAATCTATAACGTTTTAGTGTACGCCGACACATTTTTGTTGTTGTCTGTGCTACTTGCAGTGCGTTTTTGTATTTGCATGTGTTGTGAGTATTTTCATGCGCGTGTTTAGTCAGAGATTAATGAATTAATGTTTACTATTTGCGTCTCCATAAAATCTAATAAACAATCTATAACGTTTTAGTGTACGCCGACACATTTTTGTTGTTGTCTGTGCTACTTGCAGTGCGTTTTTGTATTTGCATGTGTTGTGAGTATTTTCATGCGCGTGTTTAGTCAGAGATTAATGAATTAATGTTTACTATTTGCGTCTCCATAAAATCTAATAAACAATCTATAACGTTTTAGTGTACGCCGACACATTTTTGTTGTTGTCTGTGCTACTTGCAGTGCGTTTTTGTATTTGCATGTGTTGTGAGTATTTTCATGCGCGTGTTTAGTCAGAGATTGATGAATTAATGTTTACTATTTGCGTCTCCATAAAATCTAATAAACAATCTATAACGTTTTAGTGTACGCCGACACATTTTTGTTGTTGTCTGTGCTACTTGCAGTGCGTTTTTGTATTTGCATGTGTTGTGAGTATTTTCATGCGCGTGTTTAGTCAGAGATTAATGAATTAATGTTTACTATTTGCGTCTCCATAAAATCTAATAAACAATCTATAACGTTTTAGTGTACGCCGACACATTTTTGTTGTTGTCTGTGCTACTTGCAGTGCGTTTTTGTATTTGCATGTGTTGTGAGTATTTTCATGCGCGTGTTTAGTCAGAGATTAATGAATTAATGTTTACTATTTGCGTCTCCATAAAATCTAATAAACAATCTATAACGTTTTAGTGTACGCCGACACATTTTTGTTGTTGTCTGTGCTACTTGCAGTGCGTTTTTGTATTTGCATGTGTTGTGAGTATTTTCATGCGCGTGTTTAGTCAGAGATTGATGAATTAATGTTTACTATTTGCGTCTCCATAAAATCTAATAAACAATCTATAACGTTTTAGTGTACGCAGACACATTTTTGTTGTTGTCTGTGCTACTTGCAGTGCGTTTTTGTATTTGCATGTGTTGTGAGTATTTTCATGCGCGTGTTTAGTCAGAGATTGATGAATTAATGTTTACTATTTGCGTCTCCATAAAATCTAATAAACAATCTATAACGTTTTAGTGTACGCCGACACATTTTTGTTGTTGTCTGTGCTACTTGCAGTGCGTTTTTGTATTTGCATGTGTTGTGAGTATTTTCATGTGCGTGTTTAGTCAGAGATTAATGAATTAATGTTTACTATTTGCGTCTCCATAAAATCTAATAAACAATCTATAACGTTTTAGTGTACGCCGACACATTTTTGTTGTTGTCTGTGCTACTTGCAGTGCGTTTTTGTATTTGCATGTGTTGTGAGTATTTTCATGCGCGTGTTTAGTCAGAGATTAATGAATTAATGTTTACTATTTGCGTCTCCATAAAATCTAATAAACAATCTATAACGTTTTAGTGTACGCCGACACATTTTTGTTGTTGTCTGTGCTACTTGCAGTGCGTTTTTGTATTTGCATGTGTTGTGAGTATTTTCATGCGCGTGTTTAGTCAGAGATTGATGAATTAATGTTTACTATTTGCGTCTCCATAAAATCTAATAAACAATCTATAACGTTTTAGTGTACGCAGACACATTTTTGTTGTTGTCTGTGCTACTTGCAGTGCGTTTTTGTATTTGCATGTGTTGTGAGTATTTTCATGCGCGTGTTTAGTCAGAGATTAATGAATTAATGTTTACTATTTGCGTCTCCATAAAATCTAATAAACAATCTATAACGTTTTAGTGTACGCCGACACATTTTTGTTGTTGTCTGTGCTACTTGCAGTGCGTTTTTGTATTCGCATGTGTTGTGAGTATTTTCATGCGCGTGTTTAGTCAGAGATTGATGAATTAATGTTTACTATTTGCGTCTCCATAAAATCTAATAAACAATCTATAACGTTTTAGTGTACGCAGACACATTTTTGTTGTTGTCTGTGCTACTTGCAGTGCGTTTTTGTATTTGCATGTGTTGTGAGTATTTTCATGCGCGTGTTTAGTCAGAGATTAATGAATTAATGTTTACTATTTGCGTCTCCATAAAATCTAATAAACAATCTATAACGTTTTAGTGTACGCCGACACATTTTTGTTGTTGTCTGTGCTACTTGCAGTGCGTTTTTGTATTCGCATGTGTTGTGAGTATTTTCATGCGCGTGTTTAGTCAGAGATTGATGAATTAATGTTTACTATTTGCGTCTCCATAAAATCTAATAAACAATCTATAACGTTTTAGTGTACGCAGACACATTTTTGTTGTTGTCTGTGCTACTTGCAGTGCGTTTTTGTATTTGCATGTGTTGTGAGTATTTTCATGCGCGTGTTTAGTCAGAGATTAATGAATTAATGTTTACTATTTGCGTCTCCATAAAATCTAATAAACAATCTATAAACTTTGAGGTCCCTCGACACATTTTTTGTTGTTGTCGGTGCTATTTGCAGCGCATTTCTGTATCTGCATGTGTTGTGAGTATTTTCATGCATAACAATCTTTAAATACAATCAGGAGAAAGATACAACTGAAATAAAGTGTTTTATCATTTCCAGAGTCTAACAGTATTCCTGTACAGTAACTGAATGATAAAAACAAAAATAATTCAATAAATGGAATGGTAGTTAAGGTCACAAATGGTACAATTTCTTATACCTGAATGTTTTTAAAATCATTATACTATCACAGGCATTAAAAACACATGCAAATGAAAAATTATAATACAAACTCAACATCGCATATCCTGCGATTCACCAGCATTTCATCACAGTACTCTGAAACAATTTCGTTACTTCTCAAATCTATAGTCTATTCGTTTTCATCTCTTTATTTAATATTTAGTAAAACAAGTTTAGTCAAAACAAAAGAAAAAGTGTAGGATTTTTAACATGTAACACTGTTTAATAATTGTGCACAATACATACATGTAAATTAGGGTTGGGCGATGTTGACCAGTTTAGCATCGAACGATGTCTAATGTGAAACATCGCGATGGATGATGGAATCGTCTTCATAGGGGAGGTGAATTAATTATTTATGAATAATTAATTCATAACGAATTAATTATTTGTAGCCTAACATTTCAACTATCTGGTCTTTGTTTTACCCATAACCAAATCATTAACAAATAAAGATTAGTTAGACACAAATTACCACCTGTCAATCACTTTTTCCGCGGGACTCTGGCATGAGTAGGCAGAGTGATCCGTGTCAGTCATTTGTTTGGTGCGGTGGATGGCGGACGAAAGTGACCGGCGAAACTGAGCGGCTCTGGGGTGTCGCGGACAAAAGTGAAGAGGGTTGGAGAGTCGCGGAAGGAAGTGAAAATGAACACCGGACAGGGGAGGAGGGCGGTTGTGGAGGGAGATCGGTAAAATGAGGTGCCGGATCCGGCGTGTTCCGGCACAAATTAAGCCCTGGATAGAGACAAGATTAATTAAATATCACGTTTAACAACTATAGTGAGACACGATCCAGCAATACATCCTTAAACTGTCCGACGTACACTGTTCGCTGGAGCTCAGACGAGCGCATGACCGTGTGTGTGTCTGTGGCTGTGTGTGGGTGTGGTCACGTGATGTGCGTTTTCAGTGGACGGAGGGCTGTTCAGAAATGCTAGGTGAAAGACCAGTGTGGACGTGGGTCATTTTCGTTCTAAAATGCCATTTAAATACTAAGCTGTATTAATGTAAATGGGGCCTGAGTGTGTATTTTTCATGAGCAGGTTTGCGACGGGGGTGGGCCGGAGGATCGACGATGCCGGCTCAGCATTGTGATGTCTATCGGCCATTGGCGATGGACGATGGCATCGTCTATCGGCCCAACCCTAATGTAAATGTGTAACTAAAAAACATATACAGCTGATTTAATTGTTGTTTATAAATCACACAACTGTGGTATACAGGATTACTTATAACAACACTATTTGTGACATAAAATACTGTGTTTCATATTTACCTTCAATGTGATTCTTTTCTATCCCACAATACTTTTTGTCGTATTACTATTTGTGTTCATTTTTTGCTCTGACAATGTAGCTATGTTTTCTATGGTTCTGTTTACTTTGTTATTTGCACAACAACACAGTAGTGCTGTGTGTAGTGTTAAGCAGGAAAAAACCCTGTATTGTATTTATTTATCAAAGATTTTTTTATAATCTCAAATGTTGTGCAACTTATAGTTTTAAGCAGGAGAAAAAACTGTACTGTATTTATTTATCAAAGATTTTGTGCAGCTGTTATTTTTTGTGCAGCTGTTTATTTGTAAACAGGGAGGGAATCCCCTGTGTTTGAATTATATTTTGCTCAAAAAAATGTTTAATAAAGTTTTAATAAAGGCTTTAACTCTCAAGTAACCAATTATGGAAAAATACCGAATATAGACCATTTTGAGGGATGTAAACAAAAGCAATGGTCCCTACGTACTTCCTGTTTTTCATTTTTAATTTCTCTAGCTTCCAAGAATCCAAAAAGAGCCACATACTGATAAATAATGTCATGATAGCAGTTTTAACATTAAGTTATGATTGAATTCCCTCTTGTTACAGTTATGAAATAGTTTGATACACAAGCAAGAATGTTCATGGGCCAATGACATGACCACATTGAAATGGTCTATATATCGTATACCATCATTCCTGCTAAAAATACAGAGATATCATTTTTTTGTGCCCATATCGCACAGCCCTGCCTCTGACAGGCAAATATATTTGAGTTCAGTAGAAAACTCTGGCCTCTTCATGATATAAGGATCATGCCCAACATATGTGGTTATTTTCTATTTATATCTTCTTTGAAATATGGTGTAAATCTCAAAAGTATGGACTTTCCTCTCTGTCTCCCATTCAGTTTTTTTACTTCCTGTCCTCTGTCTGAATTTCGGAACCACGTGATCGAAAATAACCTACAGTCTATCGATGCTGAAACCATATATTGTGCAGCCCTACTAAACCCTTTAACTAGACACTAGGCTTGGGCGGTATTCAAATTTTGTTACCGTCAAACCTCCTCCCTATTTTACCTCGGTATACGGTATTACCGTGCATAATAAAAAAAATGATGATGTCAGGCTCAGAGAGCGTCACCAAACTGTTGGCTTGTGCCTAAACCATTCAGAAACTGAATACCGTATATGCGACCTTAGGTTCGCGGTCACCTGTTTGTGGCACAATTAGCAAATTGTCTTGTTTGTATAAGAAATCTGCTTGGTTCCCGCGGCTCCTACGGTACAGCAGCGGGAATGCAGACCTCTAGTTCGTATTTACATCTCCCTTCTCATTCAGTCGAAATGCGAAATACTGCCAAACTGCCAGGTTTTGTTCTTTTTCGAGACCAGGTCACGTGGTGCGCGACTCGCCATCTTACTTCACCTCTCTTTCTCCTCCACACTGCGATCCAAGACCAGCGACGAGATGATCCCAAGGTTTTCATAATCCTGGACCAGGCCGTATCTTGAGCTGCTGCTGTGGTGGTCATGGAAGAGAGGAGAGCATGAGACTGATTCCTGTGATGCTCCAAGGACAGACGAGTCTTCGCCGAGGTCCAGCTTCCTGCGCCTAGTCTGCAGGTCTGCACAGGACGCTTGGCCATAGGAGAAATCGTTGTGCCCAACTGAGCCAGGTTTCTCTCGAGTTTTTTTTTTTTTTTGTAAATCTTCACTTTCGCCAATTAGTGAAGTTTTTTTTTTTTTTTTTTTTTTTCTCCCCTCGCCGCTGTCGCCAGTGGCTTGTATGGTTCGGGATCTGTAGAGCTGCGCATCGATGGATTTGCTCTTCAGTGTTTGGACTCTCAGTAGTGAATATTAACCCACACTGACCTGAGCTAAACTGAACTGAACTTAATCTCTGAAAACTGGACTCACACTGTTTCAATTCACTATATTCTTCTATGTGAAGCTGCTTTGACACAATCCTACATTGAATAAGCGCTATACAAATAAAGATAAATTGAATTGAACTCTCCCGTGATGATAACCACGCATACGCATTTTTAGGCATTAAATAAATAATATTTAATACTTGTCTTCTATATAAGTGCGGGTATAACGGTATGGAAAGTGATATTGTTGCTATTTTTAGATCCTGCGGTATACCATATTACCGTATTACCGGCCAAGCCCACTAGACACTCACAAAAACTCCAAAAAATAAACATTAATGAAATTAGTCATGGTGCACATTCCTACTATACAGCCATTAAAAAACAACACGTCTCACGAGGTTTCAGAACAAAGCCTCTCTCTAAAACACATCAATGCAATTGTATTCCAGCCATGTGTGTCTTAGATCTTTTATGTATTTATTCCATCTGTCTGCAGAGTCAACTATAGCCTGCTTGTGGTCTGTTATTTTGACGTGCTGTTGGAAGAATAAGGGAATGTTTTTATGGCTCAGGAAATATTTTGACTGCGTGATTCCTCAGGAATACTGATGTTGTTCGTGACTCATCCTCCAGTGCTGTTTCTGTTGTGTCACTCTGAGGTTGTTGTTGTGTTGATCAGGGATTACTAACCTCGGCTCTTGTTGCTCTGGTGTTTTTATGGAGTTTTGTATGATTTCAGCAGAAGGTTGGGGGAGGGGAGATTTACTCGGCCAATGACAGCGGGACTTTTAGATGATGTTGTTGTTTATAGAGGTCGGGCTTGAGATGTGACTATTGTTTTCATGAAAACATTAGAGGGGTGTGTTTGAGACTCTTAGTTTCCCTGTGCAGAACTCTTGGATGCATTTTTATGGGAATTATGCGTATGCAGTTAAATAACCTAAGACGGAGAAGAGGAGATGTGTGTGTTGGTGTTCATGTTTGAGCATGTGCTCGTGTTATTAAATGCCAACTTTCCTGTAATTGAAAACATGTGACCCTCAGTGGTAGCCAATCACAGCTTGATATTTAAAGCAGTATTTTGTAATGGTCCCAAAGCCATGCAGATGATTTTGTAATCTGCAGTTTTTGCTGTTTAAACTGAGAGATTAATAATCAATATATGGACTTATCGCACCACGCATGGACATGACCTCAATTAGGGCTGGACAATTAATATATATCGTGGTAGATGTTTTTTCAATAACGGTGATATGAGTTTTAATCCCCTTTCCGGTATTTCGATATAAATTTGCATATATATATATATATATATATATATATATAGATATATATATATATATATATATATATATATATATATATATATATATATATATAGATATAGATATAGATATAGATATATAGATATAGATATATAGATATAGATATATAGATATAGATATATAGATATATATATATATAGATATATATATATATATTATATATATATATATATATATATATATAGATATATATATATATAGATATATTTATATATATATATATATATATATATATAGATATAGATATATATATATATATATATATAGATATATTTATATATATATATATATTATATGTATAATATCTGATATATTATCATTTGTCGCTGAATGACGTTCAGTGCTCACCCGTCAGAAAGAGCGTGATGTCACTTGCGTGATGACGTACATCACAGACACGCTGCCATCGCTCAACAGTTGGTTAAGCTTCGTCGCAGAAAGTTTTAGCTACAAAATGATTGCCCTGAATACAGATATGAGTGAACAAGCGTCCACAAGTAAGAATGCAGACGAAATAGTTGATAAGAGAGGAAAGACTAATGCAGTGGTGTGGAAGTGGTTCGGCTTTTTAAGTTCCGATAAACATATAGTTTCGGTGCGGGAGAGTGGTGCCGACTAGCAGCGGGAACACATCAAATCTGTTTCACCCAATAAAACATACTGAGAGTGAGAAGATGAGGCATCATAAAAGTTTAAGCCAACCTCCCCGACACCGAAACTAGCGGTGTCAGAAGAGAAGGCAATGAAGCAAACACAGATGCTATGAGGCGCCGTGTAGGATTGAAATCAAACTTATCTTATAAACGCATACATAAAACACGTGACGTGCATATACACCTATACTATTGAATGTTCAAAACATGTATGAAACTTGCGCATATACATATAAACTTGATGCATGCATACACCCAAATACACACACACACACACACAATCACACATACATATAAACTCAATCCTTGCATATTATAGATCCTCGCATAAACACCCAAATTAACACTCACATACACATAAACTCGCTGCATGCTGGCATATAGCACCATAGACTGTAAAAGATATGGACGTAGTGTCCGTGACGTCACCCATAGGTTTCTGAACACTGCAAAAGAAGCCACAAGTAGGCGCGGCCAACCGTCGCCATTTTGTTAGCGCGTCATCGCGCCAAACGCGGCATACCAAATAAGGGCAAAGAGGCGGAGAGTGAGCGGAGCTACAGACATGCTGGATTCTCAGCATTTTGCTTAGACGTGGCTTAAAACAGACTTATTACTTTGGGAGAACGTTTAATACTTCATTACCTGTGACTCGTTTGTGTTCTGACCACATGTGCTTTGTCGTACACTATATCAATAAAGTGTTTAGACTTTTAAAAACACTGTTGTAACACATTGAGCCACTAAACATTGTTCTTATGACGTTTTTCGACAGGAGGAAAACGCAAATTACTATCAAACACTTCAGATATAGTCTGTGTTAGTAAATGCAAGGCTGTTTGTAAAAATCCAGCACTAACACTGTATGACAACGCTTCAGATGACTGTTTTATAGCCTACAGCTAATCAATCTGTCAGATTCTGGAGTGCATTACAGCTCTAAAGAACATGATAAATGATAAATGATCTTAAATAAAACAAATACATTTATAGAAATGTTATAGAAGTATATAATTTCTCTCACCTGTGAAATGGAGGCAACTTGAACGGTTTGTAAGCACAATTAAATCTACACATCATGCCATATCATCTGATAATTGCAGGAAATAATTCCAAAAGGCAAATGACTGTGTAAAGGAACATTAATCAAAACAAAAACGATGTATATGCCGAGCTCAGCAGCTAATTAGCCAGAATCAGCTGAGGTGACGAGACAGCGACCAGCGAGGGCTAGCTGTCACTCAAGTGGCCACGCTCTTAATTATGCAAACTTAATATAACCTAATAAAAACGAAACGGATGAGTTATAAAAAAATTCACCCCCCTCACAGTTGTCATGAAGGGTAATCATAGCTATATGCACCAAAGCCATCGTTTGTACCAGGCTGTAAACATGTTTTTATCAGCTGTAAAAATGGCCAATTTACCAATGCAGAAAGAAAGCCCTTGGACTTCCTGGAGCCAGCCCCCCAAGGCGAGTCGATGAATTGCAGTTTTAGTTACTTCCGTATTGGCTTCCCGAGGGAGAGCGGGAGGTTGCCGCTTGTATAGCACTTGCGCAAACTTACAAAATAAAATTTACAAACATATTTATCAGGAATCAGGTTATTGCAAAGCTGATAAAATAGAAAGAATGTGATTAATAGAGGTATTAAATCTGTTAAATAATGAAAATGTGTTATATGAAAAATAATATAAAATATTAGTCGATATAAATAGACTGTATAAAATATATAAGAACTATTTTATGTTAAACCTTTAATTAGGTAATTATACACAAATATAAATAGACAGATGGAACCCTCAGCTATAACAGATATTAAAGCCTCTGTTACTTTTTACCTTACATGTTTGTGTTCACATTTATTATTATTTGTTTAGGATATGTGTTTACACATTCCGATTCCAATGCCTCATTATTAAACTGTTTAAGTGACTATATTTAAATGAAATATGGACGACTTGATGGCGCAGTGGGTTGCACGTTCGCCTCACAGCAAGAAGGTCGCTGGTTTGAGCCTCAGCTTGGCAGTTGGCATTTCTGTGTGGAGTTTGCATGTTCTGCCCGTGTTCACGTGGGTTTCCTCCGGGTGCTCCGGTTTCCCCCACAAGTTCAAAGACGTGGTATAGGTGAATTGGGTAAGCTAAAATTGGCTGTAGTGTAAGAGTGGGCATGTGAATGAGTGTGCATGGATGTTTCCCAGTGATTGGTTGCGGCTGAAAAGAAAATGAATGAATGAATAAAATAATATTTTTAATCGTTTAACTGACACTATTAATCGGTTAAAACGCACCCTTTCGGTTAACGGTTAATCGACTATTTTGAGCATCCCTAGTCCAAACACATGCGTTATTGGTGAATTGAATAACCTAAATTGGTCAAGTTTCCCAGTACTAGGTTGTGGCTGGAAGGGCATCCGCTAGAGCTGCACGATTGATCGAAAAAAGATCGCGATCTCGATTTGACCCCCTAGACGATCTTAATCCAGCATTTATACGATTCTGCCAATCATATTTTCAAGTTCAGGAGGCTGCCGCACAAGTCTTCACGTTGTTTTACATACGTTGCTCAGTGACATGAACACCTCCAAATGGTGTTGAAAGAGTCACATACTGTATTTCTAAGATATAATTCACCCAAAAAATGTCATTTTTGTCTTCATGTAACAATCTGCTGACCGTGAGCTGTTACCACAGAGAGGGCGGGCGAGCACCCTACTTAATGATCGGTTGTCTACTTTAGTGAACAGAACCTGCATAAGCTGTGAATAACCGGTAATAAAGTTGTAAATAACATTCAGTTTGTGATCGTTTGGGATCCGCACGGAAGGTATGAACCGCACTTAGCAGTGAAAATGAAACCGAAAGCTCCCACATCATTTATATAATCATATCGCATTTTAGAGTTATGATTGCGACAAACGTTGAATACTTTTTTCTTTCATAGCGAACACAGTGCAAATACATGTTTAACAGTGTCAGTATAACTACTCTAGCCTATAAAATGTTGAATATAATGCAAGAGGGAATCTGATAATGACAAATGTCTGATTTTACCAGTAGAAAAAAATGGTCTAATAATGTTGTCAATGACAGATCGCAAGCACATGTCTCAAACATAATAATAATTCAACATCAGAAGTATGAATGGTTGTATTCTGATGTCATCACTTTACTGTGCATTAATGACCAGGACAAATTTAAAGCCTATTCAAGTCCACCATTCAAAGTCTATTCAAAATGTTGCATTTTAACCAACAGTTGATACACATAATATTATTATTGTGGTTTTACCATAAGTTTGAGAAATGACAATAATAATAGCCGACTCGTATTAACCTTTATTTTACATCTACAGAATCGTGAGAAAATTGCGATCTTTATTTTAAGCAAAAAAATCATGATTCTCATTTTAGCCAGAATCGTGCAGCTCTAGCATCCACTGCGTAAAACATATGCTGAAATAGTTGGTGGTTCATTCCGCTGATAAACAAGGGAACAGTTGAAAATGAATGAATGAATGAAGTAGAGGTGTGAACCTACACTGGTCTCACGATTCGGTTCGGTTACGATTATCATGCCATGGGTTCGGTTCAATTCGATATCTCGGTGCATCACGGTGCATTGACAATATTTCCATACTCAGTTTTATATTTGGGGGTGGGGGGCTGTCTGTATAAACACACACACACACACACACACACACACACACACACACACACACACACACACACACACACACACACACACACACACAGAGCACCAAGCAAGCGACACAGAGCATCACGCTCTCTCTCATTCACACACATACACGCACACACAAACATAGACGGCACCAAACAAGCAACACGCAGCATCACGCTCTCTCTCAATCACACACACAAACACACACACACATGCTTGCTCGCTCGCTCGGGAGCGATATTGTTAGACCGCCCTCTCCCGTTCAACTTACACCAGAGTTACCCGCGCTTTATTCGGAAATATATTACCGCGCCGCAAGAAATCTGGTCTGGTCCCGCGGCTCCCGCCATACAGCTGCGGGAATGCAGACCTCTATCCAGAAGTATCGCTGTAAAAGCCGATAGGAGAGGAAAAGTCACGCCAGCAGGTCAAATGGGCCACAGTGAGAGAGAGAGAGAGAGAGAGAGAGAGAGAGAGAGAGCGAGAGAAATGGAGTTTACTTTTATTCTCTCAATCGCAGTGAAATAGGAGCTTCTGCTGTAAGTGTCAGTGAAACACTGTCCAGAAAACACAAACGCAGTGAAATTGTGCACAGTTTGTGCGTTTTTAAGCAGTTGGAGCGTTGTAAATACTAATGCTCGCCTCCCTCACCATAGTAAGCTACAGCGACATATAGCGCATATATGAGATAAATGACGTCAGTACATAATAACTGGTTATGATTATTACTGAACCGATACCAAATTGTCCGCATCTGCATCGCGGTGCACCGAAGAAACTATTAATTTTGACACCCCTAGAATGAAGGAATGAATGACATTACACAGTAAATACTAGGGCTGTGTATTGACAAGGGCCTCACGATATGATGCATATCACGATACATGGGTCACGGTACAATATATCACGATATATTGCGATGCAATAAATATTGTGATATATTGCAATAGTTTGTATTAGTATGTGTGTCACATTATATTGACAACTTGATAAAGTCGGCAGACAAATTAAAATTCCAATTCCAATTTATTTTCCATCCATTCCAATTCATTAGAACTGCACAGTGTGATTGAACAGAGAACTATGTATATTGCAAAGCTTACAAATGGCATTTATTTTTGTCTAATTCAGCACTCCCTGATATAGCGTTAAAACCAAAGTGCAGCCACACGTCAGCTCTAAATGCTGGAGGCACCTTAATATTTTCCGCCATGCTCACTCTTGCTTACTTCTGATACTGTACTACTTGGCGTTTTGTTGATTGCAAGTTAGCGACATCTACAGGAGCGGAGGAAGAGGCACAAATTGAATCGATGGACTATTGATACACTATCGTAAAATAAATTACCGCGATAGTTAGATGTATCGATATTTTTGCACATCCCTAGTAAATACATATACAATTCATCTGATATTCAAACGAGCATTGAATAAGGCTAACTGCAGTTACTGTAACAGAACCCAAATCCACATTGCATTGCTACAAGAAAACAGTTTACTTTATTTACCAAACAAACATCCCCAAAAGGGAGGATTTCTAGATTTAGCCGTCCCTGAAGTACTTGTAAGCAAACTCCCCCACACACACAGACACACACACGTTGGCTGGCATGTGAAAGGGCCGCGTGGAACACAGTAACCTGATCTAGTGACTGCAGAGGAGGACAGACACGCTAAGAATAGAGTTTCTACACACAGCACGCGCTCCAGCTGCACATGTGGACCGCACTGAACGCTGTTCTCAAGCCGAGTGGTAGTGAATGAGTACACTAATCTGTGTGTGGGACTAAATGAGACGAACAGCCAGTTACACTTTCACATCGTAATGAGGAGTTTGTCATGCTGCGAAGGGGGAATTTTATAGAACTTTTTACTTTACAATGAGAACACATTGTCCGTTTCAGTTTCAAAATTACACACACTGTACACATTATATGATGATTAAGTCATGATGTTTTAAAGGTCCTGTGAAAATAAAGTTTTTTAGCTGTCAGTAATAGCAAAGACTCTAGAATACACAAGACATTCACTCGTATCTTTTTGAATGGGGAAAAGTGTAACGGTTAATTTGGTGAATAAAGCCCCTCCTACTAGTACAGAAGCCAATCATCGATCGCTATATGGCGAATGAAACCCGCCTTCTAGTACAAGAGCCAATCATCGATCTCTATAGAGCAGGGGTCACCAATCTCATTCCTGGAGGTCCGGTGCCCTGGAGGGTTTAGCTCCAAATTGCCTCAACACACCTGCCTGGGTGTTTCAAGTATACCTAGTAAGACCTTGATTAGTTTGTTCAGGTGTGTTTGATTAGGGTTGGAGCTAAAATCTGCAGCACACCGGACCTCCAGGAACAAGTTTGGCGATCCCTGCTATAGACTGACGATACTCCGGGGAAGGGGCTCGAACCAGACATGAGTTTCTGGAGATTTTGTGTGATTTAGATATTTAGAAATGAAACTAAAAAGACAGCTGTTGTTTAATTTTATTGGTGATTACTAATATGTCGTCAGTTGTAAGCTTGGCAAGCAATTTTGTAGAATTTGATGTTTCCCCTTTCATACAGAATGCCCGAGCGTACAGCCCGAGAGGCGTTTCAAAGATGGCCGGCAAGTGAAATGACTTGCCTTAAAGAGACTTTGGTAATAGTATAGTCGTCTTAAAAATATCTATTGGTTGTTTTCACATGGCGTCATTGATGAGCGAAATTCAGGTGGAGGGCAGGAAGTGATTCTTCTACATAGGAATCACTATCAGAACATCAAAATGTTTCTATTTTATGTTGGTTATAATTGTTATAAAGGGCGACGTGGTGGCGCAGTGGGTAGCGCTCTCGCCTAGGGATGCAGCGATTTAATCGGATTCACTATTAACCGTGCTTTAATTCGTCACGGTTATTTAATCGTAAATGCTTCTCAACACCGCGTTTCTGCACAGAACAAAACTGCAGCAACTAAACAAAGTTATGCCAACTGAGCGCTAGTTTGTACGACGAGACTAATAACCACACACACTGGATTAACTATGACTGAGGCTATTAACTAAGGCAAGCTCGTGCAAGTTCATTATTTCCAATGGAGGGACGCACACACGATGCAACGCGCTCATGCTTTTCAGGCGCACTAGTTGAGATGGGGGGCTTTTTCTGACCACGGGAACTGCAAACGGCTGAAGTTTCAGGAAGAAGCAATGAAAAGTACACAGGTTGGCAAACCCACTTAAAGTTATATTGGCGCCGATGAGAGAATCATGCAGCGAATCTTGATCCGCCAGCCGAGATCGAGTGATTTCGGAGAGAGTGCTGAAAGACGCGGTGGATCAGCTGTTTAATGGCCCGAATCTCGATGCGTTGCATTCACTGCGTGTTCAGCGCAAATGGACGCTAAATGTAAAATCTAACAGTGTATCTTTGCCAAAGAAGCTCAACTTTACTAAGTTTAAACTGAAACTTTGGCTCATGATAAAGAATGGTACTGTGCAGGTGGTCATCGCGAGAATCCTGTTCTGCGCCAGTCATATATTGGGTAAATCAGTGCATAATGAGACTGAGCATTTACAATGACAAACCCGAAACCAAAACCTTTTAAAGAGTGGTAGTAGTGAGACTTCCTTTCTTTTGTCCAGTCTTTCTGGTTATTATATTGACGTGTATAAAAACAATAGTGCAAAATGCATATTTCTTACTGCAATGCTTCATTTTTGTTTGATGCAACCCATAGATTTTTTTCTCATAAAGTAACAGTAGGACTTTTTATAGCAGATAACTCCCATTCAAGCACATTCAGGACAGCATGATAATGTAATTCACTGTTTGTATTATTGTCATCATCGACATCATTAATATTTTATAATTATTAGACATTAATTTTGGAATTATTGCACAAATATCAATAAGTCATAACAGCATTAGTTAGTTGTTTCTGGTTTTTGTTAGTCCTGATTGATGTTGTTTTCAATTACAATAAATCTGTTGATATAAAATTTGCAGTGGTGCTCATTCATTTTTGATGGGTGCTCCTACATTTTTTATGGTGCTCTTAAAATTTTTGAAGTTGGGAGCACCAGTGCTACCAATTAAAAAGTTAATTTCAAGCCCTCCATTAGACAAAGGCTATTTTTTTGTTTATTTATTAATTGTTCTGTCATTTATTTACAGTGTAAAATTATGTATGTTTAAATGTCAAATATTTTACTTATTTTTAAGCACAAAGAGAGACATCGACTATTGTTTGTTTTTAATATTATTATGTGCTGTATTAATTGGTTACTGAGCAGCAAAAAATAACACTTTAAAATATAAGGAGTTTTCATGTGATTTTCTAAACTAGTAGTGTTTTGAAATTAATAAATGCATAATAATCGTGATAACCGTGAAACCGTGATTATTTCTCAGACTATAATCGTACAACCAAAATCTATAATCGTTGCATCCCTACTCTCGCCTCACAGCAAGAAGGTCGCTGGTTCGAGTTTTGGCTGGGTCAGTTGGCATTTCTGTGTGGAGTTTGCATGTTCTCCCCGCATTCACGTGGGTTTCCTCCGGGTGCTCCGGTTTCCAAGTCCAAACACATGTGGTATAGGTGAATTGGGTAGGCTAAATTTTCCGTAGTGTATGTGTGTGATTGAGAATGTTTGGATGTTTTCCAGTGATGGGTTGCAGCTGGAAAGGCATCCGCTGTGTAAAACATATGCTGGATAAATTGGCGGTTCATTCCACTGTGGCGACCCCTGATTAATAAAGAGACTAAGCCGAAAAGAAAATGAATGAATGAATGAATAATTGTTATAAAATTATAAATGCTGCACAGCTTTTATAGACTTCCAAAAGTTTTGCTCAAAAAGTGGATAAAGTTCAAGAAACTGGCTGAAAAACAGAAGAAAAGGCGGCATGTGATAAACATTTATTCAATACATCCATGTGTACAAACTCGACCGCTTAATTATATTAAATAATAGGCAGCATTGTGGCTCAGTGGTTAGCGCTGACGCCTCACAGCAAGAAGGTCACTGGTTCGAGTCCCAACTGGACCAGTGGGCATTTCTGTGTGGAGTTTGCATGTTCTCCCCATGTTGGCATGGGTTTCCTCCGGGTGCTTCGGTTTCCCCCACAGTCCAAACACATGTGCTGTAGGTGAATTGAATAAACTAAATTGACTGTAGTGTATGAGTATGTGTAAGAATGTGAGAGTGTATTGGTGTTTCCCAGTACTGGGTTGCGGGTAGAGGGGCATCCGCTGCGTAAAACATATGCTAGAATAGTTGGTAGTTCATTTCGCTGTGGTGACCCCTGATAAATAAGGGACTAAACCGAAGGAGAATGAATGAATTAACATAATTGAGTAAAAAAGCCTAGTAGCATTGCGTCACCATGAATTAGTAGCCGTATCTGGTCTAGGAATATAAAAAATGAGCCTGTTTTTGTCTTCTGGTGATTTAGTTTTTTGTTATTCAAAATATAAAATGAATATCATATAATTTAAAAATTTAAAAGCTTATCCTTTTTCACCATGAGAGAGAGCCTTGTATTTCAATTTTTAGTTTTGAATTTTAAAATGAAAATCAAAGAACGGCTTGTTTTTCGTTTTTTAATGTGCATTTCTAAAATGAAAATCCAATGACCAAACCAAACACTGACCATTCAGCGATTCAACAAGAACAAAATATTTGTCAGTATGTTTGACACAAAATACAGCATACTTCAAAAATCATACTTCTGAAGGTGCTGTTGACTTGAAAATTTCTCTGGATGTTGGTAACAACTAAAGAAATCCATATATGCAAAGAAAACAAACTAAATTAGTTTACAAATTAGGTTATGTGTAGGGCTAGTCGGAATCTGCGGACGTTTTTTGCCATTTCTGCTGAGAATTTTGGTAAAAGTCTGTGGATTTCTTTGGAATTATTTTGGGAGTATCATAACTAAAACCTTAATATGTGAAATAAAAAAGAATCTTTTTAACTTTTATTTAATGTATAAAATGCAAATCCAATTAGATCCACATTATTTGGTAAACAAAGCAAGTCTCTAATATAATACAGCTACTAAAAGACAGAAAATATTACTGTACAAACTGCATTGTGCATAAATCAGATGAACATTTTTATATTAGTCAATAATATTACTGTAATTAATTTAAAAACTAAATAAATATAGATTTACACACATTTACTCAAGTAAATAAACAGAATTAATGATGGGCTAAAAATCTGCAGAATTCTGCGCGCGCAGATTTTGTGTGGGCCTAGTTATGTGTAGGCCCACACGGAATCTGCACACGCAGAATTCCGCAGATTTTTAGCCCATCATTAATTCTGTTTATTTACCTAAAGTTAACTATTTACAGTTAATGTAATTGGATTTGCATTTTAAACATTAAATACAAGTTAAAAAGATATTATTTTTTATTTAACATATTAAAATTTTAGTTATGATACTCCCAAAATAATTCCGCAGAAATTCGCAGATTTTTACCTAAATTCTCAGCAGAAATAGCAAAATACTTCTGCAGATTCCGTCTGGCCCTGGTTATGTGTAATAAAATAAAATGGCGCAGGGAAAAAAGTGTTGAACACCTGAAGAAAGGGAGGTGTAGAAAGGGAGTGAAAGCCCAGACAGCAGCTGAAATCTCTCAGTGGTTCTTCAGCAACCCTCTGCCCTTCCTCAGTGTAAATGAATATCAGCTGCTTCAGTCCAACATCTACATTAGCAGGAGGATAAAGATGAAACCAGGGTGGACATTTCAGCAAGACAATGATCCAAAACACAGCAGAGGAAACTCTCAAATGCTTTCAGAGAAAGAAAATCAAGCTGTAGAATGGCCCAGCCAATTACCTGACTCGAATCCAATAGAAAATACAAAACAAAGCTCAGATTTGATAGACGAGACCCACAGAAGCATCAAGATTTTGACACTCCGTTGAAGGTCTGTGAGAAACTCACACCTGAGCAATGCATGAGACTTCATTCTCCATATGAGAGGTGAATGTGTTAAATACATTTCAGTAGTTCAGCCTTTTCTCCTTCTGTCATTTCATTGTTATTACAACTCATTTTTCAGATTTTTTTTGTTTTGTTTTAACATTTATGTTTGCATTATTTGGGTTTTTACCAAAATCTGCTTCAATTCCATGTCAACAGCTCCTTTAGAAATATTATTCCCAGGAAAAAACATGACGTGTTCAATACTTATTTTCCCCGCTGTATGTCAAAATAAGTTTTGTCACCAAAAAATAATTTTATTTTCTGAAACACAGAGAAAGTTGTGGCCAAATTAAGACTAAGAGTGGATGAAAACATCGCCAACACACAAGGGTTAAATCTCAATTAACCCTTATGAGTGCTTTTGTGGTTCAGGGTCACAAATGTTTAGTTCTGCCTTCTTTTCTGTGTCCACTGCACTTCACACTATTACATAAAGCTTTAAGTGTCTCTGCGGGAACCGTTACTCGATGCGTTTCCTGATTTTTATTTACAGCAGCTGTTCGTGACTCATGTGCGTGACTTCTAAGAGCGTCTCGTCGCAATAACACTAGAGCTTCGCCGTTTCAGTGGCACGTCACTTGCTTTTTCCTCCATACGGTTTATGTGTAGACCTGCGCTGTTTTCTTAGCATGAACAGTATGTTAGCATGCTAGTCAAAAATATCGATGACATCACACTGTTGCTGCGGTCGCTTCAAACGCACATGACACTTCCTCCACATGGACAAATAATGCTTTCTATTGTATGTTTTTAACCAATGTGCTGTGCTCGGTTCCATTTATATGAATCCAAAGCATTCTGGGCAAGTAGTTTCTGGCTCTGCCCTTCAAGAAGTGAATATGCTAGTGCTAACAGCAGTAATCATGTTGTATATTACAGTATTTATAGACAGACAAAAGCCAGCCTCTTCATAAGTAAACAGAGGCCACATTGCGGAGATGTGCGCGTGCTATGATTGCTTTCACTGTGGTCCTCTGTGTTGTATTATGTGGAGACCGTGTGCTTACTGTATCAGACAATAGCTGAAAAATCTATTATGTTCTTCACAGTAAATGGAAAATTCTGTCAGCATTTCATTTGTAGAGTAATTGAGGGAACTGAGGCTTTGCACGCACAGAAATACTGCATTGGGAATACTGCACTCTTTTGAAATATAGTAAGTAAGGTAAGTGGTTGCAAACAATTTATATGGGCTGAATTTAAACAAACAACAGGCACGTGCACACATAGGGCTCAACCTGTGCAGTGTACATGCCCTTTTGAGTCCGGGATATAAAGTGCCCTTCCAAAATGAACTTCAGTTCGTGAAAAGCTACGCCATGTTTGCTGGCGCCCCACGCATCACGCACCTGTCAGTCAGCATGTCAACTTAAAGGGTTGAACAAATAGCGCACAGCACTACTACGGTTACAGAAATGTTTGCGCTGTTATAATTGACTTACCTTTTAATATGTTTTGGTGCGTTTATAATCCGCTATAAAAAAAACACGACTAAATGTTTTAAATGAGAAGCTGTAATGTAGCCGTGGCGGGATGAATTTTGCCGTGGCGGCCCGCCACGGATGAATGAATGTAGCGGAAACCTTGGAATTGTATTATAGGATCTGCTTTGTCGACTTTTAATTCAACTCAATTTAACTCTACTATAAATGTCAATAAAAGTCACTTTTTTTAAGCTGCAGTTTCAAATAATATATAATAGAAATAATATCTAGAGAAATAAGTCTGTACAATGACAGAAAATGCACTGGCAGTTTATTACAAGGTTTTTATAGCGTAATATACAACACTAACCCAGGCATTAAATCACTTTACACTATTAAAAATGTCAATAAAAGTCACTTTTTTTAAACTTTTTGTTGTTGGAAGAAAGATCAAGGTCCGTAATGCAATTCAAAAGCACAAATAAACAGGGGAAAATAAAAACATGAATCACAAAACACAGAAAACTGATCATTTACAGATATTTTTTTGTGTAATTAAAATGTCACATTAATGAAAAATGTCATGGCGCCATTAAAATGATCACTGACTTGACTGCTTGTTTGTATGTTTTTATTTTATCTTCTGAGTTTTTTTAAATCCATAATGTAAACCAGTTAACCATTTAAAATGGGTATTTCCAGTTGCAAATCTTCCTTGCACTGCAGGCATGTGCCATATAGTGGCCTTCCTCAGTCACGTTTATCTTTCCCAGCAATAATTTGTTGAAAATCTTGCAGAGCCAGTTAGTTTAAGTGAGTTAATCTTCCTTCTATTTGCAGGTAGACACCTGAATAATAGCACATCCAGTTTTTAATGTAACAGATATAGGAAGGAAACCATTGCCCTCTCGTGTATCGAGGCCTTCTAATTAATTTTGCTTTAATAAAATAACCTTTTAATGGATTTTTGTGTCGTTAATATCTTTATTGCGTGTATTATGAAAGCAATTAAGCAGGTAGTTGCTGTTATATTGTTCCTATGAGGTGAAGCTGTTTATAACATGCGATGCTTATATTAGAAATACAGCACATTTCAGAGGGTTTTGATATTGTCTTGTGATGCATTGCAGAGGTTGAATTGCAGACTGCAGTGCACGTTGAGGCTAGCAGCACCTTTATTATTTAAAAAAAGGCTCCATGGTAGGATTTTTTTTCTGTTTATCCTCTTTTTGTAGCGATATGTAAATGGTTTGGGGTTTTGGTTTTGTACAGATGATGTGCAGCATGTGCATACATCATCATACAGGAACTGCTAGAAATTTCACACTGTCCATTTCTAAATATTGTTTTAGTAATTAGCAACGCACCCTCAGTGATTTGAATTTTCCAGCTTGTCGTGTTCTCTACATATATATGACTGTTCTTGCAAATTTTAAGGGAAGGTTCAGCCAAAAATTGCTATTAAGCCATCATTTACTTTCTTTACAAACCTGCATGTGACTTGATTTTTTTTCTACAACAGGCAACAAAAGAAGATCAGTTTAATTAGGACTACACAATACTGGAGATTTTTTTCTTATATTTACAATATTATACATGTTTTATTTATTATTATTTTTTTAGAGCTTATAAGTGATAAAATTATTTTTATTGATTATATGGCTTGCATAATTTAAAGCTACAGATGACATTGTGGAGTGTCTTTACTGCTTGATGTTCATCTTTTCAAAGGTTATTTAAAGATAAAGACTTTAGTTTAGTTATAGGTGCAATAATAAAAATTACATGGAAGTTATGCAAGTATAAAAAAAAAAAAGTAGCTCCATCTTTGTGAATCGTTTTTTGAAAATGCAGGGGAAAATAATTAGTTTTTATTCCACTACACTGACTGCGATTGCTATATTTACTGTCTGATTAGACTTCTTACACGAGCAGGATTCATTGGTCAAATGTGCTAGAAGCGTCGCACACTGAGGACATCTGCTGGTTACAAGGGGGTAATGCAAAAAGAAAATAAATATACCGATATTGCTTGCGGTATGTATGTATGTATGTATATATATGTATATATATATGTATATATATATATATGAGCAATTCCATGCAAATGTCAACCTTGCCATGGAGAAAATTAAGTTTTCACCAAAATACGGAAACCGTTTCAGGTTTTTTTGGGTAAGCAAGTATTTTACAGTACTTTACCAATACTCATAAATGTATCTGTCAATGTTTCAAACTATTATATTTAACTTTACCAAAATCACACAAGTGGCAATTTCACAGCTGTCACATCCATAACGGAGAGACGTCACATCCATAACGACACTTTTTCCTCATACATGCAAAAATGTCAAATAAAATAAAATCAATCATTTTTGTTCTATAGTGAGCCGACTCATATCTGTTTGATGAGCATTGTTTCTTTTGGGTTGTGCAGTTTAATTGACAGAATTTCTGCATAGTATGTTGTATACTATAAACTCACAGACTTTTTTTGTCACATCCATAACGCATGTTTGTTATCCTCATTCAAAGTATAAAAAATGTTTAAAGATTGATATTTTTCTGCTTCTACAACTCTGTGGTCAGTTGTTTTTTTAAAATATGAACAGATGTTTCAATATAATGTTAGCATATACTTTCTGTGTGAATTTATGTTTTGAGTTTTTACTGCAAATGTCACATCCATAACGCTGGAATTGCTCATATATATATATATATATATATATATATATATATATATATATATATATATATATATATATATATATATATATATATATATATATATATATATATATATATATATATATATATATATAACGTAGAGAAGATTTCTTCAACACATTTCTAAACATAATAGGTTTAATAACTCATTTCTAATAATATTTATATTATACTAAATAATATTTGACTAGATATTTTTCAAGACACTTCTATACAGCTTAAAGTGACATTTAAAGCCTTAATTAGGTTAAATAGCCAGGTTAGGGTAATTAGGCAAGTTATTGTATAATGATGGTTTGTTCTATCGAAAAAAAATATAGCTTAAAGGGGCTAATAATATTGACCTTAAAATGTTTTTTAAAAAATTTACAATTGCTTTTATTCTAGCTGAAATAAAACAATTAACACTTTCTCCAGAAAAAAAAATATTATCAGACATACTGTGAAAATTTCCTTGCTCTGTTAAACATCATTTGGGAAATATAAAAAAAAAATAAATAAATAAAAGGGGGGCTAATAATTCTGACTTCAACTGTATTGTTACATTTAGTGTTGTCATGATATTGAAATTCGGCACCAATCAGTACTGTAATTTTAAAAACATGCATTTCCTGCTAACATTTGAGCGATGTTGAGCACGTTCTTAAACAGCACTGATTTGCCTTTGTGTTCACGTTCTCAACAGAATTGACCGTAATTGGCCGTGAATGTCATCTGTTCACCGAACTCACCACTGTTTGTGGAGTGTAACCACAGATACAGGGACACTGGAGCATTTTAAAGCTGTGAAGATCAGTCAATTTACCAGCAGATCGCTCGTATGTCAGCTTATAAACAGACCAGCTGATCTTCATGGCTTTAAAATGCTCCAGTGTCCCTGTATCTGTAGTTACACTCAGTAAACAGCGGTGAGTTCGGTGAACTGATGACCTTCAATGCCTAATCACAGTCATTTCTGTTGAGCACGTGAACACAATGGCAAATCAGCGCTGTTTAAGAACGCGATCAAATGTTAGCGGGAAATTGATGTTTTTATTATATCAGTACTGATTGATATCGAATTCCAGTATCGTGACAACACTAGTTACATTTGTATTTATAGTGTGAACGACTCTTATGAAAATGACTAAAATGCTGAATTCTGTTTGCCAGACATATGTTACGTACATACGTTTTCTTTCCATTTAGTCATATACAAGTACAAGTATGCAAAAACTTCAAGCTATGCTTTTATTTGCTATTGTATTCTGATGCATAGACCTAATGCAAGGTCTGTACACATGTCATAGCAAAAATGAATGGTCAGCTACTGTCATGGCTTGAAGAGACTTGGTTATTTACCATTAAAGAACAACTCCTTTTGCCTTCTGCCAGTAATGATAATTCAAGTTGGAAAGTATAACAATTTTAATAATCATTGATGGCTTTTAATTAAATAAAATGAACAAAAACATGTAAAATGGTGCTGAACATTTATTAGAAAATGATCCAGTTATCTAAAAAACACCAATACATTATTTACCCCTGGAGCTCCTTTTGAAACGCATTTTATTTTATTTCTTTTATTTAAATTGTGAAATAAGAGGAAAGGTATGTTTTCATTCTCACTTTTGTAACTTCATCATGCAAACAATTGCATGCAATATTATTCTTTTATAAGTGCAGTTCTTGCATCTAACATCTGCAACTTATATCTGACTTTAATGTTGTCGATTGTTGAAAATCTTGCTTTTCACCAAGGAAGCGGCATGCATTCCCTCTGCTCTGATTTGTCTTTGATTCCTGGCAGGTTTTGTGACTCAGTGTTTCTCAGTTCAGAGAGTTTTGGCCATTGGTAAACAGTTTATCTCTGAAGATTTGATTGCAGTTTCCTGTTGTTTGTGTAGCGCTGTGCTGCTGGATTACGTTCATGTTTTCAGCTTCAGCATTTTCTGCCTGTGCTTTTCCTGTGCTGTGAGTGTATTTATACAGATATCAGTGGCTGAATTGCACGTAAAAAAGCAACATGGAAATAGGAAACATTTGAAAAACACAAAGCAAAACACAGAAATATGGCTAATAAAGGCAAGGCGCTACAGTTGAATAGAGAAAAGAAGATTTTTATTGAAACTTTTATGCAGCAAGATTATGTTAAATTGCCGTTCTGTCAAATTTTGTCATTCTGGCATTATATAATGAGTGGCATAAATGGTCTTAAAATGACAATAATATTGTTTATCACAATAAATTTTGGTGCAAAATATTGTACAACAAAAAAGAGATATCATGACAGGCCTAAAGACCGATTTATACTTCTGCGTCAAACGCACGCGTATACTACGGCACAGCCTACACGTTGACGCATAGCCCTTTGGATAGCCCGCGCACCTCTCAAAAAATGTAACGCGTAGCGAAAGCTCTGTGATTGGTCGGCTTGGTAGCACTGACGAGTGTGGGCGGAGGTGAGAGCCGCGCCCCCGATGCAGCGAGTGTTTACAAGTGTGGAGTCCCGTGAAGGAGCTCCGGATGGAGACTGTTGTTTTGTTTTTACCTTATGATTAAAGTTGTTGCGAGTCCGCCAGTTTCCGCCTCAAAATGAGCGAATTTGAGCCACTTGTACATTAAGGGAGTGTTCAGGAAAACTAAACACCAGCGAAGAAACTCGACACAGAGGAACATAAACATCTACTGCCAGCTAGCGTTTCAGAAGTGTATTGCAGAGAAACAGAAACAGCGCACAGAATTATAAATGCATGGCATAATGCATTACGCGCGAGACTTGCGCCGTGGGTCACGCCGATCACTTGACGCAGAAGTATAAACCAGGCTTAATTATGATATGTATATTCTAATATCTTAGCTTATTTATTGCAGACTGTTACGATATGTATATTCTAATATGTACATTTGCAATATTACAATATTCCAAGATAATATCGATATATTGTGCAGCCATAGCAGACGCAAACTTGCATGTTGGAAGTTAAGCATTTAGGGTAAGGACAATGTGCAAACTAGTAGTACCAACAATTCTATTCATTCATTCATTTTTTTTTTCTGACTTAGTGCCTTTAATAATCAGGTGTCGCCACAGGTGTCCTGGCCAAAGTCCCTCAATCGGCACTTTCCCATCATGGCCTCCTAATGATCCGCATCCACCGAATTGGCTCTATCACTGTCTCTTCACTTCACCAATAGCTGGTGTGTGGTGAGCGCACTGGCGCCGTTGTCCTGTGGCTGCCGTCGTTTCATCCAAGTGGATGCTACACACTGGTGGTGGTGTGAAGAGACTCCCCTCATGATTGTGAAGCGCTTTGGGTGTATGGCCATACACAATAAATGCGCTATATTAATACACATTACATTACATTACAGCAGAATGAACTGGACTGTGGGAGAAACCGGAGCACCCGGAGGAAACCCACGCCAACATGGGCAGAACATGCAAACTCCACACAGAAACTGAATTGGACTCAAAGCAGTGACCTTCTTGCTGTGAGGCCACTGCTAACCACTGAAGCACCGTTTTTTTCTCTCCATATAATGTCATATTGCACAGCCCTACCTGAAATGATCTGTTTTTATGATATTTATTCTTCACTTCCTTCTTTTCCACCTCCTTCAAAGCCGTTCCTGTAGTTTATTTGTCCAGATCTGGGGTCAGGAGGACACAGAAAGCCACAAAGATGGCGCTCTGTGCGGTTGCAGACGTGGTGATGCCACACTGGGTGGTTTGTTGGTGGCGCTGCCGGGAGAATAAATCAGGCCTGTCAGTCGTCCCACAGCCGGTGTCCCAGTAGAGCCGGCAGACCGAGGTCACACGCTGGAGGCTTTCGAACACTCTGTTTGTGTTTCCATTCCCCGGCTCCATCCCCTGTCTTTCTGTTTTTTTGCCTCACGTCTCGAATAAAACCCAGTCATTTGCCTCCTCCAAAGTTCACTGAAATGTAGTTGGCAGTTTGCATGCATTGGTAAGATCCTCTCCATCCGTGCGCTTCTAGAATAACCTTGAATGTTATTCTGCGCCTGGGCTGATGTAAACAGAGTGTTGTGATCGTGACTGCGGGGTTCGTTTCTGGGGCAGAACGCCGTCTTTTCGGCTCCTCCGAGGGTTTGACATCTCTTCATGATGCTAGGGATGCGGATGTGAAGGTTTTCACCGTCACAAAGAACTTCACAGGGAATCGACCCATGAAATATTAATGTTGACGACTACCTAGAGTGCAAACTAAACAGCGAACACTGTTTCCTGAGCCTTGAATTTTTCATTTTCAAGTCAAATTTTTTTGAATTCGGTGCAATCTCTGATGTTCAACATGGAAGTGCCTGATGACTTTGGTTTGATTTGCTTTGGTGAAATATCTTCTGCAATAAGTTGAGTGAGTTTTATTGAAGGTGCAGGAAAATAACTGCTCACTTTTCAGTTGTTATTAAAGGTAGGGCTGTGGAATATGACGATATTTATCGTATGCACAAAAGAAACAGCCTATTGCTATATTATGCTCTGCCCTTTATTTCATGGTCTTACAAAATACATTGTTTAGAGCTTTTTCATCATTTATACGAGCGCAATATTACACGTCATTACAGGGATGCAGACAGAAACATGAATAGCAGCATCATAAGAAAGTTGCAAACTTGAAAGTACAATGTTTAGATTTTGCATTTTATTTGGCAATATTTGTTTTATTTTTATGTTAGACCTGTAATCATTAGTCTTTATATTGTATTATTTATTAATCATGCCTTGTAGTTGAGAAATAAGATCACATTTGAATGAGTACATATCTGAGTATATATTATTTAGATGGATGGATGGATGGATGGATGTATGGATGGATAGATAGAATGATGGATGGATGGATGGATAGAGGGATAGAGAGACAGATAGAATGATAGACGGATAGATAGAATGATAGATAGGTGGATGGAATGATAGATAGACAGAAAGACATACTAATTAATGTAATAGTTTGCCCAAAAATGAACGTTCTGTCATCATTTACTCACCCTTGACTTGCTCCAAACCAGTAGCTTCCATTTACAGTAGCCACAATCCATCAGAACCCTTTACCACTATTTTATTTACAGCTGAAAATCATGTACTAGCTTAACTTAAGCTCTTTTACACCAATTTACTTCTAATGAAGGACTGTTTCAAAAGGTAATCCTTGAATAAATGTGTTTTGTTTTTAGATTTAGGTCACTATACTTTACGTAAAGATCTAAATTATCAGTATTTAATGCATGAATAACATCCGATGCATGATGATGTGTCTGAGTGAGACATCAGAGTTACGCAAGATAAAGATTGCTCAATTGTAGCCTTGTGAAATGTCATTTTCTTTAACTATTAAAGATGCAGTAAGTTTGACACCCAGTGGTTGAATTAGGTATTCAAATATTCACTCAGCTCTTCCTCTTACGAGTCCGTGCAAGTGCAGGTTGCCAGATTGACGTGAGTGTGCCTGACTATCAATCCTAAAAGCTGATTTAAGGCTGATTTGAACCGTTTTCTAACTAAAAGCAACAGCATGCGATTAGTAAAATATTTTCCATACTAAAAGGAGTTTTTGTCATCTGAAATTTATATTTTAGAAGCAGCTTTTATTTCTCACAGTTGAACAACAGGATGATCATTATTACTGAAAGCAGCAGCAGATAGTTCACCTCAGATCTTGAAAATAAAATAAACCGTTTGAAATTGAACTTCAGAACTGTGACTCAAATCAAACACATATCAGTGATTCAGCATGCACATTTAATAATGTTAAAGAGGTTTAATATATATTAATTAGATTATAAACCTTACCATTTTCTCGGAGTGCAGTGACTGCACTATTCTGTGCTTTTGAATGGCTGTATTTTAATTTCAGTCATGTTTCGTCTGATGCAAACAGCTAAATTGCTTATCACTGCAAATCTTGACAGGTAGTGTATTGTTAGTACACGGTGTTACAACCTGCTCACCTAATGTTTACGTTCGTAATATTTATATAACTTGCTAATTAATAATTACCTCATGTGGAACTCTTAATCTGCGTCTCATTTCGGAGTCTGCTACTCTCCACCGGAGGTCGCATTTCAGTCGGGGACACGTTCTTTGAGAGCTTTCCTGACTGAATGAATGAAATGCGCGGTTTTCCACGAAGGCAACCCGGGGTGCTGAAAATATAATTTGCTAAAGTAGCAGTGGACGGGTTAAAGGGACCAAAACAAAGACTGACGTTCCGGCATGTAACATTTTCAAAGCAGAATATCTGACTTCAGCATTGTTTTTCAGATAAACAAGAATGTTCACTTAGCATGTTTCTGAAATATCTGCAAACATATTATGGTATTTTTATCTTTTAGACGAGTCAAAACTTACATACAGCACCTTTAAACAAATATAAATAAAATCGGCTAGGGCTGCACGATATTAGAAAAAATCTAATATTTTATATTTCCTTAATAAATATTGCGAGAGTCTAACCAGTATTCAGGTACAGAAATTGAATATTCACAATGCAAAAAAAAAAAAAAAAAAAAACGCTTCTCTTACTTTGCTTTGTCTCGTTTCTAGTCCAAATATCCAAAAATTCTTAATCAAGTAAAAATATAGTTTTGTTTTCACCTTCAGAAGAAATGTCAAAATTAGGAGTTTTTCCTTAAAACAAGCAACATTGTCTACCAATGGGGTAAGCTAAATAATCACATTTTTGCTTTGAAATGTAGATATTTGGACTACAAAAAAGACAAAAATTATAAGAAAAACCATTTGTTTTTTGCATAAATCTTATAATTAAATACAATTTATCTTACACTAAATTAATTACACTTCCAAACATCATTTCTTAGATAGACTATTATTAGATTTATTATTTTAATTATTATTTTTTTATTATTATTATTTTTGTTCTTGCGTTTGATTTTGCATTCATACTTGTATATCTTTTACTGCAGCTCAATTTATATGTCTGTAAAGTGCCTTAAGATGCTACTTTTAAAGGTGCTATATAAAAATAAAGTTTATTATTATTGTTATTATGTGTTCTGTGGCACCTGGTCAACTAGGATTCCAACTCAACATTGCATATCTTATGATGTTACTAGGGCTGCACGATATTGGTAAAACAATTGGCATCGCGATATTTTGTATTTCTGCAATAAGTCATATTGTGAAATTATATTCATATCACAATATATATAAATAACTGTTTGGAAAGAATTCATAAATTTACATTGATTGGGATGATTTTGTAGGGGAGTGCATCTGCATAACATCCCAAAAATGTATCAACAAATTAAACCACAGTTGAAAACAACAGACCAAAGAAAAAATTAAATAAACATTCAGGGTTCCCGCGGGTCCTTAAAGTCTTAAAAAGTCTTAAATTAAAATCCGGGAAATTAAGGTCTTAAATTGTCTTAAATTTACCGTAAAGTTGCTGTAGGTATTACCTTTTTAGCCGGTGTGTTTAATGCCGATATAGGGAAGCACAGTGGTCCACCGTAAAACATCTAATAGTTGATCAATTTAGTATGTGTGAAACAGGAATGAAGTGACAGTCTCCGTGATTTATTAGCTTATTACGGTAGGTCTGCTACAGACGCTGACGTCGGTCTGTGTCACCTGCGTGCTGCCATTACGCGGTTGTCGTGGTGAGGTGACCGTGGGGCTCAAACAGTGTTGCCAACTTAGCGACTTTTCAGACTTTTTAGCGACAAATTTTCAAAAAAAGCGACTAGCGACAAATCTAGCGACTATTTTGTGTTACTGGAGATTTTTCTAGACTGTCGTTTGTCCATTACTGTACCGTTCCTACTCTTCTCAACGAGCTGCGGGTGATGCCACCGGCCCCTCCCCCGCCTCAGAGCACTGACAGGCGCCCCAGTCCTCGTACAGCAGCCTCTCTTACCTGCAGCCTGACAGCAGATCACCTCCCTGCGTACCGACGGCAAATGATTTAGCACCGGCAGTGTGAAGGTATTTCCCTTGTACAGTCAAACCGATCTGCTTCTCCTTTATTTAACAATTTAATCTGACCGTTTATTCTTTTCTTGTTCAAAATCAGAGATGTTTTAAGTGAGAGTTTCACAACTTGTCCGAGTTTATTACGTCTGAGCGATTACTGCAAATTCACTACTCATCTATAATGATATACTGTATTCAAACAGCAATACATTTAGTTAAATTGACATGCTTACATAAAGCGTAGTGCAAATATAAATACCCCATTTATTTACCATAGTCTGTTAAACAAACAGAAATGGTAGAACGTGATGATGTCAGTAATATGCAAATTAGCGCATGACATAGTCTAGCGACTTTTCAGGCAGAGCTTAGCGCCTTTTCGGTGAAAATAGTTGGCAACAGTGGGCTCAAAGCCGTCGAGTTAAACATGAAAGGAGAAAAGCACCAGCGGTACGTTGCAGCAGCTAATCATAGCTGGTCCAGGTTAATCCTTGCATTGTTTGCAACTCGACCTAACGATATTACTAGTTCAGACGCCACCTTACAGTCAGCTATAAAAAGTTTCACTTCACCGTCAGACACCTAAAAGTCACAGGTACTGTGGGTTCTCCATACCAGGGGTTTTCAAACTTTTGGGACACACGCCCCCTCAAGTTTGGCCAATTTCACTCGCGCCCCCCTCTCCCCCGAGCCAAAATTATAATCCATGTGTAAATATTCAGATATTACTTGCTGCATTTAAAGTGCGTAGCAAAAGGGCGTCGCTAGACCCAATTTGAAAATCGCCAGTGCCCCAGTAAATGCTTTGAGATATGATTTACTTCATATGCAAAGTGTATTTATTAAGACTGGTAATCCCGCAATAAAGATGGTATTCTCTATGTGCAACGCTGATGAAAGCAGTGTAGTTTATACATGTTACAAAACTTTCTCTCATTGAAAATTATTTAATAACATTTGTGTTTTCTAACAGTTTTGTAGATTATTTGTCAACATTTTGGCTTGTGAACGGCTGTTTTGAGGACTTTCATTATTGAGCTTATTTTCAATATTCTATTCTAAATGGTTCCTTCATACAAGGCATTGTGTTGTTTAGTGTAATCCACCTTATCTATGTTATGTTGGCTCTGTTCTACATCACAAAGGAAAAAAAAAAAGAAAAGAAAGGTCTCAAAGAAAAGTATTTTTTAATAAAAGTTTAATAAAACTTTAAAGTTTTGATTTCCATTGTAGGAGGCAATAAATTGAGTAACCTATTCCAAAGAAATTATGAAATTTTTGGGACTTAAATTTTATTTGTTGTTCTTAAAAAGGTCTTAAAAAGCATTAAATTTTACTTTAAAAATGGTGCAAGAACCCTGACATTGCTTTATGGTTTGTGGTGGAATCTAAATATATAGAGAGGCAAAAATTCAATTTAAATCTAAAATAACACTGTATAGTCTTAATTTTTTAAATAAGTAAACAAAATTAATCTTTGTTAAAGCGGCAAACTTATAATTTAAATAATTAAAAACTTGATTTCTTGTTCTCAAATGGTTATTTTAAATCTTACAGTCGCAGGCCTTAATAACATATCCAAGTAAAACATTGTTTACACAATTAGATTATGGTTCAATTTCACAATGACTCCACAAATCATGTGTGCTGAACTGTGTTTTTGGTTACTTATAATCTTGACATTGCAGACCCTGCGATGTGACTATTGCTGATACGCACATTGCGAAATCAATGCTAAAACAATATATTGTGTAGCCCTAATATCGGCTATATCAAAGCAAATGAAAATCTGGGAATTGTTTCACTTTCTTTCAGGAAGTGGGTTTGGTTAAAGGTTGATTTAAACGCTTACTCCTGTTGTAACTCGCTGGTCGAGAGAGAAACTTCAGAGACTTCAAGCCAGGATGGATTATGGGCTTTTGGAGGCTCTGCTGTATGCCGTTTTAATGTTGGCAGCAGGAAACGTTGTGGTGTAGTTGTAACACATTTGGTCTCGCGCTGATGCTGCTGGTTTCTGCGAGTGACTCAGCTGTTTGAGCGCCGTCTCTCTGGGTGTCAGGTGTCGTGGAAATCTTCTTTCCCAGGAGCGACTCCAGTCTGTCGGGGAAGGTTTTGTTTAGGTCTCTCTGCTGAATCCAGAAGAGACCCGGCCGACAGCATCAGATGTGCTTTTAATTGTTGACTTTCTTGCCTGTTGCTTTAAATATATGTAATGTTATGATTATTATGTGATTTATAAAGTATGTTTGAGCCATATTTTATTTATAACCAGTGTATAACATACATTGACGATCAGGGGGGTCAGCTGTTTTGGTTAGTTTGTGTTCATACATGCTTCAGTCATTTATGTATTTATTTTTTATCACATCTAGTTAAGTTTTCAGCGTTTTGGAAATGTACTAGATTACAAATTACTTGGACGTTTTCATTAACTTCGAGCTGTGTTACACACTGCATGGAAAGTCGTTTTCAAAAACCCATTATAGGGGCTCTTAAAATGATTTATCTCAATAAATTGTGTTGTTATTTACTTAAAATAAAACAATTTTCAGTCGTGTTGTAATTTATTTTTGATTATTTTATATACTGAAGCCCGAATTATTAGCCCCCTGTATATTTGTTTTCCCCATTTCAACACATTTGTAAACATAATTTAGATATGACATAATATAGACATAATATGATTAGATAAAATATATAATATTTAGTAACTCATTTCTAATAACTGATTTATTTTATCTTTGCCATGATGACAGTGAATAATATTTGACTAGATATTTTTCAAGATACTAGTATTCAGCTTAAGGTGACATTTAAAGGCTTAACTAGGTTAATTAGGCAAGTTAGATTAATTAGGCAAGTCACTATGTAACAGTGGTTTGTTCTGTAGACAGTCGAAAAAAAATATAGCTTAAGGGGGCTAATAATATTGACCTTAAAATGGCTTTAAAAAATTAAAAACTACTTTTATTTTAGCCAAAATAAAACAAATCAGACTTTCTCCAGAAGAAAAAAAATTATATTTTCGGATGTCTGTAATTTTTAAAAATCCCAAAAAAGGATGTCAAGATGCTGATGATAATCAAACAGTTCAATATATGGAGTCACACACGTGAAGGTTTAATATCATGGCCATCTGATATACAGTGCCACCACAGTACCGCTTGTAGCTGTAGTGTGTGTGTGTGTGTGTGTGTGGTGCGTGCGTGTGTGCGTGCGGTTTATATCTGAGATGCAGCTGCAGTTATTTTGCTCCGCTGGTGAAGCACATGAAGCTCAAATTAGTCAAGGATTGAAGGCGATGTCAACATCAGTGCAGTTCCCATTGAATATGACCACTGAGATCAGGAAAATCAAGCTCACATGCTACACACACACACATACACACACACACTCACAAAGCTTTCACTCTCTCACACATTCACACACACGCACATTCACACACAAACTTTCTCTCTCTCTCACACACACACACACACACACACACACACACACACACACACACACACACACACACACACACACACACACACACTCTTTCTCACACACACTTACTCTCTCTCACACACACTTACTCTCTCTCACACATATGCACTCACACACACACACACAAAACTTTCACTCTCACACATACACACATACAACTCTCACTCACTCTCACAGACACAAACATTCGCACACACTCACTTTCTCCTACACACACACACACACACACACACACACTTTCTCACACACACTTAACCTCTCTCACACATATGCATTCACACACACTCACACACACACACACACACACTATCCATTAGCAATTTTAGATTGTAATGTTTACTTAAGGGGTGACACGGTGGCTCAGTGGTTGCCTCTCGGCAAGAAGGTCGCTGGTTCGAGTCCCGGCTGGGTCAGTTGGCGTTTTTGTGTGGAGTTTGCATGTTCTCTCCGTGTTGGTGTGGGTTTCCTCTGGGTGCTCAGGTTTCCCCCACAAGTCCAAACACATGCACTATAGGTGAATTGAGTAAACTAAATTGCCCGTAATGTATGTGTGTGTGTGAATGTGAGTGAGTACGGGTGTTTCCCAGTACCGGGTTGCAGGTGGATGAGCATCCGCTGCGTAAAACATATGCTGGAATAGTCGGCGGTTCATTTCCCTGTGTCGATTCCTGTTAAATAAGGGACTAAGCCTAAGGAAAATGAATGAATGTTATCAAAACTTCATAAAATAAAACAATGTCAATATTATGATTGAATTCAAACTCATACCTAATAAACCCAATTGTCATTATTTTATTGATTTATTGGTTGCTGTTTTTAGTGTGTTTGTCTCTGTAAGTGTGTGTGCAATAAAATTATGATTATATGAGTGTTTTTTCTGCAAGTGTTGACGTTTGTCTTCTGTTTGTGTTTCAGGCCCATGATGAGATCTGTAAGCCGTAGCTGCCACAGCTAGTCAGAAGATGCACCATGGCCAAACCGGGATCTGACCGAGATGAAGCCATGGTGGAGAAGACAGCGGGGAAGAAGGTGAGAGCCAGATAAAATTCTTCAAAATTATCTAATACTAGGGGTGTGCAATATGTTAAATATCTATCTATCTATCTATCTACAGTGCATCCGGAAAGTATTCATAGCGCTTCACTTTTTCCACATTTTTTTATGTTACAGCCTTATTCCAAAATGGATTAAATTCATTTGTTTCCTCAACATTCTACACACAATCCCCCATAATGACAATGTGAAAAAAGATTTTTTTAAATTGTTGCAAATTTATAAAAATAAAAAACCCTGAGAAATCACATGTACATCAGTATTCACAGCCTTTGCGGTGAAGCTCTAAATTGAGCTCAGGTACATTCTGTTTCCACTGATCATTCCTGAGATGTTTCAGCAGCTTCATTGGAGTTCACCTGTTGTAAATTCAGTTGATTGAACATGATTTGAAAAGGCATACACCTGTCTATATAAGGTCCCAGGGCTGACAGTGCATGTCAAAGCACAAACCAAGCATGAAGACAAAGGAATTGTCTGTAGACCTCCGAGACAGGCTTGTCTCGAGGCACATGGCTGGGGAAGGTTACAGACAAATTTCTGCTGCTCTGAAAGCTCCAATGAGCACAGTGGCCTCCATCATCCGTAAGTGGAAGATGTTTGAAACCACCAGCACTCTTCCTAGAGCTGGCCGGCCATCTAAGCTGAGTGATCGGGGGAGAAGGGTCTTAGTCAGGGAGGTGATCAATAACCCGATGGTCACTTTGTCTGAGCTCCAGCGTTCTTCTGTAGAGAGAGGAGAACCTTACAGAAGGACAACCATCTGTGCAGCAATCCACCAATCAGGCCTGTATGGTAGAGTGGCCAGACGGAAGCCACTCCCCGCCTGGAATTTGCCAAAAGGCATCTGAAGGACTCTCAGACCATAAGAAACTAAACTCTCTGGTCTGATGAGACTAAAATGGAACTCTTTGGAGTGAATGCCAGGCGTTACGTTTGGAGAAAACCAGGCAGCGCTCATCACCAGGCTAATACCATCCCTACATTGAAGCATGGTGGTGGCAGCATCATGCTGTGGGGATGTTTTTCAGCAGCAGGAACTGGAAGACTAGTCAGGATAGAGGGAAAGATGAATGCTGCAATGTACAGAGACATCCTGAATAAAATCCTGCTTCAGAGTGCTCTTGACCTCAGACTGGTATCTGTCTGTCTGTCTTTTGAACACTCCTGTTAGTTACAGTATTTGTATTAGAGCAATTCCATGTAAATGTCAACCTTGCCATGAAAAAAATCTGTAAAAATGCTCAATGTCAATTTCACATCTGTCACATCCATAATGGAGAGATGTCACATCCATAACCAAGCATTTCCCTCATAAAGGCAAAAATGTCAAATAAAATCAATTAATTTGTTTTATAGTGAGCAACTCTTCTCCTTTTTATTAGCGTTGTTTCTTTTGGGTCGTGCAGTTTAATACACCGAATTTACACAAAGTATGTTGTATATTGCAGACTGGCATACGTTTTTGTTCACATCCATAACGCTTGTTTATTTTCCTCATTTAAAATCTAAAAAAGGTTTCCAGATTGATATTTTTCTGATCCCATAACTCTGTGGTTAGTTGTTTTGGAAAATATACAGTTGCGATCAGAATTATTAAACCCCTTTTGAATTTTTTTTTTCTCTTTTAAATATTTCCCAAATGATGTTTAACAGAGCAAGGACATTTTCACAGTAATAATGATAATATTTTTTCTTCTGGAGAAAGTCTTATTTGTTTTATTTCGGCTAGAATAAAAGCAGTTTTTAATTTTTTAAAAACCATTTTAAGGTCAATATTATTAGCCCCTTTAAGCTATATTTTTTCCGATAGTCTACAGAACAAACCATCATTATACAATAACTTGCCTAATTACCCTAACCTGCCTAGTTGACCTAATTAATCTAGTTAAGCCTTTAAATGTCACTTTAAGCTGTATAGAAGTGTCTTGAAAAATATCTAGTCAAATATTATTTACTGTCATCATGGCAAAGATAAAATAAATCAGTTATTAGAAATGAGTTATTAAAACTATTATGTTTAGAAATGTGTTGAAAAAATCTTCTCTCCGTTAAACAGAAATTGGGGGAAAAAATAAACGGGGGCTAATAATTCAGGGGGTTTAATAATTCTGATTGCAACTGTAAACAGATGTTTCAATATAATCCAATATAATTTCAGCATACATAATAGCACAAAAATATTACAACATTTTAAATTGAAATAATTTGAAAATGGAAATATTCAGTACAAGTGTATGTTGTGCATATTTAAATAATCTGATATATAGCAATGATAATGAGCAGTTCCAGCTTTATGAATGTGACATTTGCAGTGAAAACTCAACATAAATTCACAGATATTAGTGATTTTTATTGTGTACAATTTTTTGTGTGTGTAAAATGTGTGTCCAAATCTTTCTGTCTCTCTCAGAGTAAAGAGAAAATCTCTCCGTTTGCTAAAACTCCCAAGCTGGATCGGAGTGAACTCCTGGGGAAAGAGGGGAAGTCGAAATCCTCCATGAAGCGGAAACTCTCCTTCACCGTCAGTCCATCCCGAAACGAGGAGCGCGACTCGGACGCAGGTCAGTTTCACACTCTCTGAAGGGTTTGTTTTTAATGTAATCTCTGTATGTACTCTGAATGTTCTGGTAGCTCGTGTTTGTGCCTCACTGACGCCCCCTAGTGATCACAGTTTCATTGCACACACTGTACTGTAGAGGGGTTTTCAAGAGAGTTATATAACGGTTGAGCTAGACTTGCTAAATTCACGAGTCCAGCTCAAAAATGCAGGAACAAACATTTATGAGGGAGTGTTGAATAATAAAAAATGTCTTGTTTTAGTAGATTTATTTAAATGCAAATACTCTAATACTGTTGATAAAATAAAAAATAAATTTAAAATAGTACATATAAAATAGATATTGATGAAAGATAATTGTATTTTAATACCTAAAATGTTTTTACTTGTTTCATATGAATTGCAACTACTCTAATAGTGTTGATAATACGAGAATATATTTAGCATAATACTATAAATGTATAATTTAGGGAGTGATGAACGAGATCATTTCATTATTATATCTAAAAAAATTAATTTTTGTGGCTCCATGTGAATGCAAATACTTTAAATACTGGTGATAATATAAGACTATATTTAGCATGTTAATATTATTAAATAATAATTGTAATTGAATAATAATATTTTTGTTGTTGTCAGTGGCGAATTTAGGTATGGGCGATCCCCTAGGGCGGCATCTTGCTAGAGCCGGCATAGGGAGACGGTGAAAAAAAAAAAGCCCCAGTAAAAGCTTTGAGATGAGATTTACTTTATGCAAGTGTATCGAGTGATTATCCCAGAATAAAGACGTTAGGGGCTATTCACATTTGGCGTCTTTTGCTTGTTTGTTGTTCTTTATGTGCAACCGAAACACAGCTAGTGAAGAAAAAATTGACGCATGTGCGCAGAAAGCCATTACTGTGCACCTCAAACGCACTGCTCCCGATTTTTTACATGCACGCCGATATGCGTTGACATGCAATTCGACAAAACTAAAGTTTATATAATGTGATAATGTTACTAGGGTTGGGCGATGTCAACCAATGCGCGATGTGAAACAACAGTGAATTAATCATTTATGAATAATTAATTAATTCGTAACGATTTCATTATTTGTAGCCTACCATTTCAACTAGCTGACTCGCATTGGTCTTTGTTTTACCCATAACATAATTATAAATAATGAGAAGTTACACACAAATTACCACCTGTCAATCACTTTTTTCACGGGACTCTGGAATGAATAGGCAGTGATCTGTGTCGTTATAATGGCGTCGACAAACTTGTTGGTAAAAAAGGTGCACAACCAGCAGTGTCTGAGGTTTTCACTAAAATTACTAAGTACAAGTGTGAAAGCGAAAGATTGAAGCAGTGTACTGACACTGTGACACGTTACCTGATAGATTCAAAAGACCAAAAAGTCATTAGATAGAGACAAGATTAATTAAATATCACCTTTAACAACTATAGTCAGATGCCATCCAGCGGTACATCCTTGATAAACTGTCCGACGTGCACTGCTCTCTGGAGCTCAGTTTAGCGCATGACAGTGTGTGTGTGTGGCTGTGTGGTCACGTGATCTGCATTTTCAGCGGGCTGTTCAGAAATGTTAGATGAAACGCCAGTGTGGATGTGGATCATTTTCGTTTTAAAATGCCATTTTAAAACTAAGACATATTAGTATAAACGGGGCCCAAGTGTGTAATATTCGCGAGTGGGTTTGCGACGGGGGCGGGGCGGAGGATCGGCGATGCCGTTTCAGCATCGTGATGTCTATCGGCCATGGACGATGGTATTGTCTATCGACCCAACCCTAGATGTTACTAAGCATTACTAGGAAGCAGAAAGGAGGGATAATGATTCTCGGCCATGAGTCGGGTCTAAGACAACAGATAAATCTATAAAACATATAAACTGTCATAATCATTATTCATGCAAAAGTCTTAGAATATTACTCTAGTTGTGTCTTTGCATTGTTTTTTCGGTTACATTTAGGATTGATTTCTGTTATTTATTTGGAATAATAATTGTATAATAATAATAATAATAAACAAATTGTTATATTTATTGAAAATAAATAAACATTTAAATGTAATTATAATAATTATTTTAAATGTATATATTTAAAAAATATTCATTCATTCATTTTCTTTTCGGCTTAGTCCTTTTATTAATCTGGGGTCACCACAGCGGAATGAACCGCCAACTTATCCAGCATATGTTTTACGCAGCGGATGTTCTTCCAGCCACAACCCATCACTGGGAAACACCCATACACACTTATTCACTCACATACACTACAGACAATTTAGCCAACCCAATTCACCTGTACTGCAGGTGTTTGGACTTGTGCGGGAAACCAGAGGAAACCCACGCGAACCCATGCCAACTGACCCAGCCGAGGCTCGAACCAGCGACCTTTTTGCTGTAAGGCGACAGCACTACCTACTGCGCCACCGCGTCACCCCCTTTAAAATATATATATTTAAATACTTAAAATATATATAAAGTCAACCACATAGTGTCTTTATTTCTTGGGGAAGGGGGTATGTTTGGGGTGGTTTCGCCCAGGGTGCCATTTAAACTAGAACTGCCACTGGTTGTTGTTGTTTCATGTGAATGCAAATACTCTAATACTGTTGATAATATAATAATAAACTTAAAGTAGCAATTTAAACATATATAAGGAGTGATGAAAGCGATTAATTTTATTAATATATCTAAATATATATATTTTATTTGTTTCATGTGAATGCAAACACTGTTAATAATATAAAATATATTTGGCATAATAATATAAAAATATAATATAGGGAATAATGAAGAGATATTTTCATTATTAAACCTAAAATTGTTTTATTTTGTAGCTTAATGTGAATACAAATATGTTTTAAATACTGGTGGTAATATGAGACTACATTTAATTAGCAATATAAATATATAAGGAATGATGAAAATGATAATAATTTCATTATTATATCTGAATATATATATTTTTTATTTGTTCCATGTGAATACAAACACTCTAGTACTGTTTGTAATATAGGAATATGTTTAACAGAATATAAAAATATACTAAAGGGAGTGATGAAAGGTTTTTGTTATTATTATACCTATTATTATATTTTTGTGGCTTCGTATGAATGCAAATACTTTTTAAATACTGGTGGTAATATGAGACTACATTTAAATAGCAATATAAACATATAATATAGGGAATGATGAAAGAGATAATTTCATTATTATATCTGAATATATATTTTTTATTTGTTTAATATTAGAATATGTCTAACATAATAATATTAAAATATAATATAGGAAGTGCTGTTTTTTTAAACAGAAATTGGGAGAAAAATAAACAGGGGGGCTAATAATTCTGACTTCAACTGTGTATATATTTATATACACACAGAGAGGAAGAGAGAGAGAGAGAGAGATGGTGAGAGAGAATGGAGTTATGAAAATGATCTTTTCATAATTTAACTAAAAATGTCTTGTTTTAGTACATGTTTGTTGTTAGTTGTGCTTGTTTCAAGTTCTCAATATAGTAAAACACATCTTTGGAGTTATGACAATCATACTTTCATTATTTTACCTAAAATCTACCTAAAATGACCTAAATCCATCTATTTTTAGTGTTGTTTGTAATATTTAACACGTAAAATACATGTACAATATGTACACTACCTGACAAAAGTCTTGTCGTGGATCCCAGTTGTAAGAGCAACAAATACCTTGACTTCTAGTTGATCATTTGTAAAAGTGGCAGAAGGTGGATTTTTCCTATGAATCATCTGTTGAACTGCATCCCAATCATAACAAATACTGCAGAAGACCTACTGGAACCAGCATGGACCCAAGATTCTCACAGAAATGTATTTATTTTTTGCCTGTGGACTTTTATAGGATTTTATTTACTTTTTAAATATTGTTATATTCTGGCTTATTATTGTTACTATTATTAATATTAATATTATGATTTTAAATTTTTTATTTTTTTTAAATCTGTAGCTTTTCATTATTATTTATTTATTTATTATAATAATTACGATTATTATTTGTTTTGCCAGTTCATCTACTTTTTAAATATTGATATATCTCAGCTTTATCTCCAATAATGACAAAGTTAGTTTAGTTACAAACACATACTGTAGCTTTTCTTAATTATTATTATTTATTTATTATTGTTATTATTATCATTATTATTATTATTATTATTATTATTTTGACCAATCAGATTATGTGGTCTTTTATATTTTACAATTTTATTTTTGTGGTCCCATTATTTGAACCGAATTCTCAGTGGCTCTTGAATATTCATCCTGGAGTCTTTGAATCCTGTGCTGTGATTTGTGGTTTGAGTTAGGGGGGGCGGAGCCTGTGGGTGTAATCAGTGCTCTGCTCTCTACTCGAACCCTGAACCTCTGTCCTCCTGCGCTCTCTGCTTCTGCCCTGTAGATGACTCTGACCCGGGGCAGTCGAGCGATGCGTGGGGAGAGAGATTACTTCCTCCCTGCAGGATATACGCAGGTAAAGGCCAGTCTGAGACGCCTCACGCTCCGTCTTTAGTTCTTTCTCTAAGGCTACGTTTACACTAGTGCATTTTAGCCCAAGTTTTATTTTTAACATACACGCTCAAAAAAATGACACTGTTTGCTGTTTGTTCATCCTATTGTACTTATTTAAATTGAGCTGAAACGACACAATTCTTGAGTTTTTTTTTTTTCTTTCTGGGAACAACGTACATGTTTTATGTTCAATGCACTGGTAAAAACTAATAAGTTAACTTAATTATCTATTATTTGGATCCCAGCGTTTTTTACAGTGCAGTGCTCGGCATAAATGAGAACACCCCCTTTTGAAAATGAATATTTCCATCCATTTCCATTCGCATTTAAAGGTCCCGTGAAATTAAAATAATGTTTTTTAAGATGTTAGTTTCAGTCTGTTTGTTTTAAGGATATCTATAAGCTAGTATGCTCCAAAATTCGCGTTTAGAAAACTGATATAAACATGTAAAGCTCGCAGTTTGTCACTTCAGCCGAAATGGATTTTTTTCACATCACCTCATACTTTAGTTTCTAATCAAATCTTCTGACCAATCAAATGCTCTCTAGTGTCTGACATGCCCCACCCCCTTTAAGACGCTTCTTATTTGCTTTTCATTTGATGCACTTAAGCTCAACTACTCAACCACTAAAACAAAACACTATTGGTTTTTTTTTTTTTAAAGGGGAGGAGCTAAACTATGTTCAAAGTCCCTTGAGGCAAGTCATTTCATGCGGCGGCTGTCTTTGAAACGCCTCTCAGGCAGTATGTTCTGTCTGAATGCGGAAACATCAAATTCTCCAAAACGATTTGCCAAGCTTACGATTACATTACATTTTTGGAAACACCAATAAAATTAAACAACAGCTGTTTCATAAGTTTCGTTTCTTAAAGGGCACCTAGGTTACCACTTTTTCCAGATTTAATATAGGTCTTTTGTGTCTCCAGAATGTGTCTGTAAAGTTTCAGCTCAAAACACCCATCAGATTTTTTATTATACCTGTCATAAGTTTCTATTTTGAAGCATTTTGCATCAGCTAGCGGTGCAAAACACGCGCACACACACAGCGCGCGTTTAGCTTTGCACTGTTTTTGCATGCAAATGTGACAGGATACACATTAATATCCACTGCTGTATGGATATCTGTTATGTTAATGTACAATATAAACCTGATTTAACGTCCACAAACCGGGATTGAAGCGTCTTTTATAATTGTTCTGACACGCGGCTGTGTTGATAAAGTAAAGCTGAAGTCAATCGCTGTACGCAATCGCAAGCATGCACTGTTTTAAAACATTTTAAACTTGTAAAACTCACTCTTGATCACATTTGATAATGATTGATGATCCTAGCAAACTGAACAGACTTATATATATATACCGCACTCCTACGTCAAGTTGCAGACGGTCTTAAAACCGCTTCAATTGGTCCACCGTTTTTATGTTGTTAAATTGAAAAAAAAGGACTGGGTGTGTTTATATCACCCCAATATGACAATATATACACTATACCTACACATATGCCTGTCCAAACAGCTTGAAAAGTAGATTTTTCACCATAGGTGCCCTTTAATATCCGAATCAAACAAAATCTGCATATTTTCAGGTTGCCCAAGCTAATGCACACTCGAAAGGAACGAGATCCCGACACCAACCTGATTTATGGCCATGTTACACATGATTATCCTTTGGATAATGATCGTCAGATCGCACTGCACTTCTGAAGTAATACACAACCTGGTCTTGATGGTAAATTTCCTGCAGAAATGACAGCGACTCTTTGTTTACAAGTTTGTTGGCGTTTGAGTAGTTGCTGTCATTTGATGTGCGTTTGACAGGACGGAGTGTACCTCACGTTCGTTTCTATACAGATTACAAAACAAAAACAAGTGCACTTGGTTCACTTAATTTTGATATATTTCTTATATCTGTGAAGCAAGTATTCGCTGAGATTCCAGTGTGTTTGTTGACCAAACTCTCGTAAAAGCACACGTCTGGTCCAAGCTTTATCCACGGAAAAACATCAGTCTAAAGCGATCGATGATTGGCTTCTGTACTAATAGGTGGGACTTCAGTCGCCATATTGACCGTAACACTTTTCCCTATTTAAAACTATACGAGTGACACGTCTTGTGTATTCTATATTTTGCTAGTTGAGATTATACCAAACATCAAATTAAAAAATGCACATTTTAAAGCACTTCATGGGACCTTTGAAAATAAAAAAAACTTAATTGAACAGTTTTATATTCATGAAAATTAGAGTTTGGTCACTGAACTTAAGGAATAGAAAGATAATGCATTTAAATTCAAACGATTTATTTAAAAAATTTAATTAAAAACTCAACTAAATTTTATATTTTTTGTTTCTGTTGATTTTACCTCAGTGTTTGATTATACAAGAATATATTTAACAATTATATACAAGTATAATATAAGGAATGATGAAAGGTTTTTCATTATTATACCTAAATAAATTATTATATATATTGTTGTGGCTTCATAATTGTATAAAAATATAATATAGGGACTAATTTAAGATACCTAATTGTTTTTTTTTTCATGGCTTCATGTAAATATAAATATAAATATGAAAATACTCTGTCCAAATTAACCCAAAGGCTAGTTTTCATTGGTTGTCTCATAGCCAAATGTTAATGCCTAAAAAAAAAGTCATCAAAATACAAATTCAACTGACAAACAAGGCTCTTTATCATTCATCAAATATCAGGAGTTATTGAACCCTTGTGTGCTGTTGGGGATGTTTTCATCCACTCTGGGCTGATTTAGAGTCTTAATTTGGCCACAACTTTCTCAAAAGGAATGATTTTTGTTGACAAATCTTATTGACACATATTTTGGGAAAATGCTTTGAAAAATTCAACAATACACTGTGCAAATTGACTATCCTTTCGTTATGTTGGGGGCTGTTTTTGCCCCTTCCATTATAAAGTCATTTTTTGCAAAACCATGACAGCATATAATCATGCATTCTTGATTGTTGCTGGTTTTCCCTGTTGGGAAGAGGTAAAGTCTTTCATTTTTACTGTTGATCATCAGTTGCAGTGCTGACACATGCAGTTTTTGCCTTTTATATAGAGTATAATGTTCGCACGGTCGCATAGCCCTCGTCGTGGCCGACGTTGACATGCACCTCTGGAAAAAATGGAACTACACTTCGCAACGACTCGTAGTGCAAGCTCTGTGATTGGTCGGCTAGCTGTGACTAGTGTGGATGGTGCTGAGAGCCGCGAGCCTGATGGAGCGAGTGTTTACAAGTGTCAAGTCCCATGAAGGAGCTCCAGGTGGAGACTTTTGTGTTTACCTTATGATTAAAGATGCTGCATGTTCGCCGATTCCTGCCTTTGAATGAGCGAGTTTTAGCTACTTGTACATTAAGGTAGTGTTCAGAAAAAACAAATCACCCACGAAGGAACTTGACACAGAGGAACATAAAACCCTGCTGCCAGCTAGTGTTTCAGAAGAGTTATTGCAGAGCAACACACACAGCATGCAGAAATATAAATGCATGACTATGTGCAAGACTAGCACCATGGGTCACGGCGATCATTTGACGATGACGTATAAATCAGCCTCAGAATCTGCCGTTTTCTCCTCAGAACTCCATATAAAAGCCAGAAACCTTTTTTGCACAGGCCTATGTAAAGGTTTAATGCTGCCAACTGATGATCAACAGTAAAAATTACACTTTTGACCTCTTCCCAACAGGGAAAAACATGATTATAGGGGAATGCATGATTATATTGTCATGGCTTTGCAATCAAAAAATGTCATTATAATGGAAGTCAATGGGTTTAAAACAGCCACCAACATAACCAAAGAGTGGTCAATTTGAACAGTGCACAAGGGTTACAAAAATAAAAACATTGTGAAGGGTGGATGGAGATCCTTTCTGAAACATAACAAAACTGCCACTATGTTATTTTAATTATAAAATGCAGTGTTCGATTGAAAACGCACTAGTATAAACGTAGCCTGAATCTGTCTCCTCCTGATCCTCCGTCCGTGGCCTGAAAGCAGTCTAGTTTTCATAAGCCGCATGACCTTGTCTGTCTGCAAGCCTTTATTTTTTCCTCACATCACTCTGAGAGACGCTGGATGATCGGTTGCATCATTTGATGTACAGAGATGTCTCGCGTATTCGCTTTTTATGATAAAAAGCGCTCCGTTTTTAAAGAAGCGCCCACACACTGACACTCTCTGGGTGTTTCTGCTGCATCTGTTTTAATCGCATGCCTCTCACAGAGACTCATGGGAGTGCTGTTAGATGGGTAATGCATGTGTCCGTTAGGCTGGAAACTTTCCTAAAGGGCATAAATTGCACCAGGCGTTAAGGTTTTCATGCATGTTTACGCAACGTTCATCATTTTTTTGTTGTTGTTTGCTGCAGACAAAGATGGACCGGATAAGAAGAAGGTTAAGAAGGAGTCGGGGGGTAAGAAGTCGACACCGGTGAATATTTTGTTCGGGTACCCTTTATCAGAACGAAAGCAGATGGCACTTGTCATGCAGATGACGGCGAGAGACAACAGTCCAGGTAGGAAAACACTGATGCTAACACTTTCAGTTAATCATTGCACAAGACATCTCTGATGTTTTCTAGAGCATATTTTTTTTCTTTTATTTTGTTCATGTCAGAAGCCAATATTTAGTCCAGAAAAGATGCATTTTCAGTATTAAACTTTTTACAGTCTAAACAGTCTCTCGGCCATTGCGTGTAAAGATTTTGGACATCTTCTTTGATGCTTTTAATGCTTTCTAATGGTTTGCTGCATTTATAAAGACTCATTTATACTCGATGCGTTTGCTTGATCGATTGAGTATGTGCGGCGAATGTGATGTCATTGCAGTGTTTGCGGAGGTTCGCTTTGGGTGCATGCGACATACTTTCGGCTGACGGTGCACACAACATATTTTGAGATATCGCGTTTGAGATCACCGCGTTTCATTTGAGTTGAATATGAATCAGAGATTTTGGTACGCCTGTACAGACATCTTTATGATCCGTCCATGCTTGATCATAGCGATAACCAGAGAGCCAATAATTCTTGGCAAGAAATTGCAAGTTTTTTTAAAAAAGTTAAAAAAAAAACTTGTGGGATAAGTTTGTTAAAGCCGAAAAGAGAGAATGTGCAAAAGTGGAGACCCAGGTGGTTTTAATAAATGATTACATAATGTTTTCCACCATTTATAGGTTTTACACTAATATATATATATAAATATATATATATATATATATATATATATATATAGATATATAGATATATAGATAGATAGATAGATAGATAGATAGATAGATAGATAGATAGATAGATAGATAGATAGATAGAGATATAGATATTTCTATTTTGATTTGAAAACAATTTAATAGCTACAAAACTAAAATGAATTAACAAATTATTTCTTTTATAACTGGAAAAGAATATTTGAACCCATCGGTTTACATTAAACTGATGCCCGGTTGTTTTAGGGTTTATTGATGATAATGGTCAGGAATGTTGAACCATTATTGCATTTTTAACTAGTGTTGTCACGATACTGGAATTCGATACATTCATCTCGTGCGGAAATTTGAGTGCTGTTGAGCGTGTTCATAAACAGTGCTGATTTGCCATTGTGTTCATGTGCTCAACTGAAATGGCTGTGATTGACCGTGAAGGTCATCGGTTCATCGAACTCACCACTGTTTACTAAATGCAACCACAGATATAGGGACACTGGAGCGTTTTAAAGCTGCGATTCATCAGCGGATCACTCGTATGTCAGCTTGTAGACAAACCAGCTGATCGACGTGACTTTAAAACGCTCCAGTGTCCCTGTATCTGTGGTTACACTCAGTAAACAGTGGTGAGTTCGGTGAATCAATGACCTTCACCAGCCAATCACAGTCATTTCTGTTGAGCATGTGAACACACTGGCAAATCAGCTGTGTTTAAGAACGCACTCAACAGCGCTCAAATATTAGCATGAATTGGACGTTTTTAAAATTTCAGTACTGATTGGTATCGAATTTCAGTATCGTGACAACACTATTTTTAATACAAGTAGAGGACACAAACTAAACAGTAATGTGTGAATTGTGGAGTGGGCTAAATAAAAAATAAAAAAACATCAGTATTTTCTAGTTAGTGTACTTTTTGTTTTTTTTGCATTTATTCTTGCCATAATAAAAAAATACATTTGTAGAGTAACTCATGTTCTGTTGTCATTAATATTTTAATACATTTCGAAAGGCAGAACTGTTCGAGATGTAAAGAATACAAAGTGATTTGATTTGGAAAAAAAAATCTTCAATGGTTATAAAATAAATCTTTCTAATCATTAAAATAATTTATAAAAATAATGAGTTTTAAAAATCTGGAATTGTAATATGTCGTAGTTCAGGAAACTTCCTACTTCTATGTTTATCCGTCTGATTTTATGGTAGATTTCTTATGACCGCCTCCTGTCGTTTAAAAAAATATCTCAACGGCAATTGCGTCAAGTATAAAAGCTTCATCCGTTTCGCGAGGTGTGAGACGCGGCGCCAGGCGAAAGTATAAATCAGCCTTAAAGCACCCGTGTCTTGAGGTAGTTCAGTATGATGCGATTTACTTTGTACGTGCGATTTGATTGGACTGGAATCACAGGACTGACGTTTCTACTCCGCCAATCCGCATAGAGTAAAGGTACCGATACAGCACAAAAAATTCACTCAAGGGAAAGTAAAAGTACACATTTTTAAACCTACTCCATTACACTCATTTGAGTATTTGTAATTTGTTACTTCACACCACTGCAAAAGATACACTATGTGACCTCACGTTGTTTCCATGTCACTTCTCACATATGTTTGGTTGTGAGACGTAGTTTGTGGACCAAGACAAAGTTGTCGGCGATTCTCCTGTTGTAAAGTCATGCGAGCCAGGAGCGAGTGTTTACAAGTGTCGAGTCCTGTAAAGGAGCTCCAGATGGAGACATTTGTTTTGTGTTTACCTTATGATTAAAGTCGTTGTATGTCCGCCGATTCCCACCTCTGAAATGAGCGAGTTTGAGCTACTTGTACATTAGGGTAGCATTCAGAAAAAATTCAATTCAATTCACCTTTATTTCTTATGTGTGCTTTTACAATGTAGATTGTGTCAAAGCAGCTTCACATAGAAGATTATAGTAAATTGAAACAGTGTCAGTTCAGTTTTCAGTGTTTAAGTTCAGTTCAGTTTAGCTCAGTTCAGTGTGGTTTATTCACTACTGAGAGTCCAAACACTGAAGAGCAAATCCATTGATGCGCAGCTCTACAGATCCCGAACCATGTAAGCCAGTGGCGACAGCGGCGAGGAAAAAACTTCACCAATTGGCTCGGTTGGGCACGACCATTTCTCCTCTGGCCAAACGTCTTGTGCAGAGCTGCAGTCTAGGCGCCGGAGGTGGAGAATGCTGGACCTCAGCGAAGATTCGTCTGTCCCTGGAGCGTCACAGGAATTAGTCTCATGCTCTCCAATCCTCCATGACCACCACAGCAGCTGCTCAGGATACGGCCTGGTCCAGGATTATGAAAACCTTGGGATCATCTCGTCGCTGGTCTTGGATCTAATCAGTGGCGCTGCATAGTCTGAGGGCCTCGGGATGAGTATCCCCAGGTGGAAATAGAGAATAAAGAGAATAATTAGCGTAGCTGCTGTTCATAGTGTATGTAAACGAGATGCAAAAACCTGCGTAGGGCACACTCATGCGTCATACCGCTAAGTGATGCACTGAGTGTATGCTTTGCTAAAAAGATAAGTCTTTAATCTAGTCTTGAATTGCGGTAGTTTGTCTGAGCCTCGGACATTATCAGGAAGGCTATTCCAGAGTTTAGGAGCCATATATGAGAAGGCTCGACCTCCTTTACTCGACTTTGCTATTCTAGGTACTAACAGAAGAGTTTTGAGATCTTAAAGAGCGGGTTGGATTGTAGCGAGACATAAGGTTGGCTAAAAAGCAAAAACCCCAACAAAGAAACTCGACACAGCTGCCAGCTAGCGCTTCAGAAGTGTTATTGCAGAGCAACACAAACAGCATGCAGAAATATAAATGCATGACTAGGCAGGCACCGTGCATCTAGCAATCACTCGGCGCAGAAGTACAAATGAGCCTCAAAATCTGCTGTTTTATTCCACAAAACTCCATATATATGTTTCCACTTCTCCTGTATGTTTGGTTGTGGTATGTAGTTTGCGGACCGAGACAAAGCTGTCGGGGATGCATTGTTAAACCCCTTGTCGCGATCCGTCTTCCAGTGTAAACACAGCAGCGATGCAATCCTACCCCAGATAGTCATGCAGTGTGAAAACATCTGACTACTTTGAAAATTATGCAGTCTGAACTCGGCATAATGTTCACATTTTGTACAGCTGCTTTGGAACAATAATTATTGTGAAAGGCACTATACAAATCACTTGAATTGACTTGAATGGTCTTGTCAGGTCAGATGATCAGTTCAGATAAACCGTATAACTTTGACATTCTGGTTAATCTCAGATACCACACCGAGCCACCCGTCTCAATCTCCGGCGGTGCAGAAGAAGATCGCCAGCAGCTCATCCTCACGACAAAAAGACAAAGTGAACAAACGCAACGAGAGAGGAGAGACGCCTCTGCATATGGCCGCCATCAGAGGAGACGTCAAACAAGTGAAGGAGCTCATCGGCCTCGGAGCGGATGTAAACGTCAAAGATTTTGCAGGTGAGGCGCAGTGTTTATGTAGATTTACAGGAGTGCATCACATGTCGATTATCTGCATTTTATTAATTGTTATTACTGTTTTAAATGACGATTTAAATAAACTTCTATTCAAAAGAATTGAAGCAAATCATTTATAATAATATGGTTGTGCTGCAAATTATCCATATACAGTTGAAGTCAAAATGATTCGGCCTCCTGTGAGTTTGTTTTTCTTTTGCAAATATTTCCCAAATGATGTTTAACAGAGCAAGGGATTTTTCACAGTATTTCAGATTTTTTTTTCTGTTAGTTTCTTATTTGTTTATTTTGGCTAGAATAAAAACAGTTTTTATATATTTTTAAAAACTTTTATTTTTACACTTCTCCAAAAAGAAATTACATTTCAGATGTTCTTCATATACACTTAGGTCCTGACCCAGTGCTTAATATACACTACCTGACAATAGTCTTGTCGTGGATCCCAGTTGTAAGAGCAACAAATAATAACTTGACTTCTAGTTGATCATTTAGGAAAAGTGGCAGAAGGTTGATTTTTTTTTTTCCCCCATGAATTATCTGTTGAACTGCATCCCAATCATCACAAATACTGCAGAGGACCTATTGGAACCCACATGGACCCAAGATTCTCACTGAAATCAGTCAAGTTTGGTGAAGGAAAAATCATGGTTTGGGGTTACGGTTACATTCAGTATGGGGGTGTGTGAGAGCTCTGCAGAGTGGATAGCAACATCAACAGCCTGAGGTATCAAGACATTTGTGCTGCCCATTACATTACAAACCACAGGAGAGGGCAAATTCTTCAGCAGGATAGCGCTCCTTCTCATACTTCAGTCTCCACATCAAAGTTTCTGAAAGCAAAGAAGGTCAAGGTGCTCCAGGATTGGCCAGCCCAGTCACCAGACATGAACATTATTGAGTATGCCTGGGGTAAGATGGAGGATGCATTGAAGATGACTCTTGATGAACTCTGGGAGTCCTGCAGGAACGCTTTCTTTGCCATTCCTGATGACTTTATTAATAAGTGATTTGAGTCATTGCAGAGATGTATGGATGCAGTCCTCCAAGCTCATGATGGAGTCAAACACAATATTCAGTCTTTTTCCACTGCAGCATGACTTTATGACCAAATTAAACTTATTTGACAAAAAAAACATTTTAATATTATTAACCCCCTTAAGCAATATTTGTTTTGATTGTCTATAGAACAAAACATCTTTATACAATGACTTGCCTAATTACCTTAACTTGCCTAATTAACCTAGTTAAGCCTTTAAATGTCACTTTAAGCTGAATACTAGTGTCTTAAAAAATATCTAGTCAAATATTATGTACTGTCATCATGGAAAAGATAAAAGAAATCAGTTATTAGAAATGAGTTATTAAAACTATTATGTTTAGAAATGTGTTGAAAAAATCTTCTTTCCGTCAAACAGAAATTGGGGCAGTAAATGTACAGGAGGGCTAATAATTCTGACTTCAACTGTACTTAGTGAAAAGTGTGAGGTTTGGCTGTTTTATCTTTATCCATGTTATAAATAAAGTTATGCTTGGTTTTTGAATGCAACATTATTATCATCACATGCATGTCTTGCTTTCCTCCACATTATTTTCTCTTTTGGTGCTTTTGCATTGTCTGGTACTCCTTGACTGGGTTTGGTTTGGTTTTCCACTACAGCTTAGTACTGCTTAAATGCATATTTCACACAAAAGTGAAAATTACCTCACCATTTACTCTGTCATGTGGTTTTAAACCTTTATGAATTTCTGTTGAACACAAAAGAAGATGTTTTGATAAATAGTGCATGCTGGCTCCAATTAACCTCCATAGTAGGTTAAAAAACTACTATGGAAGTCAATGGGGGCCAGCTATGTTGTGTGTTGTTTTAGACTGCACAGAGCAACGCTATAACAGAAGCCTAAAATCTATTTTGTCTGATAAAACAAGCTGCTTTTTCTTATAATTGTGAGCAGAAGGTTGCAGAGAAGAAACTCCCATGATTCCACACTGTCACGCCGTCATCAAAATAAGTCTTTCTTTGTTGTGAATATTTGCCCTCTAGTGGTGAAAATGACATACTGTGCCTTTAAGAGTGGGATCATAGACATTGTTATATTCAGTTCACTTCAAGTTTATATGTATAGTGCTTTTTTTTTATAATAATTGTTGTTTTAAAGCAGCTTTACATTGTTATAGTTTATATGTATGTTACTCCCATAATTCCCGTAAAGCATCATGGGAGATGGGGGAAAAAGGTGGTCAAGCTTAAAGGGTTTTTTTTTCAAGTTGTAGCTCATTTTGTTGTGTTGTTTTGTTTAGGTTGGACGCCTCTCCATGAAGCCTGTAACCTTGGTTACTATGATGTTGCGAAGGTTTTGATTGGTGCAGGAGCGGAAGTGAACACCCAGGGACTGGACGATGACACGCCGCTTCATGACGCCTCAAGCAGTGGACACAAAGACGTGAGTTTTCACACACACACACTGACACGCTGAGTATCTTTCTGACAATCTGATTCACTTGTGTAAGTTCTCTTTTTTTGGTATATTTTCTAGATTGTGAAGCTGCTCTTGCGTCATGGAGGCAATGCTTTCCAGGCCAACAAGAGAGGGGAGAGGCCGGTTGATGTTGCTGACTCTCAGGAGCTGGAGCAGCTACTCAAGGGAGAAATCCCACTCTCAGAACCAGAAGACAGCTCTTCAGGTATGGAGCTCTGACTGCATTGTTACATTGCTAATTGACTCTTTTCACAAGTCTATTATGATGCGTTTAAGGGTCATCAGCATCTTAAATCCCTGAAAGTGTTTAATATTTTGATATTACACTTTGGGTGTATGGCCAAACACAATAAAAGCGCTATATAAATACACATTACATTACATAAAGCTCAAACAAGGTTAGAACAAGAGGAGCGTCCGTAAATCCTTTTTGGGTGAACTATCCCTGTAATGAGTATTTTACTCCTTTTACATTTGATTTAATAGTGTTTTATTAATTACTCTTTTTTTTGTATTTTGTATGTTACAGAATCAGAGGACCCATCTTCAGTGAATCCATCCAGTGTAGATGAGAACCTGGAGTATTCTGATGCTGAAAAAGACTCTGACAGTAAATCGACAACCGTCAAAGCCTCATCGTCCATGTCAGGGCTGGATGAATATGAGTTTAAAGATGAGGAAGAGGAAGAGGACCTCAGTAAGGCACTTAATGAGCGACACCTCTTTAGGCGAGAGCTACGGCAAAAAGAGAAGGAGGAAAAGGAAAGAAACCACTATGCTTCAAAACAAGGTAGCAAAAGCGACCAGTCCATGCTGGCTTGCAAGTCTAAAAAAACAAAGGCGTCCCGTGTCTACTGCAGTTCAGACAGTTCAAGCGATGAAGCCGAGGTGCCAACGGAAAGAAGGAGCTCACCTACTAGGTCAGTCAGTGTGGATGGACATAAAACGGACAGTAGATCGAAAAAAGAAAGCTTGACTCTAACGCCAGTGGAGCAGAAAGAAAAAGGTAAACAGAAGAAAAAGAACAAGAGCCAAAGCAAAAACAAAGAAAACCAGGAAGTCCGAGAAGAAGGGAAAGAGAACAGCAAATCCCTTCTGTTTTCCTCTCCGACTGTGTCCGATAATTCTGACAAGGGCGTCAGAGAAGAGGACTCTTTCAAAATGTCATTCAGTGCAAAGGATGACACATCGGTTCACCTGTTTCACCTGTCTGTAGTCAAATCCCCAAAGCTGAACCACAGCCAAACTGACAAGCAGGCAACCCCGCTGAAACAGGAAAACGCTAAGACATGCGTTTCAATCGCTGATGGATCTTGCCCTGGGGACGGCATCAAATATAACCACTACACAGACTCTGACTATTGCACAGAAGATTCTAGCAGTAAAAGCTGCAAACATAAGGAAAAGAGCAAGCATCATCACAAGGAGCTTAACGTGGAAGGAGATGACGGCAGTTCAAGTCCTTTCAAAGACAGCAGTTTAAGCAACAGTATGGACAGCTCTGAGGGTGCATTTAGGAAGACTGACAAAGATGGGAAAGTTGTAAAAAAGCATAAGCTAAAACACAAGGAGAAGGAGAAAGAGAAATATAGGAAGGAGTATGAGGCAGAGAGGAATCGCCACCGGCAGAAAGAGCCACGCAAGGACGGACATAGGAACCTCGAGTTTGATCGAGAATTCTGGAAGGAGAACTTCTTCAAAAGTGATGAAAATGAAGAACCTGTGGGCAAAAGTGAGATACCTGCTGGTGGATCTCCAGTTAAATCCTCAGACTCGTCACCTGTTAAAGAGGAAAAAGGAGCATCGAAAGACAAACATTCAACTATTAGCAGTAACAAGGACAGGAGGCCAAAAGAGGAAAGAGATAAAACCATTAAAAAGGAGAAAAAAGAGATTCCTCTTAAAGAGGAGCGAGGAAAAGAGGATGAAACTGATGAGCGGACTGATGGTACTTTCTCTGTTCGAATTCCTGATGGCTCACTACACTTGTCAGAAGAAGTGGATGAGAAACCAGCAACTTGTAATTCAGCTGACCAAGAGCAACTGGAGTCTCCAGAGAAGAACTCTCGAGAAAAAACTGATAAGCGACCACCAACAAAGGATCGGGAATCTGAGAAGTCTGATAAGAGACACTCGGATAAAGATAAGAAGGTAAAATCTGAGCATTTAGCTGACAAGCCTGAGCTCCACAACTCTACAGATCGATGGAAGGAAAAGGAGAAATTAGCAAATATTTCACATTCGCCCAATGATAAGAGTCATAAAGAGAGTGAAAAACTCAAACCAATGACTCCGGTGAAAAAGCATGAGGAGAACAAGAAGAATAAGGACAAGCTTGATAAAAGAGCTGAGAAAGAGCACGCTTCTGGGGACCACAGAGACAAAGATAAAACAAGTTCTGAAAAGAAAGGAAAAGCCCCTGAGAAAACTGCTGATCATGCGAAATCTGACCGCAGTAAAGACAAAGAACGAGACAAAGATTCTGACAAGAGGAAAAAAGACAAATCAACCACTCCAACTTCCTCTTCCTACTCTAATCTAAAGTCGTTATTGGAAGAGAAGAAAGGCTATGTTTGTGAGAATAATAAGGTTGTCTCGTCTAAATCAAAGGAAGAGGTAACCAAGCCTTCAGAGAAAGACCGAGATCGAAGAGAGAGGGACCGGGAGTCTGAAAGGCATCGAGATCGGGAACGAGATCGGCACAAGGAAAAAGACAAAGATCGATCCCAGTTTAACAAGGATGGCAAAATTAGCAAGCCGAAACCAAGTGAAGTCGACTCCAAAACTAAGGTTGCACCTACTCTAAAGGATACTCGTCCCAAAGAAAAGAGGCTGGTGAATGATGACCTCATGAAGACCAGCTTTGAACGCATGCTCAGTCTCAAGGACCAGGAAATTGAACAGTGGCACAAGAAGCACTTGGAGAAAATCAAGCAGAAGGAACGGGAGCGGCTAAAACAGCGTCCAGGAATTGATCCTGCGAAACAAAAAAACAAGGAAAAAATGAAAACGTCCTCTTCGTCCACTGAGCCATGTTTAACCAAGGAACTAACTCGGTCAAAGAGCTCAGAAGCACCAGATGGACAACGTGAAAAGATCTTAAAAGATGCCACCAGTGTAAGAACGTTCTCGCTAGACGCGAAAACCTTCGGGAAGAACGGTCCGATAATTGAAAACAATCTAAGTCGATCTCCGAGACCAGAGAGTGAAAAACCTGGCCTCATGTCAAGATCAGTATCAATGATCTCTGTGGCAAGTTCAGAAGACTCCTGTCATGCTACTATTTTGACACCTAAACCAACTGACCAATATGATTCTGACATGAATGTGGAAGCTTTAGATTCGCAGCCACCTTTACTTCAGTCTTCCCTTATTGTACAGTCCTCCAGGTCGCCTAGTGTTCATGATAAAGATAGTAGCAGTCTTCCCGAATCATCGGCTCTCTGCAGTCGAACACCATTGGCAACCAGGCATGCATCCCCATGCCTAAGGGCTATTCTGGATGAAGAAGCCAAGGTACCAACAACTGAAACAAAACCCACAGAAGAGTCTCTGGTAATCAGTACTGCATCACAACCAACCAGCGAGCAATCTCAAGTTCATCTGAGTTCAACTGAGATTAGTGTGCCCCCTGTTCAGGAGACTCAGAGCAGTCAAAGTCATACGAACTCTCTTCCAGAAAGTGACATTGTCTCTAGTAGTGAAGGTGAAGTCGTCAATTCCACATGTCATGTACAACCTTCACAGGCTAGTGTTAAAGACATAACACAGGCAAACAGTGTGTTTCAGAGTCATTTGGAAGAGCAGAACAAGTCTTGCACCACTAATAGTCAAATAGAGCATGCAAGTCTAGATCAACTTGATGTCCCTGGTGCCGAGGGAAAAAACAAGGAGGCTTCGCTTGCTGTTGCATCATTACAATCTTCTCATACATCAACTTTATCATCAGATTCCAATGCACATTTGCATTCGAGTAGCCAGCAATGTGAGACTAGCTCTGTTTCCAGTGGTGAACAGACATTGACCGCTGACACTGGTTTGAGAACAGAACAAAGAGAAAAACCTTTCGTTGCTTCAGAGTACAAAGAGGACAAGGGTGGGGAAAATGTCACCAAAACTGATTGCACAAGCACTCCAAGTCCATCTACAACATTCTGTAGATCAAGCTCTGAGGAATCTACTAAACCACTGCTGAAGGCGACCAGTGTTCAGGAAGATACCGAAAAGGGCAATGAGCATGTGCAAGAAGAAAGTACCCCAAGGGTCTCCAATGAGCCATTGGTTACAGTCGATGCTCAACCAGAGAAACAAGACCTACATTTGGCTTCAGTGTCAAATGTTTCTCCAAAATGTTGTGCCAGTCCAGAAAGGATCCCCGAGGAGCCCATGGAGGTATCAGAAGAAGTTTCAGATGAGAGTAAAATCACAGAAACGGATGAGGCCAAAGTCTTGTCTTCAGAAGAAGGTGCAGTGATTCAGACTCCATCTGAAAGTAAGGCTGACTCAGATATGCATGACCAGCTAGACGAGAAGTCTATGAACTCTGACACTCTGGCTAATGTAGAACAGGCTCAAAGCAGTGCTCCTGTCCACCCTGATCATCAGGCAGAGCCAACCAGTGGAGAGACCTCCGGAAGTTCCTCTCCGATATCAGTCATGGACAGAGATTCAGATATATCTGGGGCCAGAGCCAAAGTCAGACTTCTTGAAGAAGAAGCTGACATTCAAGCGACCCATCCAAGAAAACGAAAAATGCCTAGAGCATCTCTGCTAGCCCAAGCAAACCTAACAGCTCAGCAGGTCAGAGAAAAGACTCAGCAGTCCCTGGCTGCGATTGTAGATGCACTGAAGCTTGAGGAGATCCAGCCTTACCAGACAGAGAGAGCCAACCCATATTATGAGTACTTGCACATTCGCAAAAAGATCGAAGAGAAGAGGAAAGTCCTTTGTAGTGTCATTCCTCAAGCGCCTCAGTACTACGACGAGTATGTAACATTCAATGGGTCCTATCTGCTGGATGGAAACCCTCTCAGCAAACTCTGCATCCCAACAGTAAGCTGATCTTCACTTACAGTATTTGAAAGCAATATTTACTCAAGACTAAGGCAAAAATGTCTCACTGTTCTTTCATTTTGTAGATAACGCCTCCACCCTCTTTACCTGAACCACTGAAAGAAATGTTCAAACAGCAAGAGGTGGTGCGGATGAAGCTGAGACTGCAGCACAGCATCGAAAGGGTAAGTGGAAATCAAGAATGGGTGGCGTTTCTTTTATGTAATTCAGTTTTTATTTTATTTTTCAAAAAAAGAATATATGTTTTACAATGGCCAGAAGGATAGGTTTAACAATTATTACCACCCAATATATTCCACAAACCCAGTGCACATCAGGAATTACAGGATAAATGTGATGTAGGCCAAGTAATTTACTAACATGGACTAAATTGACATTCTTAATATTAGATCAGGAAAGGTTTTCCTGAATGGAGTTTTACAGCCTCCTAGTGGTATGTGATGGAACTGCAGCAGATTTATGAAATTTCTAAATGATAAAGCAACATTACAAAAATATTAAATTGTAATTTATTTGCCAAAATAAACATTATTTCCCAAAAACTTAAAATGATGATAATGTAAAAAACTATTTCATGGTTTCAAATAGGGCTGAACAATGTATTGTTTGAGCATCGATATCACAATGTGTGTGTCTGCAATAGTCACATCGCAGGATTATAAGATTTAATAAAGGTTAAAAATAAAGATATTATTAACTTTTTAAAATAATTTATACAATGATGACCAATTTCTGTACTTTAATACTGTTAGACTCTCCAGAAAACGATAAAGCACTGATTATTTATTTATTTTTGCTTAGAAAAAGACAGACTGAGCATCCCAGTCGATCTAAATTAAGGAAATCCTTCCAAGTAGAGCTATTCAAATCAAGTGGTGTAATTATATTCATATTGCAATATACACTCGCTGGCCACTATATTAGGTACACCTTACTAGTACCGGGTTGAACTGCCTTAATTCTTCATGGCATAGATTCAACAAGGTACTGGAAATATTCCTCAGAGATTCTGGTCCATATTGACATGATAGCATCACACAGTTGCTGCAGATTTGTCGGCTGCACATCCATGATGCACAACCCGTTCCACCACATCCCAAGGGTGCTCTATTGGATTGATTCATAATGGATGGATTCATGCTTTCGTGTTGTTGCCGCCAATATCTGACCCTACTAGCAGAAATCAAGACTCATCAGACCAGGCAAGGTTTTCCAACCTTCTATTGTCCAGTTTTGGTGAGCCTGTGTGAATTGTAGCCTCAGTTTCCTGTTCTTAGCTGACAAGAGTGGCACCCGGTGTGGTCTTCTGCTGCTGTAGCCCATCCACCTCAAGGTTGGACGAGTTGTGTGTTCAGAGATGCTCTTCTGCAGACCTCAGTTGTAACGAGTGCTTATTTGAGTTACTGTTGCCTTTCTATCAGCTGGAACCAGTCTGGCCATTCTCCTCTGACCTCTGGCATCAACAAGCCATTTGCACCCACAGAACTGCGGCTCACTGGATATTTTCTCTTTTTCAGACCATTTTCTGTAAACCCTAGAGATGGTTGTGCGTGAAAATCCCAGTGGACCAGCAGTTTATGAAATACTCAGACCAGCCCGTCTGGCACCACCAACCATGCCACGTTCAAAGTCACTTAAATCCCCTTTCTTTCCCATTCTGATGCTCAGTTTGAACTGCAGCAGATCGTCTTGATCATGTCTACATGCCTAAATGCATTGAGTTGCTGCCATGTGATTGGCTGATTAGAAATTTGCGTTAACGAGCAGTTGGACAGGTGTACCTAATAAAGTGTATATTGCGGCAATATCCCAATGTCAGATTTTTCCAATTACCAGTTTAGGGGTGGTAATTCTACATGTTTTACAGATGCATTTATTACAACAATTATTTTAAAATAAAAGTGTCAACCTTTAAACCTGTTGAATTATATTCATGTTTAAAAGTATTACAGTTAATTAATGAAATAACTCAACAATTTCCTCTTCCAGGAAAAACTGATTGTATCCAATGAGCAGGAGGTTTTGAGAGTTCATTACCGCGCTGCAAGAACACTAGCCAATCAGACGCTTCCGTTCAGTGCCTGCACAGTCCTATTGGATGCCGAAGTATACAACATGCCCCAAGAAGTCCAGGTAAGGGATCACATTATGAGACATTAGTTTTAAAATATATTTAAACTCAAGTAAACACTGCAGCTTGAGGTATGAGTGCAATAAATTAAATGTTGAATGAAGTAAAAATCCAAACACGGTAATATTGGTTTCACTCAGAAATTGCAAGTAAATTAAACTAAAAGTAAAATAAATAAATGATATAGAATTATACATTTTTAGTGTTTATTGTCAAACATGTAAGGCTTCTTAGGACAATATTATGAAAATGTGTTTTCCAGAATCTAACCCAAATTTAATAAAATGAAGCTGAACTTGCTTTAGATCACACTTTTTTTTTTTTTTTACTTCAGAAAGTCTAGTTAGGTACAGGTTGACCTTATTACAGCGAGGAAATAAGTATTAATAATAATAATAATAATAATAATAATTCATTACATTTATATAGCGCTTTTCTGGACACTCAAAGTGATTTACACATTGGGGGGAATCTTCTCATCCACCACCAGTATTGAACACATCATGTTTTTTTCTTTTTTCTGTTGACATGGAATTGAAGCAGATTTTGGTAAAAACCAAAACAATACAAACATAAAAATAAATGCAATAACAATGAAATGACAAATGGAGAAAGTGCTGAACTGCTAAAACGTATTTAATACTTTATAAAAGGCTTTTTTGGTGCTGCAGCTTAAAGACGCCTCTCATATGGAGAATGAAGTCACATGCATTGCTCAGGTGTGAGTTGACTTCAACAGAATCTTGATGGTTCTGTGGGTCTCGTCTATCAAACCTGTGCTTTAATTTGTATTTCATTTTGGATTCAGGTCAGGTGATTGGCTGGGCCATTCTACAGCTTGATTTTCTTTCTCTGAAAGCATTTGAGAGTTTCCTTGGCTGTGTTTTGTATCATTGTCTTGCTGAAATGTCCACCCTGGTTTCATCTTCATCCTCCTGCAAATGTAGATGTTGAACTGAAGCAGCTGATATTCATTTACACTGAGGAAGGGCAGAGGGTTGCTGAAGAGCTACTGAGAGATTTCAGCTGCTGTCTGGGCTTTCACTGCCGGAATACACCTCCCTTTCTTCATCTGTTCAATACTTTTTTCCCTGCGTCATTTCATTTTATTAAGTATAACTTTATTTGTAAACTAATTAATTTGTTTTCTTTGCATATATGGATTTCTTTGGTTGTTACCAACATCCGGTGAAAATTTTAAGTCAGCGGCACCTTTAGAAATATTTTTTCTGAGAAAAATGATAAAAAAATTTTCCGTGCTGTATCTGTGTTTTCTTTATTTCATCTTTTTTGTTTTTTTTTTTTTCAGGGTGATGATGGGAAGACTTCTGTTCGAGACCGGTTCAATGCGAGGCAGTTCATGTCTTGGCTTCAGGATGTAGACGACAAGTTTGACAAGTTAAAGGTACAAAAGAAAACAGAAATATGAAATGAAATGGACACGAACAAAGCAACCAGCATCTGTAAAAAAAAATTGTTTACAACTGAGATGCCCAAACTAGGACTTGCAGGCCCACGGTAACCTTTGATTTGGTCCGCCATCCCATCTGAGAAGAGAGGGAGGACGATGGGGGCTGTTTAGAAATTGTCTTTTCAAATCTGATGCAATCTTTTAGGGCAGCACGTTGGCGCAGTGAGTAGCACAATCGCCTCACAGCAAGACGTTGCTGGTTCGAGCTTTGGCTGGGTCAGTTGGCATTTCTGTGTGGAGTTTGCATGTTCTCCCTGTGTTGACGTGGGTTTTTTCCGGGTGCTCCGGTTTACCCAATAAGTCCAATGACATGCGCTATAGGTGAATTGGGTAAGATAAATTGTCCGTAGTGCATGTGTGTGAATAAGAGTGTATGGATGTTTCCCAGTGATGGGTTGCAGCTGGAAGGGCATCCGCTGCGTAAAACATGTGCTGGATAAGTTGGCGGTTCATTCCGCTGTGGCGACCCCAGATTAATAAGGAGATTAAGCCGAAAATAAAATAAATGAATGTAGTCTTGTTTGTTTGTTTTATTGTTAAAAGCTAATTGAAATGATATTTTTCAATTAAATATTGTAAATGAATCAGATTTAGTTTAAATGTACACACCTGATGGATAGAGGACAATGCAGAGACTTTGGTGAGCAAATCAAGGCAAAGGCAGATTCTGCTTGACTAGTCTATTCAGCATTTTACTCCACTGTTAGTAATGTTTTAGTAACGATTAGTAATGTTTTTTATTTATTTTTAAATATTATGAAATAAGGGCGACATGGTGGCGCAGTGGGTAGCACGATCACCTCACAGCAAGAAGGTGGCTGGGTCAGTTGGCATTTCTGTGTGGAGTTTGCATGTTCTCCCCGTGTTGGCATGGGTTTCCTCCGAGTGCTCCGGTTTCCCCCACACTCCAAACACATGCGCTATAGGTGAATTGAATGAACTAAATTGGCTGTAGTATATGTGTGTGAATGTTTCCCAGTGATGGGTTGCAGCTGGAAGAGCATCCGCTGCGTAAAACATATGCTGGATAAGTTGGCGGTTCATTCCACTGTGGCGACCCCAGAATAATAAAGGGACTAAGCCGAAAAGAAAATGAATGAATAAATATTATGAAATAAATTAGGAAATTAGCAACAGCAACTTTATTGTAATATAGTTCGGTATATTTACCTTCGGTCCACGGCTCATAATGATATTTGGTTTTAGGCCCTTTATACAAAAAAGTTTGGGCACCCCTGATTTAGAGTTTAAAGACTTTAAAATGCATTAGATTCAAAGCATCAGAGAATGAAAACCAACGTCAGGCTAGCAGTTTTGTCAGCGCTTTGCATGTTTAAGAAACAGTTATGATTGTAAATTATATATTTATTACCAATACAGGCAATTCTGCTGATATGGAATAAATAAATCCCTTTAATAGGACTATTTGTAGCTGAATTATTAGCCCCCCTGTAAACTTTTCCCCCAATTTCTGCTTAACAGAATGAAGATTTTTTCAACACATTTCTAAACATAATAGTTTTAATAACTCATCTCTAATAACTGATTTATTTTCTCTTTGCCATGATGACAGTAAATAATATCTGACTAGATATTTTTCAAGATACTAGTATTCAGCTTAAAGTAACATTTAAAGGTGCAGTATTTAAGTTTGACACCCAGTGGTTGACCTAGGTATTGCAATCCTGGTTCAAAACACACTCAAGTGCAGGTTGCCAGATTGACGACACCAACATCAGTGTGCCTGACTGTCGAGCCTAAAGGTTGATTTAAGGCTGAGTTCAATCGTGTTCTAAATAAAAGCAACGGCACGCAATAGAAGGAATATTATCCGTATTAAAAGGAGTTTTTGTCCTAACCAACACCTCGAATTGATATTTTAGAAACGGCTTCTATTTCTTGCAGCTGACCTGATCACCTCAGGTACACCTCATGCTTTATTCAGTGTTAAATGCTAATAATGTTAGTTTGAATGCCAACTTCAGAACCGAGACTCAGTGCAAGCCAACCCATATCAGGAATTCAGCATGTGCATTTAATAATGTTAAAGAGGTTAATATGTGTTCATTAGATTATAAACATTACCATTTTGCTGGAGTGCAGTGAGTGCACTATTGTGTGCTTCTGAATGGCTGTCGTGTTTTGTCTGGTGCAAACAGCCAAATTACTTATCACTGCAAATCTCATGACGTAGCCTGTTGTTAGGACACGGGGTTACGATGTAACCTGCTCACCTAATGTTTACGTTTGTAATGGGGTTGGGTCGATAGACGATGCCATCATCCATCGCCGATGGCCGATAGACATCACGATGCTGAGTTGGCATCGCGATTCTTTGCCCCGCCCCCATCGCAGCAGCAACCTACTTGTGAAAAAGTACAGACTTGGGCCCCGTTTACACTAATACGTCTTAGTTTTAAAATGCCGTTTTAGAATGAAAATGATCCACGTCCACACTGGCGTTTCATCTAGCGTTTCTAAAGAGATCTCTGTCTGTGGTTAGTAACCACAAACACACACACACACACTGTCATGCGCTGCAATGTAGGCTATCACCTCCAGTAGTCACCCCAGATAGCAGTGCACATCGGACAGTTTATCAAGGATGTACCGCTGGATCGTGTCTCACTATAGTTGTTAAACATGATATTTAATGATCTTGTCTCTATCTAACGACTCTTCTGTCTTTTGAATCTATCAGGTAATGTGTCACAGTGTCAGTACACTACTTCAATCTTTCGCTTTCACACTTGTACTTAGTCATTTTAGCGAAAACCTCAGATACTGTTGGTTGGTTCCTGTTGGTTGTGCGCCTTTTTTACCAACCAAACTTTTTTTGTTGACGCCATTATAATGACACGGATCGCTCTGCCTATTCATGCCAGAGTCCAGCAGAAAAAGTGATTGACTGGTGGTAATTTGTGTGCAACTTATCTTTATTTATTTATGATTTGGTTTTGAGTCAAACCAGGACCATGCGGGTCAGGTAGTTGAAACGATAGGCTACAAATAATTAATTTGTTGTGAATTAATTAATTAATTCACTGCTGCCTATGATGACGATGCCATCGTCCATCGCGATGTTTCACGTTAGACATTGTATGATGCCAAATTGGTCGACATCGCCCAACCCTAGTTTGTAATGTTTAGATTTTTTGCTAATTAATATTCACCTCATGTGGAACTATGAATCTGTGTCTCATTTCGGAGTCTGCTACTGTCCACCGGAGGTCGCATTTCGGTCATGGACACATGCTTTGAGAGCTTTCCTGACTGAATGAATCACACTAAGGCAACTCGGAGTGCTGAAATATAATTGGCTAAACTGGCATTGGGCGTGTTAAAATGACCAAAACAAAGACAGTTGTTCCGGCACGTAACGCACATTTTCAAAGCAGAATTTCTGACTTCAGCATTGTTTTTCAGATAAACAAAAATGTTCACTTGGCATGTTTCTGAAATATCTGCAAACATATTATGGTATTTTTATGCTTTAGAAGAGGCAAAAACTTACATACAGCACCTTTAAAGGCTTAACTATGTTAATTAGGCAAGTTAGGGTAATAAGGGAAATCATTGTATAACGATGGTTTGTTCTGTTGACAATCAAAAAAAAAAACAATATCACTTTAAGTGACCTTAAAATAGTTTTAAAAAATTTAAAGCTGCTTTTATTCTAGCTGAAATAAAACCGATTTTCTCCAGAAGAAAAAATATTATAGGAAATACTGTGAAAAAGTCCAACATCCTTGAGAAAATATTTGAAAAAGATTCCTAGTAGGGTGAATAATTTTGACCTGTTTGACTGACCTAAACCTCCATCTTCCTGCAGACGTGTCTCCTGATGCGGCAGCAGCATGAAGCGGCAGCGTTAAACGCGGTTCAGCGTCTGGAGTGGCAGCTAAAGCTACAGGAACTGGATCCCGCCACTTACAAGTCCACCAGCATTTTCGAGATTCCCGAATTCTACATCCCGCTCGTGGAGGTCAACGACGACTTCGACCTGACGCCGATATGACCTGCTGAAGAGACAAACACATTTTCAAAGCTATCGGACCACGTCAAGAGATGAGTGTGAAACACGAAGCACTTGATTTTGGGGGTGTGCGTGCGCATGTATGTTGTGTGTGTGCGTGTGTGTGTGTGTGTGTCACAGATGCTCCAGATTTATAATAAAATAGATAAGAAAAAAAAAAGCGCTGCACTTCCAGGCTATCTATCGGTTCAGTCTGTGTGGGTAGTTCTGGTTCGACCACATGCACTTCACCGTACGGGCGCCAGATTGGGTCCTACAGACTGCAGGCCGAAACTAAAACGCACTTAACCCTGAGGTCCACGGGTCGAGGAAGAGAGAGGAAGAAAAAAAAAACAGCCTCCAGAGGGTAAAGACCACCATGGAGAAAGGAGAGCGATCTGAACCCGACATGTTTCTACAGTGAGTGTTGATAGATTGTGTATAGATTGTGCTCCTCATTTTTTAACTTATTTTATACATACTGATTGTGCATTTGTAAATAGCCATGTAATTATTGTTTTTAACTTGTAAAAAAACACATAAAAAAACAAGGCAAGAAAACTGAAAGGACGGAAGAGTTAAAGTAATAAATATTTTGATTGTAAACTTTGTTTCGTCTAATGTTTAATGGACCAAAGTTGTTTTTACATTGAAGTTCTTCGTTGTTGCTGTTGTTGTTGATGTTGGCTTAACTCTTTAAGCATGTGTTTTGGAAGACTTCTGTTCTGTTTTCTTTTGTTCTTCTTCTACTTTCATTTGTTTTTAACTCCTCTTTTATTCCCCCTTCGACATTCATCAGAGCCGACGTTTTTTGACTTGTGATTTCTATAATGTGCATGCTTTCGCAGGTTCGTCCCTTTCTGAAAAGTTGTACCGTGGTGAGGTTTTACTGAAGTGGTCCTGGTTCCTTTTTCTGCCATTGTTGTGTCTGTTAGTAACATCCACTTCTCTGCGTGTCGTCTCTTGTGTCTTGCGCACATTTAAAAAGAAAAAAAGAGAAAAGAAAAGACAAAAAAGAGGAAAAGTTTGTTGTGGTTTCTCCATAGGAACAAGGAAACTCTCTTACTTTTACAGTTTTAAATGTGAGATCACAACAAAAGCTATTTTTTACAACGTAATGCCTTTTGAACGATGGTTCTAAAAATATGTCTATTTTAATATTTACTTGTTACATGAGGATGTACATATTTGTAATATATAATTGAATAAATTTTATTGGTTGTGAAATCAAAAGCTTTGTGTGTTTTCTCTTATTACATGGTGTGTAGATACAGCTGGAAATATTAGAGACGTGCTGTCTTAAAAATCATGCAAAAAGTTGACTTGCAACAACTGAATGTTGACAGAAAAACACAGAATTGTTGACATTTTTGCAGATTTATTAAAAAGGAAAAACTGAAATATCACATGCTCCTCAGTATTCAGACCCTTTGCTCAGTATTTAGCAGAAGCACCTTTTGATCAAATACAGCCATCAATGTATAATAGTTGTGGATTTTTCATTAGTTTAGTTTTTATTTCGTTTTGTCTTTTGTTTTCAAATTCAGTCAGATTTAATCAGTTTTTAGAGGCAGATTTACTAGTTTTTATTAGTTTTTATATTTTGAAATTGCTCAGTTTTAGTTTAGTTTTTATTAGTTTTAGTCTTTTTGTTTGTTGTTTTTTGTAAATAAGGATATTTTTTAGGTGCAAGATTCAAAATCAATAGAATAAATATTGTATAATAAAAACTCAACTAAAGAGGCTACATTTTTTGACACAAGAACACTACCATCCAGGGCCGGATTAAAAACACATTGGGCCTTGGGGCTATAGCAAATCCAAGGGCCCCCTTTAATTTTTTTACCTCACGAAGAATAAATTATTAAAATAAATTTAAAATTATATATGTGTGTGTGTGTATATATATATATATACATACAGTTGCAATCAGAATTATTCAACCCCCTGATTTATTAGCCCCCCTGTTTATTTTTTCCCCCAATTTCTGTTTAACGGAGAGCAGATTTTTTCAACACATTTCTAATCATAATAGTTTTAATAACTCATCTCTAATAACTGATTTATTTTATCTTTGCCATGATGACAGTAAATAATATTTGACTAGATATTTTTCAAGATACTTCTATACAGCTTAAAGTGACATTTAAAGGCTTAACTAGGTTAATTAGGTTAACTAGGCAGGTTTGGGTAATTAGGCAAGTTATTGTATAATGATGGTTTGTTCTGTAGACTATCAAAAAAATATTGCTTAAAGGAGCTAATAATATTGACCTTAAAATGGTGTTTAAAGAATTAAAAACTGCTTTTATTCTAGCCGAAGTAAAACAAATAAGACTTTCTCCAGAAGAAAAAATATTATCAGACATACTGTAAAAATTTCCTTGCTCTGTTAAACATCATTTGGGAAATAATCAAAAAAAGAACAAAAAATTCAAAAGGGGGGCTAATAATTCTGACTTCAACTTTAAATATTCATTCATTTTCTTTTCGGCTTATTCCCTTTATTAATCTGGGGTCGCCACAGCAGAAAGAACTGCCAACATATACAGCATAGCGGATGCCCTTCCAGCAGCAACCCATCACTGGGAAATATCCATACACACTCATTCACACACATACACTACAGACAATTTAGCCTACCCAATTCACTTACACCACATGTGGGGGAAACCGGAGCACCCGGAGGAAACCCATGCCAACACGGGGAGAACATGCAAACTCCACACAGAAATGCCAACTGGCCCAGCCGGGGATCGAACCAGCGACCTTCTTGCTGTGAGGTGATCGTGCTACCCACTGCGCCACCTTAAAATATATCTATATATATATATATCTTTTTTGCAATTATACTCTACAATGTTCAGTGTAAAAAAATATGAATCCATTTTTAGTAATTTCCAATTTTGTTTAGTTTTTTTGCAATTATACTCTTCAATGCATGCATAAAACATTAATAACTAGCTAAACAGTTGGTCCGAATTTATTCTTATTTATTTTTAAGATTTTATATAACCTTTATATAAGTATATAAGCTTTCATAACCTTAAAATGAGGAAGATTGTCCAGCAGGTGGCAGAGTGGAGAAACTAATATTAATCAACATTAAAGTATTACTTTGTAAAGTTTGTATTTGTGTTTGAACCATATTAATGTTCCATTTCCCAAAAGAAATTTAAATAAATCATAAGTTAGGTCCTTCTTTATTGTTTATTATATCAATATAATAAAGTCGGCACACTGGAAAATATATATTCAATTGTTGCTAACAATTTATATGGGCTGAATTTAAACAAATTCAATCTATTCATGTTCAACTCAATTAGTTTGTTTAAATTCAGCCCATATAAATTGTTTACCATCACTTACCTTGAAAAAAAGTCTAGTAAATCCAATGAATCACTTTTTTTTCAGTGTATAACTGACTATAGTGCATAAAAACAATGGAAACATATGTAATGTCCCCACAATTTACAAAAGCAACCCTGTGTGTGTGTGAAGTCAGAATTATTAGCCCTCTTGTTAAAATTTAATTACTTTATAGTTTTCCTGTCTAATGAAGACAACACATTTCCAACCATAATAGTTTTAATAACTGTTTCATAATAAAACAGTACATAATAATTGACTAGATATTTCTCAGAATACTAGTGTTAAAGTGACATTTAAAGGCTTCACTTTAATTAGGCAACTCATTGTATAACAGTGGTTTGTTCTGTAGACAATTGGGAAAAAAATCGCTTAAAATGGCTAATAATATTGAGCTTAAAATTTTATGTAGTTTTTTTCAAAACAAACCTGCTTTTAGCCGAAATAAAACAAGACTTTCTCCAGAAGAAAACATATTATAGGAAATAAGCTACTGTGTGAAAAAAAAACTAAATCCTTAATCTGTTAAATTTCGCTTGAGAAATATTTAAAAAGGATAAATATTGCACAGGAGGGCTGATCATTTTGCCCTCAAACTTGTAGTCATTCGGGAGATCCTGTTATTTTTTTTATTTTATTTTTTTTCAAATATCTTTCCTTTTATTTTTCGGCTTAGTCCCTTTATTCATCAGGGGTCGCCACAGCAGAATGAACCGCCAACTTATCCACAGAGGCGGATTTAACCAATAAGCAAGGTAAGCAGCCGCTTAGGGCCCCAGCAAATCTGAGGGCCTCCAAATAAAAATCGAGAAGTATAAATGATACGTTATATATAACATTGTTTTCTATCATATTTTGTACGGCGAGGGTCTAAACATTTTAGTTTTGCACGGTGCTTTACATGTTATTATTATTTTGCATTAAGATGAAATGTAGAAAATGAGATCGAACGATATAAGAAAAGCAAAACAGAACATGCTTAAGTTAATGAGTTACAATGAACTAAAAACATACGTTGTCATGACTAATTAATCATCTATTTTTTTTACAGTGTGAGAAACACCAACGCAATCTCACGGCAATTCGTAACTTTTTAATACGTATGAATTCGTACGATCTAATTCGTACAAATTAGTACGATTTGCTCATAACCCAATGACGGTTGGGTTAGGGGTGGGGTTGGGTGCCACGCCTCCTTTTTAAAATCGTACATTTTCGTACGACTGAACTTGTACGAATTCGTACGAATTAGCCACTAAACTGACAAAACGTAAAATACTTACGTTTCCTCGTGAGATCAGGCTGGAAACACCCATACTAGGCATGGGATGATAACCGTTTTCAAGGTATACCGCGGTTTGGAAAAGTCAAGGTTTTAAAACCGCCAACATTTTCTGTAATACTGTTCCTAAGGTATGTGTAAGATTTTTTATTTACATTTCTTTTTGTTTTTTAGGACAACAGTATCTCCAGAAGAAAAAATATCCAAAGATGCTGTTTTAAATTGTACAGAAATCAGTGTTTTAGAAACTAATGAAGACAGCAAAAGTCGATGATTCATTTGAATTATTTAGCCTGACATGTTTACTGCTCCAAAATATTTTAAATGTTTCAAAAAATTTAATATATTGTGTTCAAAGGGGAAAAAAAATTGTTGTTTTTTACCCAGACATTTAAAAAGAATATATTTTAGAGCAGGGGTTCTCAAACTTTTCAGCCCGCGACCCCTAACAACACCAGTGACTCGCGACCCCCCTCTATGCTCGGAGGTGGTTATAATCATACAATTATTGCACACAATGGTGCACACACACCAATAGGAACTATATAAACAAGCTTATTGACGACACAAAAAAGTGCAACAGTCTATTTTTTATAATTATTATTCATTTGTTTAATCTAACATTAATCTCACTGAATGAGAATGATGGGCACACTGTTTATAGCACAAGACTATTCTTGGTTTAATTTTGGAGACTTGGAGCCACTTGGAGATCGTCCTCCTTGTTCAGTCGTGGCCTTTATTTTTAATGATGTGAGTGCCATAAAGATGTCAAAGTTTAACATTATATCGTAAAATCAATCTGCTGAGACTAACGCTATTGCTGTGATGTTGATCTAGCATAATAACCCCAGGGGTCGCAATCCAGTGGAAAAAAAAATTTGAAAGGCTGATGACTTTTTATTTGCATGTTTTTTTTATGTAACTTTTAAATATTCAGAATCAGAAAGAGCTTTATTGCCAGGTATGTTTACACATATGAGGAATTTGTTTTCGTGACAGAGCTTCTACAGTGCAACAGAATTACAGACAGAACTAAAAAACAGACAATAAATATATTTTAAAAAGTAGTGAATGCAATATACAAATTGACAAGTGTATGTACAGCTATATTACTATATACAGCATAATATGTGCAGCTGTTATGTGGAAATTGGCATGTAAAGTGTGTTGTTAAATAAGTGTATATGTGTATAAAAGTGTATAGCAGGTAGTGATGTTGGTTCCACAGTTATTATCATCAAGTGTTCATGAGATGGATTGCCTGAGGGAAGAAACTGTTTCTGTGTCTGGCTGTTCTGGTGCGTAGTGCTCTGTAGCGTCGACCAGAAGGTAACAGTTCAAACAGGCTGGGTGTGAGGGGTCCAGAGTGATTTTGGCAGCCCTTCTGCTCGCTCTGGATAAGTACAGTTCTTGGAGAGTAGGGAGGGTTGTACCAATGATTCGCTCAGCAGTCCGAACTATTCGACGTAGTCTTCGGAGGTCGGATTTGGTAGCTGAGCTAAACCAGACAGTTATTGATGTGCAGATGACTGATTCAATGATGGAGGTGTAGAACTGTTTCAGCAGCTCCTTTGGGAGGTTGAACTTTCTCAGCTGACGAAGAAAGTACAGCCTCTGTTGAGCTTTTTTGACAATGGAGTCAATGTGAGTGTCCCACTTCAGGTCCTGAGAGATGGTGGTGCCCAGGAACCTGAATGACTCTACTGCTGCCACAATGCTGTCCATGATGCTCAGTAGGGGGAGAGCAGGGGGGTTTCTCCTGAAGTCCACTATCATCTCCACTGTTTTGAGCGTGTTCAGCTCCAGGTTGTTGTGACTGCACCAGACAGCCAACTCCTTAACCTCCTGTCTGTAAGCTGACTCGTCACCGTCCTGAATGAGGCCGATAAATGTGGTGTCGTCTGCAAACTTTAGGAGCTTGACAGAGGAGTCCTTTGAAGTGCAATCATTCGTGTACAGGGAGAAGAGCAGTGGGGAGAGGACACACCCCTGGGGGGCGCCAGTGCTGACTGTGCGGGTACTGGATGAGAATTTTCCCAGCTTCACCAGCTGCTGCCTGTCCGTTAGGAAGCTGCTAATCCACTGACAGACAGAGGTGGGCACGGAGAAGTTTTGGGATGATAGTGTTAAAAGCCGAGCTGAAGTCAACAAACAAGATCCTCACATAGGTCCCTGGTCTGTCTAGGTGTTGCAGAACATAATGCAGTCCCATATTGACTGCATCATCCACAGACCTGTTTGCTCTGTAGGCAAACTGAAGAGAGTCCAGTGAGGGTTCAATGATGTCCTTCAGGTGGGCCAGAACCAGTTTTTCAAAAGACTTCATGACCACAGATGTCAGCGCCACCGGTCTGTAGTCATTTAGTCCTGTGAGTTTGGGTTTCTTTGGTATGGGAATGATGATGGAGCGTTTGAAGCAGGAGGGCACTTCACACAGCTCCAGTGATCTGTTGAAGATCAGGGTGAAGATGGGGGCCAGTTGGTCAGCACATGATTTTAAACAGGCTGGTGTTATAAAATCTGGGCCTGGTGCTTTTTTCCTCCTCTGTTTCCGAAAGACCTGGCGCACATCATCTTCACTGAACTGAAGTGCAGGTATGAGGGAGGCGGGGGGTGGTGTAGGTGTTAATGGTGGCGTGAAGAGCAGTTCAGAGTGGGTGTGGGGGGTTTTCTTAAACCGCCAGTAAAACTCATTCAGGTCGTTTGCAAGTCGTTGGTTGTCTACAGTGCTGGGGGATGGTGTCTTATAGTCTGTAATGTTTTTCAAACTTTTCCACATGGATGCTGAGTCACTGGAAGAGAACTGACTCCTTAGTTTCTCAGAATAGTTCCTTTTTGCGACTCTGATCTCCTTTTCCAGTGTGTATTTGGCCTGCTTATACAAGGCCCTCTCCCCATTCCTGTAAGCAGCCTCCTTGGCCTGGCGTAGCTGTCTGAGTTTAACAGTGAACCATGGTTTGTCATTGTTGTATGTGAGTTGAGCCCCGGTAGGAATGCACACGTCTTCACAGAAACTGATAAAAGATGTTACAGTCTCTGTGAGCTCATCCAGATTGTTTGCAGCAGCTTCAAAGACACTCCAGTCAGTGAGATCGAAACAGGCTTGTAGATCCCGCTCTGTTTCGTTAGTCCATGTTTTCACAGATCTTAATACAGGTTTGGCTGTTTTCAGTTTCTGCCTGTAGGTTGGTATGAGATGAATCAAACAGTGGTCAGAGTTCCCCAAAGCTGCTCGTTGGACAGAGCGGTATGCATCCTTTATTGTGGTATAGCAGTGATCCAATATGTTACTGCCTCTTGTGGGACATGTAACATGCTGTCTATAAATATTAAGTATATATTAAATATATATTAAGTTAAAACTATCTTTATATTCTGCAGGTTATGAATAAAATAAGATAGTTCTAATAGTTTAATAAAATACGTGAGATTTTTGGAAATCACCAAGCGACCCCCCCCTCTCATTGTCTCGCGACCCCCCAGGGGGTCCCGACCCCCACTTTGAGAACCACTGTTTTAGAGCACAGAGAATGATTTTATTACATGACTTGACAAGTCATGTCCTGTAAGTCATTAAGTTGCAAAATTTAGGACTTGAGACTTGCTTGACAAATATCCAAAAAAGACTCGACTTGACTATCATGACTTGAGACTTGAGTTAAATGACTCGAAATAACTTGTTTTTGTTAAATAAATAACTGTTTGCTATATATTATGCATTACATACAAAACCGAAAGTTCTATATGTAAATATAAATTGCAAAAGTTCAAAAATCGACAAAAATTGGATTGACTTGAAAGTGACTTGCTAGACCAAGCTTCAGTATGTCTTGACTTGAGATAAGCAGTGACTCGACTGACAAAAACTGACTTGACTTGCTTGAGACTTGAAGGTTATGACTCGAGACTTGCTTGTGACTTGCACATCTGTGACTTACTCCCACCTCTGGTAATCACAATACCGTGAAACCGTGATATTTTTATCCAAGGTTATCACACGGTCAGAATCTTATACCGGCCCATGCCTAACCCATACACACTCACATTCACACTCATACACTATGGCCAATTTAGCTCATCCAATTCACCTATACTGCATGTGTTTGAACTGTGAGGGAAACCGGAGCACCCTGAGAAAACCCACGCCAACGGGGAGAACATGCAAACTCCACAGAGAAATGTCAACTGACCCAGCCGGGGCTTGAACCAGTGACCTTCTTGCTGTGAGGTACTGACAAATCATATTGTACAAACATTAACCAAAAGCAAAGAAAGAAAGAAAAAACAACTCGAGAGAGATAATATGTATAAATATATATAATAAAAAATAAATTCGATTTAAGCATGCAATTACGAAGGTACAGATATGCAGAAAAGGTCCCCAATTTTTTTCAAAAGTCTTTGGTGATCCTCTGACACTGAACAGTGTTTACTCAGGGGTGCAGGAGAAAATAAATTCATTGATTTAATGTTTTGTAGATGGAGACTGAGATGATTTCCAGGTCATTCAAATGCATTTTTCCCAGCCAGAAGTGTATCCAAATTCTATGATCATAGCTGAGAGTTGGGATCCTGTTATTCAAAGTGATTTATAATTGATTAAAACTCCAGCACTTTATCAGAAGAAGCTGTAGTGGGAATTTTCTTTAAGGAGACAAATTCTTACCCAAAGTGTCTTTTAAGGTTTTATTCTTTGCAAAGAAGGTCAGACAATCACACAGCAACGCAGGTTTCTGCAGAGAGTGAGACGCCGAAAACAGAGTGCGTTCTCTTTTTATCTAGTTTGTAATGCCCACATGGTCATCAGTGACATACAGCATGAATCACAGTTACATCAGCGCTCATCTTCATTTTTGACCATCTATATTTCAGTCTTACATCCCATCCGAACATATGGCTTGTTAAATCACCATGTACTTATCCAGATCTTATCTGGTGATGAACAGATGTTAAAGTGGTCACACTTGGTCTAACTTAAACAATACATCCATGGAAGAATAAAAGAACAGACCTTTCCCAGGTAGCAAAGACTTCTGGCACAGATTTGGCATAAATCTGGCGCAGCAGGCATTCATCCGGCATTGGCATACAGCATGTGGGCCTAACATGGCCCTGGTTTGGCAGAGGTGGCACCGTCTTTAAGGTGGCACACACTACTTGGGCCAGGTGTAAAATGCAGTATTTGGCTCAGATTTTAATAATTGATATGTGGGCCATGTACGTTTGGCCTGTCTTGACCCACATTTGAAATAGTTTTTTATTATTTTCAAATAAAGAAAGAAATTGTACTAATCAGGTCGCTTCAAGAAAAAGCACACCCATAGCATGCCTAAAGTGCAATGATTCATGGGTATATCAGTTTCATTGTAGTTGTTTCACACCAACATATCTGGCACAGTTCAGGCACGGTTGTGGGTTATTAACTTGGCTGAGACTTGGCCCAGATATGGTCCATGTTTGGCCCTTGTCTGGAAGCCAGACTTGGTCCAGTCATGTACCGTAATTCACTGCGGCATGTGGGCCAAGCTAAAGCTGATTGTGTGGGCCAGAGCTGGGCCAGAGATATTTTGCTATGTGGGTTGTAATGTATATAAATGAATTTCCACCACAAAGCCAAATGTAATCTCTGTGTCGGTCGGTTGGTGAAGTTCACTGAAATCCTGAAATCAGAGTTCACTGAGTGGCAGAGATGAAGATGAAGGTTTTCTACCAGCAGGGGCGCTTCGAGGCTCAAATCCGAGATTTTTACATTCAGACATCAGGAGGGTTTTGTTGAATTTTTTTTTAAGGCAAAACAATGAATAAATAAATACTCAAAAATGTAAATGAGTAAGTAAATCCATAAAGTCCTGCATAAATAAAACAATAAATATGCAAATAAACAAATAAATGTATATACACAGCAAAAAAATCAGTGTACATTTAACTCAATTTGAGTTTAACTTAACATTCTTTGGGTGTACATATGACTCCCTCCATTTTGGAGTTAAAATAACCCTTTCCAAAGTGTGAAATTTGTACATTACTCTCAGGGTTCATTTTTTCACAGTAAGAGTTTTTTCTTGCATGTTAATATGTTACCTTTTCCCTATATTATCAATTGGTGTGTGTGACAGATGATTAAATATGTTGAAAATTGCTTTAATTTATTAAATGTTCATTAATCTTTTCAGAAATAATTTCAATGCATTTAACTCTTTGCAGTTTAAAATGCAACAAGACATGTTTCAAGTATCACTTTACGATCTCAAAACTCAGGGCTTCTGGTGGTACCTAGAATATCAAAGTCGAGTAAAGGAATAACCTTCCTGATAATGTCCGAGGCTCAGACACACTCTCGCGCTTCAAAACTAGATTAAAGACCTATCTTTTTAGCAAAGCATACACTCAGTGCAGTACATAACGGTATCACGCATGATGTGCCCCACACATGATTTTGCTTTTGTGGTATGATTTTGATTTTGTGGTATGAACAGCAGCTACGCTAATTATTCTCCTTATTCTGTATTTCCACCTGGGGGTACTCATCTCGAGGCCCTCAGACTATGCAGCGCCACTGATGTGATCCGAGACCAGCGACGAGATGATCCCAAGGTTTTCTGGACCAGGCCATATCCTGAGCAGCTGCTATGGTGGTCATCGTGGAGTGAGAGCTTGAGACTGACTCCTGTGACGCTCCAAGGACAGGCGAGTCTTCGCTGAGGTCCAGCTTCCTGCGCCTAGACTGCAGCTCTGCACAAGACGTTTGGCCATAGGAGAAATGGTCGTGCCCAACTGAGCCTGGTTTCTCTCGAGGTTTTTTAAATCTTCGGTTTCGCCAATTGGTGAAGTTTTTTCCTCGCCGCTGTCGCCACTGGCTTGCATGGTTCGGGATCTGTAGAGCTGCGCATCGATGGATTTGCTCTTCAGTGTTTGGACTCTCAGTAGTGATTATTAACCCACACTGAACTGAGCTAAACTGAACTGAACTTAAACTCTGAAAACTGAACTGACACTGTTTCAATTCACTATAATCTTCCATGTGAAGCTGCTTTGACACAATCCACATTGTATAAGCGCTATACAAATAAAGATGAATTGAATTGAATTGAATAGTGGGAAATACACTGCATATTGGGTTAAAAGTTTAACACTGAAAAAAAAAAAACTCTTAAATATACGCTCTTTCACACTCATGGATTAAAATGTACTCCGCTTTTAACACTGAACAACACCAAAAAAAAAAAAAAAAAAAAAAATCACACTATATTTAACACTGGAATTTTTGCTGTGTAAAAATCCACAAATTCCCCCATAAATGAATACTGTATATAAATAATTATTAGTGCGGGCGGTTAAATAATTCAATAAGTTACTCGAATCTTGCGGAGGAAATAGAAAATGCTAAACTGAAAGTTTATTCATTCTTAAACGTATTAACGTATTTACTTTTCCTCAGCTCAACATGCTAACGAGAGGCTGGCTGTCAATCATTCATTCATTCATTAATGATTTTTTTTCGGCTTAGTCTCTTTATTAATCTGGGGTCGTCACAGCGGAATGAACCACCAACTTATCCAGCATATGTTTTACGCAGCGGATGCCCTTCCAGCTGCAATCCATCACTGGGAAACATCCATACACACTCATTCCCACTCATACACTACGTTCAATTTAGCCTACCCAAATCCCCTATAGCCCATGTGTTTGAACTGTGGGGGAAACCGAAGCACCCGGAGGAAACCCACACGGACGCAGCGAGAACATGCAAACTCCACTCAGAAACACCAACTGACCCAGCCGAGGCTCGAACCAGCGACCTTCTTGCTGTCAGGCGAATGTGCTACCCACTGTCCCACTGTGCCGCCCATCATCATATATACATTTATTTGCATATTTATTTATTTACTGTTTTATTTATGCAGAAATTTATGGATTTACTTACTCACTTATTTATATATTTGCATATTTATTTATTGTTTTTGCAGGTTTCGTCCTCCATACATGTAACAGATATACAAAAATCAGTCCTACACTGGAAAATGACAATAGTAATAATAATGATTATATCTTAAAGCAAGTTAAATAGGACACATATAAAACAATATAAAACGTACAAGCGAATAAATAAAGGCGACGCGGTGGTGCGGTAGGTAGTGCTGTCACCTCACAGCAAGAAGGTCACTGGTTCGAGCCCCGGCTGGGTCAGTTGGCATTTCTGTGTGGAGTTTACATGTTCTCCCTGTGGTGACGTGGGTTTCCTCCGAGTGCTCCGGTTTCCCCCACAAGTCCAAACACATGCGCTATAGGTGAATTGGGTGAGCTAAATTGTCCGTAGTGTATGTGTGTGAATGAGTGTGTATGAGTGTTTCCCAGTGATGGGTTGTAGCTGGAAGGGCATCCGCTGCATAAAACATATGCTGGATAAGTTGGCAGTTCATTCCACTGTGGCAACCCCAGATTAATAAAGGGACTAAGCCGAAAAGAAAATGAATGAATGAATGTTATAGTGCAGATACGGGCGGTCAAATGAGAAGTTCGGTTTGACGTACAATCGTTTGGTTGGAAGCTTGATTCCGAGGCTCCGCCTCTGGCTCTATCTGGTAGTCCCTACTGCGCATGCCCAGGCTCCAATTTCAGCAGTGCTTTGCGACAGTTTGTGCCCGTCATGAGGCGTTTTGCCTTTAAGGCGTTCAATAGGAAAAGGCGCTGTTGCGTCGTCCATATTTTTACCGTCATTGATTGGGACACAGCTGGGGAAAAGAGTTTGGGCAGAGTTATTACAACCTAACAGACTCCTCATGGTCCCCATTTCTGTTTATACCCAGCTAACAAATTTAGGTTGTGAGAACGTTCTCATAACGTTATCTGTAACGTTCCAAGAATGTTGAAATGTCCAGTTTGCTTAATGTTGCTAGAACGTTTTTTTATGGTTAGCGTAACGTTCTTACAACGTTTTTAAAACCTAAATTTCCACCAAAATATAACATTCTAAGAACGTTGAAATGTCCAGTTTGCTTAATGTTGCTAGAACTTTTTTTTATGGTTAGCGTAACGTTCTTACAACGTTTTCAAAACCTAAATTTCTACTAAAATATAACATTCTAAGAATGTTGAAATGTCCAGTTTGCTTAAAGTTGATAGAACATTTTTTTTATGGTTAGCGTAACATTCTTACGTTTTTAAAACCTAAATTTCCACCAAAATATAATGTTCTAAAAACGTTTATTTGGAACGTTCCAATAACGTTAAAATGCCCAGTTTGCTTAATGTTCCTAGAACGTTTTTTTTTGGTTAGCGTAACGTTCTTACGTTTTCAAAACCTAAATTTTCACCAAAATATAACCTTCTAAGAATGTTGAAATGTCCAGTTTGCTTAATGTTGCTAGAACGTTTTTTTATGGTTAGCATAACGTTCTTGCAACGTTTTTAAAACATAAATTTTCACCAAATTATAATGTTCTGAGAATGTTTTTTATCAACATTGTGACAACGTTCATCAAGTACAAAACGTCCTGAAGACGTTCCAAAAACTTTGTTCTAAGAACATTTTTTTTAACAACGTTACAAGAACATTATGAGAACAGTCTAAAAACGTTTCATTGATAACATTTTGTGCTAACATTTCCACAACTTTTAAAGAACGTTAGTGAATGTTCTGGGAACGTTCCCTGTTAGCTGGGTAGTCAAAACTGACAACTGGAGGAGCGTGGTTAAGTATGTTAGCCACGCCCAATGCCTCAGACTTACCTAATCTGAGAATTTAACTGCAAATAAAGACAGCAAGTGCATTTTCAGATTTTAATTAAAGATTACAAGGGCAAACAACTTTTTTTTTCTCTTAATGACATGCACAGATGAATTGTTCACCACAAAACTAGCAATGTGAGCTAACAAAAACAACAAGGTTAGTTTTCATTTGTACTTTAATGAATGCAAACATTCCAATGAAAAGTGTGAAAGAATGAGCCTGCGAATTTGTGTTTGTAAATAAAACCTTTCACAAGTCGAATCTAATAAAAAAAATCATCTTCAACAAGCAATAACAACATCCGGTCGGCTAAGCCACGCCCTCCATAGAAACTCGGATGCTAGGCTAATCGCTTTTCTACTCATTTCCTCCATTTCGATGAATCAAAGCTGCTCATGTTTCTATTCAGAGTAAAAGCAGCCAAGACAAGAGAGCCGTATGAGAGAGAGTGAGAGATACAGACAAAACCCCCAAAGTGTCGAGAAAGCTTCAAAGTCACACAGTAAGTAACGTTATGCGTGCTTTGTCTGTCAAACGTATGTGCAGATGTGACGTATGCCAGAGCTGTGACGTGATAAACTGGAGAGTTTTTGCGTCATGTTTGAGAAACACCAGCGCTTTCGGACGTCAGGGTGTTTATAAGGCTAGTTTATGAAGTAGACGAGTTGCTGAGGCGTTTATACAGAGCGTTTCCATTGTTTTCGTGTGTTTCATAGGAGTGAAGCGATTGAACAACGCGACTGAAAAGTTTCCCAGTCTTCTGCATTCCAAATCTGTAGTTAATTTGCCTGATTGTGACGTAACTGAATTATGTTTGTCAAGTTTAAGTAGAAAACTTGGAGCAAATTGGTTTTATTGGGGTAAAAGTAATAATAATACCCTGTTTTTATTGCTATAACGTTAACTTTTTGAGATGTGTATGGAAATTATACTGTGTGACAGTGTGTGATGATCCATTAAGGAATCTGCATCATATTAAATGGACTGAAGTGATTTTATACAGGCTACTGTACATTAAAACCATATCAAATGTCTACTTTAAGGTTTCAAATAACTTTTATTTGCAAGTAAATAAACATTTTGGTGATATAATGTCATTCAAGTGTTGCAGGTATATTTATGTAACGTTATAAACTAAACAACATACTGTAAAGTTAATGCCTTATTATAATACAGGCCTGTAGCCATCATTGTCAAAGTTGTGGTTCTTTTTTCTCAAAAAGTGGACCTTTTTGCAGTTATTCTCCTCATTTTCTATTTAATTGTGAGACTTTAGTGACATTTAAGCACTATTTTTAGCTGGATTAGCTTGTCGGATGGTCATAACCACACTTTTTGATGCACCAAATATATTTGAGCAGTTTCAGCATTATGGATGTGACATTTGCTGTATAAATTCAAAACATAAATTCACATAGAAAGTATATGTTAACTTATATTGAAACAACTGTTTATATTTTCCAAAACAACTGACCAGAGTTATGGGATCAGAAAAAGATCAATCTGTAAATATGACAAAAAAAGTTTGTGAGTTTACAGTATACAACATACCTTGTAGAAAATCTGTGAATTAAACTGCACAACCCAAAAGAACTAATGATGCTAATCAAAAGGAGAAGAGTCGGCTCACTATACAGTAGAAGATTGTTGACATTTGACATTTTATTTGAAATGTTTGCGTTTATGAGGGAAAAGCTTCATTATGGATGTGACATCTCTGCGTTATGGATGTGAAATTGCCACTTGTGTGACTTTGGTAAATCAAATATAATAGTTTGAAAACACTGACAGAGACATTTTTGAGTGTTTGTAAAGTACTGTAAAATACATGTTTACACAAAAAATGTAGAAACGGTTTCTCTATTTGGGTGAAAACTTAATTTTTTCATGGCAAGGTTGACATTTGCATGGAATTGCTCATTTTCTAAAGATTTAGAATAGAGAAATATAAAAAAATACTTATTGTTAAAATACAAATGTATTTCATCATATATCGTTAGAAAGAAAATAGGAATCTGTTAAAGTTTTGAATTAAAAAACTGAGGCCTATTGTCATTTATTAGGCAACAAACTGACCAGCACATTCGACTTTCCTCAGTCACAATTTAGCATTTGAATTAAAAAAATTTATGAAAACAATAATAATAATGTAGAGCTTCACGATTTTTCTAGCTTCTCTTTAAAAAAAAGTACATTTGAAAATTCATAGTTATTATTTTTTATTTCGTATATTAGCTTATTAGTTATGATACTCTTAAATTCATTCAGCATATATCTGCAGATACTGTCTGGCCCTATCTATGAGCGTTCATTTTTTGGAAATTGAGAATATTATCTGAAAGCTTTATGTATACTTTGTTAGGATATGACTAATATTTACCACATTTCACAACCCTGAGAAAATCTGGGTTAAAAGATCTATATTTCTATAGCGCTTTTACAATGTAGATTTGCTATAACGTTAGCTTTTTGAGATGTGTATGGAAATTATACTGTATGACAGTGTGTGATGATGCATTAAGGAATCTGCATCATATTAAATGGACTGAAGTGATTTTATACAGGCTACTGTACATTAAAACCATATCAAATGTCTACTTTAAGGTTTCAAATAACTTTAATTTACAAGTAAATAAACATTTTGGTGATATAATGTCATTCAAGTGTCGCAGGTATATTTATGTAACGTTATAAACTAAACAACATACTGTAAAGTTAATGCCTTATTATAATACAGGCCTGTAGCCATCATTGTCAAAGTTGTGGTTCTTTTTCTCAAAAAGTGGACCTTTTTGCAGTTATTCTCCTCATTTTCTATTTAATTGTGAGACTTTAGTGACATTTAAGCACTATTTTTAGCTGGATTAGCTTGTCGGATGGTCATAACCACACTTTTGATGCACCAATATATTTGAGCAGTTTCAGCATTATGGATGTGACATTTGCTGTAAAAATTCAAAACATAAATTCACATAGAAAGTATATGTTAACTTATATTGAAACAAGAGTTTTTATTTTCCAAAACAACTGACCAGAGTTATGGGATCAGAAAAAGATCAATCTGTAAACGTGACAAAAAAAGTTTGTGAGTTTACAGTATACAACATACCTTGTAGAAAATCTGTGAATTAAACTGCACAACCCAAAAGAACTAATGATGCTAATCAAAAGGAGAAGAGTCGGCTCACTATACAGTAGAAGATTGTTGACATTTGACATTTTATTTGAAATGTTTGCGTTTATGAGGGAAAAGCTTCATTATGGATGTGACATCTCTGCGTTATGGATGTGAAATTGCCACTTGTGTGACTTTGGTAAATCAAATATAATAGTTTGAAAACACTGACAGAGACATTTTTGAGTGTTTGTAAAGTACTGTAAAATACATGTTTACACAAAAAATGTAGAAACGGTTTCTCTATTTGGGTGAAAACTTAATTTTTTCATGGCAAGGTTGACATTTGCATGGAATTGCTCATTTTCTAAAGATTTAGAATAGAGAAATATAAAAAATACTTATTGTTAAAATACAAATGTATTTCATCATATATCGTTAGAAAGAAAATAGGAATCTGTTAAAGTTTTGAATTAAAAAACTGAGGCCTATTGTCATTTATTAGGCAACAAACTGACCAGCACATTCGACTTTCCTCAGTCACAATTTAGCATTTGAATTAAAAAAATTTATGAAAACAATAATAATAATGTAGAGCTTCACGATTTTTCTAGCTTCTCTTTAAAAAAAAGTACATTTGAAAATTCAGTTATTATTTTTTATTTCGTATATTAGCTTATTAGTTATGATACTCTTAAATTCATTCAGCATATATCTGCAGATACTGTCTGGCCCTATCTATGAGCGTTCATTTTTTGGAAATTGAGAATATTATCTGAAAGCTTTATGTATACTTTGTTAGGATATGACTAATATTTACCACATTTCACAACCCTGAGAAAATCTGGGTTAAAAGATCTATATTTCTATAGCGCTTTTACAATGTAGATTTGCTATAACGTTAGCTTTTTGAGATGTGTATGGAAATTATACTGTATGACAGTGTGTGATGATGCATTAAGGAATCTGCATCATATTAAATGGACTGAAGTGATTTTATACAGGCTACTGTACATTAAAACCATATCAAATGTCTACTTTAAGGTTTCAAATAACTTTAATTTACAAGTAAATAAACATTTTGGTGATATAATGTCATTCAAGTGTTGCAGGTATATTTATGTAACGTTATAAACTAAACAACATACTGTAAAGTTAATGCCTTATTATAATACAGGCCTGTAGCCATCATTGTCAAAGTTGTGGTTCTTTTTTCTCAAAAAGTGGACCTTTTTGCAGTTATTCTCCTCATTTTCTATTTAATTGTGAGACTTTAGTGACATTTAAGCACTATTTTTAGCTGGATTAGCTTGTCGGATGGTCATAACCACACTTTTTGATGCACCAATATATTTGAGCAGTTTCAGCATTATGGATGTGACATTTGCTGTAAAAATTCAAAACATAAATTCACATAGAAAGTATATGTTAACTTATATTGAAACAAGAGTTTTTATTTTCCAAAACAACTGACCAGAGTTATGGGATCAGAAAAAGATCAATCTGTAAACGTGACAAAAAAAGTTTGTGAGTTTACAGTATACAACATACCTTGTAGAAAATCTGTGAATTAAACTGCACAACCCAAAAGAACTAATGATGCTAATCAAAAGGAGAAGAGTCGGCTCACTATACAGTAGAAGATTGTTGACATTTGACATTTTATTTGAAATGTTTGCGTTTATGAGGGAAAAGCTTCATTATGGATGTGACATCTCTGCGTTATGGATGTGAAATTGCCACTTGTGTGACTTTGGTAAATCAAATATAATAGTTTGAAAACACTGACAGAGACATTTTTGAGTATTTGTAAAGTACTGTAAAATACATGTTTACACAAAAAATGTAGAAACGGTTTCTCTATTTGGGTGAAAACTTAATTTTTTCATGGCAAGATTGACATTTGCATGGAATTGCTCATTTTCTAAAGATTTAGAATAAAGAAATATTAAAAATACTTATAGTTAAAATACAAATAGTCACCTTAGAATTATAAGGCTCTATCTGACATTTTTGTCAAAATTGAGTTATTGACATATTCTTATTAAATGGCAACTTATTTACATTATGGGATGTTTTTTTTAGAAGTTGCTTACATTTTAAGACGTTTTATTTAAAAAACAAATGTTACACACGCACTGTTTGCTATGGAATGCAAAAACTTTGAAGCTCAATATCTCAAAATCATTCAGAACACAGTTAGAACCTTATACAGGGAGTTCAGAATTATTAGGCAAATGAGTATTTTGACCACATCATCCTCTTTATGCATGTTGTCTTACTCCAAGCTGTATAGGCTCGAAAGCCTACTACCAATTAAGCATATTAGGTGATGTGCATCTCTGTAATGAGAAGAGGTGTGGTCTAATGACATCAACACCCTATATCAGGTGTGCATAATTATTAGGCAACTTCCTTTTCTTTGGCAAAATGGGTCAAAAGAAGGACTTGACAGGCTCTGAAAAGTCAAAAATAGTGAGATATCTTGCAGAGGGATGCAGCACTCTTAAAATTGCCAAGCTTCTGAAGCGTGATCATCGAACAATCAAGCGTTTCATTCAAAATAGTCAACAGGGTCGCAAGAAGCGTGTGGAAAAACCAAGGCGCAAAATAACTGCCCATGAACTGAGAAAAGTCAAGCGTACAGCTGCCAAGATGCCACTTGCCACCAGTTTTGCCCTATTTCAGAGCTGCAACATCACTGGAGTGCCCAAAAGCACAAGGTGTGCAGTACTCAGAGACATGGCCAAGGTAAGAAAGGCTGAAAAACGACCACCACTGAACAAGACACACAAGCTGAAACGTCAAGACTGGGCCAAGAAATATCTCAAGACTGATTTTTCTAAGGTTTTATGGACTGATGAAATGAGAGTGAGTCTTGATGGGCCCGTGGCTGGATCGGTAAAGGGCAGAGAGCTCCAGTCCGACTCAGACGCCAGCAAGGTGGAGGTGGAGTACTGGTTTGGGCTGGTATCATCAAAGATGAGCTTGTGGGGCCTTTTCGGGCTGAGGATGGAGTCAAGCTCAACTCCCAGTCCTACTGCCAGTTTCAGGAAGACACCTTCTTCAAGCAGTGGTACAGGAAGAAGTCTGCATCCTTCAAGAAAAACATGATTTTCATGCAGGACAATGCTCCATCACACGCGTCCAAGTACTCCACAGCGTGGCTGGCAAGAAAGGGTCTAAAAGAAGAAAAACTAATGACATGGCCTCCTTGTTCACCTGAACTGAACCCCATAGAGAACCTGTGGTCCATCATCAAATGTGAGATTTACAAGGAGGGAAAACAGTACACCTCTCTGAACAGTGTCTGGGAGGCTGTGGTTGCTGCTGCACGCAATGTTGATGGTGAACAAATCAAAACACTGACAGAATCCATGGATGGCAGGCTTTTGAGTGTCCTTGCAAAGAAAGGTGGCTATATTGGTCACTGATTTGTTTTTGTTTTGTTTTTGAATGTCAGAAATGTATATTTGTGAATGTTGAGATGTTATATTGGTTTCACTGGTGAAAATAAATCATTGAAATGGGTATATATTTGTTTTTTGTTAAGTTGCCTAATAATTCTGCACAGTAATAGTCACCTGCACACACAGATATCCTCCTAAAATAGCTCAAACTAAAAACAAACTAAAAACTACTTTCAAAAATATTCAGCTTTGATATTAATGAGTTTTTGGGTTCATTGAGAACATGGTTGTTGTTCAATAATAAAATTAATCCTCAAAAATACAACTTGCCTAATAATTCTGCACTCCCTGTAATTCCAAAGTGACGAAATGTATTTCATCATATATCGTTAGAAAGAAAATAGGAATCTGTTAAAGTTTTGAATTAAAAAACTGTGGCCTATTGTCATTTATTAGGCAACAAACTAACCAGGACATTCGACTTTCCTCAGTCACAATTTAGCATTTGAATTAAAAAAATTAATGAAAACATAATAATAATAATAATAATAATAATAATGTAGAGCTTCACGATTTTTCTAGCCTCTCTTTAAAAAAAAAAGTACATTTGAAAATTCATGGATAACAACAATAGTTGTCGCCTCACAACAAGAAGGTCGCTGGTTCGAGCCTTGGCTGGGTCAGTTGGCATTTCAGTGTGGAGTTTGCATGTTCTCCCCGTGTTCGCGTGGGTTTCCTCCGGGTGCTCCGGTTTCCCCCACAAATCCAAAGATGCAGTACAGGTGAATTGGGTAGGCTAAATTGTCCGTAGTGTATGAGTGTGAATGGGTGTGTATGGATGTTTCCCAGTAATGGGTTGCAGCTGGAAGGGCATCCGCTGCGTAAAACAAGTGCTGGATAAGTTGGCGGTTCATTCCGCTGTGGCGACCCCAGTGTAATAAAGGGACTAAGCCGAAAAGAAAATGAATGAACAGCAATAGCCAAAATAGTATTCAAATTAATTTTAATATGGTCCGCTTTTGGTGTTTCTCACCTTTTTATTGGTATTTTTTTTGTTTCAAGAATAAGGTCCATGAGTTAGAATAAATAAATTCTTTATTTAAAACCAACACAGCAGTGAAATATGACTTTTTTTACGTCAGATTGTAAAATGAAAATATTTGTTAGCATTGACCAAAACTGATTAGCTGAAGTCCCACAGAAGTGTCAGCCAATGGAAGATTCTGCTTGGTCTTTTTTGTTGGGTAATTTTTACTATTTATGATGGCATGGCAGTCAAAATAGGACAAATGAGCTCATGTATGGGACAAATTCTGGACTTTTGTTAGTGAGCAAGTTTCCGAACCCCCGAGTTAGTTGAGTTTCCGAACCCCACCTCTGGCTACGGGCCTGTAATATGTGACCCTGGACCACAAAATCAGTCATAGCTAGGCTCACAGGAAATTTGCAGATTTTTAGCCCATCATTGGTACTTGTGTAAATGTATATTTATTCAGTTTTTAAATACGGATGATTTTGAAGTATGATACATATGATAAATGAAGTATGATTTCTGTACAATACAGTTTGTAATAGGGCTGTATAATATTGGAAAAATCTGATTTTGCGTTATTTTATTTGTCTGTAATAAATAAAACAATATGAATACAGTTTCAGATGGTTTGAATAGCTCTATTTGAGGGAGTCGAATAGTATTCAGAAAAATTGAATAATCACAATGCAAAAAAAAGCTTTTTTAAACTTGTTTCATGTTCAAATATATTTAAAAAAATTTAGACCAAGTAAAATTATTGTTCAGTTTTCACCGTCAGATGAAATAAGTAAAAAATTATTTGTTTAAAGGAAATTATCTGCCAGCAGGGTAAGTGAAATAATCTTGTTTTCACAATGACATGTACACTGTAAAAAATTTTTAAGCCAGTTCAACAAAAAAAAACTTAGTACTAATTTCCTTTTGTTTTTTCTTGTTTACTCAACTTTTGAAAACATGAGCTACACTGACTGAAAATAATTTGTCAGTGAAACAAAAAATGTCTAGTTGAGTCAACTTAACATTAGTAGTTTTCTGGAGACCTGCACCTGCAGGACAACAAATCTTTTTAAGTTGTGCCAACTGAACATTTCTTGTCTGCAGGACTGGAATGACATAAGTTGAGTGAACAAAAAAATACTAAAGGAAATTAGTACTAAGAAATAATATGTTATCAGAGCAAACACACATGGCTCAGTTTTTGAAGTTGTGCTAACTGAACATTTCTTGTCTGAATGGCCTGAAATGACAGAAGTTGAGTGAACAAAAATAATACTATTGGAAATGAATACTAAGAAATAAAATGTTATCAGAGTAAACACACATGGCAAAAACAAAACAGACACAAATTTTAGCAAAACATTTATTTTCTTGCAATACTTCACTGAAGTAACTACCCTAACAGGGGCATCAGTACTGCTGTTACAATCACAAAAAGAAAAGAAAAATCTTACAATAATTCACTGAAGTACAAAAATGAGATATTGTAACTACAGCAAACATTTTAACAATGCCACCAAATATAAATTGTGTGCCTAATGCTGCGTTCACACCAGATGCGGAAGAAGCATCAAGCGTGAGTGATTTACATGTTAAGTCAATGCAAACGTGCGAATAGGCATCCTGCACCGCGATACACGTGAATGGAGCGGCGCAAATTGCTTAACGCGCAAATCGCGGAAGTTCAAAAATCTAAACTGCGGACATTCGCGCCGCGTTAACCAATCAGGAGCTTGCTCTTGTGGGGGCATGATTGTGACGTAGCACCTGTTGTTGGTGTCCGGGGGAAATCCTCCAGCCGACACCGACAACAGTTCATCAAATTGGGCTTGGCTCAGTCAGAAGCACCGCTGAAAGCCTCCGTCATCCAGGTTAAGTTTCTGGAGAAGTTTATGAGCTCACAGAGCTGGGTGCACCTCTGAAAGTACCTAGTGGACTCAGACACTGCTCCAAACGTATCGACGCTATTTTACAGCCTTCATAAAAGCACATAAACACAGTTATTATATCAATAAAATCCATGTTAGCCATTTAGCAACGAAGCTACAGTCACCGGGCAGACAGATGCCCGGCCCATGACGCGAATCCGCGTCTGTTCTGAAGTGAATTTGATGCGCGAATGAAGCGGAGTTTGACTCGCGAATGAACCGAGTAAACTCGAATGCTCACGCGTCTATTTACACGCGAATAGAGCGATTTAGCCGCGTGTTCCGCGTCTGGTGTGAACACAGCATAAGTGGCATGTAATACAGTAAGAACATACTGTAAGGTGAAAGTCCCATGCTCACACAAACTGAGCAAGTTTACCTATTAACATTTTTTCAAGGTATTAAGGAAACAAAAAAAAAACTACATGTCCTAATCTCCAAACGCACAAGTACACAGCATGCAGTCATACAGCTAGTCAAACAACAATCTAATGCAAAAGGTACACACGAAAAGCACCTTTCTTCAAGCATCTTATAATGTGTTCACACCAGATGCGGAACGCGCGGCTAAATCACGATATTTGCGCGTAAATAGACGCGTGAACATTTGAGTTTACTCGCTTCATTCGCGCGTCAAACTCCGCTTCATTCGCGCATCAAATTCACTTCAGAACAGACGCGGATTCGCATCATGGGCCGGGCTTCTGTCTGCCCGGTGACTGTAGCTTCGTTGCTAAATGGCTAACATGGATTCTATTGAGAAAATAACTGTGTTTATGTGCTTTTATGAAGGCTGAAAAACAGCGTCGATATGTTTGGAGCAGTGTCTGAGTCCACTAGATGCTTTCAGAGGTGCACCCAGCTCTGTGAGCTCATAAACTTCTCCAGAAACTTAACCTGGGTGACGGAGGCTTGCAGCGGTGCTTCTGACTGAGCCAAGCCCAGTTTGATGAACTTTTGTCGGTGTCGGCTGGAGGATTTCCCCCGGACACTAACAACAGGTGCTACGCCACAATCATCCCCCCACAAGAGCAAGCTCCTGATCGGTTTTTGAACTCGAGCGATTTGCGCATTAAGCGCCTGAAACGTGCAAAACGCTCAATTTGCGCAGCGCCATTCGCACGCATCGTGCCATCCGCCCTGTGTCATTCGCGCCGCAGGATGCCTATTCGCGCGTTTGCATTGACTTAACATGTAAATCACTCGCGCTTGATGCTTCTTCCTCGTCTGGTGTGAACGCAGCATTACAACTCTTACAAAGTAAAAAGCTTGTACTTTAGGGACTGCACTCTGTTTGTGGACTTTTCTTCCAGTCCTACAAAGATATTCTGCACTGCCTCAAATGTGTATTTTATCCCCTTTGTGTACTCAATATTTAGCGCGTAAAGAAGTCCAAAGAGTACCATAAAAGCAGTAGAAAAGTCCAGTAGATCATCCATGACCAGTTTCCTCCAGGATGATGCCAAAGTTTATACATCTCTTTGTTGCCTGTGAGGTCATCTTCCATCACTTCAAGGATGGCCAAATTCAGTCCTCTTGTGTAGGTGTCCTCCAAATCAGTGTCCTAAGAATAATATAAATGTAATAAATAAATAAATCATAGTATAGAACTATAAATAATCTAAAAAAAAAGGCCACAAAGAAGATACTGGTAAATAACTTGTTTTGTTTCCTTCCTTAAAAACCCATTTGCATGTCAGCACTTTTATTCAATAAAATAACAATTTCCATAATAGATATAAATTAGAAATTTAGAGAAATTTTAAAGTTAAACACCTACCAGACAAGTCTTAGTTATTTTGTCATACTCCCTAAGGTACAAGGGAAGTGCCTGTAGATGCTTTGTGAATTATGATGTCTGTTGTCTGTAGGAAGGATATAAATAATTAGCCATGGATAAAATCAGTTTTTTTCTTTAACAAAAATGTAAACGGCACGTTTAGTCAATGAAGCCGGTACTTTGATTAGTAGTAAATCTCCATCACGTGCGTTCATCTGGAGCGGCAATTAATGCACAGAGGCATAAATCACTGACAAGCTATGCCAAATCACGCTCAAAATCGCATTCGATTATGAGCACGATTTGGTGTAGCTTGTCAGTATTAATTGCCGCTCCAGCTGAACGCACGTGATGGAGATTTACTACTAATCAAAGTACCGGCTTCATTGACTAAACGCGCCTCACAACATTGTGCGATTAATCAGGCAGGCCTATAACAGTGCTTAAATGTTAACATGAATGTTTTTAATATTTCCGTACCAATAGTTCTGAAAGTCAGTGATTTTGACAACCCCAGTCATCAGTAATTTACTAAATGAAACAGAAATTAACAATTTACCCAAACATATAACTACAAGTAAAAGAATAACTGTGTCACAAATTTTTTACATAAAGTGTAAATATTTACAGGTAAAAACACCAAAAGGTTTACAAGGAATCATACCTGATTTTCAAAATGGTCCAGTATCATTTTCATGTAGTCTGCAAGGTCTTTGTCCGATACAGTTTGATCAGGGCATTGCTGTGTTTGTGGAGATTCGCCATGAATGATTTTTTTGAGGTCAACACAAGTGATCGTTTGGAACTCGGCACAAACCTGGGAAAGTTAACAAAAAAAAAGGTCTATGAGCAATAATAAAAAAAAATTGTGACAAATTTGACAAAATGACAATTACCTGCTCTTGCAAAAAGAGGCCAGGCCATCTGTTTTTGATCACATGTACCAAGGGCTGCTCAGTAATAATTTCTTTTCTTCTGAGTGGGTAAGTAGTTTCCATCTTGGTTTTCAGAACTGGCATATCCATGTTCTTTCTCTTGACTTCGATCTCAAGATGTTCTCTTTCTTGCTCCAATGTGACGAGGCTAAATGCATGCACATAACAGCACAAGTTCTCCATCGCGCTTTTAAAAAAATGAATGAATCTAATACACTTCAATAAATCAAGCACGTCCGATGCTACAAAAGTCACATTATGTTATTTTATGGATTGCCACGTGAAATAGAGCTTTGCGAAGGAATGAACGCCAAGTGGTGGATAGATATATTTTATTATATTTTAATTATTGTTTTTATTTTCATAATCGTTGGAGGCTAAACAGAAAATAAATCCATAAGGTTAATTTTTCACTTTCACATTTTCACTAGCCACAATTTTGTTGTTGGGAAAATATATTTTATATGCATAAATTTGACTTTGGCATCCTAAAATTACTTGATTTAGACTTTGTGTTATGTCCACATGCCTCCTCATTCATTTCCCTTTTTTTGTGTATGAACTACCTTAATGTTTATGAGCAAATGGGCTGTGGTTAGTGTCGCATTGCAATTCATTTTTATTTCACATCACTTTTCAGGGCTCAACACTGAGGATTAACCAAACTTATCTCTGACCACACCAAAAATAAATAAATAATTATTTCTTAGCCACAAATGTTAACATGTCAAAACATGAGAAATATAGCTGTATACATGCACTTTTTATTTAACAAAACCTTTCTTAAAAAACTATTACATTTAAAAAATAATTATTGCCATGTATCTAAAACTATGCACATTAGTCTAGTCTGCCCAGGCTAAAAGTCTCTCAGATCACAAGTTAACTACACATACATAGGGAGTTAATCTCCTATTAAAGCAATGTTATTGTAAAAATGATAATTAAACAGGTGATCGGGTGAAAAACACACCGTGTGTGATAATGGATGGATGATCACGCGTGACGCGCACACAGGTAACATTAGGCCCATAATCTGTTCTCTTCAAAGAATAGTCTCTTTAAACCGGCAACCACTGCTGCTTACAAAAAAGACATCTTTCAGAAACATCCGGAGCTTTTGGAAGCAGCAGGATTGTGAGTGCATGAGCATCACTCCAGTCTATTTCAAAGAGAACCGATCGCAGCAGTTGCGTTTCGGTTTCCAGTCACTGTTGCTTCGCGCCAGGAAACGGGAGCGCGCATGCTTTTTAAACAGTCGCGCGCATCACATCACCTGTGCGCGCGCGCAAGTGATCATCCTCTCATTCGGTTTTCATCTGTTTTCCTTTGCTCGCGCGAACGCTATTTTTGTCGGTCACGCTGCTTCTCGATTCTACGACGACATATGCACGCATATTGGGTCATCTTTAATGTCAAACCCTGCTTTTAGGATAACTATAATTTAAAAATTATCTTCAACCAGCCAACGTGGCTAGTAATAGTGGTTGTCTATCCCACCACAGCTCAAATCTTGTTAATGTAAAGCCCTGAATTTAAACGTTCATGGACGTTAATAACTTACAAAGTTAGCAATGTTTTTTCAAAAAATTTAGATAAAGTGTCTTAAACAAAGAACAACAATCTTTGCACACTTACTATTAAGATTGCTCTTCCACGCGTTGCCTCTTCCCCCATCGAAGTTCAATGCTTCCAAAGTTTCTCCCGCACTGAGACGTTGACGTTACGTAAGCGCAACCATCGCGTAACGAGGGCGTGGTTTAGCTCAGGAGAGAATGATGCTATATCGTCGTTCGAAAAACATATTTTTGAGTGCTTGGTTTATTTATAAATATTGAATAATAAAAGTATGCTCCATATCTTTTTGTACAGGGTACTGAGTAAACGCGAGATGAAAATGTACATAACATATGTCTGCAGATGTGCACAAAACAAAGTTAAACTGCAAATTAAAAGTTTCAAATGAAGTTACTAAAAATATTTTTGTTTTTTGTTGTTTTTAATAACAATGCAAAGAATAACAATAGTTATTATTGTATTATTAATAATAATAATATAGCTTTTCACTCAGCATTTACTTTTTAATACAAACTATGAAAGGTTCTATATGGCAATTGATTATTCTTTTTAGAACATTTAACATGTTTGAAACCTTTTTTTAAAAAACAAAAGGTTATGTTACTTGCATGTTGCATAAAAAAGTCAGAGATTGACTTAACACAAAAAAACAAGTTGGCAGAAGCTTTTTTGGATGAACTAGCAAAGTGTTGCTCACAGAACTCATCTTTTTAACTTAATGAATAAAATCTTTGTTTAAGTTGATTGAATGTGTTAAATGTAGTTGTATGGAATTTTTTACAGATTTTTGCTGAACCAACAAAATAAAACAAGCAATTTCAACATTTGTCAAGTTGGATTTTTTACATGTGGACTAGAAACAAGACAACAATTCTAACTATTCATTTAATCATTCATTCATTTTCAATGTCGCTGGTTCGAGTCCCGGCTATGTGAGTTGGCATTTCTGTGTGGAGTTTGCATATTCTCCCGTGTTGGCGTGGGTTTCCTCCGGGTGCTCCAGTTTCCCCCACAGTCCAAACACATGCGCTATAGGTGAATTGAATAAACTAAATTGGCCATAGTGTATGAGTAAGAGTGCATGGGAGTTTCCCAGTACTGGCTTGCAGCTGGAAGGGCATCCGCTGTGTAAAACATATGCTGGATAAGTTGGCGGTTCATTCCGCTGTGGAGACTCTTGATGAATAAAGGGACTAAGCTGAAGGAAAATGAATGAATGAATGATTATTATAAGGGCTGTAATACTTAAATAGATTAATTTAATATGACAGCGGGCTATATGCTGAGCAAGTGTTTTTCAGCCACCGATTAACTTCCGGTGAAAAAAGCACTTGAAGCTTCTAAGTGTGATCACCCCATAATTTCCATGATTGTAAAGAAAATGACAACACTAGAAAATAAGAAGTTCAACATCATCTTCTGTTGGATTCCAGGTCATATGGGACTACATGGAAAAGAACTGGCAGATGAAGCAGCAAAACAGGCTATCTCCTTGAAAGTCACAGAATGTTTAAATCCTCCTGAGGACTTGAAACCCACAATTATTATTTACATAAATGAAACATGGCAAAGGGAATGGGACAACAATAATAATAATAATAATAATAATAATAATAATAATTCCTTACATTTATATAGCACTTTTTTGGGCACTCAAAGCGCTTTACACATTGGGGGGGGGATCTCCTCATCCACCACCAGTGTGCAGCATCCACCTGGATGACGCGACGGCAGCCATTTTGCGCCAGACTGCACACTGATTGGTTGAGAGGACACAGAGTGATTTAAGCCAATTATGATATGGGGATGGTTAGGAGGCCATGATGGACAGAGGCCAGTGGGCAGATTTGGCCAGGATGCCAGGGTTAAACCCCTACTCTTTTTCGAAGGACATCCTGGGATTTTTAACGACCACAGAGAGTCAGGACCTCGGTTTAACGTCTCATCCGAAAGACGGCGCTCACTGAGCAGTATAGAGTCCCCGTCACTATACTGGGGCATTAGGACCCACACAGACCACAGGTTGGGCGCCCCCTGCTGGCCTCACTAACACCACTTCCAGCAGCAACCTAGCTTTCCCATGTGGTCTCCCATCCAGGTACTGACCGGGCGCAGCCCTGGTTAGCTTCAGTGGGCAACCATGTGAGAGTTGCAGAGAGCTAAATAATAAATTACATGAAATTAACCTGAAAATAAATGAAAGACACTTAGCAAATTATAATTTTGAGACCAGGCATGATCAAACTGTCTATACTAGTTGTCGAATTGGACATTCTAGGTTGACTCATTTGTATTTACTCAATATCGAAGACTCACCTAAATGTAATTACTGCCAGGCTGCTCTTACTATCAAACATGTTTTGTTGGAATGTGGAAGTTTGAATACAATTAGACAAAATTTTTATAAGGAGAGTACTTTGATGGACATTTTAAAAAAGGTACCACCAGGAAGAGTCTTAAATTATTTATCAAAAATTGAACTGAAAAATCATATTTAACATTGAATATATTTTTGTGTGAATTTTATTTATTTATATTTTATATATTTATCTAAGTAACTTTTTATTGTAATACGAATTTTTTTTATCATGTAATATTTTTATGTATATTCATCTTGCCATGAAATAGCCATTAGTTGCTGATGTGGCAATAAATAAATAATAAATAAATAAGTAACCTCCGGTGAAAGGTTAATGTGACTATTTTCAATGTCATATGGTTTCTTTTTACAGCATCTATAACAGTGGTGGGCAAACATTTTAGACCCGAGGGCAGATCAAGTTTTGCAAACCAAGTGAAGGGCCACATGTCAAATCCTTCAAAAAATAACTTTTATTTATAGTGGCAGTATGCATGGAACATGTAATATCGGACAGAAACGTGTCACATTAACACACATTTTTTTATAGTTATTATTGAGTCAAATTTACAAGTCAAATTAATTTGCACTGCTATTTATATTTACTTATCAATCATCATAAAACAATAAAATAATCCCTTATAAGATATAATAATAATAATGTAATCATTTTTACAGTGAAGGATAGAAAAGATATTGTCTGATAGAAAAAATCTCATATTACTACTACTACTACTACTCTACTACTCAACTTTATTATCCCGTTTGGGAAACTAAAATTGCAGCAAGGTGCCGCAACACAGGCGAAGTTCCATGTACACATTAAAAATATATATACATATATATATACACACATACATACATACACACATACATATATACATATATACACACATACATATATATATATATATATATATATATATATACATACACATACATACATACATACATACATACATACATACACATAAACATACATATTACCACACAACATACAATACATCATTTTGTAAGTGCATCTCCTTCCCCCCTGGACTCATTTAATGACCTGATGGCCACCATTATAAAAGAATTTCTAGTTCTATTTGTCCTGCAAATAGAAACTCTAAAACGACGTCCAGATGGCAGCAGCTGAAACATAGGGTACAATGGGTGATCCGGTGTGCATAGAATACCCTGAGCTCTCTTTAAAACACAATTATGATAAATTACCATTGGACCAGTTTGATTAAGACCGATGATCTTGCCTGTCACCTTCACCAGGCTACTCAGCCTGTTCTTATTTGACACACTTAGATTACCGTACCAAGCTACAATCCAGAAAGATAAAACAGATTCAATAAATTGTAGAGGTGTGAACCTACACTGGTCTCACGGTTCGGTTCGGTACGATTATCATGCCATCGATTCGGTTCAATTCGATATCTCGGTGCACAGTTATACACAGTTTTATATTTTCTTCGCAGCACAGCAATTCTTGTATTAACATGTATAAATATATTTATATACTATTTGTGAAACAATTTTGTCCTTTAATACCAACAGTCAGAATAAAGGTTAAGTTGGTTTTATATTCACACATTCGTTCATTTAGAAGTCTCTATATTGTTTATCATGTTACTTTGAATATTCGATTGGAATTAGCATACAAGTAACAAACAACATTAGCACTATCTAATTGACTGTGAACAATGTTGTACTTTGATAGTCATTGGCTGCTAATATGATTTCCCTATTTAGAATTTGCAAATAATACTTTTCTGAAATTATATTATTAAGGAGAATGTCTGAATATCCCAATATAAAACCAACTTTACCTCTATCTTCAGATAAATAAACTGTACCTTTAAGCAACACGAGCATTTATAGCAAATAAACAAATATAAATATCCCGCTCGCTTTCTGAGCCTTGTCTGCCAACTACCAAGTTCTTTCTTACACCGCTTTGATTGGTCATGCGCTCAACAGAAAGGGCTGCGATTGGCTCTTACACGCTGATGCTCTACACAGATGCACTCATGGGCCACAGTGAGAGAGAAATGGAGTTTACTTTCATTCTCTTAATCGCCGTGAAATAGGGGCTTTTGCTGTAAGTGTCAGTTATACAGTGTTCAGCAAACACACACGTAGTGAAATTGTGCACAGTTTCAGAGTTTTTACGTAGTTAGAGCGTTGTACTCGCGCTCGCCGCTTGCCTCCCTCGCCATAGTAAGCTACGGCGACATAGCGCATGTGAGATAAATGACGTCAGTATATAATAACCGGTTATGATTATTACTGAACCGATACCGAATTGTCCGCGTCTGCATCGCGGTGCACCGAACAAACTATTAATTTTGACACCCCTAGCAGACGCCCTACTAAAAAATCCAAAATCCATCCACAAATATTAGGAGAAATAAGAGAAATTAATTTCTCAACCAACAAATGTGGCTTCATAGTATTAAAAGCAGAAGAGAAATCAATAAACAACAATCTGGCATGGGTCTTAGGCTTTTCCAGGTGGTTAAACAGGTAATTTAACAATGTAAGATTAGCATCTTTAAAAATAATTTTAGCACATTAAAAATAATTTGAATGTTTGCGTGAAAAATGCCGACTTAGGTTGTAGTCTTTAAAAACAGCAATACTTTTACAGCAACGCTTTCTGTCTGATATTGGTAAAGAAGTATTTTGTTGTCCATTCTTCCTTAAACACACGACATTCAGAGTCAATTTTTCTTTTTTTTTTTTGCCTGACTCATTTTCAGTCATTAACGGTCGAGTGCATTTTAATATCCGAGAGTGTGTTCTAATTTTACAGGTTGCGCTAACTGTACCGCGTGCAATACTGCCATCAAATGGCGTTCACTTGTATTGCATCATTAATTTACTAATTCTGAAACCAAACCGTAACTCAGAAGCAGCATTTTAAAAACTCCCTCGTGGGCCGGATGAAAGAGTTTAGCGGGCCGCATATGGCCCACAAGCCGTAGATTGCCCACCTCTGATCTATAACTTAATTTAATTAAAATGTGTCTGTGTCTCTCTGTGTGTGTGTGTGCGCAGGTGTGAGGGGTTTTGGTCAGGATGCGGCCGGCTCTGTTCCTCTGTCCCGTCCTGATCTCTGTGCTGTTTCTTCTGTCCTCTCTGAGCCTCATCAGCGGCTGTAATAAAGCTCTGTGTGCCAGCGACGTCAGCAAATGTCTGCTACAGGTCAGAGGCTTTTTATCTTGGAAATGTGCTTTAGAAATGTGCTTTTCATCTCTTAAATTTAAAAAAGACCATGAGAAACATTCAATTGTTCAATGTCGTTGGTGATATTTTTAAAGTTTTTACTGAATTATTCGCCCCTCCTGTATAATTTTAATCGTTTTCAAATGTTTCCCAAATGATCTTTAACTGAGAGACTTTTTGTTTTTTCAAGCTAATATTAAACATAGTAGTTTTAATAGCTACTGTCTTTTGTCTTTGTCATGATGAAATGTTTAGAAATGTATTTATTTATTAATTAATTAATTAGAGATTTATAATCAGACAAGTTTTATGAAGAATGTACGATGGGTTAGAGTCAAGATATACTACAAAATCAAATCATGAACAACATCCATTTTGGGCAGCATGGTGGCTCAGTGGTTAGCACTGCCGCCTCACAGCCAGAAGGTTGCTGGTTTGAGCCCTGGCTGGGCCAGTTGGCATTTCTGTGTGGAGTTTGTATGTTCTCCCATGTTGGCGTGGGTTACAGTCCAAACACATGCGCTATAGGTGAATTGGTCAAACTTAATTGGCCGTAGTGAATGAGTGTGTATGGGTGTTTCCCAGTACTAGGTTGCGGCTGGAAGGGTATCCTCCGTGTAAAACAGGGGTGCTCAACCCTATTCCTGGCGATCGACCTTCCTGCAGTTTTCAGTTGCAGCCATTATCAAACACACCTGCCTGTAATAATCAAGTGCTCCTCACGTTCTAAATAATTGGTTCAGGTGTGTTTGATCAGGGTTGGAGCTGAAATCAGCTGGAAGGTCGATCGCCAGGAACAGGGTTGACCACCCCTGGTGTAAAACATATGCTGGAGTAGTTGGCGGTTCATTCCGCTGTGGCGACCCCTGATGAATAAGGGACTAAGCCGAAGGAAAATGAATGAATATTATGCTTATATCAAGTATATGTCATAAGTCAGTAAAAGCAGTCCAACTTATCCAGCATTTTACACAGCAGATGCCCTTCCAGCCACAACCCAGTACTGGGAAACACTCATTCACACACACTCATACATCAAGGCCAGTTTAGTTCCTCCAATTCACCTATAGCGTGTGTGCGAATGTGCAGACTCCACACAGAAATGCCAACTGGCCCAGCCGGGACTCGAACCATTGACCTTCTTGCTGTGAGGTGACAGTGCTATCCACTGAGCCATCGTGCTGCCTTATAATATATCAATAAAGCAATATATACTTTCATATAAATTCCTTTTCTCTAGCACAGAATTGAAGTCAGATGAAAAATCCCTGCAGGTGTTTGAAAAACGTCCCAGCAAGAAATATTTGAGAGTGAAACTTGAGAAAGATGTTTTCTTTTCTTCCCTCCTGGAAAGAGAAAAGACAAAATTCTTCTCAGATAGTTTACTAGTATAGGAAATGGTAATATTGTGATCAAACTCCACACTGAGGGGTTTCTTCATGTCACCTGAGTCAAATTATGATGATTCTCTTCTGCACAAACTGTGTTTGTTTGAAAGCACTGGGTGTAGCTCAGTTTATACTGGATCACTTTTTCCCTGGAGCATAACGACAGCTGTGTGTTTGTGTGTGTGTGTGTGTGTGTGTGTGTGTGTGTGTGTGTGTGTGTGTGTGTGTGTGTGTGCGCGTGTGCGTGTGCGTGTGCGCGTGCGCGTGCGCGTCTGTGTCTGTGTCTGTGTGTGTGTGTGTGTGTGTGAGAGAGTTTTTTTATGTATGTTTGATATATTGAGTGTTGATTTTATTTTAAGTTTAGATGTCTGTCCTTACAAAAAACTTTGGTGATATCAGATGACAATGTCCTGTTGTTTTGACAGGTGGCATTTTTTAATGCAATGGTACAGGATATTTAATTTAATTTAATTAAAAAAGTTAAATAAAAAAAATAAAAATATAAAAAAATGAAGAATATTTGAGTTATAATTAAACTATAATTTGTTTTCTTTTTGTCTTTTATTTATTTATTTATTCTTTCTTTCTTTCTTTCTTTCTTTCTTTCTTTCTTTCTTTCTTTCTTTCTTTCTTTCTGTCTGTGTCTATCTATCTATCTATCTATCTATCTATCTATCTATCTATCTATCTATCTATCTATCTATCTATCTATCTATCTATCTATCTATCTATCTATCTATCTATCTATCTATCTATCTATCTATCTATCTATCTATCTATCGTTCGATCTATCTATCGTTCGATCTATCTATCGTTCGATCTATCTATCTATCTATCTATCTATCTATCTATCTATCTATCTATCTATCTATCTATCTATCTATCTATCTATCTATCGATCTATCGATCTATCGATCTATCTATCTATCTATCTATCTATCTATCTATCGATCTATCTATCGTTCGATCTATCTATCTATCTATCTATCTATCTATCTATCTATCTATCTATCTATCTATCTATCTATCTATCTATCTATCTATCTATCTATCTATCTATCTATCTATCGATCGATCGATCGATCGATCGATCGATCGATCGATCTATCTATCGATCTATCGTTCGATCTATCTATCTATCTATCTATCTATCTATCTATCTATCTATCTATCTATCTATCTATCTATCTATCTATCTATCTATCTATCTATCTATCTATCTATCTATCTATCTATCTATCTATCTATCTATCTATCTATCTATCTATCTATCGTTCGATCTATCTATCTATCTATCTATCTATCTATCTATCTATCGTTCGATCTATCTATCTATCTATCTATCTATCTATCTATCTATCTATCTATCTATCTATCTATCTATCTATCTATCTATCTATCTATCTATCTATCTATCCATCTATCCATCTATCCATCTATCCATCTATCCATCTATCGATCTATCCATCTATCGATCTATCCATCTATCGATCTATCGATCTATCGTTCTATCGTTCGATCTATCTATCTATCTATCTATCTATCTATCTATCTATCTATCTATCTATCTATCTATCTATCTATCTATCTATCTATCTATCTATCTATCTATCTATCTATCTATCTATCTATCTATCTATCTAACTGTTTATCGATCTATCTATCTATCTATCGTTCTATCGTTCTATCGTTCTATCTATCGATCTATCGATCTATCTATCTATCTATCTAATCTATCTATCTATCTAATCTATCTATCTATCTATCTATTAGGGATGCAACAATACAGTTAGCTCACGGTTCAATACATACCTCGGTTTTTTAACACGGTTTTCGGTTCGGTTCAGTTCTGATGGCTTAACACATAAGTGTTTTTTTATTGTTATTCTATGGTTAGGCAATAGGAACAGTAAGAAAGAGAAAAAAATAAAAATGATTTATTGCAATACTCCTTTATTTTACTTCAAAGCCAAGAAAGGTACACTAGTTCCTGGTGTATTGTATAATAAAAAAAAATTAACACTAAAATCTCACAGCTGCTGGTAGCCTATGTACAAACTGGGCATTAAATATTAATTAAATCTTTTTAATAACTGCTTTCTTATTGTATGTAGTTTCAAATAAAATGATTACTCCAGACATTATTGCTTTTATTACTATTACCATTTAAAATAAATAAATAATAAAAAAAATAATAAAAACAATAATAATTAATATTAGAGTGATTTCTGAAGGATCATGTGACTCTGAAGACTGGAGTAATGAAGCTGAAAATTCATCTTTAAAATCACTGGAATAAATGATTAAATTAAATGATAAACTACTTTTGAACAGTTATTTTATAGTGCAATAACACTTTACAATTTTACAATGTGTGCTGTATTTATGATGAACTAAATGTAGCCTTGGTGAGCAGGAGAAGCTTATTTTAAAATATTTAACAATCATACTGACCCCAAACTTTTGAGCAGTTGTGTATATATTTTATAAGCGAAAATATGCACTTTAATTTTGACACCCACAGACATAATTACCAATCAGAGAGGTCAGACTTTCTCATACAGAGCCTCATTTCAGTTGTCAAGTTTTGTAAAAAACTATTGAATTAATCTATTAAAGAAACGTTGGCTAGAATTATGCATTATATGCTTAAATTACAAATAAATAGATGAACCGATCATCAGATCATGCATTAGATCATGAAGCAGATCAATGTTGATCTTTCTTTCGAGCTGTCAGTGCAGAAATGAACAAAACAACAGGCCTAATATAACATATTATAAGATTAAAATATGGAAAGATTATCAGTTGGTAACTTCGGTCAATCTTCCTAACTGATAAACAGCTCTCGTTAATATTTCATCATGCTTTCACTTTCGCATTAGACACGAAACGCACATTTACCGGTAGGAATGACACCCCGCCGTGCTCATCATTCGTATATGGCTATTACACAATCATAATACACTGTGGTATGGCCTGGGTCCTCAGTTCGTTGAATTGTTTTGTTTTCTCACTACAATCGATCTGCTCAATCGAGCAGAGACCACCTCATTCAGGCGATCTCGGAGCGATTGATTTGGCGCTGATTTGAGCGCGATTCCTGGACTCGCATATGCCAAACGAACCGCGCTAATGGGGGGAAAGAGACAGATTCCGAAACAAACGTTTATGTGTGAAAGCACACTAAGATTGTATTTGCACGCAATTGACAGACAGTCGCAGCCAAACTTTTGTGACAAGGCAGCACTGGCCCGAGCGTCTCTCATGCTGGCCCCGGGCCATCGGGCAGTCCTTATTTTCGAGCCCTGTAATGATTGAATATTTACTCGCGGGGAGGAGTGTCCTCATCTCAGCTTGTAGACTTACAGGCACACACAAACAGTCTATTCGGAGAGAAATACAATGCACATGAATTATTTAAACGTAAAACCGGAAAAACCGCAATTCACAAGCGCGTATTGAACCGTGGATGTCTTACCGAACGGTTCAATATTGTATTGAGAATTGTGGCATCTCTACTATCTATCTATCTATCTATCTATCTATCTATCTATCTATCTATCTATCTATCTATCTATCTATCTATCTATCTATCTATCTATCTATCTATCTATCTATCTATCTATCTATCTATCTATCTATCTATCTATCTATCTATCTATCTATCTATCTATCTATCTATCTATCTATCTATCTATCTATCTATCTATCTATCTATCTATCTATCTATCTATCTATCTATCTATCTATCTATCTATCTATCTATCTATCTATCTATCTATCTATCGTTCTATCGTTCTATCTATCTATCTATCGTTCTATCTATCTATCTATCTATCTATCTATCTATCTATCTATCTATCTATCTATCTATCTATCTATCTATCTATCTATCTATCTATCTATCTATCTATCTATCTATCTATCTATCTATCTATCTATCGTTCTATCTATCTATCTATCGTTCTATCTATCGTTCTATCGTTCTATCTATCGTTCTATCGTTCTATCTATCGTTCTATCTATCGTTCTATCGTTCTATCTATCGTTCTATCTATCGTTCATCTATCTATCTATCTATCTATCTATCTATCTATCTATCTATCTATCTATCTATCTATCTATCTATCTATCTATCTATCTATCTATCTATCTATCTATCGTTCTATCGTTCTATCTATCTATCGTTCTATCGTTCTATCGTTCTATCTATCTATCTATCTATCTATCTATCTATCTATCTATCTATCTATCTATCTATCTATCTATCTATCTATCTATCTATCTATCTATCTATCTATCTATCTATCTATCTATCTATCTATCGTTCTATCTATCTATCGTTCTATCTATCGTTCTATCTATCGTTCTATCTATCGTTCTATCTATCTATCGTTCTATCTATCGTTCTATCTATCTATCTATCTATCTATCTATCTATCTATCTATCTATCTATCTATCTATCTATCTATCTATCTATCTATCTATCTATCTATCTATCGTTCTATCTATCTATCTATCGTTCTATCTATCTATCTATCGTTCTATCTATCGTTCTATCTATCTATCTATCTATCTATCTATCTATCTATCTATCTATCTATCTATCTATCTATCTATCTATCTATCTATCTATCTATCTATCTATCGTTCTATCTATCTATCTATCGTTCTATCTATCTATCTATCGTTCTATCTATCGTTCTATCTATCGTTCTATCTATCTATCTATCTATCTATCTATCTATCTATCTATCTATCTATCTATCTATCTATCTATCTATCTATCTATCTATCTATCTATCGTTCTATCTATCTATCTATCTATCTATCTATCTATCTATCTATCTATCTATCTATCTATCTATCTATCTATCTATCTATCTATCTATCTATCTATCTATCTATCTATCTATCTATCTATCGTTCTATCGTTCTATCTATCTATCTATCTATCTATCTATCTATCTATCTATCTATCTATCTATCTATCTATCTATCTATCTATCTATCTATCTATCTATCTATCTATCTATCTATCTATCTATCGTTCTATCTATCTATCTATCTATCTATCTATCGTTCTATCTATCTATCGTTCTATCTATCTATCTATCGTTCTATCTATCGTTCTATCTATCTATCGTTCTATCTATCTATCTATCTATCTATCTATCTATCTATCTATCTATCTATCTATCTATCTATCTATCTATCTATCTATCTATCTATCTATCTATCTATCTATCTATCTATCTATCTATCTATCTATCTATCTATCTATCTATCTATCGTTCTATCTATCTATCGTTCTATCTATCTATCTATCGTTCTATCTATCGTTCTATCTATCGTTCTATCTATCGTTCTATCGTTCTATCGTTCTATCTATCTATCGTTCTATCTATCGTTCTATCTATCTATCTATCTATCTATCTATCTATCTATCTATCTATCTATCTATCTATCTATCTATCTATCTATCTATCTATCTATCTATCTATCTATCTATCTATCTATCTATCTATCACGTTTTATCGTTCTATCGTTCTATGTTTCTTTCTCTCTCTCTCTGTCAGGTGGATGTGAGACAGTCTCCTCTGTCTGAGGAAGAAACACATGACGTTACACCAGTAAACAGTCTTGCACACCGAGGAGAAAAGCCTGTAATAGAGCTGAAAATATTTTTCTTCTTCTGTAAACTGTGTGTTTGGGATGTTGTGTGGCTTCTAGCGTCTTTAATGTTCTGAGTGGTTGTCAAGGCATTTAGTGTCCCGGCTGTTTGATAGGACACTACTAAGATGTTTTGACTTGTATTTATGTTAATGTTGATTTAAAACTAGGGACGACGTGGTGACTCAGTGGTTAGCACTGTCATCTCACAGCAAGAAGGTCACTGGTTCGAGTCCGGGCTGGACCAGTTGGCATTTCTGTGTGGAGTTTGCATGTGCTCCCCGTGTTGTCGTGGGTTTCGTCCGGGTGCTCCGGTTTCCCCCACAGTCCAAACACATGCGCTATAGGTGAATTGATTAAGCTAAATTGGCTGTAGTGTATGTGTGATTGTGAGTGTGTATGGGTGTTTCCCAGGTTGTGGCTGGAAGGGCATCCGCAGGGTAAAACATATGCTGCAATAGTTGGCGGTTCATTGCGCTGTGGTGACCCCTGATAAATCAGGGACTAAGCGAAGGAAAATGAATGAATATTTGTTACATTTTATTCAACTTTTCTGGGCTGTTACAAGTCCATACAAGTTTATCCTGTCACATCTAATGAAATAAAAATAAATAACGTGAATAGGTGAAGGTTGTCGGCAGGGTGTTGCAACTGTAGGTTGTCCGAAATCTAAGGAAAGCTTTGTGTGAATGTGTGTGTGAATGTGTGTGTCTCTAGGTGGGGCAGCTGAGGTTGTTTTAGTCACACATGAATGCTCTGTGGGGCAAGGCAGCACACGTCCAGTCTACACACACACACGTCCGCTCACAGCACTTTCCCATTGCAGCACAAATACACACACACTTTCCCTGCACGTCCCTCCGCTCAACCTTCTGCACTGCTGAATAGAAAATAACTACAGCAGCACGATACTGGAAAAATATGTGATATTATTGAGTATTGTGATAGTGATATTTCTTATAATCAGTGTTGGTCACGTTCCTTTAAAAGAGTAAATAGGTCAGCGCCAATAGCCTAGTGGTTTAGTGCGCCGACATATAGCACCAACATGCTCACGGCGACCTGAGTTTGATTCCCGGCTTGAGTTCCTTTGCCGATCCTTGCTCTCTCTCTGCTCCCAATGCTTTCCTGTCTGAAATCTGTACTGTCCTATCATAATAAAGGTGAAAAACCCCTAAAAAAATATAGTAATCAGTTATAGTTACTAGTTACTTTTCACAAATAGTAACTGAGTTACATACTTATAAAAGTAACTAATTATCAGGAAAAGTAACTATTGGCGGTTCATTCCACTGTGGCGACCCCTGATAAATAAGGGACTATGCCGAAGTAAAATGAATAACTGTTTTCACTAAAAAAAGAGACATTTATGCCATGATCTGTGAGTTATTTCTGATCTTATACTTCACTTATAACATCATGAAAAGGGTGCAATTATTGGTATTCCTCTCTCTCTGCTCCCAATGCTTTCCTGTCTGAAATCTGTACTGTCCTATCATAATAAAGGTGAAAACCCCCTAAAAAAAATAGTAATTAGTTATAGTTACTAGTTACTTTTCACAAATAGTAACTGAGTTACATACTTATAAAAGTAACTAATTATCAGGGAAAGTAACTATTGGCGGTTCATTCCACTGTGGCGACCCCTGATAAATAAGGGACTATGCCGAAGTAAAATGAATAACTGTTTTCACTAAAAAAAGAGACATTTATGTCATGATCTGTGAGTTATTTCTGATCTTATTCTTTACTTATAACATCATGAAAAAGGTGCAATTATTGGTATTATTTTTGTTTGCTGTAAACAGTGTTAACTATATTTGTTTGAGCTAAACTCAAAGCCATAATGTTAACATGGTTTCCAGGATGTTGTCGTAGGGTTTTGAATGGGTTCTGAGTGGTGTTAATGTGTCTTATGTGGTTCTTGGGACCCTGGAAGGGTATCTGCTGTGTAAAACATATGCTGGAATAATTGGCGGTTCATTCTGCTGTGGCGACCCCTGATAAATCAGGGATGAAGCTGAGGGATAGTGAGTGAGATAGGTAGGTAACCAGACCTCACATCCTATTGATAGATTAATATAAAATAACTTACATTTCCAATTTTTATGAAAAATGTTTGTTGGCAATTTTATGAAAGTAGCCAAGCAGGATTAAACCCTGTAATATAGACTAACAACACTGTTTAAAAAGTCAGCCCATGTATCATCATCCTGACACAAACTCAGAGCGTTCATCATGTAGTTTTTCGGCTGTTAGATCAAAAAACAACAGCTGCCATTCATGTTCATACACTCTAAAAATAATTCTATAGGCCTATCTAACTTTATAAATAATGTCTTACATTTTGCACTGAATTCTGTCCAAAATACAGGGAGTGCAGAATTATTAGTCAAGTTGTATTTTTGAGGATTAATTTTATTATTGAACAACAACCATGTTGGGCAACCCAGTGGCGCAGTAGGTAGTGCTGTTGCCTCACAGCAAGAACGTCGCTGGGTCGCAGGTTCGAACCTCGGCTGGGCTGGGTCAGTTGGCGTTTCTGTGTGGAGTTTGCATGTTCTCCCTGGGTTCGCGTGGGTTTCCTCCGGGTGCTCCGGTTTCCCCCACAGTCCAAAGACATGCAGTACAGGTGAATTGGGTAAGCTAAATTGTCCATAGTGTATGAGTGTGAATGTGTGTGTGGAAGTTCCCAGAGATGGGTTGCGGCTGGAAGGGCATCCGCTGCGTAAAATCGTGCTGGATAAGTTGGCGGTTCATTCCGCTGTGGCGACCCCGCAAGGGACAAAGCCGACAAGAAAATGAATGAATGAATGAACAACCATGTTCTCAATGAACCCAAAAAACTCATTAATATCAAAGCTGAATATTTTTGAAAGTAGTTTTTAGTTTGTTTTTAGTTTGAGCTATTTTAGGAGGATATCTGTGTGTGCAGGTGACTATTACTGTGCAGAATTATTAGGCAACTTAACAAAAAACAAATATATACCCATTTCAATGATTTATTTTCACCAGTGAAACCAATATAACATCTCAACATTCACAAATATACATTTCTGACATTCAAAAACAAAACAAAAACAAATCAGTGACCAATATAGCCACCTTTCTTTGCAAGGACACTCAAAAGCCTGCCATCCATGGATTCTGTCAGTGTTTTGATCTGTTCACCATCAACATTGCGTGCAGCAGCAACCACAGCCTCCCAGACACTGTTCAGAGAGGTGTACTGTTTCCCTCCTTGTAAATCTCACATTTGATGATGAACCACAGGTTCTCTATGGGGTTCAGGTCAGGTGAACAAGGAGGCCATGTCAGTTGTTTTTCTTCTTTTAGACCCTTGCTTGCCAGCCACGCTGTGGAGTACTTGGACGCGTGTGATGGAGCATTGTCCTGCATGAAAATCATGTTTTTCTTGAAGGATGCAGACTTCTTCCTGTACCACTGCTTGAAGGTGTCTTCCAGAAACTGGCAGTAGGACTGGGAGCTGAGCTTGACTCCATCCTCAACCCGAAAAGGCCCCACAAGCTCATCTTTGATGATACCAGCCCAAACCAGTACTCCACCTCCACCTTGCTGGCGTCTGAGTCGGACTGGAGCTCTCTGCCCTTTACCGATCCAGCCACGGGCTCATCAAGACTCACTCTCATTTCATCAGTCCATAAAACCTTAGAAAATTCAGTCTTGAGATATTTCTTGGCCCAGTCTTGACGTTTCAGCTTGTGTGTCTTGTTCAGTGGTGGTCGTTTTTCAGCCTTTCTTACCTTGGCCATGTCTCTGAGTATTGCACACCTTGTGCTTTTGGGCACTCCAGTGATGTTGCAGCTCTGAAATATGGCAAAACTGGTGGCAAGTGGCATCTTGGCAGCTGTACGCTTGACTTTTCTCAGTTCATGGGCAGTTATTTTGCGCCTTGGTTTTTCCAGACGCTTCTTGCGACCCTGTTGACTATTTTGAATGAAACGCTTGATTGTTCGATGATCACGCTTCAGAAGCTTGGCAATTTTAAGAGTGCTGCATCCCTCTGCAAGATATCTCACTATTTTTGACTTTTCGGAGCCTGTCAAGTCCTTCTTTTGACCCATTTTGCCAAAGAAAAGGAAGTTGCCTAATTATTATGCACACCTGATATAGGGTGTTGATGTCATTAGACCACACCCCTTCTCATTACAGAGATGCACATCACCTAATATGCTTAATTGGTAGTAGGCTTTCGAGCCTATACAGCTTGGAGTAAGACAACATGCATAAAGAGGATGATGTGCTCAAAATACTCATTTGCCTAATAATTCTGCACTGCCTGTATATTGATTTTTTCTTTTGGTAAAATAAATTCTTATCATATTTGACTGCAAACTATTATTATTTTTTTGCATTAGGCTAAAGCTGCTTATTCTCTTCAAAGAGCAGCTCTCATACATAACCTGCTATTTCAGTGTTTTTTTTTCCAGGTATTTAAACGGCATGTTTTTGAACTGTAATGTGTCTCTCTTATTTACCTGTGATCCGAATGAGCAAAAGGTGTTTTATTACAGTGTAAACAGGGCAGCATCAGTCATCTTAAATTCGCCGACTCCCT
>LR812520.1:65004649-65069649 GCA_903798195.1 Danio kyathit
AGCTCCTCCTCTGGCTCCATCAGGCAGTCCTTCTGCGCATGCCCAGGCTCCAAATTCAGCAGTTTTTTGCGACAGTTTGTGACCGTCACGAGGCGTTTTTTCCTTCACAGCGTTTAATGGAAAATGGCGCTGTCGCGTCGTCCAAATTTTATACAGTCATTGGTCCTAACCAAGTGTGCCACAAGCCTGCTTTTGAGTGAAGGTCTCGGCTGTTAGATCGCCCCCTGGGGGCTGGCTGCAGTACAAGTCATAAAGCCCGCCTCCTCCGTGTTAATGAAGGCGACATGAGACCAAATAAAAAAAATTATTACACTTGCAATAAAATGTTCTGAAAGATGGCTCTGGTCAATTAAGGCACTGGTTATCGTGCTGATATAGCTGCAGACCTTCATTTTTGTAAAGAGTATGTTTTGAGCAGTAATTTAATGCTGGGCGTGTCATCGTGATTGACAGCTGTGATTTACAGTTTCTCAAAGCAGACGTCGGAGCTTCGGCAGGAGACTGAAGTGTTATTATTCGATCTCTGTGTTATTTTACCATGATAAAAGGAGTTTCTGACATACAGGAACTGGTGGAACACTGTTTATTCGGTAGGTCAGGGCTTTACAAGGTTGCTGATACACACCGAACCACCCAGATAGCAAAATACACTCGGGCCAGTTCCGGCTAGACTCTCGCCTGCTGGAGACTTACCCCTCGGACCGACTCCGTCTGCTGTACCTACTCGCGCACATTACTCGCGGGCCGATCCAGCTCGGATGCGGCAGCTTCGGCTAGCTAACGGCTGCCGCATCTGGCCCGATTGTAGTAATGTGTAATGATTGCTAGTAATGTGCGCTGCAACCCGAAGCTAGTGCGATTAAATCTTCGTTATATAAAACCTCACCTTTGTTAACGTTATTACAACCATTTGTGTTGATAAAACAGCAAACGCAGGCTACTATGTGAACACAAAGTGTACTTTAGTGAGCCTTTGTTATAGTGCAGACACCGGCGGTCAAGTGAGAAGTTCGGGGGGCGTGGTTGATTTGATGTACAAGCGTTTGGTTGGAAGTTCCATTCCGCAGCTCCTCCTCTGGCTTCATCAGTCCTTCTGCGCATAGGCGTTTTTTCCTTTACAGCGTTTAATGGAAAATGGCGCTGTTGCGACGTCCATATTTTATACAGTCATTGGTCCTAACACCCCAGTATAGTGAAGGGGACGCTATACTGTCAGTGAGCGCTGTTCTTCGGATGAGATGGAACCGAGCTCTCTGTGGTCATTAAAAATCCCATGGCACTTCTTGTGAAGAGTAGGGGCATAACCCTGGTGTCCTGGCCAAATTCCCCCATCGGCCCTTACCCATCATGGCCTCCCAATCATCAGAATCAGAATCAGAAAGAGCTTTATTGCCAGGTATGTTCACACATACGAGGAATTTGTTTTCGTGACAGAGCTTCTACAGTGCAACAGAATTACAGACATGGCTAAAAACAGATAATAAATATATTTTAAAATGTAGTGAATGCAAATATACAAATTGACAAGTGTATGTACAGGCAAGGTTTCCGCTACATTCATTTTACCATGGCGGGGCGCCACGGCAAAATTCATCCCGCCACGGCTACATTACAGCTTCTCATTCAAAACATTGTCGTTTTTTTTAAAATAGCGGGTTATAAACGCTATATTATTTATATATATATTTTCTGTAACCGTAGTAGTGCTGTGCGTTATTTGTTTAACCCTTTAAGGTGACATGCTGACTGACTGACTGACTGACAGGTGCGTGATGCGTGACGCCAGCAAACACGACGTATAGCTTTCAGTTAAGATGAACAGTTTCCATAATACACTTTATTTATAGATGAAGGTCTATGGCTCTGCATGCAACAAACAATGACTTTATCTTGCTGGAGTTTAGCCGTTTCACGTTACCTCAGGACGCATTAATGCCACTCTGTAGGTCTATTGGAGACGTTCATAAATATTCCTTGCAAATCTAATAAAAGTTGGAGACAAATTCACTACGTAGGCGTGCTAAATTGCACTTGAGCAGCGTATATTTGAGGGCGTGCAAGAAGTTTTGTGCACGAACAGAGGAAATCCTAGCACAAGCAAAAAGATCTGCATGCTTGTATTACACAAATCCGATCCCGGACTGCGTCACATTTGTCATTGAAATAACGCCAAAAGTAGTTGGTAGATCAAAAGGCCTGCCGCCACAGCTGGAAAAAATCCTAGAGGAAACACTGTACAGGTATATTACTATATAAAGCATAATATGTGCAGCTGTTATGTGCAAATTGGCATGTAAAGTGTGTTGTTAAATAAGTGTATGCGTGTATAAAAGTGTATAGCAAGTAGTGATGTTGGTTCCACAATTATTATCATCAAGTGTTCATGAGATGGATTGCCTGAGGGATTGCGCAGTGCTCTGTAGCGTCGACCAGAAGGTAACAGTTCAAAGAGGCAGTGTGCTGGGTGTGAGGGGTCCAGAGTGATTTTGGCAGCCCTTCTGCTCGCTCTGGAAAAGTACAGTTCTTGGAGAGTAGGGAGGGATGTACCAATGATTCGCTCAGCAGTCCGAACCATTCGACGTAGTCTTTGGAGGTCGGATTTGGTAGCTGAGCTAAACCAGACAGTTATTGATGTGCAGGTGACTGATTCAATGATGGAGGTGTAGAACTGTTTCAGCAGCTCCTTTGGGAGGTTGAACTTCCTCAGCTGACGAAGAAAGTACAGCCTCTGTTGAGCTTTTTTGACAATGGAGTCAATGTGAGTGTCCCACTTCAGGTCCTGAGAGATGGTGGTGCACAGGAACCTGAATGACTCCACTGCTGCCATAATGCTGTCCATGATGCTCAGTGGGGGGAGAGCAGGGGGGTTTCACCTGAAGTCCACTATCATCTCCACTGTTTTGAGCGTGTTGAGCTTCAGGTTGTTGTGACTGCACAGACAGCCAACTCCTTAACCTCCTGTCTGTAAGCAGACTCGTCACCGTCCTGAATGATGCCGATAAGTGTTGTGTCGTCTGCAAACTTCATGAGCTTGACAGAGTAGTCCTTTGAAGTGCAATCATTTGTGTACAGGGAGAAGAGCAGTGGGGAGAGGACACACCCCTGGGGGGCACCAGTGCTGATTGTGTGGGTACTGGATGAGAATTTTCCCAGCTTTTCCAGCTGCTGCCTGTCCGCTAGGAACATATAAATGTTAATAAATGTGTATAAGTGTTCATTACTAACCTTTCTATGAACATGATTTGATTGTAACTGCAGATCAATGACAGTGCGAAATAGCCTACTGTAATGTCTGCGATTTTATAAAATAAATAAATAAATGCAACATATATGAACACACACAGACCTTTACAGTCTCCGATATGTTCCCAATTACAGAAAAACTACACACAGCAGACATTTAGTCCTTATTTGGGTTCTAAAACAACACGGAATATAGCCCACAGTCAGTGCAAACCTCTCATCTGTGTCTGTAATCGTCACCAGCACATGTAACTGCTTGTTAGATAATTCATTTAAAGTTCATAATAGTCCAGAAGGTGATGATAATAGTTAAACATGGCAGTGTGTTTATGTTTTAGGTTGCTAAAAGTATAATTTGCTTCTTTGTTTTTTCCAGCTTTTCCTTTGTTTTTTCGCACTTCACTCTCGCATTTGTCCTTTTCTTTTCTGAAAGGATCGGATGTCAGAAGCACTTCAATAATCACACACACGCGATCGCGAGCTCCCTGGAGAAAGTGAAACCGTTCGCACTTTTAGACAGCCTCGTAAACAGCAACAGGACACAGCAGATTCTTCTTTTCTTTGTGGCTGTTCATCAAGATGATAACAAGGATTGTTTGAGCTCAGGTCGACCATGGCTTGTTATTATATGTATATATTATTACGGTGTAATGTCTCGGCTGTGTATTTAAAAATGGCGCGCCCTTTGTTTTCATTCTCCTGGCTTGTGCGCGAGCTAGTGACGTATCTCTGTAAACCAATAGCGTTCAGCTGAGCGTCTTGCTCTGGCTTTTGGTACCCTTTTGTTATGCTAGGTACCCTTTGCAAAGGGTATCCAAAAAGTGGTACGGTACGGTTCGCATTTAGGTACCCTTTGACAGTGGAAACGGCCATAAAAGCGTACCGAACCGTACCGTAACATACCGTACCACTCAGTGGAAACAGGCCATAACTCTCTGCTCCAGCTGAAAGATCTCCATGTTTCGTTCAGACTCGCAGGTCTCTTTGATGGACAGGGCTTTCTGGGATATGTTAAGAGCTGTGCAGTAATAATGCATTTATGTGTGTGTTGTAAAGTGTTTGTGTTGTAAAGAGTGTTCATTAATGAACTCATTAATGAACGATACTTGTTGAGCATTTATTACTCGTAGTACACACAGAGACACTCTAAACAGACACACACACACACACACACACACACACACACACACACACACACACACACACACACACACACACACACACACACACACACACACACACACACACACACACACACACAAAATAGTTTTTTATTCATGAACTTCAGGCTTGGTCTATATAGTGCATGTGTTTGGAGATTGTTTATGTAAGCTGGACATGTCATTTTTCACCCCAGTGTGTTCACCTTTCATGTGTGTGTGTGTGTGTGTGTGTGTGTGTGTGTGTGTGTGTGTGTGTGTGTGTGTGTGTGTGTGTGCAGGGTCTCTGTCAGTGCCGGCCTCAGGAGGGAAACTGCTCGTGTTGTAAAGAGTGTATGTTGTGTTTGAGTTCTCTCTGGGAGGAGTGTTGCGACTGTGTGGGTGAGTCTCAAATCCAACAAATCTCAACACACATTTCGTATTTAACTATGAAATGAGTTTATAGTCTAATAGATAATTATTTATTTTTATTATTAAATTATATCAGTAATGAAAAGTATTAGGCATCCTGTGTTTTTTTATTTTATTAAATATATCTTTTTAATTTATTATTTATTTTATTTTATTTTATTAATTATTTTTTAAACAATATATATAACAATATATAATTCAATAAATATGAATTATTAATAAAAAAACAGCAAAATTAGTTTATAGTCTGATAAATAATTATTTTCAGTTATTATTAAATTATATCAGTAATGAAAAATATTATGCATTGCTGTGTTTTTTATTTTATTAAAGTTTATAAAATTTAATTATTTATTTATTATCTTATTTTATTTAAATTTAATTTAATTTAAATTTTCAAAACATAAATAAATTATGAATTAAAATTAAAATAAGTACAAAATTTATATCAGTAATGAAAAATATGCATCGCTTTGGTATTTTTTTATTTCTTAAATTTTATTTTATTTATTTATTTATTTATTTATTTTTATTTTATTGTTTTTTTATTTTTAACACCTCAAAATATAAATTATATTATAAATTATAATTTAAATCATACAAAATGTATTTATTTATTTAGTAATGAAAAATGTTATGCATCACTGTGGTTTTATTATTAAATAATAAAATAAATTAACAAAAAAAACAATGAAATTATTTTATAGTCTAATAGATATTTTTTATTATTAAATTATATCAGTAATGAAATATATTATGCATTGCTGTTGTTTTTTATTTAATATAATAATAAACTGTTACATTTTTTTAATTTTTAAAATTTTTTATTGTATTTTATTTTTCAAAACATAAATAAATCATTAATTATATTATAAATTATAACTGAAATCATACAAAATTAAATTATATCAGTAATGAAAAATATTATGCATTGCTGGGTTTTTTTATTTAATGTAATAATAAACTGTTACATTTTTCTTTTTTTTTTAATTGTATTTTATTTTCAAAACATAAATAAATCATTAATTATATTATAAATTATAACTGAAATCATACAAAATTAAATTATATCAGTAATGAAAAATATTATGCATTGCTGGGGTTTTTTATTTAATGTAATAATAAACTGTTACATTTTTCTTTTTTTTTAAATTGTATTTTATTTTCAAAACATAAATCATTAATTATATTATAAATTATAACTGAAATCATACAAAATTAAATTATTTCAGTAATGAAAAATATTATGCATTGCTGGGGTTTTCATTATTAAATAATCAAGTAAATAAAAAAAACTTAAATGAAATTATTTATAGTCTAATAGATCTTTTTTATTATTATTAAATTATATCACTAAGGAAAAATATTATGCATTGCTGTGGTATTTTATTTTTCAAAACATAAATAAATGATTAATTATATTATAAATTATAACTTAAATCATACAACATTAAATTATATCAGTAATGAAAAATATTATGCATTATTATGGTATTTTTAAAAATTGTATTACATTTTATTCAATTTAATAAAAAATTATTTTATTTTATTTTATTTTTCAAAACATAAAAAATAAATTATGAATTATATTAAAAATAAAAAATTTAATCGTGCAAAATTAAATGATATCAGTAAAGAAAAATATTATGCATTTGCTGTGATTTTTAAATTTTTTTTATCTTCAATAACTTATTCAAAAACATATGCATCATACAATTACACAGTGATAATGCATCACATTATTCAAAAGACCTAAAAGAAATGCATATTTTAACACATTTTATACATTAAACGTTATACATTACATATTTATTTTACCTTTGAAATTGGTTTATAGCCTGATATATTATTAATTATTTCTATTTATTGTTTTATTTATTATTAAAATCATTTAATTATATCAGTAATGAAAATATTATGCATTATTGTTAATTTAATTGAATTTAATTCAATTTTTTTTGTTTTTTATTTTATTAAATACAATTTTTTTTTCATTTATTTTATTTTTAAAACAAAAAATTTATTATAAATTGTATTATAAATTATAATTAAAAAAAACCTATGTAATTAGTTTGTGGTCTGATAACTAAACTGTTATTTATTAATATTATTATTATTATTTTTTAAAGTCAGTCTAAATTATATCAGTAATAAAAAAATATTATGCATTACTGTGGTATTATTTAATTTACTTTTATTTAAAAAAAGCTTGCTACAGATGGTTAATGTGTTCTGACATTATAAAAAGACCTAAAAGAAATGCATATTTTGTTCATTAAACATTATAAATTACATATTTTATTTACCAATGAAATGAGTTTATAGTCTGATAGCTAATTGTTTTTATGTTTTATTATAATCAGTTTAAATTATATCAGTAATGAAAAATATTGTGCATTAATGTGTTTATTTTTTGTTTATTTTATTTTATTTATTTTGTGTAGGCAATTGTGCTATCCACTGCGACACCGTGCTGCCCTATTTTATTTTATTTTAGTTTAGTTTAGTTTAGTTTGTTTTATTTTGTTTATTTTATTTATTTATTTTTTATTTTATTTTATTATTTTTTATTTTATTTTATTTTATTTTTATTTATTTATTTTATTTTATTTTATTTTATTTAAAAAAATTATTTTATTAATGTGTAATAATACAATATATAAAATACCTAAAAAATGCATATTTTATACATTAAACATTATACATTGCACATTTTATTTACCAATGAAATTAGTTTATAATCTGATAGCTATTTTTTTATTATAAAATTTATATCAGTAATGAAAAATATTTTTATTACATTTTATTAAATTACATTTTTATTTTATTTTATTTTATTAAAAACTAATACAGATGGTACAGAGGGTAAATTTGGAATATTTCAATATATAAAAGACCTCAAAGAAATGCATTTTATTTTATTTTTTAAAACATAAAATTACTGTGTTTATTTATTTTAATTTATTTTATTTTCATTAATTTAATTTAATTTAATTTTCTTTTTTTTTAGTTTATTAAAAACTAATCCAGATGGTACAGAAGGTTAATGTGGAATATTACAATATATAAAAGACCTCAAAGAAATGCATATTTTATACATAAAACATTATACATTACATATTACATTTACCTATGAAATTAGTTTGTGGTCTAATAGCTAATGTTTAAAAAAAAATTATATTTTATTTTATTTAATTAAAAAAAAATGCATTCATATGCTACAGATGATTCATGTGAATAGTCATTATATAAAAGACCTAAAAGAAATGCATATTTTACCATGCAGTTACTATGCAATAAACATTGCACATCACATATTTTATTTCAAATTCAACAAATTCTAAAATACATGAACAATTTTAAGACTGTATTGTCAGAATTATTAAGAGCTGAGCTAAAGTGATCTGAGGAAATGTTTGGTACGCTAAATGTTAAGTGAAAAATGATTATGCATTAGTGCGAGTGGAGCGGAGACTATAAATGAGGTTTGTGTGAACAGGTTTGTGTCATTGGCGGTCCGCTGAGGGTAAATATTAGGACTGCTGTTCGCTCCTCTGACAACACAATAAAGTGTGAAGTGAGAAGCTCCAGGTCCTCTCATCCACACACACACACACACACACACACACACACACCACACACACACACACACACACACACACACACACACACACACACACACACACACACACACACACACACACACACACACACATTCAAAACATCATTCCTGAGCATAATTCAGCAAGAGCAGCTTATACAGGACAGATGTTTAGATGCTACGATTGCCTGTCACTGTGTAAATGTTCACAGATCACACACAGCTAATGAACGGCATTACTCTAGAACTGATGGAGTTTACGTTTTTAAAAACAATAACAAAAACAAGATGAAAATGATGCATCGTAATCAATCCATGACTTTGTAAATGGTGCATGATGTATTGTATTTACACATACATACACACACACACACACACACACACGCATGCACAGCTATCTTTTTGGGGACTTCTAATTGACGTAATTATTTTTATATTGTACAGACTGTATGTTATATCCAAGCGCCAACCTCTAGCTCTCCCTCGTGAAGCTAATACGGAACTAATTCATCGAAATTCCGCTACTACTGGCTCCAAAATAGAGCACTTTTCTATTTAGCCCACTGTTAAAATGACTAACTTTACAGCAGAAAAAAAAACTGTTTACAGCCTGGTACAAAAAACAAAGAAAGCCAATTATAATAGCCTATTATCAAACCACTAAGCTACTATTTTTATTACTTTTGGCTGAGACCTAGGCTGCGTCTAAAACCGCCTACTACTCAGTAGGTACTGCATTTGAATTTAAACGTACTACTCGGCCGTTAGAAAAGTACGTTCTATACAGTATGAATGTAAGAAGTATGAATGGAATTCGGATGTGCTACATCTGCCATTTTGTCATGTCATGCGTCAGTTACGTTGCTTCACTCCCATACATGAATTCTCTCGCGGGGCATCATGGGATAGCGCAGCGTGCATGGGATGCGCACTTCAGAATCTCGCCGGAATTAGTAAGTCATCCGGGTACTTCTCGCATACTGATTTTCGAATTCTGTGAATTCGAACATACTACTCGGCTTGCATACTGATTTTAGCGTACTGTATAGTATGGAAGTTTGCGGTTTCGGACGCAGCCATTGATATTATTGCTACTTTTGTGCCGTTAATACCTTTTTTTCTCACCTAGGCTACATAACAATAAAACAATAATCTTTACAAAAAAAGTAATATAATGTGGGAATTGGCTGTAATTTTGAAGTTTTTTCAGATGTAACTGCATTAAATGACATCAAATAGGCTACTGCATAGTTTATACAACAAATTTGACAAAACAAGAATGCATATAACCTTAGCTTAATGTTCAGTGGAAATGTTTAATTTAAAGTTCCCACTTTTACACACGTTGATCAGTTTTAATAGATGTAAAAGTGCACTCGTGTGTCTGCCTTTATTATTGATCAAATGGTGGAGGTTGATATGACATTTAGAATGTAAGCAGAACTAAAAAATTTTTTTTAAAACGAGTAATAATCCCATTAATCTAGTTACAGTTCATGTCCCTGCTGAAGGTCTGTGAATTTAAGCTAATTAATTATTAAAAAAGGACAAGCCAATCTCGTACGTACGTGACTTTGTTCTTTGTGTGACTGAAATGTAGGTAATAACTATGATTCCATCCAAAAATGCGAATTAAAATTATGTGCAAAACTGGAAAAACGCATAAAAGACATGCGAATAAAGCAGCGTTTTCATCCAATGAATCAAAGAGAACAAAATCATCACTTCCTGATTAACTGGCGCCAAATATCAACAGTAAAAACAGAATTTACTGCGGTAGGAAAAGCTGCGTGAATCTTTTCTTTATTTAATAAATGACTTGTGCCTCAGAAGACAATGCTGACACACAATGAACGTGTGGTGGCGTTTGAAGCCATGAGACGCGGAGCACAAACGCTCTTGACATGCTCCAGATGCTCTGGAGGTCATTAATAATATAATAACACTAATACTGAAACGGTTAAGGCGTTTTAGAATGACCAAAACAACATTTCAGATGTTTTACAGTGTGCTCAGGCTGCTGGTTTGTCCATTCACACACATTTTCATCATCAACTTATGATGATCTTATAACAAACCTTTTTTAATACACATACTGGAATTTGTTCGGTAAAAGTGTTATGCGCATCTTTTCTTATTGAATTAAAAGTTTATCCTACTCAGTTACGCGCATATGTTTTTATGCCTATTTTCAAAAGGTATGTGCATCATGACGTTTCCATGAACCGGTTTTTTTATGCGCACATCCAAAATGCACATTAAAATAGGTGGATGGAAACGTAAGGCTAAGGCGAGAAATACCGTTTTGTCTTTAAAAAAAGGGGTGGAGACCGACAGAAACTCAGAGTTTAGAAAATAAAACCAGCTCCTGACTAGGTTAGGTCATTGACTGTATAAAATATGGACGCCGAGACAGCGCCATTTTCCATTAAACGCTGTGAAGGAAAAAACGGGTAAAGTCTAGATCGGATACACGGCCGGCCGGAAGTGCGATATGCACATTAATATAGCTGCATTTTTTTATGACACTGTATAACAATAATTAATATTTTTACAGTATTCTTACGGTTGGGTTTAGGGTTGGGGTGGGGGTAGGGGTTAAAAAATACAATTTATTGGGTAATTTAATAGATAAGATAAATAATACTCTGTACAACTACTGTTTTTACGCTTCTGTGACGGTTGGGTTTAGGGTTTGGGGTGGGGGTAGACGTTAATAAAATACAATAAATCGGAAATTTCATAAATGACATAAATAATTCTCGTAAACTTTTGGCCGCAAACGTATCCGATCTAGCAACAACCGAAAAAACGCCTCGTGACGGATACAAACTGTCGCAAAAGACTGCTGAAATTGGAGCCTGGGCATGCGCAGAAGGACTGCCTGATGGAGCCAGAGGAGGAGCTGCGGAATCAAACTTCCAACCAAACGCTTGTACATCAAATCAACCACGCCCCCCGAACTTCTCACTTGACCGCCGGTGTCTGCACTATAACAAAAGCTCACTAAAGTACACTTTGTGTTCACATAGTAGCCTGCGTTTGCTGTTTTATCAACACAAATGGTTGTAATAACGTTAACAAAGGTGAGGTTTATATAATGAAGATTTAATCGCGCCAGCTCCGGGCCGCAGCGGACATTACTCGCGGGCTGATCCGGCTCGGATGCGGAAGTGTCGGTTCACTAACGGCCGCCGCATCTGGCCCGATTGACTCAGACCGGATGCCTATGGACTTAAGGCCGATTTATACTTCTGCGTCAAGCGCATGCGTAGGCTGCGCCGTAGCATACGCGTGCGCTTGACGCAGAAGTATAAATAGTACGCATAGCCCCTCGCCGTGGCCGTCGGCGTCGTTGACGTGCACCTCTCAAAAAATGTAACGCGTACGCGTAGCGCAAGCTCTGTGATTGGTCGGCTTGGTAGCGCTGACGAGTGTGGGCGGAGGTGAGAGCCGCGCGCCCGATGCAGCGAGCGTTTACAAGTGTGGAGTCCCGTGAAGGAGCTCCGGATGGAGACTGTTGTTTTGTGTTTACCTCATGATTAAAGTTGTTCCACGTCCGACGGTTCCCGCCTCAAAATGAGCGAGTTTGAGCCACTTGTACATTAAGGAAGTGTTCAGGAAAAACAAAAAAACCAGCGAAGAAACTCGACACAGAGAAACATAAACACCTACTGCCAGCTAGCGTTTCGGAAGTGTATTGCAGAGAAACTGAAACAGCGCGCAGAAGTATAAATGCACGGCTACGCGTGAGGCTTGCGCCGTGGGTTACGGCGATCACTTGACGCAGAAGTATAAACCAGGCTTTACTGCCCGAATCAATCGGGCCAGATACGGCGCCCGTTAGCGAGCCGAAGCTGCCGCATCCGAGCCGGATCGAACCGCGAGTAATGTGCGCGAGTAGGTACAGCAGACAGAGTCGGGCCGAGGGATAAGTCTCCGGAAGGCGAGAGTCTAGCCGGAACTGGCCCAAGTGTATTTTGCTATATGGATGGTTAGGCGTGTATCAGCAAACTGATAAAGCCCTGACGTTACCGAATAAATAGTGTTCCACCAGATCTTAATGTCTAATTATGCACACAACGTGTATACTGTATGAAGTAAGCATGTTGTCAGATTATGCTAATATGATTATTGCCCTTTTACAGACAACCGTGTTGTATTTCATGAACTGTAAAGGGTTGTTTTGCTACTACTAATGTGTATTTTGACATTTGAAACCTAAAATAAGTCTCTTGTGATTGAAAACACTGATCATTTGTGATTTATGACCATCGCGGTGCATGTTTGTCTGACCACCGGTGTAGTGAACTCATCAAGGGTTAATGAGCAGCCGCAGACTGAACTGTGAAGACGGAGTTGGTTTATCTCTGTTTGCAGAGTTATTTAATTTTACTTCGTTATAAACAACAGACACGTGCAGAAGGGGGGGTTGGGTGCTCGAGCACCTGCTCTTTTTCTCTCTTGGAGAGAAAGTTCCCCCTTAAAATGAAAGTGCCCCCTTTGTTGTGCACCGATCCCCTATCCGCAACACCCACGACGCTCTCCAGCTTCTCGAATCGCAATCAACCTGTGCCCCAATCGTTAACCAAATTTAACCAGGTTAACAAGCACTCGTTTTGCCTTCAAAATATTTTTTAAAATGAACAACCACATTTCTGTGGTAATCGCACTGTGTGCTATTCTACTTTGCTGCTAAGGAGTAGATGATGTCTGCAGCACAGAATGATGACGCATGTGGCTCAAAGATTATGTAACAATCACATGAAATCCGACATAACCGTTCACAATGCGGTCGCATTGCAAAACATCAGATCTGTGTCTGATTTAAGACTACATATGAAAGTGGCACAAATCTGAAGTGAAAAGATCAGATTCCATGCGATTTGGGCTGTTCACACTGTCAAGACCTGAGTCACATGTGGGCGAAAAAATCAGATTCGGGCCACATTTGGCTGCAGTGTGAACGTAGCCTAAGTTACCACGGTAACTGATTCTGAGTTAAAGTTACCTCTCTTTCAGAAACAGGCTTGACTTACCCTGCTTTCTTGAGTTTGAAGAAGAAAACCCAGAATTTTTCTTATTTCAGGGTTAAAGGGCCATGAAACCCCCCTGTCTCATCAGGGTGTTTTCACACCTCTAGTTTGGAAAAAGTCAGGAAAGTGGGCGTGTCCAGCTCTGTCTAGGTGGGAGTGTCGGGGGAGGAAAAGAGGGAAGGACTTGCTAATATGGGAGTTTCCATTTGGGCTTGCGCGAAGCAAAACAAACACACAAGACGCAGGGGAGGAAGACAGTGACTGTGTTTACATGGACATCAGTAATCGAATTATTTGCCAAATTATTAATTTGTCGACTTTAACTGCAGTTTGGCACTTTCATTTTAATTCACGAACATTTCCTGCATGTCCCCCTGTGACAAACAAGATATTGAAAGCGAGGAACTGCTGGAGAGTGGAGTTTTAATGGAGTGTTTGATACCGCACGGAGAATGGGAGAAAAAAATCCTCCGCATTTCTCGGTAACTTAGATGCACTCGGTAGGTAGCGTCAGAAAGCCGTGTGTATATAGACTAACCTGTCACAAAATGCAGCGAAAATCCTACACGACGGTCATAGTTTGATTGATGTGTTTACATTCGGAGAGCAGCATTTACAGCGGATCTTTCAGTCTATAATATTGTACTATAATATTGCAGTGATATTAACATACTGTAAACTTAGTAACTAAATCATTTTGACTGAGGTATGTCTTAAAAAACTGAAAGAGTACTCATGATGATACGAATTAACTTCTGAATAAACAAACAAAGGGCACTGCTCTCACACACACTTACCAAATCTGTAGAGACAGGACAGTCAAACTGGAGCCTTGTCTTTTTTAAAAGGAGACAAGCGGCAAATATGGATTTCATCATTTCCAGATGTGAAAAGCTCTCGGGTAAAAATGTTCCTGACAAACGCATTTCTGTCGCGTGCACTGTAATCCACATGTGAGTCCAGCTGCGCTCTCATAGCAGGTAAATGAAAACAAAACCTTCGTTGCAGTACATTAATAAACGCAGCACACTAATAAATGCAACACTGACGACCCGTGTCTCCAAATTCTTGTTCTTTAACTTGTTTTAGCAACACAACGTGGCGTCTCTCTGTTGTCTTGAACACTGTAACAGGTAAAACAGTCTTCGAAGCTATCATGCATATTAATGAAGTTGCGTCGCATACACAGTAGAGCTCGCTGATTGGTTTAAACCAAGTCTTTCTCATGAATTAATGCCGCACACTCAGAGACGTCACAATGCACACGCAGGTACAGACAGCCACTCTCCACTCTGGATTACACGCAAGTATCTAATCGCCGTGACGTAGCTTCAAAAATTCGTTTCAAACCGGAAGAACGAATTTTCTCAAAATAACGCAAAAACAACCAATTTTCACTTTTTAGTGCAATAAATGTGTCCTAATAGTGTTTATAGCAGCGTGGGACACATATATTACTGTCAACAGCTCAAAACATGTGTTTTGGTGTTTCGTGACCCTTTAAAATACTCTAAACGGGGCCCTGTAGTTAACAGGGTGTTTTTACAAACTTTGTCAACCATAACAAAACCAAGATGCGAATGATGCGTCATAATGATCATTCCTGTGACTCAAAAGCGCATGACGCATCAGTTCTCATGAAAGGCAGAGGCGGCGGAGGTTGTTGTGTTCAAACACAGCTTTATTAGCCGAGAGACAGAAGTGTGTGTTGTTCCTGAAGGCCCGAATCTGCCTTGATTCTCCTAATCAGAATCAGCTGTTCTGGCAGTCGATCGGCAGATAATGTGAAACACACGCTCTGCAGATCTGCTCCTTATTAAAACTCCATCTATTTGCTGATGAACAGAGCTTTATCTCTGCTGCTGACAGTCCTGCTCTGAACATCTTCAACTGTGGTCCTGTTGGCTTGTTAAGGCTGTCATCGGCAGAAAGACTCCAATGGGTCGTTCACACAGAAAGCATTTTTCCTCTTAAACGTGCTACTTTTCTATAGTTTTTCAATGTAAACATGCGCTGAATGGATGTGTGTGACCGTTACGCTCACGTCTCAAATCACATTTTTTATATGCCGTGAAAGTTGAAGATTTTTTTTTTGTGAACTGTTTTGTGTAGTGGACTAATCAGAAGAGCTCAGAAGCACTGTAAGCTTCTGTTTATAGTAGAAAGTTGGCATGACAGCTGTTTTATTTACCATTATATCATGGCGGAGAGGGCTGCACGGTGGTGCAGTGGGTAGCACATTCGCCTTAAAGCAAGAAGGTCGCTGCTTCAAGCCTCTGCTGGACTAGTTGCCGTTTCTAGGTGGAGTTTGCATGTTCTCCCCGTGTTGGCGTGGGTTTCCTCCGGGTGCTCCGGTTTACCCAATAAGTCCAAAGACATCCGCTATAGGTGCACGAACCGTACCCCGAATCACCTCTTTCAGGCGAATTCAGGTACGGTTCACGGATGCACACCTGAGATCAGAAGACAGCGTTCACACTAGCTAAACGTACCGTACTCTGACATCACACGAACACGGGTAAGGACCAAAAGTGCTAGTGCGAAAGCACCCTTATAAGCTAGTCAGAAATGTATATTTGTGAATGTTGAGATGTTATATTGGTTTCACTGGTGAAAATAAATCATTGAAATGGGTATATATTTGTTTTTTGTTAAGTTGCCTAATAATTCTGCACAGTAATAGTCACCTGCACACACAGATATCCTCCTAAAATAGCTCAAACCAAAAACAAACTAAAAACTACTTGCAAAAATATTTTGTTTTTTGGGGTTCATTGAGAACATGGTTGTTGTTCAATAATAAAATTAATCCTCAAAAATACAACTTGCCTAATAATTCTGCACTCCCTGTATATACATATATATATGGGGCAATAGGGAGTGGCGCAGTGGTGCAGTGGGTAGCATTGTCGCCTCACAGCAAAAAGGTCGCTGACTTTCAAAAACAAAACAAAAACAAATCAGTGACCAATATAGCCACCTTTCTTTGCAAGGACACTCAAAAGCCTGCCATCCATGGATTCTGTCAGTGTTTTGATCTGTTCACCATCAACATTGTGTGCAGCAGCAACCACAGCCTCCCAGACACTGTTCAGAGAGGTGTACTGTTTTCCCTCCTTGTAAATCTCACATTTGATGATGGACCACAGGTTCTCTATGGGGTTCAGCTCAGGTGAACAAGGAGGCCATGTCATTAGTTTTTCTTCTTTTAGACCCTTTCTTGCCAGCCACGCTGTGGAGTACTTGGACGCGTGTGATGGAGCATTGTCCTGCATGAAAATCATGTTTTTCTTGAAGGATGCAGACTTCTTCCTGTACCACTGCTTGAAGGTGTCTTCCAGAAACTGGCAGTAGGACTGGGAGTTGAGCTTGACTCCATCCTCAACCCGAAAAGGCCCACAAGCTCATCTTTGATGATACCAGCCCAAACCAGTACTCCACCTCCACCTTGCTGGCGTCTGAGTCGGACTGGAGCTCTCTGCCCTTTACCGATCCAGCCATGGGCCCATCAAGACTCGCTCTCATTTCATCAGTCCATAAAACCTTAGAAAAATCAGTCTTGAGATATTTTTTGGCCCAGTCTTGACGTTTCAGCTTGTGTGTCTTGTTCAGTGGTGGTCGTTTTTCAGCCTTTCTTACCTTGGCCATGTCTCTGAGTATTGCACACCTTGTGCTTTTGGGCACTCCAGTGATGTTGCAGCTCTGAAATATGGCAAAACTGGTGGCAAGTGGGATCTTGGCAGCTGCACACTTGACTTTTCTCAGTTCATGGCCAGTTATTTTGCGCCTTGGTTTTTGGTTTGGTTTTTCCACACGCTTCTTGCGACCCTGTTGACTATTTTGAATGAAACGCTTGATTGTTCGATGATCACGCTTCAGAAGCTTGGCAATTTTAAGAGTGCTGCATCCCTCTGCAAGATATCTCACTATTTTTGACTTTTCGGAGCCTGTCAAGTCCTTCTTTTGACCCATTTTGCCAAAGGAAAGGAAGTTGCCTAATAATTATGCACACCTGATATAGGGTGTTGATGTCATTAGACCACACCCCTTCTCATTACAGAGATGCACATCACCTAATATGCTTAATTGGTAGTAGGCTTTCGAGCCTATACAGCTTGGAGTACATGCATAAAGAGGATGATGTGGTCAAAATACTCATTTGCCTAATAATTCTGCAGTGCCTGTATATGTATGTGAATATATAATTTTTTTTATTATTAAAATTATTTTAATGATGAATTTCATATTTCATTCAGAGCAGTAATCACAATACCGCGATACTGTGAAAGCATGATATTTTTATCCAAGGTTATCATACTGTCAGAATCTTATACCGACTCTGTGTTTTGTGTCCGGCAGGGATGTGTAACCCCAGGAGCTACAATGACAGTCCTGCCACCTCCAAAAGCACGGTGGAGGAGCTTTACCGGCCGATCCCATCGCTCTTCCGTGCTCTGACAGAAGGAGATGCTCCCATTAACATGATGGTGGTGTCGTTCCCTGTGGCTGAAGAACTGTCCCATCACGAGAACCTGGTGTCCTTTCTGGAGACCCTTGACAGTCAGAGCCACAACATCTCTCTGCCCACCAGCAGCGCACAGGACGGTGAGCCACAACATATAACAGAACACAATAGAATAGAACAGAACGGAATAATGGAATAGAACAGAACAGAATAGAACAGAATAATAGAACAGAACAGAACAGAGCAGAATAATAAAATAGAACAGAACAGAACAGAATAATAGAACAGAACAGAACAGAGCAGAATAATAAAATAGAACAGAACAGAACAGAACTAAACTGAACTGAACAGAACAGAATAGAACAGAAAAGAACAGAATAGAACAGAACAGAATAATAGAACAGAACAGAATAAAAGAACAGAATAGAACAGAATAGAACAGAACAGAATAGAACAGAACAGAATAAAAGAACAGAACAGAATAGAACAGAACAGAACAGAATTGAACAGAATAGAACAGAACAGAATAGAACAGAACAGAATAAAAGAACAGAACAGAATAGAACAGAACAGAACAGAATTGAACAGAATAGAACAGAACAGAATAGAACAGAATAATAGAGCAGAGCAGAATAATAAAATAGAACAGAACAGAACTGAACTGAACTGAACTGAACAGAACAGAATAATAGAACAGAACAGTATAGAACAGAATAGAACAGAACTGAACAGAACAGAATAATAGAACAGAACAGAATAGAATAGAATAGATCAGAACAGAATAATAAAATAGAATAGAACTGAACTAAACAGAATAGAACAGAACAGAACAGAATAATAGAACAGAATTGAACAGAACAGAACAGAATAGAACAGAATAATAAAATAGAACAGAACAGAATAATAGAACAGAACAGTATAGAACAGAATAGAACAGAACTAAACTGAACAGAACAGAATAATAGAACAGAACAGTATAGAACAGAATAGAACAGAACTAAACTGAACTGAACAGAATAATAGAACAGAATAGAATAGAATAGATCAGAACAGAATAATAAAATAGAATAGAACTGAACTAAACAGAATAGAACAGAACTGAACAGAACAGAATAATAGAACAGAATTGAACAGAACAGAATAACAGAACAGAACCAGAACAGAACAGAATAATAGAACAGAACAGAATAGAACCAAACAGAATAATAGAACAGAATAGAACAGAATAATAGAACAGAACAGAATAGAACAGAACAGAATAGAATAGAACAGAACTGAACAGAACAGAACTGAACAGAACAGAACAGAACAGAACAGAATAGAATAGATCAGAACAGAATAATAAAATAGAATAGAACTGAACTGAACAGAATAGAACAGAACTAAACAGAACAGAATAACAGAACAGAACTAAACAGAACAGAACAGAATAACAGAACAGAACCAGAACAGAACAGAATAATAGAACAGAACAGAATAGAACCGAACAGAATAATAGAACAGAACAGAATAGAACAGAACAGAACAGAATAGAACAGAACAGAATAATAGAACAGAATAGAACAGAACAGAATAAAAGAACAGAACAGAATAGAACAGAACAGAATAGAACAAAACAGAACAATAGAACAGAACAGAATAGAACAGAAGAGAATAATAGAACAGAACAGAATTATAGAACAGAAGAGAATAGATCAAAGCAGAATAATAAAATAGAACAGAACAGAACAGAATAGAACAGAAGAGAACAGAACAGAATAGAACAGAACAGAATAGAACAGAACAGAACAGAACAGAACAGAACAGAACAGAATAGAACAGAACAGAACAGAATAATAGAACAGAACAGAATACAACAGAATAATAAAATAGAACAGAACAGAACTGAACTGAACTGAACTGAACAGAAAAGAACAGAATAATAGAACAGAACAGTATAGAACAGAATAGAACAGAACTAAACTGAACAGAACAGAATAGAACAGAACTGAACAGAACAGAACAGAATAATAGATCAGAACAGAACAGAATAGAATAGATCAGAACAGAATAATAAAATATAATAGAACAGAACAGAATAATAGAACATAACAGAACAGAATAAAAGAACAGAATAGAACAGAACAGAATAGAACAGAACAGAATAAAAGATCATAACAGAACAGAACAGAATAGAACAGAACAGAACAATAGAACAGAACAGAATAGAACAGAACAGAATAGAACAGAACAGAATAGAACAGAACAGAACAGAACAGAAGAGAATAGATCAAAGCAGAATAATAAAATAGAACAGAACAGAATAGAACAGAATAATAAAATAGAACAGAACAGAATAGAACTGAACTGAACAGAATAATAGAACAGAATAGAATAGAACAGAACAGAATAATAGAACAGAACAGAACAGAATAGAATAGAATAGAATAGAATAGAACAGAATAGAATAATAGAACAGAACAGAATAGAATAGAATAGAATAGAATAGAACTGAACAGAACAGAATAGAACAGAACAGAACAGAACAGAACAGAACAGAATAATAGAACAGAACAGATCAAAACAGAACAGAATAATAGAACAGAACAAAATAGAACAGAACAGAACTAAACAGAACAGAATAACAGAACAGAACAGAATAATAGAACAGAACTAAACATAATAGAACAGAACTAAACAGAACAGAATAATAGAGTAGAATAGAATAGAACAGAGCAGAACTGAACAGAACAGAACAACAGAACAGAATAATAGAACAGAACAGAATAGAATAGAACAGAATAAAAGAACAGAAGAGAACAGAATAGAATAGAATAGAATAGAACAGAACAGAATAGAATAACAGAACAGAATAATAGAACAGAACAGAATATAATAGAATAGAATAGAACAGAACAGAATAGAATAGAATAACAGAACAGAATAATAGAACAGAACAGAACAGAATAGAATAGAATAGAACAGAATAGAATAGAATAACAGAACAGAATAATAGAACAGAACAGAACAGAATAGAATAGAATAGAACAGAACAGAATAGAATAGAATAGAATAACAGAACAGAATAATAGAACAGAACAGAACAGAATAGAATAGAATAGAACAGAACAACAGAACAGAATAACAGAACAGAATAATAGAACAGAACAGAACAGAATAGAATAGAATAGAACAGAATAGAATAGAATAGAATAACAGAACAGAATAATAGAACAGAACAGAACAGAATAGAATAGAACAGAACAAAACAGAACAGAACAGAACAGAACAGAATAGAATAGAACAGAACAGAATAGAATAGAATAGAATAGAATAACAGAACAGAATAATAGAACAGAACAGAACAGAATAGAATAGAATAGAACAGAACAGAATAGAATATAATAGAATAGAATAGAACAGAACAGAATAATAGAACAGAACAGAATAGAACAGAACAGAATAGAATAGAATAGAATAGAACAGAACAACAGAACAGAACAGAATAGAATAGAATAGAATAACAGAACAGAATAATAGAACAGAACAGAACAGAATAGAATAGAATAGAACAGAATAGAATAGAATAGAATAGAACAACAGAACAGAATAATAGAACAGAACAGAATAGAATAGAATAGAATAGAATAGAACAGAACAACAGAACAGAATAATAGAACAGAACAGAATAGAACAGAACAGAATAGAATAGAATAGAATAGAATAACAGAACAGAATAATAGAACAGAACAGAATAGAATAGAATAGAACAGAACAGAATAGAATATAATAGAATAGAATAGAACAGAACAGAACAGAATAATAGAACAGAACAGAATAGAACAGAACAGAATAGAATAGAATAGAACAGAACAACAGAACAGAATAATAGAACAGAACAGAACAGAATAGAACAGAATAGAATAGAATAGAATAGAATAGAATAGAATAACAGAACAGAATAATAGAACAGAACAGAACAGAATAGAATAGAACAGAACAGAATAGAATATAATAGAATAGAATAGAATAGAACAACAGAACAGAATAATAGAACAGAACAGAATAGAACAGAACAGAATAGAATAGAATAGAATAGAACAGAACAACAGAACAGAATAATAGAACAGAACAGAATAGAACAGAACAGAACAGAATAGAATAGAATAGAATAGAATAACAGAACAGAATAATAGAACAGAACAGAACAGAACAGAATAATAGAACAGAACAGAATAGAACAGAACAGAATAGAATAGAACAGAACAGAATAGAATAGAATAGAATAGAACAGAACAACAGAACAGAATAATAGAACAGAACAGAACAGAATAGAATAGAACAGAACAACAGAACAGAATAATAGAACAGAACAGAACAGAATAATAGAACAGAACAGAATAGAACAGAACAGAATAGAATAGAAAAGAATAGAACAGAACAACAGAACAGAATAATAGAACAGAACAGAACAGAATAGAACAGAATAGAATAGAATAGAATAGAATAGAATAACAGAACAGAATAATAGAACAGAACAGAACAGAATAGAATAGAATAGAACAGAACAGAATAGAATATAATAGAATAGAATAGAATAGAACAACAGAACAGAATAATAGAACAGAACAGAATAGAACAGAACAGAATAGAATAGAATAGAATAGAACAGAACAACAGAACAGAATAATAGAACAGAACAGAATAGAACAGAACAGAATAGAATAGAATAGAATAGAATAGAATAACAGAACAGAATAATAGAACAGAACAGAACAGAATAGAATAGAATAGAACAGAACAGAATAGAATATAATAGAATAGAATAGAACAGAACAGAACAGAATAATAGAACAGAACAGAATAGAACAGAATAGAATAGAATAGAACAGAACAACAGAACAGAATAATAGAACAGAACAGAACAGAATAGAACAGAATAGAATAGAATAGAATAACAGAACAGAATAATAGAACAGAACAGAACAGAATAGAATAGAATAGAACAGAACAGAATAGAATAGAATAGAATAGAATAGAACAACAGAACAGAATAATAGAACAGAACAGAATAGAACAGAACAGAATAGAATAGAATAGAATAGAATAGAATAGAATAGAATAGAACAGAACAACAGAACAGAATAATAGAACAGAACAGAATAGAACAGAACAGAATAGAATAGAATAGAATAGAATAGAATAACAGAACAGAATAATAGAACAGAACAGAACAGAACAGAATAATAGAACAGAACAGAACAGAATAGAACAGAACAGAATAGAATAGAACAGAACAGAATAGAATAGAATAGAACAGAACAACAGAACAGAATAATAGAACAGAACAGAACAGAATAGAATAGAACAGAACAACAGAACAGAATAATAGAACAGAACAGAACAGAATAGAATAGAATAGAATAGAACAGAATAGAATAGAATAGAATAGAATAACAGAACAGAATAATAGAACAGAACAGAACAGAACAGAATAATAGAACAGAACAGAACAGAATAGAATAGAACAGAACAGAATAATAGAATAGAACAGAACAGAATAGAATAGAATAGAATAGAATAGAATAGAATAGAATAGAACAGAACAGAATAGAATAGAATAGAATAGAATAACAGAACAGAATAATAGAACAGAACAGAACAGAACAGAATAATAGAACAGAACAGAACAGAATAGAATAGAACAGAACAGAATAATAGAATAGAACAGAATAGAATAGAATAGAATAACAGAACAGAATAATAGAACAGAACAGAACAGAATAGAATAGAATAGAACAGAACAGAATAGAATATAATAGAATAGAATAGAACAGAACAGAACAGAATAATAGAACAGAACAGAATAGAACAGAACAGAATAGAATAGAATAGAATAGAACAGAACAACAGAACAGAACAGAATAGAACAGAATAGAATAGAATAGAATAACAGAACAGAATAATAGAACAGAACAGAACAGAATAGAATAGAATAGAACAGAATAGAATATAATAGAATAGAATAGAATAGAACAACAGAACAGAATAATAGAACAGAACAGAATAGAATAGAATAGAATAGAATAGAACAGAACAACAGAACAGAATAATAGAACAGAACAGAATAGAACAGAACAGAATAGAATAGAATAGAATAACAGAACAGAATAATAGAACAGAACAGAACAGAATAGAATAGAATAGAACAGAACAGAATAGAATATAATAGAATAGAATAGAACAGAACAGAACAGAATAATAGAACAGAACAGAATAGAACAGAACAGAATAGAATAGAATAGAACAGAACAACAGAACAGAATAATAGAACAGAACAGAACAGAATAGAACAGAATAGAATAGAATAACAGAACAGAATAATAGAACAGAACAGAACAGAATAGAATAGAACAGAACAGAATAGAATATAATAGAATAGAATAGAACAACAGAACAGAATAATAGAACAGAACAGAATAGAACAGAACAGAATAGAATAGAATAGAATAGAACAGAACAACAGAACAGAATAATAGAACAGAACAGAATAGAACAGAACAGAACAGAATAGAATAGAATAGAATAGAATAGAATAACAGAACAGAATAATAGAACAGAACAGAACAGAACAGAATAATAGAACAGAACAGAACAGAATAGAACAGAATAGAATAGAATAGAACAGAACAACAGAACAGAATAATAGAACAGAACAGAACAGAATAGAATAGAACAGAACAACAGAACAGAATAATAGAACAGAACAGAACAGAATAATAGAACAGAACAGAATAGAACAGAACAGAATAGAATAGAAAAGAATAGAACAGAACAACAGAACAGAATAATAGAACAGAACAGAACAGAATAGAACAGAATAGAATAGAATAGAATAGAATAACAGAACAGAATAATAGAACAGAACAGAACAGAATAGAATAGAATAGAATAGAACAGAACAGAATAGAATATAATAGAATAGAATAGAATAGAACAACAGAACAGAATAATAGAACAGAACAGAATAGAACAGAACAGAATAGAATAGAATAGAACAGAACAACAGAACAGAATAATAGAACAGAACAGAATAGAACAGAACAGAATAGAATAGAATAGAATAGAATAGAATAACAGAACAGAATAATAGAACAGAACAGAACAGAATAGAATAGAATAGAACAGAACAGAATAGAATATAATAGAATAGAATAGAACAGAACAGAACAGAATAATAGAACAGAACAGAATAGAACAGAACAGAATAGAATAGAATAGAATAGAACAGAACAACAGAACAGAATAATAGAACAGAACAGAACAGAATAGAACAGAATAGAATAGAATAGAATAACAGAACAGAATAATAGAACAGAACAGAACAGAATAGAATAGAATAGAACAGAACAGAATATAATAGAATAGAATAGAATAGAACAACAGAACAGAATAATAGAACAGAACAGAATAGAATAGAATAGAATAAAATAGAATAGAATAGAACAGAACAACAGAACAGAATAATAGAACAGAACAGAATAGAACAGAACAGAATAGAATAGAATAGAATAACAGAACAGAATAATAGAACAGAACAGAACAGAACAGAATAATAGAACAGAACAGAACAGAACAGAATAGAACAGAACAGAATAGAATAGAACAGAACAGAATAGAATAGAATAGAATAGAACAGAACAACAGAACAGAATAATAGAACAGAACAGAACAGAATAGAATAGAACAGAACAACAGAACAGAATAATAGAACAGAACAGAACAGAACAGAATAGAATAGAATAGAATAGAACAGAACAGAATAGAATAGAATAGAATAGAATAGAATAGAATAGAATAACAGAACAGAATAATAGAACAGAACAGAACAGAACAGAATAATAGAACAGAACAGAACAGAATAGAATAGAACAGAACAGAATAATAGAATAGAACAGAACAGAATAGAATAGAATAGAATAGAATAGAATAGAATAGAACAGAACAGAATAGAATAGAATAGAATAACAGAACAGAATAATAGAACAGAACAGAACAGAACAGAATAATAGAACAGAACAGAACAGAATAGAACAGAACAGAATAATAGAATAGAACAGAATAGAATAGAACAGAACAGAATAGAATAGAATAGAATAGAACAGAACAACAGAACAGAATAATAGAACAGAACAGAACAGAACAGAACAGAACAGAACAGAATAGAATAGAATAGAATAGAACAGAACAACAGAACAGAATAATAGAACAGAACAGAACAGAACAGAACAGAACAGAATAGAATAGAATAGAACAGAACAGAATAGAATAGAATAGAATAGAACAGAACAGAATAGAATAGAATAGAATAACAGAACAGAATAATAGAACAGAACAGAATAGAATAGAACAGAACAGAATAGAATAGAATAGAACAGAACAGAATAGAATAGAATAGAATAGAATAACAGAACAGAATAATAGAACAGAACAGAACAGAACAGAATAGAATAGAATAGAATAGAATAGAATAGAATAGAATGCCTTTTATTGTCACTGTACACATACTGTATACAAAGTACATTATATACATGTGCAATGAAATTAAGAGCATCTCACTACTCAGTGCAAACATGCAAATCTCCCTGTTCCCTGCTGTGCATGTGCTCATATGGTGTGTGTGTGTGTGTGTGTGTGTGTGTGTGTGTGTGTGTGTGTGTGTGTGTGTGTGTGTGTGTGTGTGTGTGTGTGTGTGTGTGTGTGTGTGTGTGTGTGTGTGTTCACATTCCTCAGATGCCTTGTGTACGGTGGTCTACTTTGATGACTGTGTGTCCATTCGTCAGTGTAAGCAGTACTGCGAGTCTATGGGTGGATCAAAGTACCGCTGGTTCCATAACGCCTGCTGCGAGTGCATCGGGCCTGAGTGTCTGGACTACGGCAGCAAAACCGTCAAGTGCATGAACTGCCTGATCTGAGGCTCCACAAAAACACCTTCTCTTCTCGTTTACATCACCTTTCATCTATAGTTCACGCAAAACTGACAATTACGTCTTAATTTAATCACCTTTCACTTTTCTTTATTCTGTTAAACACAAAAGAAGATGCTTTGAAGAATGTTGAAAACCTGTAACCATTGACTTCCATTGTATTTGTTTTTCTAGTTATGGAAGTCAATGGTTACAGATAGAAAAATAAGATACTCATAACGTTTTGGAATCACTTGAGGGAGAGTTGAGAATTGTTAGTAAATTGTAGATTTTGGGTAAACTAACCCTTTAATCGTGTCATGTGGAAAATAAGTTCACCCCAAAATGTTACTCACTATTTCCTCTCCCTCAAGTGATTATAAATCTTTATGAGTGTCTTTCTTCTGTTGAACACTAAAGAAGGTATTTTGAAGAATGTTGGGAACCTGTAACCATTGACTTCCATGGTATTTGTTTTTCCTACAATGGAAGTCAATGGTTACAGATTTCCAACATGCTTCAAAATATCTTCTTTAGCGTTCAACAGAAGAAAGACACAAAAGAAGGTATTTGGAAGAATGTTGGAAACCTGTAACCATTGACTTGCATTGTATTTGTTTTTCTTAGTATGAAATTCAATGGTTACAGGTTTTCAACTTTCTTCAAAATATCTTCTTTAACGTTCAACAGAAGAAAGACAAAAGAAAATATTTTGAAGAATGTTGAAAACCTGTAACCATTGACTTCCATGGTATTTGTTTTTCCTACCATGAAAGTCAGTGGTTACAGGTTTCCTACACGCTTTAAAATATCATCTTTAGCGTTCAACAGAAGAAAGACACAAAAGAAGATATTTTAAAGAATGTTGGAAACCTTTAACCATTGACTTCCATTGTATTTGTTTTTCTTATTATGGAAGTCAATGGTTACAGATTGGAAAGATAAGATACTCATAAAGTTTAGGAACCCCTTGAGGGAGAGTAAATTGTGAGTAAATTAAAATTTTTGGGTGAGCTATCCCTTTATTCTTGTCTTGTGGAAAATAAGTTCACCCCAAAATGTAAATTTACTCACTATTTAGTCTCCCTCAAGTAAATATACATTTTTATGAGTGTCTTTCTTCTGTTGAACACTAAAGAAGATATTTTGAAAAATGTTGGAAATCTGTAACCATTGACTTCCACAGTATTTGTTTTTCCTACTATGGAAGTCAATGATTACAGTTTTCCAACATGCTTCAAAATGTCTTCTTTAGCGTTCAACAGAAAAAAAAGACACAAGAAGATATTTTGAAGAATGTTGGAAACCTGTAACCATTGACTTGCATTGTATTTGTTTTTCTTATTATGAAATTTAATGGTTACAGGTTTTCAACATTCTTCAAAATATCTTCTTTGGCGTTCAACAAAAGACACAAAATAAGATATTTTGAAGAATGTTGAAAACCTGTAACCACTGACTTCCGTAGTATTTGTTTTTTTCTAGTATGGAAGTCAATGGTTACAGATTTCCAACATGCTTCAAAATATTTTCTTTAGCGTTCAACAGAAGAAAGAAACTAAAGAAGTTATTTTGAAGAATGTTGGAAACCTGTAACCATTGACTTGCATTGTATTTGTTTTTCTTATTATGGAAGTCAATAGTTACCGTTTTTCAGCATTCTTCAAAATATCTTCTTTGGCATTCAACATAAGACACAAATGAAGATATTTTGAAGACTGTTGGGAACCTGTAACCACTGACTTCCATAGTAATTGTTTTTTTTATACAATGAAAGTCAATGGTTACAGGTTTCCAACATTCTTCAAAATATCTTCTTTAGCGTTCAACAGAAGAAAGAAACTAAAGAAGTTATTTTGAAGAATGTTGGAAACCTGTAACCATTAACTTGCATTGTATTTGTTTTTCTTATTATGGAAGTCAATAGTTACAGTTTTTTTTTCAGCATTCTTCAAAATATCTTCTTTGGCATTCAACAAAAGACACAAAAGAAGATATTTTGAAGAATGTTGGGAACCTGTAACCACTGACTTCCATAGTATTGTTTTTTTTATACAATGGAAGTCAATGTTTACAGGTTCCAACATTCTTCAAAATATCTTCTTTAGCGTTCAACAGAAGAAAGACACAAAAGAAGATATTTTAAAGAATGTTGGAAACCTGTAACCATTGACTTGCATTGTATTTGTTTTTCTTAGTATGAAATTCAATGGTTACAGGTTTTCAACATTCTTCAAAATATCTTCTTTAACGTTCAACAGAAGAAAGACAAAAGAAAATATTTTGAAGAATGTTGAAAACCTGTAACCATTGACTTCCATGGTATTTGTTTTTCCTACCATGAAAGTCAGTGGTTACAGGTTTCCTACACGCTTCAAAATATCTTCTTTAACGTTCAACAGAAGAAAGACACAAAAGAAGATATTTTAAAGAACGTTTGGAAACCTTTAACCATTGACTTTCATTGTATTTGTTTTTCTTATTATGGAAGTCAATGGTTACAGATAGAAAAGATAAGATACTCATAAAGTTTAGGAACCCCTTGAGGGAGAGTAAATTGTGAGTAAATTAAAATTTTTGGGTGAGCTATCCCTTTATTCTTGTCTTGTGGAAAAAAAAGTTCACCCCAAAATGTAAATTTACTCACTATTTAGTCTCCCTCAAGTAAATATACATTTTTATGAGTGTCTTTCTTCTGTTGAACACTAAAGAAGATATTTTGAAAAATGTTGGAAATCTGTAACCATTGACTTCCACGGTATTTGTTTTTCCTACTATAGAAGTCAATGATTACAGTTTTCCAACATGCTTCAAAATGTGTTCTTTAGCGTTCAACAGAAAAAAAAGACACGAGAAGATATTTTGAAGAATGTTGGAAACCTGTAACCATTGACTTGCATTGTATTTGTTTTTCTTATTATGAAATTTAATGGTTACAGGTTTTCAACATTCTTCAAAATATCTTCTTTGGCGTTCAACAGAAGACACAAAATAAGATATTTTGAAGAATGTTGGGAACCTGTAACCACTGACTTCCGTAGTATTTGTTTTTTTCTAGTATGGAAGTCAATGGTTACAGATTTCAAACATGCTTCAAAATATTTTCTTTAGCGTTCAACAGAAGAAAGAAACTAAAGAAGTTATTTTGAAGAATGTTGGAAACCTGTAACCATTGACTTGCATTGTATTTGTTTTTCTTATTATGGAAGTCAAAAGTTACCGTTTTTCAGCATTCTTCAAAATATCTTCTTTGGCATTCAACAGAAGAAAGACACAAAAGAAGATATTTTGAAGAATGTTGGAAACCTGTAACCATTGACTTGCATTGTATTTGTTTTTCTTATTATGGAAGTCAATGGTTACTGGTTTTCAGCATTCTTCAAAATATCTTCTTTAGCATTCAACAGAAGAAAGAAACTAAAGAAGTTATTTTGAAGAATGTTGGAAACCTGTAACCATTAACTTGCATTGTATTTGTTTTTCTTATTATGGAAGTCAATAGTTACAGTTTTTTTTTCAGCATTCTTCAAAATATCTTCCTTGGCGTTCAACAAAAGACACAAAAGAAGATATTTTGAAGAATGTTGGGAACCTGTAACCACTGACTTCCATAGTATTTGTTTTTTTTATACAATGGAAGTCAATGGTTACAGGTTTCCAACATTCTTCAAAATATCTTCTTTAGCGTTAAACAGAAGAAAGACAGAAGAAGATATTTTGAAGAATGTTGGAAATCTGTAACCATTGACTTGCACAGTATTTGTTTTTCCTACTAAGGAAGTCAATGGTTACTGGTTTTCAACATTCTTCAAAGTATCTTCTTTTGCATTCAACAGAAGAAAGAAACTCATAAAGGTTTATAACCACTTGAGGGAGAGTAAATGATGACAGAATTTTCAATTTTGGGTGAACTGTCGCTTTTAAGTGTTTTTTTTACTGATCATGAATTATTATTATTATTATTATTATTATTATTATTATTATTATTATTACAGCAGCAGCAGCATGTAAGGATCATGTTTTCATCCAGATCATATTCCGTGTGTATATAGTTCATATTCATATCTCTGGTTTGAGTATTAAAAACCAACATGTTTGATTGTTGTTTTGAATTATGTGACGATTTCTTCATTGGAGGTTTTAGTCTTTCTGTCTCTTGGTGATTTATATTGTTAGGAAAACATTTGACTTGATGATTTTGCAATGAAAGACTATTTAATCTGTATTCGTACGTCTTAAATATACAGAGTTTGATTCACACTAATTAAATGTTTGTTTTTTTTGTTTTGTTTAACAAATCACACATGGATGTTAATTATTTTACTGAATAATTAAATTCCAAGTTAATGTATGCCATTAAAGACTAAAGTATTAGTGAAATTTACATGATTTTATTTTAGATATTTCCTAAGTGAAGTTTCACAAACTAATTTCAAGAGGAGCACGTGATATGATTGATCGCGGCTGGTCTCTCATCTGTAATCATAAGTAAACCATCCGGGTCATTCCAAACTCACTATAAATAGCCCGACTAAAGCCGAAGTCACACTAGAGTTTGAGCTTGCGAAATTCTGTCGTACGGCGCTGCGAAAGGGGGCGGGATTAAACAAGATGATTAGACATTAAAAAAGCGAGCGATTGCTCCATGATTTAAATTTCTGTTCAGAGAGGTCATGTTTTGATCCTGGATTGGGATGCGATTTCGCAGGTCAGAGTTCACCAAGCTTGAACTTTGCACCGCAGCAACCTGCGAAACTCGACGCATGACCCTGCGTTTCCGGTCTGACACATTCGCGTGCGTATGAATGGAAGTCTATGGGGAGTAAAGTCCAGTGTGACCGCGGTTTAACATTACTCCTTTTTTTTTTTTTGAAGAATCCACCCATCCACCTCTTTCCTCCTTTACCAGGGGGAGCTCCAGAGAACTACCTGATCTCGTACCCCCTTACATGCTCATTGACCAGTCGGGAGCCCTGGGCTATTATTATCAAGCAATATCTAAGAGTGAACTCTTGAAATAATATTTAACAGAGCAAGGATTTTTTTCTTATATATACACTACCTGACAAAAGTCTTGTCGCCTATCCAAGTTTTAGGAACAGCAAATAATAACTTGACTTCTAGTTGATCGTTTGGTATCAGAAGCAGCTTATATGAAAGGCAAAGGCCTCTAGATTACACTTATTTTACCAAAATAAAATATGATCATGACTTGATTTTTAATGATTTAATTAGGACAGTAAGGTCTGACTTTGCTTAGACTAAAGTCTTGTCACTTAACAAAAATAATGTCCAGTATAGAATATAAAGTCATGCTGCAGTGGAAGAAGACTGAATATTGTGTCTGACTCCATCATGAGCTTGGAGGACTGCATCCATACATCTCTGCAATGACTCAAATCACTGATTAATAAAGTCATCTGGAACGGCAAAGAAAGCGTTCCTGCAGGACTCCCAGAGTTCATCAAGACTCTTTGGATTCTTCTTCAATGCCTCCTCCTTCATCTTACCCCAGACATGCTCAATAATGTTCATGTCTGGTGACTGGGCTGGCCAATCCTGGAGCACCTTGACCTTCTTCACTTTCAGGAACTTTGATGTGGAGGCTGAAGTATGAGAAGGAGCGCTATCCTGCTGGAGAATTTGCCCTCTGCTGTGGTTTGTAATGTAATGGGCAGCACAAATGTCTTGATACCTCAGGCTGTTGATGTTGCCGTCCGCTCTGCAGATCTCTCGTACGCCCCCATACTGAATATAACCCCAAACCATGATTTTTCCTTCACCAAACTTGACTGATTTCTGTGAGAATCTTGAGTCCATGAGGGTTCCAGTAGGTCTTCTGCAGTATTTGTGATGATTGGGATGCAGTTCAACAGATGATTCATCAGAAAAATCCACCTTCTGCCACTTTTCCAAATGATCAACTAGAAGTCAAGTTATTATTTGTTGCTCTTACAACTGGGATCCACGACAAGACTTTTGTCAGGTAGTTATATATAGTATATAGTCCCCTAAAGCGCATGTGTTTGGACTGTGGGGGGAAACCGGAGCACCCGGAGGAAACCCACGCCAACAAGGGGAGAACATGCAAACTCCACACAGAAGCACCGACTGACCCAGCTGAGACTCGAACCAGTGACCTTCTTGCTGTGAGTCGACAGTGCTACTTGACTACATTTGCTGACGTAGAGATGAAGGCTGTTGAGGGTATCAGCTGCTGTCACTAGTGGTGTAAACGCGGTGAACTCTCGTCTCTGAATAACTCTGAAGGCTAGTTGGTGTAGAAGTCCTAATGGGAAGCAGATGTGCTCAACATCAGTCAGACCGCATTCACTGCACAGCTGACAGGTGTGTGTGGGTGAGAGAGAGAGAGTGTGTTTGTGAGTGTGTGTGGGTGTGAGAGAGAGTGAGCGTGTGTGAGAGAGTTTATGTGTGTGTGTGTGTGTGTGTGTGTGCGTGTGTGAGAGAGAGAGCGTGTGTGTGTGTGAGAGAGAGTTTGTGTGTGTTTCTGTGCGTGGGTGTGTGAGTGAGTGTGTGTTTTTGTGAGAGTGTGTGTATGTGAGTGTTATTGACGGTGTGTTTGTGTATGAGAGAGTGTGAGAGTTTTTGAGAGTGTGAGAGTTTGTGAGAGTGTGTGCTGAGTGCGTGTGAGTGAGAGTGTGAGTGTGAGAAAGAGTGAGCGTGTGTGAGAGAGTTTATGAGAGAGTGTGTGTGTGAGAGAGCTTGTGAGTGAGTAGGAGAGTGTGTGTGTGTGTGTGTGCGAGAGAGAGAGAGAGAAAATGTTTGTGTGTGTTTGTGAAGGAGTGTATGTGTGGGAGTGAGAGTGTGTGTGTGTGTGTGTGTGTGTGTGTGTATGTGTGTGTGAAAGAGAGAGAGTTTGTGAGAGTGTGTGTGTGTTGAATGAGATTGTGCTGAGCGAGTGAGTGAGTGTGTGTGTGTGTGTGAGAGAGTTTGTGAGTGAGAGTGTGTTTGTTCTGTATGAGAGTGTATGTGAGTGAGATAGAGTGTGTGCGCGCGTGTGTGTGTGTGTGTGTTTTTATATGAGATAGTGTGTGTATGTGTGTGTGTGCGCGTGTGCGTGCGTGCGTGCATGTATGTGCGTGTGTGTGTGTGTGAAAGAGAGTTTGTGAGAGTATGTGCGTGTGTGTGTGTGTGTGTGTGAAAGAGAGAGTTTGTGAGAGTATGTGTGTGTGTGTGTGTGTGTGTGTGTGTGTGTGTGTGTGTGTGAGAGAGAGTTTGTGAGTGAGAGTGTGTTTGTTCTGTATGAGAGTGTATGTGAGTGAGATAGAGTGTGTGTGCGTGTGTGTGTGTGTGTGTGAGTGAGAGAGAGAGCGTGTTTGTACTGCATAAGAGAATGTGAGTGTTTTTATATGAGATAGTGTGTTTGTGTGTGTGTGTGCGCGCGTGTTCATGTGCGTGCGCGTGTGTGTGTGTGAGAAAGAGAGTTTGTGAGAGTATGTGTGTGTGTCTGTGTGTGTGCGTGCGTGCGTGCATGCATGTGCGCACGTGTGTGTGTGTGTGTGTGAAAGAGAGAGTTTGTGAGAGTGTGTGTGTGTGTGTGTGTGTGTGTGTGTGTGTGTGTGTGTGTGTGTGTGTGTGTGTGTGTGTGTGTGTGTGTGTGTGTGCGCATGCTTCTGCAGTGACCTCAGTGTTTATTTGACCTGAACACACTTTTGCTTTTCTTGTCTTCATTTCTGCTCCTGTCATCATGAGTGTGTGTGTGAGACTGAAGGGAAATCTTTGTGTGGGTATTATTGAGACAATTATAGCTATTTATATTTATATATTGGCGACACGGTGCCTCAGTGGTTAGCCCTGTGGCCTCACAGCAAGAAGGTCGCTGGTTTGAGTCCCGGCTGGGTCAGTTGGCATTTCTGTGTGGAGTTTGCATGTCCTCTCCGTGTTGGCGTAAGTTTCCTCCAGGTGCTCCGGTTTCCCCCACAGTCCAAACACATGCGCTATAGGGGAATTAAGTAAACTAAATTGGCCGTAGTTTATGGGTATGTGTGTGTGTGAATGAGTGTATATGGGTGTTTCCCAGTACTGGGTTGCAGCTAAAAGGGCATCGGCTGTGTAAAACATATGCTGAATAAGTTGAAGGTTCATTCCACTGTGGCAACCACTGATAAAGAAAGAGACTAAGCCGAAGGAGAATGAATGAATATTTATTTATTCCTTTATTTGTATATATTTTGTTTCATTAATATTTCTTTTGTTGTGTAAAATAATATAATAATAAAAATAATAATATATAATTTAATTATAGTAATAAAATATTCACATTTAATATTATTTAGTTTTATATAATATATCATTAAAAAATATTACATATTTTAATCATTTTATTTCAGATGTTTATTTTTACTTTAGCTTTTAATGTATTTTATAAATTGTCTTACAACTAATTTAGGTCTTATACTTGGTTGTTTTGGACGTCCCAAAGTGTAATATTATTCTCGAAAGGAAAAAGCAGCCATTTTTTAAAGTAATAATCTGAATAGTGGGTGGTGTGGTGGCTTAGTGGTTAGCACTGTCACCTCACAGCAAGAAGGTCACTGGTTCGAGTCCCGGCTGGGTCAGTTAGCATTTCTGTGTGGAGTTTGCATGTTCTTCCCGTGTTGGCGTGGGTTTCCTCCGGGTGCTCCGGTTTCCCTCACAGTCCAAACACATGCGCTATAGGTGAAATGGATTACACTAAAGTTCGTGTGAATGAGTGTATATGGGCGTTTCCCAGTACTGGGTTGCAGCTAAAAGGGCATCCGCTGGGTAAAACATATGCTGAATAAGTTGGCGGTTCATTCCACTGTGGCGACCACTAATGAATAAAGGGACTAAGCCGAAGGAAAATGAATGAATGAATAATCTGGATAGTGTGTGTTTCTGAATGGCCGTTTATACTTTAGCGCCATCTGCAGGATCATAACGGCATTACAAATATTCATAACAGAGCTCAGTATCCGATTAGATAAAAAATACATAATAGATATATGAATGGATGAATAAATAAATAGATAATGGGTACAAATAGACAATAACAACAAATTAGAATAGTTTGTTGCTGAAATCCTCAATGGGGTATATGCACAGCTAGTGTTTTTCCTCTACCGATAAACTGCCAGTGAACGGTAAATGTGACTATTTTCATTTTTAGAGTTTTTTTACAGCATTGATGTTGTAATGTAATTAAAATATAATCAGTTAAATAGACTTCAGCATTCAGCTATTGAAGAGTAAAACGAGATGTAAAGCTGTTTGCAGGCACAAACCCGTCATGATCAGCAGGCTAACGCTGAAACTCATTGAAAATACTGTGGTAAAATTAATTGTCATATTTTAAACACATGACATGGAAAAATTTCATTTAATGCAGTGTTTCTTGTACCATTTGAGACCCACTTTCTATCGTATATCAACCAGACGGTGAAGATCGTTGATTTTGAAAGAAAATAGACCTTAAATGCAACAATTTTGTAAGGGCATATTGGTCACCGAAAGAAAAATATAACTTTGAATGTAGTCATAAGCAATACATTACACTCTCAGAAATAAAGGTACGCGAGCTGTCACTGGGGTGGTACCTTTGCAAAAAGATCCATATTAATACCTCAAGGGTACATATTAGGGGAGAGCGGGGCACAAAGTAACACTTTTCAGTTTTGGTCAAATAATGAACAAAGTAATAGGGTTAGACAAACCATATTTTTTTACCAACAACACACAAGTCTCTTCTACAAATGAGCACTGGAATTATGATCGCCGGACCTGTGGTTTCTGTGCAGTATTGCCAAAAGTGCCAGGAGTATAAATGTTACTATTTACCCCACCTGCGGGGCAAGTTACAGACAGGGGGTTAGTTGTAACACATGCTTATAAAGGCAGATTTCACACTATTATTTTAATTCAGTCTACTTTAGTTTTTCACAGTGGCTTTGGTGCATTTCTCACAACACTATTTACATTTGCACAACAGTTCATGCATTTCTCAAAACAATGAGTACAAACTGCAAAACCTAGTTGATAATCTGCAAAAGCGTGTCACTTGCTTAAAATGGAGAGCTCACTCCTCAAAAGCAAGTATTGATGTCAATGAAGGTGTCAGTGTCATCAAGATGAGAAGTCCTGACAACATTGTTTATGAACAAGATTATTATCTGCATTATCACAGTTTACTCTCTACATGTTTTCCAATGCAATAAAGTCAGATTTTGGTGACACTTTCTGAAAATGCTCAAGACAGCACTATATACTATTTGCACAGCCATTTGAAAACTACAGTAAAGTTAGACATCACTGCATTTAGTGAGGTATCTGAGTACAAGACACTGAATATGTGTGTTTAACATTTTTACTGCATTTGCTCTCTGCAATTCTAATTTATTCACAGCATTGTGTAAAAGAATAAATACACCCTTATTTACAACAAACATAAACTCCCTTTGGGTAGAGCTGTGCACAACTGTACACAATATTGCAGTACATATTAGAACTGAACCTACAACATACACAGATCTGTAAATCAGTCATCAAATTGTTCAATTTAAGAGACATTTTCAGGAAAATAAAAGATTTAAAATTTTATTAAATTAGCTTGACAGATTTTGACAACTAGTTCAACATTTTTGTATGTGATGACTCCAGTAATGAAGTGAGGACTATTAGTTTTATATGGAATGACTATTCAGCGTTCACAAGTTTAGTTAATTTTGACTGACATGACATAAGCAAATTATAATGTTACAAACAGCAGAGAGTTGTATGAAAGCAATTGATGCATGTCCAAAAGCATTCGCAATTTGTTGGAAGGAATGAGAAACTGCTACTATGATGTGCACAAATGACGAATTGTTTTGAGAAATGCATGAACTGTTGTGCAAATGGAAATAGTGTTATGAGAAATGCACCAAAGTGACTGAGAAAAACTTTAAATAGTAGCTATATTTGCTCAGTAATTGGCTCATTTCTTTTGTATTCTACATAGCACAGTATGTTTATTTATTTATTTGTTTGTTTATTGGATAAACACATTTGAATCTTTTTGCATTATTATCCATTTATCCATTATTATTCAATGCATTTATTTGCACTATTAGCAATAAAATAGTTTTTTTCTATTAAACATTTTTATTTAAAAAGTTCTCAACATTACACTCAAAATTCAACAAATGATTTGGTTAGTTTAGTTGGTGTCCAATAGTGTGTGGCTTAATTGTAACACCCTGTTACAACTAACCCCGCTGTGTCGTGTCTTCTTCAAAACTGGCACGCAGTCACTGTGTGCTTTATACATCTTTCATACATCTTAGCCTAGAAGACGGTGATCACAACAATATAAGATTTTACGTTCATACTTTCACCAATTTTTTTACATAAAAAAATATCGACTATAATAAAAAAAATACTTTTATGCTGCAAAAATGGTTTCTCCTGTGTTTCTCATCCAAATTTTGACGATTTTTTTCAATAATTGTCAGGAAGACGTCTGCCGACACTGTGGTGAAAACCTCAGAAGCATGCCATGGTTAACCCTGAGCAAATACCTTAAAACTCCGTGCTACATTTACCCCCGCGTTACTTTGTGCCCCGCGCTCCCCTAGTACCTAAAAAGTACAAAAGTGTTCCTCTTAAAATTAGTAGGTACTAATATATACTTTTGAAGTACCAATATGGACCCTTCAAGTACAAATGTGTACCTTTTGAAAAGGTTGGCATTAAAAGTAGTGTGGTGTACGGTAAAAGTTAAGTTTTCAAATTTGGCATCCTACCGCACAACACGATATATTTGATATTGCAACCGGTCTCCTTTTTCAATCAGGAACCCGTGTGACGTCATGTGTGACGTAGGTTGGTGATTCCTCTATAAATGTAGATGAAATGTAGAAAAAACTGTTCACCGGAAGCGCTTGAACTGGGTTACTGAAAATTAAAAGTCCTATTATTTGTAAGTCTTTCACTTAATTTGATGAATGTAAATAATAGAGGAATGGAAAACTTAACCTTTACCATACACTCCACTGATTTTAATGCCAACCGCAGACATCTTTGGCTAAAAGGGAGCTGAATGGAGTAAGGACCTAATTAAAAATGCTCGACTCTGCAGTTCTCACTTTATATCAGGTAAGCTCACGCTATGCTGAATCATACACATTACTCGTTTTTGATTGCAGCAATGATTTCAGCTAAAACAGTTACATATGGTGAATTAAACTGCAGACACTGAATGCTAAGAATGAAAAAATGTAAGTTCACATACCCTGCCGTACAGGTGCAGTTCGCTGTCAGAATGCAGTTGTTTTGCTTGTTGATGATTACCCAGACCTTGTACAGTTCTGTCTTCTTTCCTTGTCTTTGGCTCGGCAGAACCTCAGTTTTTAGCACTACAAAGTTTTGAATCTGGTAATCAGGGAACATTATTTCTTGCACATGACCACACAGAACAAAACTGTAGGCATCCAAAGACTTGTAGGCCTTTAACTTCTCTCTTGTAAAATCACTTGGAGTTTCAATGAGATTGTATATTTGGGGCTGGATGCTTGGCCATTTCGTCTTATCCAATATCCATTGGGAGGCTGCTATCGCAGATGGACCTGTCAGACGAACGCCGCTTACTTTAACGTTAATTTTGCTGAATCACTGTGCTTATCACTGGGTGACAAGCTGTTATAATACGCTGAAAGCATTATGTAAATAATATATATAATATGTAATCAATATAACTTATTTCTAAGACAACAACAAACTCTGTACCGCATCGGATGTCATTTCCTCGCTGTAAATGCTAGTGCTCTCGGTTTTTTCTGCAACCTCACTGCGCGCGCATCCTGAATGTTTGCAAACATGGTAATTCGTCTATACTGTAGATGAAAATAAACTGATCGACTGCCTATGTGTCCCAATAATATCCAGCTGCAGGCCCGCAGAACCACACACGTTTCAGGCACACACAATCCAGCACACACGTTCTAGGCAAACCATATATGGTAACTAACTAACTCCTTAAGAGCGTTATTGCCACCTAGTGTATTTCACAAGTACGGCAATCGAGAACGCCCGTGCTTCGATTGCCATTCATTAGACAGTGAACAGTTTATAGTTTCCCATTTCAGTCATTATTTCATTATTATATAGTAACGATCATTTTAACATCTCTACAGAGTTTTGAACTCAAATTATGTAAATAAAAATAATTGGTTAAACACTTAAGACTTTATTCACGTATCCACATACACAAAGAAAACATAACAGACCGTCTAATTGTATTAAGTGTAATGAACTAATTTAGGATCTTAATGTTGTCATACTTGGTTAAAATCGTTTTGTTGTAAAATATAAAAAAAAACAATAATGTGTCACATTATAAATGAATTACTATAGATAATAATTTAAAATTAATATAGTTACAAACTGATTTAAACTACTATCTTTTACTAAACTGTAGCAACTGTTAGTAATATATATATATAATTTATTTTAATTAATTATTAACAGTTAATTTGTTTGTATTGCTAAATTTGTTGCAACAATAATTACCACAAATTACCAGTACTTTATGGTTTAAAAACAATATATTACTTACTATAAATTACTATAGTATTCAGCGTGGGAAATCATTAATAAAAAAGTTATTAGAAAATTAAGCAAATAAATACTATTAAATCGCTGGAGTAAAACATAGTGTTCACATTTATTAAATGTAAAAAAATTTTTTTTATTACATATAAAGATGTTATTTCCTATGCAAATTAACTTGCTATTATTTCCTTCATCCATTATATAAATTAAAACTGTCCAATTTAGATCGTTCAGCAAGGCCAGCAAACGAGTATCTGCTATATTGACTCTGTCAGATAATAATGACTGATCATCTATGATGACTGATAGAAAACTATTCAGTCTATTATATTAAATGGCGATCGGAAACAATGTTCCCCATTTGCCCGCCTCTATCGCAATATTTGTGAAACAGTAAACACTATTGTTTATTGTGTACAATATTTATCAACAATATATATAAAAATAAATTGATGACGATGTCCGAGACGACGTTAATATCATTAACTTCCGTCGTAACCATATATGGTTTGCCTAGAACGTGCGTGCTGGATTGTGTGTGCCTGAAACGTGTGTGGTTCTGCGGGCCTGCAGCTGGATATATCTCATGTGTCCACTAGATATCGCTATAAAATAATTTTCGCTTATATTGTACAATAACTATATGTTACAATATTCAGTTAATATGAAGAGAAATGCTGGTAAATACCTAATGTTGTTAGAATACTGAAAATAATTCAAGCGTTATTAATATCAAAACAAGTAAACCAAAGTAATGAAAGTATTTAAATTGAAAATTAAATAAGAAAATAATAGGGAATTAAAATTATGTAAATACATTTGATATGTAAATACATACGGTGTGTAGCCAGCTTTGTGTATTTTCCCAAACGCGTTCCGTCGTGCGCACTCGCTCACAGCGCAGCGGCAATCGTTTTTGCTCCGTCCCGGCTTCCATACTTCGCCTCGTTCTCGCTTTCAGTCGGTCGTGCAGTGAAGATGGCGGAAGCAACCCCGCGGCCCTGCCGGTTCTTCTGTCACCGGTGCTCGGAAGAAATCAGTCCTCGGCTCCCGGTAAGTCCCCGTGGTTTTATCGAGCCTCTCCGAAAGGCCTTAAATCTGTGTGAACGAATGTGACGGCGCGTTTTAATCAAACGTTTCTCTGTGCTAGCTGTGCTAATGGCTAACAGGCTGCTGGTTGCCAATAGCAACAATCAGGATTAAATTGAGGATTTAATGAAATTACACTTAATTGGAGACGTGAGAGTTTATTCAGGCGGACTCGGACGCGGATTAACGGGCTTTCCGGAGCTTTGCTGCGGGTGTGAGCTGTCAAAGCTGATGCCTGGCTGCTGTGACATCACCTCGGGACTTTTACTAAATAATAATAGTCATCGTGAATAGGATAATATTGATGATTTATAGTTGATTTAAGGCTTGTCAGATGTGTTTGGCTTGTCTTTCTAATGGTCTAACCTGTATACCATGATGTTTGCTTGATTCAACCAGAAGGCTAGTTATGGGATCATTTGGGTTAAGGTTAGGACTATGGTTATTCAGCTAACAGTATTTGATAATATTGTTTGGTTATACACTTTTTTAAAAATTTTAAATTGAGGTAAATTTGGTTTATATTCGCACATTCAGAGTTTCTCCTTAATAATGTAATTTTAAAATCAAATTGTAAAAAGTTAAAGCATTTTAGCAGCCAGTGACTATTAAAGTACACTGTTTACAGTTGATTAAATATTGCTAATAATGTTTTGAAATCGTTTTTACATGCGATTTCAGACTTAATATTTAAAGTAGCATTGGAAACGACATAAGGAGCACGTCACAAGTTGTCACTGTTCAAAAATGAACGAATGTGTGAATATTAAACCAATTGTACCTCAATGCTTTGTTAATAGATGTTCATAATCTTGATTTTAGTGATTTCTTTGTTGTATAATGTCGTATATGCTCAGCTATAATAGAACAACTGCTGGTAATAAGACATTAGCATCGTTTTATTTACTATTTCTTATATTCAATGTTGTTATTAATATTATCTTGATTATTGGATTGATCAGGTGCTTAAGGGTAGTCTCTAAAGTTTGTGGTGGTTTTTAATCTATTTTTGTTGAAAATTGATGGACAGTTTCATAATAATACTATTTATTAAAGGGATAATTCACCCCTAAAATGTAATTTACCCACTATTTATTGGTTATCAAGTTGTTCCAAATCTTTATGAGTTTCTTTCCTCTATTGAACACAAAGAAGATATTTTAGCTGAAAATCTGTAACCATTGACTTCCATAGCAGGCAAAACAAATACTATGGAAGTCAATGGTTACAGGTTTCCAGCATTTTTCTAAATATTTCCTTTTGTCTTCAATAGACAGGTTTGGAACAAGTAAAGGGTGAGTAAATGACATAATTTAAAAATACTAATGTTGTTTTGAAGTCGTTCTTAGATGCGATTTCAGACTAAATATTTAAAATAGCGTGGGAAACAATATGAGGAGCGTCACGAGTTGTCCCCTGTTCAAAACTGAACGAATGTGTGAATATTAAACCAATTTGACCTCAATGCTTTATTATTAGATGTTCATAATCTTGGTTTTAGTGATTTCTATGTTGTGTAATGTCGTATATGCTCAGCTGTAATAGAACAACTGCTGGTAATAAGACATTAGCATCGTTTTATTTCCTATTTCTTATATTCAATGCTGTTATTAATATTATTATCTTGATCATTGAATTGATCAGGTGCTTAAGGGTAGTCTCTAGAGTTTGTGGTGGCTTTTAATCTATTGTTGTTGAAAATTGATGGACAGTTTCATAATAATAGGTTTTATTAAAGAATTAATTCACCCCAAAAATGTAATTTACACACTATTTATTGGTTATCAAGTTGTTCCAAATCTTTATGAGTTTCTTTCCTCTATTGAACACAAAGAAGATATTTTAGCTGAAAATCTGTAACCATTGACTTCCATAGTAGGCAAAACAAATACTATGGAAGTCAATGGTTACAGGTTTCCGGCATTTTTCTAAATATTTTCTTTTGTGTTCAATAGACAGGTTTGGAACAAGTAAAGGGTGAGTAAATGACATAATTTAAAAATGCTAATGTTGTTTTGAAGTCGTTCTTACATGCGATTTCAGACTAAATATTTAAAATAGCGTGGGAAACAATATGAGGAGCGTCACGAGTTGTCACTGTTCAAAACTGAACGAATGTGTGAATATTAAACCAATTTGACCTCAATGCTTTTTTATTAGATGTTCATAATCTTGGTTTTAGTGATTTCTATGTTGTGTAATGTCGTATATGCTCAGCTGTAATAGAACAACTGCTGGTAATAAGACATTAGCATCGTTTTATTTACTATTTCTTATATTCAATGCTGTTATTAATATTATCTTGATCATTGGATTGATCAGGTGCTTAAGGGTAGTTTCTAAAATTTGTAATGGTTTTTAATCTATTGTTGTTGAAAATTGATGGACAGTTTCATAATAATAGGTTTTATTAAAGAAATAATTCACCCCAAAAATGTAATTTACACACTATTTATTGGTTATCAAGTTGTTCCAAATCTTTATGAGTTTCTTTCCTCTATTGAACACAAAAGAAGATATTTTAGCTGAAAATCTGTAACCATTGACTTCCATAGTAGGCAAAACAAATACTATGGAAGTCAATGGTTACAGGTTTCCGGCATTTTTCTAAATATTTTCTTTTGTGTTCAATAGACAGGTTTGGAACAAGTAAAGGGTAAGTAAATGACATAATTTTTTTTTTTTTTTGCGTGGTTGACTATCCATTCATTGTGCATATTTACTTGTTCTGTTTATTTTGATCATATCTAGTTTTTATAAGATTAAATTCTGCTTGGGGCTATTTCTTTTAATTATAGTAGATGTTTAAATATTGTAAACTAAGTTGTCTTTTGACTGGTTGATATAATGTCACATGGTTAGTTTTACTGACTGAATAATCAGATGAGTTGTTGTGTTTGTGTGCGTTTGGTGTTTCATCCATCAGTGCACATTTATTCAGTTAACCAGATTCACAGTCGATAAAATAGTGCTAATGTTGTTTTGAAGTCGTTCTTGTATGCGATTTTAGACTTTATATTTAAAATAGCGTGGGAAACAATATAAGGAGCGTGTCACGAAGTATCCATGTTCAAAACTGAACGAATGTGTGAATATTAAACCAATTTGACCTCAATGCTTTGTTATTAGATGTTCATAATCTTGGTTTTAGTGATTTCTATGTTGTGTAATGTCGTATATGCTCAGCTGTAATAGAACAACTGCTGGTAATAAGACATTAGCATAGTTTTATTTAATAATTCTCATATTTAATGTTGTTATTAATATTATCTTGATCATTGGATTGATCAGGTGCTTAAGGGTAGTTTCTAAAATTTGTGGTGTTTTTTAATCTATTTTTGTTGAAAATTGATGGACAGTTTCATAATAATAGGTTTTATTAAAGAAATAATTCACCCCAAAACTTTTACTTTTTCCACTATTTATTGGTTATCAAGTTGTTCCAAATCTTTGAGTTTCTTTCCTCTATTGAACACAAAAGAAGATATTTTAGCTGAAAATCTGTAACCATTGACTTCCATAGTAGGCAAAACAAATACTATGGAAGTCAATGGTTACAGGTTTCCGGCATTTTTCTAAATATTTTCTTTTGTGTTCAATAGACAGGTTTGGAACAAGTAAAGGGTGAGTAAATGACATAATTTAAAAATGCTAATGTTGTTTTGAAGTCGTTCTTACATGCGATTTCAGACTAAATATTTAAAATAGCGTGGGAAACAATATGAGGAGCGTCACGAGTTGTCACTGTTCAAAACTGAACGAATGTGTGAATATTAAACCAATTTGACCTCAATGCTTTTTTATTAGATGTTCATAATCTTGGTTTTAGTGATTTCTATGTTGTGTAATGTCGTATATGCTCAGCTGTAATAGAACAACTGCTGGTAATAAGACATTAGCATCGTTTTATTTACTATTTCTTATATTCAATGCTGTTATTAATATTATCTTGATCATTGGATTGATCAGGTGCTTAAGGGTAGTTTCTAAAATTTGTAATGGTTTTTAATCTATTGTTGTTGAAAATTGATGGACAGTTTCATAATAATAGGTTTTATTAAAGAAATAATTCACCCCAAAAATGTAATTTACACACTATTTATTGGTTATCAAGTTGTTCCAAATCTTTATGAGTTTCTTTCCTCTATTGAACACAAAAGAAGATATTTTAGCTGAAAATCTGTAACCATTGACTTCCATAGTAGGCAAAACAAATACTATGGAAGTCAATGGTTACAGGTTTCCGGCATTTTTCTAAATATTTTCTTTTGTGTTCAATAGACAGGTTTGGAACAAGTAAAGGGTAAGTAAATGACATAATTTTTTTTTTTTTTTGCGTGGTTGACTATCCATTCATTGTGCATATTTACTTGTTCTGTTTATTTTGATCATATCTAGTTTTTATAAGATTAAATTCTGCTTGGGGCTATTTGTTTTAATTATAGTAGATGTTTAAATATTGTAAACTAAGTTGTCTTTTGACTGGTTGATATAATGTCACATGGTTAGTTTTACTGACTGAATAATCAGATGAGTTGTTGTGTTTGTGTGCGTTTGGTGTTTCATCCATCAGTGCACATTTATTCAGTTAACCAGATTCACAGTCGATAAAATAGTGCTAATGTTGTTTTGAAGTCGTTCTTGTATGCGATTTTAGACTTTATATTTAAAATAGCGTGGGAAACAATATAAGGAGCGTGTCACGAAGTATCCATGTTCAAAACTGAACGAATGTGTGAATATTAAACCAATTTGACCTCAATGCTTTGTTATTAGATGTTCATAATCTTGGTTTTAGTGATTTCTATGTTGTGTAATGTCGTATATGCTCAGCTGTAATAGAACAACTGCTGGTAATAAGACATTAGCATAGTTTTATTTAATAATTCTCATATTTAATGTTGTTATTAATATTATCTTGATCATTGGATTGATCAGGTGCTTAAGGGTAGTTTCTAAAATTTGTGGTGTTTTTTAATCTATTTTTGTTGAAAATTGATGGACAGTTTCATAATAATAGGTTTTATTAAAGAAATAATTCACCCCAAAACTTTTACTTTTTCCACTATTTATTGGTTATCAAGTTGTTCCAAATCTTTGAGTTTCTTTCCTCTATTGAACACAAAAGAAGATATTTTAGCTGAAAATCTGTAACCATTGACTTCCATAGTAGGCAAAACAAATACTATGGAAGTCAATGGTTACAGGTTTCCGGCATTTTTCTAAATATTTTCTTTTGTGTTCAATAGACAGGTTTGGAACAAGTAAAGGGTAAGTAAATGACATAATTTTTAATTTTTGCAGGGGTGTATGTCGCGTATGCTCAACTAAAATTTAACAACTGCTTGTAATAAGACATTTTTTAATCTAATTTTAATCTATTGGAGTTGAAAATTGATGGACAGTTTTATAACAGTTTTATTTACTGACGTAAAACGCTTTTTCGGCTCAGTTGACTTTTATTTCAACTGGGAGCACACAGCGCGCAATGGCATAATGTGAGGCGCGCACGACGCATACACAGCGCTTAAAACCATTCAAAATATGCGCCTCGCAAAAAGCGCTTTCGGTTTCGCACCCTTTCGGTTAACGGTTAAATGGTTATTTTGAGCATCCCTAGTCCTGAGGTAAAGTGAAACGGCTATAAACTCCTGCAAGATAAAGTCTTTGTTTGTTGTATGCAGAGCCATAGACCTTTATCTATAAATAAAGTAGAATTATGGAAACTGTGTTCATCCTAACTGAAAGCTATACGCTAGAGCTGCACGATTCTGGCTAAAATGAGAATCGCGATTCTTTTGCTTAAAATAAAGATCACGATTTTCTCGCGATTCTGTACATGTAAAACAAAGGTTAATATGAGTAGCCTTTTATTATTGTTATTTCTCAAACATATGATAAAACAATAATAATACTATTATGTGTAGCTCTACTGTTGGTTAAAATGGTAAATTTTGAAAAGACCTTGGATGGAGGACTTGAATAGACTTTAAATATGTCCTGGTCATTAATGCACAGTAAAGACATCAGAATACAGCTATTCATAATTCTGAAGTTGAATTATTATGTTTGAGACGCATGCTTGTCATTTGTCATTGACAACATTATTAAACATTATTAGAACATTTTTTTCTACTGGTAAAATCAGACATTTGTCATTATCAGATTCTATCTATTCAACATTATATGGGCTAGAGTAGTTATACTGACACTGGTAAACATTTATTCTCATGCACAATACTTTAGGTTTGCTATGACAGAAAAACATTAAACGCTTGTCCTAATCATTACTCTAAAATGCGATATGATTATTTAAATGATGTGCACGGTTTCGGTTTTATTTTCATTGCTAAGTGCGGTTCATACCTCCCGGGCAGCTCCCAAACGATCACTCTGTGCCTCAAACTGGATGTTATTTGCAACTTTATTACCCGTTATTCACAGCCTATTCTGTTCACTAAAGTAGACTTCATTCACAGGCGCGCGCCCGCCCTCTCTGTGGTAACAGCTCACGGTCAGCAGCTCACGTCACGTGTGATTTCGCTGCCACGAATACATCATTACATGAAGACAGAAATTACATTTTTGGGTGAATTATGCCTTATTAGTACAGTATGTGACTCTTTCAACACCATTTAGAGGTGTCCACGTTGCAACGAGCAATGTATGTAAAACTGTGTGTGAAGACTTGTGCAACTGCTTCTCTCCAGAATTTGAAAATATGATTGGCAGAATTGTAGAAATGCTGGATTAAGATCGTCTAGGAGGTCGAATCGAGATCGCAATCTTTTTTCGATTAATCGTGCAGCTCTACTATACGTCTTGTTTGCTGGCCTCACGCATCACGCACCTGTCAGTCAGTCAGCATGTCACCTTAAGGGGTTAAACAAATAACGCACAGCACTACTACGGTTACAGAAAAGCTTGCGCTGTTATAATTCACTTACCTTTTAATACGTTTTGGTGCGATTATAACCCGCTATTTAAAAAAAACGACAATGTTTTGAACGAGAAGCTGTAATGTAGCCGTGGCGGGATGAATTTTGGCGTGGCGCCCCGCCATGGTAGAATGAATGTAGCGGAAACCTTGTAAGATACATTAAGCTTCAAAACTGAAATCTCTTCTAATGAAAATGCTAGCTCCACTATGTGCGTTCATAACAGCGGGTGCAGTGGGCAACAACTGTTCAGTCTTGTGCGCGTGTATGGACCCTTTTCACATTTCCGAGTTTTCAGCATTGGAAGTCATCATAGTTGGTAATCTTAGAGCACAATAAATGGGAGAGTGAAACAAATCACTTTTTTACAATCCTATTTACTGAAATAATAAAAGAAAAACTCAATGATAAAGAAAAAGGAAAGAAATAGTGTGAGACTGATAACTGCAGCCAGAAGGGAGAATAATGTCAAATTTACTGTCCCCTCCCCATAGACGCAGCATTAGAAACACCTTGCATAAGCGGTCATATGTTTCTTTGTAATTTGATCCAAAGATGATATATATTAATGATGCTGATGACCGTTAAACGCATCATAACAGTCTTGTGAAAAGGATCCATAGAGAAAGAACTCATGTGCACACACATTGTTTTTCTATGTAAAGGCATTTAACGAACATGCAGGATTTGCATCTCACACATATAGTAAGTACCACATTTGTGGTATGGGGGCGCTCATTACTGTCAGTTTTACAGCAGTGGACCAATCAAAAGAACTCTGAGGATAAAGGCAAGGGTTGACCTGTCACAATAATCAATATATGGCCTTATCGCACTACACATGGACATGACCTCAACCATTTTTGGTGGAGCAATATATATCACCCATACATAAAAACCAATTCCAGCAACATTGTAGCTGATTGTGCAACATCTCTATCTCTATTGGAGCTGTCAGTGTCAGTGTGGTTAAAAACACTATAGTATTTACTATAAATTACTATAGTATATTTTCATGTGGGTGTCTGACAGCTGAAAATAGATCTGGTAACAGATATCACAGCCTCTGTAACTTTTTATGTTGCATTTTGTTTGTTAACGTATTATTAGGGTTGGGCAGATAGACGATGCCATCGTCCATCGCCGATAGACATCGCGATGCTAAGCTGGCATCGCCAATCCTCCGCCCCGCCCCCGTCGCAAACCCGCTCGTGAAAAATACACACTCAGGCCTCGTTTACACTAATACAGCTTAGTTTTAAAATGGCATTTTAGAACGAAAATGACCCACGTCCACACTGGTGTTTCATTTAGCATTTCTGAACAGCCCTCCGTCTACTGAAAAATCACATCACGTGACCACACCCACACACACAGACACACACACACACACACACTGTCATGCGCTCGTCTGAGCTCCAGAGAACAGTGTAGACCTACGTCGGACAGTTTATCAAGGATGAATCGCTGGATCGTGTCTCACTATAGTTGTTAAACGTGATATTTAATTAATCTTGTCTCTATCCAGGGATAATTTGTGCCGGAACACGCCGGATCCGGCACCTCTGAAATCTGATCCGATCTCCCTCCTCAACTGCCCTCCTCCCCTGTCCGCTGTTCATTTTCACTTTCTTCCGCAACTCCCCAACCCTCTTCGCTTTCGCCCGCGACACCCCAGCACCGCTCACTTTCGTCCGTGACACCCCTCTGCCATCCACCGCACCAAACAAATGACTGACACGGATCACTCTGCCTACTCATGCCAGAGTTCCGCGGAAAAAGTGATTGACTGGTGGTAATTTGTGTGAAACTTATCTTTATTTATTTATGATTTGGTTATGGGTAAAACAAAGACCAGGTAGTAACTGTAGGCTACAAATAACTAATTCGTTATGAATGAATTAATTATTCATAAATAATTCATTCACTTCCACCTATGAAGACGAGTCGTCCATCGCGATGTTTCACATTAGACATCGTATGATGCTAAATTGGTCAACATCGCCCAACACTATTTAGGATATGTGTTTTCACATTCTGATTTTAATACCTCATTATTAAATTGTTAAAATGACTATAATGAAATATTCTTAAGAATAAAATATGATGTGTTCTTTGGAAGAGTGTACTTGTATTGTGATGATATTATATTGGCGTTCTGGCATTATGTAATCAGGGGCATAAAATGGCCTTAAAATTACAATAATATTGTTTATCGCAATATATTTTGGTGCAATATATCGTACGACAAACAATAGATATCGTGACAGGCCTATGCGTTGCAAGCGTTACACTTCTAATATATATATATATATATATATATATATATATATATATATATATATATATATATATATATATATATATATATATATATATATATATATATATATATATATATATATATATATATATATATATATATACACACACACACACACACACACACACACACACAAGGTTTCCGCTACATTCATTCTACCATGGCGGGGCGACACGGCAAAATTCATCCCGCAACGACTACATTACAGCTTCTCATTCAAAACATTGTCGTTTTTTTTAAATATCGGGTTATAATCGCACCAAAACGTATTAAAAGGTAAGTGAATTATAACAGCGCAAGCTTTTCTGTAACCGTAGTAGTGCTGTGTGTTATTTGTTTAACCCTTTAAGGTGACATGCTGACTGACTGACTGACTGACTGATGCGTGAGGCCAGCAAACACGGCGTATAGCTTTCAGTTAGAATGAACACAGTTTCCATAATTATACTTTATTTATAGATAAAGGTCTATGGCTCTGCATACAACAAACAAAGACTTGATCTTGCAGGAGTTTATGGCCGTTTCACTTTACCTCAGGATGCATTAATGCCGCTCTGTAGGTCTATTGGAGACGTTCATAAATATTCCTTGCAAATCTAATAAAGGTTGGAGACAAATTCACTACATTAATGCGCTAATTTGCACTTGAGTAGCGTATATTTGAGGGCGTGCAAGAAGTTTTGTGCACGAACAGAGGAACTCCTAGGGCAAGCAAAAAGATCTTCATGCTCGTATTACACAAATCCGGGCTCGACTTGTATTACTGCGTCACGACATTTGTCTTTGAAATGACGCCAAAGGTAGTTGGTAGATCAAAAGGCCTGCAGCCACAGCTGGAAAAAATCCTAGAGGAAACACTGATATATATATACAAGGTTTCCGCTACATTCATTCATCCGTGGCGGGCCGCCACGCCAAAATTCATCCCGCCACGGCTACATTACAACTTCTCATTAAACATTTAGTCGTGTTTTGTATAGCGGATTATAATCGCACTAAAACATATTAGAGGTAAACAGCGCAAACTTTTCTGCAATCGTAGTAGTGCTGTGCGCTATTTGTTCAACCCTTTAAGGTGACATGCTGGCTCTCTGACAGACTGACTGACAGGTGCGTGAGTCCAGCAAACACCGCGTAGCTTTCAGTTTAAGATGAACACAGTTTCCATAAGTATATTTTATTGATAAATGTCAATGGCTCTGCATACAATGACTTTATCTTGCTGGAGTTTCACTTTACTTCAGGACGCGTTAATGTCGGAAAACGCACAAAAACGCACTAAATCGCGCTTCAGCAGCGCTTACTGGAGAGCGCACGAGAAGATCTGCACTTGAACGTGTAAATTTGAGTGCGTGCAAGAAGCTCTGTGCACGAAGAGGAAATCGGCGCGCAAGCAAAGAGATTCGCATGCTCGTATTACATGAATGCTATCTCGCCTTGCAATAATGCGTGTAATATTTGTCTTTGAAATAGTTGGCAGATCTGTGTAAAAAAAAAAGTCCTGCCGCCACTGCTGGAAAAAATCCTAGAGGAAACACTGATATATATATATATATATATATATATATATATATATATATATATATATATATATATATATATATATATATATATATATATATATATTCATTCATTCATTTTCTTTTCAGCTTAGTCCCTTTATTAATCTGGGGTCGCCACAGCGGAACGAACCACCAACTTATCCAGCATGTGTTTTACGCAGCGGATGCCCTTCCAGCCGCAACCCATCTCTTGGAAATATATATATATATATATATATATATATATATATATATATTTATATATATATATATATGGGTTATATATATTAGGGTTGTAATGGTACATGTATTGGTCCTGAACCATCACGGTATGATGGTCATGGTTCGGTTCACATGCCCCCACAATGGATACAATCAGTCCACAGGGCTCGAAATTAACCTTTTTTCTTGGTAGCACCGGTGCTCCTAACTTCAAAAATGTAGGCGCACCAGACAAAATTTAGTCGATCAGGCAAAACCACCCACCAAAAATGATGAGCATCGTTACTACACGTTTTATATTAACAGATTCTATTATATATTAACACTCTAATCACAACTAACAAATAAACAAAAGTCTGCATGCGCTCACCGGCCCTGCACGCACTGCTTGACGTGAATGAGATGAACTGAGTTAACAATAATAACTGTGCTGTTCTCACAGGTGCCGTCTGATATTGCACAGATGAAATTGACATATAACTTATTATTTGCATACTTCATCTTAATAGCAATAACAGTCTTTTCATGAGCTGCAATATTAGTTTCATCTCGGTAAATAGATGCTCTTTAGCGATGGTGAAATCTGTCAGTGTTGTTTTCATTCTCTCGTATCCAGACCTTTACGTTTTCGAGGCTGTAGCTCCATGTTATCGGAACTGAGTGATTGACAGCTGATATTAACCAATCCATTCGCGTTCTGTTCTAGTGCAGTGGGCCAATAAGAAGAGCTTGAAGGCGGGGCCGGCGTTGCAGGCTTTGTTTACTGCAGCAAGTTGACATGTCAACTGTTTTAAACCATTCCTGAGTGCTGCGTTTGGTGCGTTTAGGTGCAAAGATGCCTAATGCGTGAATGCCTCCTAATTCCACGCATATGGTGAACATTTTGCTGTGAAAAAATATATTTTGAGGTCGCATAGATAAAATTTCAGGCGCATATGCGAGCAAAACGGTCGCAATTTCGAGCCCTGAGTCCAGATGTGCAGTGACTCTTATTAGACAGCAGTCATTACACGTTTTTATTCAATGATTGATATAATCTCAACCGAAACACAAGTGTAGCTCCTCCCCTTTTTAAAAACAGCCAACATAGTTTTGTTTTTATCACGGCCAGCGAGAGTGGTTGAGCTCAAGCGCATCAAATGAAAAGCAAATGAGAAGCGGCTTTAAGGGGGCGTGGCCTGTCAGATACTAGAGAGCTTTTGATTGGTCAAGATTTGATGAGAATAGGCATGGGACGATAACCGTTTTTAAGGTATACCGCGGTTTGGAAAAGTCAAGGTTATCATACCGCCAAAATTTTCTCTAATACCGTTCCTAAGGTATGTGTAAGATTTTTTTTTTTTTACATTATTTTTTAACAACAGCATCTCCAGCAGAAAAGATATCCAAAGATGCCATTTTAAATTTGTGCTTTTGAAACTAATGAAGACAGCAAAAGTCAGTGATTCATTTTCATTATTTAGCCTGGCACGTTTACTGCTCCAAAATATTATAAATGTTTCTCAAAATAAAATATATTGTGTTCAAAGGGGAAAAACTTTTAGTTTTTTACCCAGACATTTAAAAAGAATATATTTTAGAGCAGTAATCACAATACCGTGAAACCGTGATATTTTTATCCAAGGTTATCATACCGTCAGAATCTTATACCGGCCCATGCCTAGATGAGAAACTCAAGTAGGAGGTGACGTGAATAAAATCTTTGCTCCATTTAGGCGGAGGTGACAAACTACAAACTTTATGTCGAGTTCAGACTACAGGATTTTCAAAGTAGTCGTGTCACAGATGTTTTCACAGTGCATGACTATCTGGGGTAGCATTCTGTGGGTGCTGTGTTTACACTGTAGGATGCATCGGCGACAGGGAGTTTCACGCTGCATGACTTTAAAATAGGAAGAATCGACGACAACTTTGTCCAAACTACGTCTCGCAACCAAACACACGTGAGAAGTGACATGGAAACAATGCGAGGTCATGTAATAAATCTTTCGTTATTAACTACATAATGAAAAATGAAGGCTTTAGCGGCGATTCTCTCAGATTGCGTCCTTGATAGTTCACACTGTGTGATTGTTACTTACATGAACGAGCACTGATTTGCCTGTGATTTCAGGCATTTGTCGGTGATTTCTCAAAACCTGTCGGCGAGTCAAATCGGGGCTAAAATCATGTAGCCTGAATAGGGCTGGACAATAATTCGATATCAATATATATCGCGATAGAATTTTTTTCAATAACGATGATATGATTTTTAAACCCATTTACGATATTTCAATATAAATTTACATATATATAAATATATATATATATTATTATTTATATAAGATCTTATACATATCACTTGTCACTGAATGACGTTCAGTGCTCAGCCGTCAGAAAGAGCGTGATCTGATGTCACTTACGTGATGACGAACAACACAGACACGCTGCCAGAGCTCAGCACAGCAGTTGGTTAAGCTGCGCCGCAGAAAGTTTTAGCTACAAAATGAGTGCTCTGAATACAGATGCGAATGAACAAGCTTCCACAAGTAAGAATGCAGACGAAATAGTTGATAAGAAAGGAAAGAGTAATGCAGTGGTGTGGAAGAGGTTCGGCTTTTTAAGTTCCGATAAACTTAGTTTCGGTGTTCTGCAAAGTGTGCCAGAGAGTGTTGCTGACTAGCGGCGGCAACACATCAAATCTGTTTCACCATTTGAAGCAGTTTCTCCCGATAAAACATACTGAGAGTCAGAGTTCAGTAAAGTTAGCAACTGATTCGCAGATTCGTATTTTTCGGATCAATATCTCATGACCGAAACATTGTTCCTACACAAATAGCACATTTTTTCAACTGTCGCAATGTATACAACCTACAACCTTATTTTCCTAAAAATGAGCTTTCCTACGCGCTGGATGCAATATATTGATCTCTATGCGCAGGCGGCAAAGAGACCGATCCTTAGGGACCGTCTACAAAGAGCAAAACGCAAAAACCAATACTACAAAAGCTGTCAATAACTTCCCTCTAACTCATTATACTGCCATCAAACTCAGATCACACGTCACTGCTGTCCTGCTGGTTAGACTACAACACTTATTTTTCTAAAAAACTATTTTGAATATTTTTTATGAATTTTTATTATGAAAAATATTCAATAACTGTACTGTAAATTACTGTACTCTCACCAAATTCAGTTCACACATCACTGCTGTCCTGCTGGTTATACTACAACACTTATGCATATTTTTTATGAATTTTTCTGAGAGCTTTATTTATTTGATAGTTTATTTCACATTTCTTGTTTGTAAAGGCTAAATACAAATAAAAAGTGAACAAATTTTTTTGTACTCTTTTTATTAAAAAAAAAGTTATAAGAGTCTGGAGGTATTATCGACTTTGCAAATTCACTTTGCAGACATTTGTAGGTACAGACATCCATTGTGTGCGTTCTTGGCAGTTTTTCCTTTCTTTTTAATATTGTCCATATCGATATCGGAATTATATCGTATCGACCGAAATAAAAAAATATATCGTGATATAAATTTTTGCCATATCGTCCAGCCCTAAGCCTGAACTCGGCATTACATGTATATATCAGTTTTATATCTTCTAAATGCAATTTTGTCTGTGTGTTATTGAGCGCACTAGCTTATAGATATCCTAAAAACTAACAATAGTGATACTAACATCTAAAAAGCTTTATTTTAAATTCATGGGACCTTTAAATATGTATAAGTTGTAACTTTTATTAAAACTAAACTAGTAGTTTCTCCATTACGCTAAAATAAGACAGCTGGTGTTGTGTCTCTAGTGATTTTTTTGTGTGTGTTTTCAGCATGCAGTGTGTGTTAGCTAGGGAAGGTCAAACTTTTCGCTGACACTCACAATAAGTGAAGCTAATGCGGTTTGGGAACGATGATGTCATTTGTAAAACTGCCTAAATCACTGTCAGCTTCACCATGACCCATAAGGACAGATCAGAAATCAATCCTAATCATCTGATCCATTTCATCACCTGTAGCCGTCAGAAAACATGATGTGGGAGATCTTTCTGAAAGGATCTTCATGTTTGCTCCTCACATGAGGTTTCAGAGGAAGAGAACGAATGGATGCCTTCACAAAGCTCTTTTGCTTGTCTCTTCATCATTCTGTGCTGTTATTATCCTCCTGTTGTTGTGCGGAGCCTCTAGAATGAGCTCAAACAGGACAGAACGTCAGTCACTGAGCTGAGGTCAGCTGGAGGTCATCATATACAGCCACACAGAGGCTATTCTGATGGGTTTAATGCAGTATTTGCACTTGAAACCGTATCATAAGTGTTTTCAATACAAATTAGTGTTGTCACAATACTGGAATTTGATACCAGTCAGTACTGAACTTTAAAAAACGTCCATTTCCCGCTAATATTTGAGCGCTGTTGAGCACGTTCTTAAACACACTGATTTGCCATTGTGTTCATGTGCTCAACGGAAATGATTGGTCAGGAAGGTTCACTGAACTCACCGCTGTTTACTGAGTGTAACCACAGATACGGGGACACTGGAGTGTTTTAAAGTCACAAGGATCAGCTGGTTTGTTTATAAGCTGACATATGAGCGATCTGCTGATAAATCGACCGATCTTCACAGCTTTAAAACACTCCAGTGTCCCTGTATCTTTAGAACTGAGGACCTTCACGGCCAATCACAGTCATTTCTGTTGAGCACTCAGATGTTAGCGGGAAATGGATGTTTTTACAATTTCAGTATCGATTGGTATCAAGTAGGGATGGCCTAAAATCCATATTGCGATATACATTGCAGCCTCTTGCGATAACGATATATATTGCGATATATAAATTATAATAGAACCATTTCAGAACAGGTTACATAGACCCTTAGGAATGCCAAACTGCTATTTTTTTTAAGAAATAAAGAAATGTTGCATGTCATTTTGAGAACATTTATTGTGCAAAAGCAAAACTGTAATTAAACAACACAATGTTGCAGATAAATAAACTAAATGTAGTGCCTTTTAGAAAGAGAGACTTTTCTTTTAAGTCTTTGGTTCCTAAATGCCAAGTTGCAGAGAACAAAAAACTGGTGTCTTTTTAGTTAAGGAACTTGTACTGAAAATACTTCCAGTATTAAAAAGTCAAATAAAATTGTGTATTGCAGATACTTTAAATAAAAACATATTTCTAATCTGCAGCCTAGGTAACGCATTTGGTTTTAAACATTTTGTTCTCCTAATGAAATTAAAACTGGTGTCTTAATCTGCTCTTTCTATCTCTCCCTCTCTCTCTCTCTCTCTCTCTCTGTCTGCTGTAGTGTTGGTGCTGCTGAGAGATTGAGATGCACCAGACAAAGTTTGCGAATAAAGTAATGCAAAAATGAATACAATTAATATCGAAAGCGAAAGCAGATTCTCGGACATGTCCGGGGAAAAGAGAATGTATTGTCACCCCAAATAATGAGCTGGATCAGTCTATTTAGTCTTCGCGCTCTTCTTAAAGCTGCTCCCAAATCAGAACAACAGTTCTGTATCCAGCGTGATACAGTGCGTCTCTGTGGGTCTGCATGCAGAGCATGCGAGTCTGTGGCAGAGTGTTCTCAGTTTCTCGCGAACACAGAACCGGGCCGCCCCAATAATATATCGGCCGCCCAGGTAAAATCTGTGTGGGAGGCACTGATGTTCACTAGACAAGCCACAATATGCCATGCATGAGGCTCGCAAATTGTGCGACACGCCGCCATTCGGTGCCATGCGTTGCTTAGTGGTGTTGTTGCTGTTGCTCTTTATTTTGCGGGTAGATTGCGTCATCAAACATGTATTATCGCGATAGTGCAATAGAATTAGAATCTCTATCGTAGGCCAATTTTGTATCGTTTATATCGCATATCGTTTATATCGCCCATTACTAGTATGAAGGGTGTAGAATTAGCATGGACGGAGAAATTTTCCAGTCAGGCTTACTGTGCAAGACTAAGGTGAGACATGGACATAAGCAGCTACATTTCAAAGAAAAGTGTCAGTCACTTGAAGTCAAGTTCGCTACAAGTCCACCATAATAGTAACCATGGATGTGCAATTAATAAAAAATTTGTTTCGATTTTGGCCTCCACAACGATTATGCGGGGGTGTTGGTGTCAAATTAGGTCTCCATCAATATCAAAAGCAAATCTACGCCCTTGACTGGTATTTAATTCCAGTATCTTGACAACACTGATACAAATACACAAATGAGCTGAGAATGAATGATAGGTGTTACAGTTTGTGGAAATCTAGAGTTCAAGCAGTGCTTCAGTTTGTTCTGGTCATCACATCACAGTGAAGAAAATACATCTAAACTAATAAATCTCTAACTAAACTGTGCAGTATTTACAGTCTGTGCAAAAACAATATTCCTAAACATTGTTATAAAAAAGCTCATGAAAATACACAATAATAAGTATGGGACACGTCATGTTTTTTCCTTTGAATAATATTTCTAAAGGAGCAGTTGACATGGAATTTAATTAGATTTTGGTAAAAACCCAAACATAAAAATAAAAGTAAACAAAACAAATCTGGGTTCTGTGTAATAACAATGAAATGACAGAATGATAGAACTACTGAAATCATCATGTGTTCAATTCTTAATCCCGGTGTCATTTATTACACATAATAACTTCATTTGTAAACTAATTAGATTTGTTGTCTTTGCATATATGGATTTCTTTGGTTGTTACCAACATCCTGTGAAAATTAACTCAACGGCACCTTTAGAAATGTGTTTTCTGAGAAAAAAGATGGCGTATTCAATACTTATTTTCACCACTGTATATACAGTTGAAGTCAGAATTATTAGCCCCCCTTTGCATTTTTTTTTTTTTTTTAATATTTCCCAAATGATGTTTAACAGAGCAAAGAAATTTTCACAGTATGTCTGATAATATTTTTTCTTCTGGAGAAAGTCGTATTTGTTTTATTTCAGCTAGAATAAAAGCAGTTTTTAAAATTTTAAACACCATTTTAAGGACAAAATTATTAGCCCCTTTAAGCTATATTTTTTTTCGGTAGTCTACAGAACAAACCATCGTTACACAATAACTTGCCTAATTACCCTAACCTGCCTAGTTAACCTAATTAACCTAGTTAAGCCTTTAAATGTCACTTTAAGCTGTATAGAAGTGTCTTGAAAAATATCTAGTCAAATATTATTTACTGTCATTATGGCCAAGATAAAATAAATCAGTTATTAGAAACGAGTTATTAAAAATATTATGATTAGAAATGTGTTGAAGAAAATCTTCTCTTCGTTAAACAGAAATTGGGGAGAAAAATAAACAGGGGGGCTAATAATTCTGACTTCAACTGTGTATGTATATATATATATATATATATATATATATATATATATATATATATATATATATATATATATATATATATTAGAGATGCCACAATTCTCAATACAATATTGAACCGTTCGGTACGACATCCACGGTTCAATACGCGCTTGTGAATTGCGGTTTTTCCGGTTTTACGTTTGAATAATTTATGTGCGTTTTATTTCTCTCCGAATAGACTGTTTGTGTGTCCCTGTAAGTTTACGAGCTGAGATGAGGAAACTCCTCCCCGCGAGTAAATATTCAATCACTAGAGGGCTCGAAAATAAGGACTGCCCGATGGCCCGGAGCCAGCATGAGAGACGCTCGGGCCAGTGTACAGAATGGTCATAAGGGAGGTGTCCGATCGGGCCAGTGCTGCCTTGTCACAAAAGTTTGGCTGCGACTGTCTGTCAATTGCGTTCAAATACAATCTTAGGGTGCTTTCACACATAGACGTTTGTTTCGGAATCTGTCTCTTTCCCCCCCGTTAGCGCGGTTCGTTTGGCATATGCGAGTCCAGGAATCGCGCTCAAATCAGCGCCAAATCAATCGCTCCGAGATCGCCTGAATGAGGTGGTCTCTGCTCGATTGAACTAAGGACCCAGGCTATACCACAGTGTATTATGATTGTGTAATAGCCATATATACGAATGATGAGCAGGGCGGGATGTCATTCCTACCGGTAAATGTGCGTTTCGTGTCTAATGCGAAAGTGAAAGCATGCTGAAATATTAACGAGAGCTGTTTATCAGTTAGGGAGATTGAACGAAGTTACCAACTGATAGTCTTTCCATATTTTAATCTTATAATATGTTATATTAGGCCTGTTGTTTTGTTCATTTCTGCACTGACAGCTCGAAAGAAAGATCAACATTGATCTGCTTCATGATCTAATGCATGATCTGATGATCGGTTCATCTATTTATTTGTAATTTAAGCCTATAATGCATAATTAAAGCCAACGTTTCTTTAATAGATTAATTCAATAGATTTTTACAAAACTTGACAACTGAAATGAGGCTCTGAGAAAGTCTGACCTCTCTGATTTGTATTTATGTCTGTGGGTGTCAAAATTAAAGTGCATATTTTCGCTTATAAAATATATACACAACTGCTCAAAAGTTTGGGGTCAGTATGATTGTTAAATATTTTAAAATAAGCTTCTCCTGCTCACCAAGGCTACATTTATTTCATCATAAATATAGCACACATTGTAAAATTGTAAAGTGTTATTGCACTATAAAATAACTGTTCAAAAGTAGTTTATAATTTAATTTAATCATTTATTCCAGTGATTTTAAAGATGAATTTTCAGCTTCATTACTCCAGTCTTCAGAGTCACACATGATCCTTCAGAAATCACTCTAATATTAATTATTATTGTTTTTATTATTATTATTATTTTTAATGGTAATAGTAATAAAAGCAATAATGTCTGGAGTAATAATTTTATTTGAAACTACATACAATAAGAAAGCAGTTATTAAAAAGATTTAATTAATATTTAATGCCCAGTTTGTACATAGGCTACCAGCAGCTGTGAGATTTTAGTGTTAATTTTTTTTTTATTATACAATACACTAGGAACTAGTGTACCTTTCTTGGCTTTGAAGTAAAATAAAGGAGTATTGGAATAAATCGTTTTTATTTTTTTTCTCTTTCTTACTGTTCCTATTGCCTAAGCATAGAATAACAATAAAAAAAAAACACTTATGTGTTAAGCCATCAGAACCGAACCGAACCGAAAACCGTGTTAAAAAACCGAGGTATGTATTGAATCGTAAGCTAACTGTATTGTTGCATCCCTAATATATATATATATGTGTGTATTCACCACGATATATATATTTTTTGTATTGAGTTTGTCATATTTCTAAAACCACTGTAGCAAGAAATGGTCTATCAAGGCTAACGGTCTTATTTTACAATCCATAGGTGATTTGTGGGGATATATATATATGTATATTTTTAAATATACTCTTGCAGTACTTTTGAAGACTCCAATCTGTATGTCTCATTCAGTGTTGTATTTGTGTGTATCAAGACGTGTTTGCGCTCTCTGTTGCAGGATTACATCTGTCCGCGGTGTGAGTCTGGCTTCATCGAGGAGTTACCTGGAGAGGGCAGGTGAAGTATCTGAAGAGCTGAACATTACTAGTATTGACATTACAAATACAGATGCCAAATTGCAGTAATAAATAAGTGATTCATTTTTACCTCTGTTTCTGCAGTTCAGAGAATGGGTCCACATCTACAGCCTCTAATGATCAGAATCGTCCGTCGTTTGAGGTGAGCTGTTGACACTTTAGCGCTAAAAGTTCATTATTATGATTTCAGCATGCATGTCAGTTAAACTAGCTTTATTCAAAAGGTTGGTTCACATATGATATATATTTCCAAACCTAAATGCAGACTTGGGGGCAGATCACACCAAACTCGCTTTACTGTTCTGACATTTTGTTGACAAGAAAAAAAGATGGGCACTGTGCTTTTTATGTCTCTAGGCAACCACTGAAACAGCTGTGTATTGGGTGTGAGCATTACTGTTGATAATGGTATAATTGTAACATTTAATAATATTGTGATATTCATGATTTATGAAGTCATACAGCTCCGGATAACTCGAATCAGTGACCACTAGTCTATCCTCCATCTTTAAAAGTCTCTGAAGTCATCTTAGGGTGCTTTCACACCTGCCTTATTTAGTTCGGTTGAATCGCACTAGAGTTCGTTTTCCCTCTTGGTGCGGTTCATTTGGGCAGGTGTGAATGTAGCAATCGCACTCGAGTGCGCACCAAAAGCAGACCAAAAAAGTGTATTGAGACCTCCTTGAAGAGGTGGCCTCGGTACGCTTTTAGATGAACCCTGGAGCAGTTAGTTTGTGGTGAAAGCATGATCCGAACTAGAACAGACCCATCCGCAAAAAGTACTGTGCCTTTTTGGACTAATCCAGCTGCTGTAGTCTGATGCGCTGTGCATTATGGGATGTGGAGGAAAAATATTTGTTGACAGCACTTTACCAACAATTTTAAACAGAGAGAGAGAGGGAAAAACATTACCTGATGGATTGTTGGTAATGTTTCCGGAAGATGACCATGTCGCAGTTTAGCTAAATTAATTTACGCCTCCTCCTGCAGTGACTTGTGATGTGCCTTCGCCGTTAGCAATGCATTAAAACATTGTTTTTCAGCTTCTTTCTCAAAATGTGTAGTTTGTCTAAAATGATGTATACAAACTATATAGTATACTTTGACCAGGGATACAATCAGCCAGTACAGTCGTCCCTCCATAATAAAAAGCGTCATTCGGTGTCTGCCGGTTTGTTTACTTGCGGGAGTTCCATTGCCATTTTTCCGCACGTTAATTCTGACCAATCGAAAAGCAGTTTAGGCCAATGAGTGATGTGGATTTTGTCACATGACTGCACTTTGGTTCTTTTCAACTGGTTCGGACCAAAGCAATCAGTGTTGTGTGAAAACGACCCAAAAATGGCAGAAAAATGCTACAATCAGGGTTCGCACAAGGTGCTTAAAGTGCTTGAATTTGGCTTTGGAAAATTCAAGTCCTGGAATACCTGGAAAATTGGTTTGTTTTGTTGAAAAGTGCTTAAAATTAACAAGGAGAATTTGTATGCAGTTTTCACGCCGGAAAAATCAAAATTTTTGTGACAATTTAATGCAAAAATACCCGCACAAACTACCATGATTTGACTGATATGAAAAGTGGCCAATCACAGTCAAGCTTGTCTAGTTTTACGCAAACCCATAAGGGCGAGACGAAGACCTTTCTGTGTTGCAGTGACAGAAAAAAACAACAACTTAAAAACCAATGTTATTAGCAAGAGTAATTAAACCGCGGACATACTTCCTGCCATTTTGACGATCTACACGCATGTTCTGCTCTCTTCTTTCTGACAGTGAGGTTGCTCGCGGGAATGCAGGTGTTGCGCAATGACTCATTTCTGCAAATGTCGCGAGTGCTTTATTTTAACATGAGCGCAGGCATGTTTGTTAATCTCAAAAACAGATATTGCAGCTCTTAAATAGGCTTTTTCAAATGAATCCTCTCATCATCGCGTGTGTGCGCTCACACTGTATGCAATCGCGATCTCTTCAATTATTTATCTTTGCTCCTTGACTAAATTTAGTCAAAAACTATTCAGTATTTAGAATTAGATCGATGCATGACCGGTGACAATGCTAACGGACTTCTTATTTGGCTGTATCGTGAAGGTAAGCTTACTTTTAGCAAAGGTGGAACTTTTTAATTTTTTTACGACAAAAGAATAATGCTAGAAATGTTTCTGTTTGAGGTATTTGCGTGATTTATACATAAAACCTGTATCCCGCTCTGTCTTAAAGCATCAGTAAATTGTGCAGGCATTACAGGCCAAAGCAATCTGCTGTTACATTTATCCAAATAAACAATAAGGTGCTTAAAACACTGCTTTGAAATATATAGTGTTGTTATATCTCAAATACCTCGAGTGAAACTAAGTCATTTGTTTTATTATTTTATTACTGACAGTGTCCTTGTCTTTTTTGTAAAATTATTTCAGTTTAAGATCAAATGTAGATTTCCATGTGATGTACAGCTATTTAGGAAACAAAATTCAACAAGAATGAGCAAATAAGAAAAATAGTGTAAAATATGTAAACAAAAGTCTAAATTTAAATCTTTTCATTATATACTTTAATTAAACCATTCAAATCTTAAAAATATTGTTTAAAAAATTGACAAATAGTGTCTCTATGGTCTTAAAAGTATGTGGTAGTTTTGCCAGTGCTATTGAAAAAGCTTAATTGTCATGAAAGGAAAAATCGACCATATTTCCTTTGTTAGTGCAAATTCCTATATATGTAGCTTTGTGATTTAAGCAATTAAACCATTCATATAAGTTTACACTTAAAGGGTCATAATGAAAATCAGATTTTTAAAAAAAAAAAGTAACTAATTAGTACTAATTAGTAGTTTTTTTAAAAGAGTAATTTGTACTTTTACCTAATAATAGTATTATTTACAAAAATTTGTATCATTTTAGCAGTGTTTTACTAAAAAAAACACTTTACAAGCACATTTAGTGCAGGTTTATTATATAATTAATTATTAATAGATGATTAATTA